>JAYESA010000007.1:38340364-39055364 GCA_036927795.1 Iris macrosiphon
CAATTCTTCGGGTAACCCTACCCCTGAGTAGTTGTGATCCTGCAGGCGGCTAATCCCTTCTGCAAACAGCAGACATAACTGCCGATGAAGGTATAGGGAAAGGAGAGGGCAGCGGACTCATTCATAAGAGGTATATGCCTCTTCCCCTCTGGCTAGGAATGAAGAACCCCTTGTTGGGTCTATTGCTGAGACTGGTACAGAAGGGTCTTTGGCTGTCAGGGCTGAGGTGCTTGCCCCTTTATCTATTATTATAGGACCGGCTGACACTGGTATATCTTTCGACGTCACTCTTACGACGGTCGATATTACTCGACTACCTAGTGCCCAGTCGCTTCTTTCAACTGGGAGGTAGTTTGCAGAACCAAAGCATCTCGATGTTTCATAACTGCCATTCTGCTACCGAGGTCATCTGGTGTTGCTATGCCTCCTCCACGGCCGACTGTAGTTCCCATAGTAATGAATTCTTTAACTCCTTCCACATTTGCTGACGTGGAAGACGCCTCGAAGGTTACTATTCAGAGCTTCTACATGCACCTGAAGAAGGGGGTGTAAACTATCCTGGGATGAGACAAGGATTTTACTTGTGCTGAGCACTTTGCCCAGAATCAGACTGAGCTTTTGAGGACCCTTCCTGGTCAGGAGCAACTGGCTGACCTTTTGAGCCAAAAGTTGGCTGAGGTGGAGTAGCGCCTGAATAAATTATAGCAGGCACGACAGACTAACCCGGTCATTGCAGTGGAAGAGGAGCATAAGTTCCTTCTGACGTCTATAGAGTAGGTGAAGACTGCTTAAGGAATAAGAAGGCCCTGGAACAGGACCTCAAGAAGTTTGGCCTCAGGATTGACGAGTTGAATGATTGAGGGGAGGTCTGTCTCGTACATGATGACTCTGCAACCCATGCTATGGCTGCAATCAATGAACAAATTGTGCAACTTCAAGCCAAGCTGGCGGCCATGGAGGGCAACTTCTAGGAGGCTCATCGAGAGAGGGAGGTCATCTGTGAGGAGACTAGCAAGGTGGCCCAGTCTTCTGCTGCCTTGGAGGACACATTGAAAATGCTGGAGAAAAAATACCAGGAGTATGCCCACCTTGATGATACTGCGGCTCTGATTCAGGAAGCTGAGCGTAGAGTCAGAATGATGATTGATGCTGCCATTACTCAGCTCCATGGGCGAATAGAGGAGTTGTGCACCACTAATGAGTAGTAGTAGTTCGGGTTTCATTTTTTGATACTGCCTTTTTCTCTGTTTTAATTTTTTTGTTTGGGAGTTGGATACTCCCCTTTTGATCATTTTTGTCGTAGCTTGTTTTACTTTTGTGGTCAGGACGTGGTCCCCAAATATAGTCTGTTCCTTTTACTTTTATGAAATAATTTTTTTCTGTTGCGAATTCCATGCTGACTCGATTTGTGTCCTGGAAGAAAAATGACCGATTCCCGTACTTCATGTACTAAGGTGCGCTTGATGTATTCACACCGTTGTGTAAGTCTAGGTCTCTAAGAGGATCACTCTAAATCTTAACAATTACATCTTGGGTTGTATAGAGACAAAAAAGTTTTGGAGACATCTTACTCATAGGTAATGTAAGCCCCCTAATTTTCAGGAAATTTTAATTTAGATTTTTCACAATTTTTTGGAATTTTCAGGAATTTTTTGTAATTAAAACCTAGGCATTTGGTAATAAAATGATTTTTAATTACTGTTAATTAATATTAAATTATTATGGAAATAATAATTTATGGTGTAAAATAGAAAACCGGACATAGGGCAATTTTCTGTGAATTTATTGGACACCGAAAGCAGTTTTAAAGCCCTAAAAACTATTAATAAATAAACCGAATTAAACACCTAAATAAACCGGGTTTATTTGAAATAAACCAAACCAGACCCGGTTCAACTGAACCGAACCCAACCTTATCGGGTCGGGTCGGATCTAAACCCGACCCGAAACCCGCAGACCCAAACCCGCACTTAAACACTAGCGGGTCGGGCCGGATTCATGTTGAACCCGACCCGGACCCGAAACCCACACCGAAACCCTAAACCTATTTCGGGTCGGAATCACTGTTCCGACCCGACGGAGCGACTATTTAAGTCACCTCAAACTCCGCGTAGCCGCAGCCACCTTTCTCGACTTCCACGCCTAGCCGCCTCGCCTGAACCATAGCCGCCTCCTCGTCGAACCCCAGCCTGCATCCATCTCCTTCCTCCGCCACGAGTCCAGCAGCCCTAGCCCTCTCCTCTCTCCCTCTCCTCCGCTCGTCGACTCCGGCCGCTCTGCCCCTAGCCACCCACAGCATCCCTAGCCGCTCGACTCCCTCCACCTCCAGAACCACCACCCTCCATTGCCGTCATCACTACCACCATCAATACTCTAGCCGGCTGTCCTCCGCCCATCCCCTACCGTCGAGCCATAGCCGACGAACCGGCCGCTCCGCTCCTAGCCTAGCCCTCTCGCCGCCCAAGCCCGACACCTCTCCCCTTTCTCCTCCGCCCTAGCCATCTTCCATGAGCTGCCTCACCATCGCCTTCACCCAAACCCCGACAACCCCTGCTTGATCCCCTCCTCCGGCTGTGTCCTAACCCAGCCCGACCTCGCCGCTGCCCTCGCCCCGACGCCGCCAGAGCCTGACCCCAGCAGCTCCACCTCCAGCCTCAACCTACCCCACCACCATCTCCTTCTCCTCCTCCCTCTCCTTCCTCTGCTGCCCAATTCCCCCGCTGAGCCCGATCCTCCCTAGGCGAGCCGACCCTGCCACAGCCACTCGCTGCCCTAGCCCGCTGTCCCCTGCCTCCCTCCGGCCGCCACCCTCGCAACGTAGCCCGGCCGTCCCCGAGCCCAACCGCCTCCGGCCAGCAGCCTCCCGACTCCGGCGAAGCCCCTAAACCCTAGTCCTAGACCCAGACACGTCCAGGACACAGAAGCTGTGTCGAATCATCACTCGGACACGACTCGGACAGAAGAAATTCAGACTTCACGGAGCCCTGTTCAGGTAGCGTTTCCTCTCTCCTCGTTGCCCCATTTTCTGTCCCGTCTGTTGTGACGCGTAGGCTGTGTAACCCTCTCGATGCCCGTACAACCCGCTCGGTGCGTCGCATCCTGTGGTGATCGCGATCCGTGATCTAAAAACAGGAAAAATAACGCCCTGTTTCACCCCGGAACTGAGTGTGTCCCGCCAAACGGGACGACTTGGTCGCACGCGGTCTTTACCAAAACGTGCGCGTCGTTGATACGGACGTGTGGGATTTTGCAGAAGTTGATTTGGATGTGCGTGCACACCGGAATCAACGCGTATCCACCGACAACGTCCCGTATCCGCCCATTTTGAAACACGCTGTAACTTTGTGTACACAAGTCGGATCAAAACAAAACTTGCGCCATCAGACTCGTAGCAATATGCTGGTCCTGTGACCCAAGTTTGGTTCGATTCTGAGAATATTGACAAAATTATGTATCGTGGGCCCCACAAGCTCCACTTGACGGGCAATTTTGTGATCGGCTCATCGGAATCCAATTCTGTAAGTTTCGTTGGGTTTGTATCATCATTCTTGACCTGTTGACACTGAGTTTGACGAATTTGGAGACCTTTGACCCTGATACGCTTTTCGGTGCAAAGTGGCCCACATGTGGACCCCGCTTTGACCCAGAAATGTCATTTTTGTCCCTGTGTCCAAATTGGACTTAAGGACAGACGTTTCTAGCTATTTGATATTTTCTGAATCTAATGGTGATGTTTATTTCAGCGACCAGAGTAGTACCTGCAAATCACACTGCGACCAGAGCTACAGTTGGAGCCAGAACCCCAGGCAAGTGTACCTTGCCAATGCAGCTTTGCTACTTATTTTCTTGACTTATTAGTTATCAGTGGGCAAGTATACCTTGCCAAATTTATAGTTCTTGTTGCATATTTTCTTGCTTTATTTATATTATTGTTCATGCTTAACCTAGGACCGTGTGACTTACTTAGCGTCCGATTATTAGTCGGGTGCCAACACCGTACGCGATATTGAGTATGTCATCTAGAGATGGATATTCGTGACCCCTTTATATTCTCGTACTTGTCTTATCAAGTACATTATACCCAGGACACTTGACACTGTTCATGAGACAGGATCCTTCTGAGATATTCATGGTGATTCTGTATAGGATACAGGTTTTATGATATAGACATTATATTCATAGACATCATATGACTTGCTGCATTAGTATTGATCTTGTGTGTCATGGACATGAGATATGTGATTACATTGGGTGGGGAGAGACACACAGGCTACAGGCTGATTTATATATATATTTATTATGGTGAGGACTTAGACTCTCTATCAGAGCTAGGCACTCTACTAGTGTTATATTTATTGTGAGGCCTCAGACTCTATATTAGAGCTAGGCACTCTACTAGTGATATTACTGCTACCGGCTCCCCGACACAGAGCTTGTAGTGGCTCAGCCTGAGTTTTAGTGATGCTCTTATCTTGCATTTCACTTAGCTGGTTATTTAGTATTACCCTCTTTACTCATTTATTTTCTGCACTGCATTTATTTTGGCTTGTGTTATCTGTACCTTGTTATGTCCCCTGAGGACCTGGATCCGGATTATGTCCCCAGGATTAGCTGACGAGATCTATCCCGAGGTATATGGGACTGGAGCATTAGCATTAGCAGAAGCAGGTGCCTACATTAGAGCAAAACCAGGGCTAGAGGACAAGATCGTACCAGAGGACTTCTCCTGAGTATTGGCTTGAGATACTCATTTATTTCTATTTCTAGTTATTTTATTTCCAGTCTATTGCATTGATGTATCAGACTTGTTCTCGGATTGTTCTCTGAGATACTTTTATTAAGATTTATTAGTTTATTTTATTTGCATTATTTCTGGCATTTGATCTGTGATTATCTGTTGTGGATGAGATTAGAGTAGACTGTGACTTGTATCATTGGACCTATTTATTGTTGTATTACAGCTTAAGTATGCCCCGATGGATCCATTA
Source organism: Iris macrosiphon (assembly GCA_036927795.1). NCBI lineage: Eukaryota > Viridiplantae > Streptophyta > Magnoliopsida > Asparagales > Iridaceae > Iris > Iris macrosiphon. The sequence goes on from JAYESA010000007.1 coordinate 38,345,353, forward strand.
AATTTGGTTTGTCCATCAGTGTGTGCTGCTGGCCATTATCACGCATCCGGTCCCTCGGTATTTTGGGATTGGGGTGTGACAGGTAAGGTAGACGTGGTAAGATATGACTCTGGGGAAGAATTGGAGAGACGTAGTTCAGAGGAATTATGGACTTGAACTAATTTTTTCTCTGCTGGGGAAAAAAGTGTGGATTTGAATTATTCGTTTCCAATACGGGCATCCCACGGGAGATTTTTGGTGGACCTATTACTTCTTGTGCACGAGAGTGCAACTAATAAGTTTGAGATAAGCACTGCCAGAGGTGATATGGACGTAGCAGTTTTTGTAGACTTAACACCGCCGGTGTACCATGGTGAGTACGAGTGATAAGTTTAGATGACGATCGATATCAGGGGTCTTGTGGACGTGATGATCGATAACCAACCCGAAAGGTTTGTTCAGAGGTACGGATATGGCAAACCGTATTGGAGAATTTTTTTTGGTGGACTTATTATTTTTTGCGCACGTTGAGTACAAATAATAAATTCGAAAAACAAAACTGTAAACCCCCTGATTTTTCAAAAAAATTTAAATAGATTTTTTACAATTTTCTGTAATTTTCTGGGATTTCTAACTAATTAAAACTAAGGTATTTATAATTAAATGATTTTTTTATTATTGTTAATTAATATTAAAATATTATGGAAATAATATTTTCTGGTATAAAATGAAAAACTAGACATAGGATAATTTTTTGGGAATTTATTGGACCCCGAAAAATATTTTTAAAGCCCTAAAACCAAGTTGTAATTAACCCTAATTAAACCCTAGAAATAAACCCGATTTATTTTGAAATAAACCAAACCAACCCAGACCCGGTTCAACAGAACAGAACCAAACCAAACCCAGCCCTTAGCGGGTCGGGTCGGATCTAAACCTGACCCAAAACCTGACAACCCGTACCCGCACCTAAGCTTAGGTGGATCGGGTCGGATCCCCGCTAACCCGCTGACCCGACCCGATCGGAACCCTAAATCGAATCCTAATCCCTAACCGATTATTGTTCCGACGGTGCCCCAATTTAACCCCATATTCGCCTATCTCCGTCGCTCGCCTTCCTCCTCCTGCTCTCCTCTGCCACCGCCGCCCTCCGCCTGACCCTCTCCCCTCGCCGTCACCTTCGCCCTCCTTCCATCGACAAACTTATCTGCCACCACCCTCACCCTCGCTCCCCTCGCTCCGTCATCGTCTCCGACGAAGTCCTTCGCCCCTCTTCCAGAGCTCCGCCCGACCTCGTCGAGTCCAGTGCAGCCCCGGCCAGTCGCCTGATCCGCCACCAGCGCAGCGCCTCCAGCGCCACCGTCTTCTCCTCTCGAGACCCGCCGCAGCAGCGCCTCAGCAGCCCACATGCCCCGACCTCGACGAGCCCACCGCAGCCATCTCCGCCTCCACGCCTGAGCCCATCCTCGTCTTATCCGGTCGCCCAGCCACTGTCAACCAGCCTCCGCCAGTGCTCCACCCCTCCGGCGAAGCTCCGGCCAGATTCGGTGAAGTCCTGTAGCCGAAACCCTAACCGGACACAGTGGACACTGTGTCGTGTCGAGCCGAGTCGCCTCGCGGACACGGAGAAACCCCGTTCTACGGAGCCCTGTTCAGGTAAACCATTATCTTTCCTCATTGCTACATTTTCTGTTCGGTCAGTTGTGACTCGTAGGCTATGTAACCCTCTCGATGCCCCTGCAACCCGCTCGGTGTGTCGCATCCTGTGGTGATCGCGAACCGCGATCCAAAAATAGGAAAAATAATACCCCGTTTTCCCCTGGAACTGAGTGCGCCCGGCCAAACGGGATGACTTGGTCGCATGCAGTCTTCACCGAAAGGTGTGCGCCATTGATACGGACGTACGAAATTTTGCAGAAGTTGATTTGGATGTGCGTGCAAACCGGAATCAACGCGTATCCGCCGACAACGCCCCGTATCCGCCTATTTTGGAACATGTTGTAACTTTGTGTATACACGTCAGATCGAAATGAAACTTGTGCCATCAGACTCGTAACAATATGCTGGTCCTGTGACCCAAGTTTGGTTCGATTCTGAGAACGTTGACAAAATCGCATATCGTGGGCCCCACGGCTCCACTTGACGAGCGATTTTATGATCGGCTCATCGGAATCCAGTTCTGGAAGTTCCGTTGGGTTCGTATCATCGTTCTGGACTTGTTGACAATAAGTTTGACGAATTTGGAGACCATTGGTTCTGACACATTTTTCGGTATGAAGCGGCCCACATGTGGACCCCGCTTTGACCAGAAACTGTCATTTTTACCCCTGTGTCCAAATTGGACTCAAGTACAGGTGTTTCTAGCTATTTGATATTTTCTGAATCTGATGGTGATGTTTATTTCAGCAACCGGAGGAGTACCTGCAATTCCCACGGAAGTTAGAGCTACAATTGGAGCCAGAACCCCAGGCAAGTGTACCTTGCCAAATCTTACAGTTCTTGTTACATATTTTCTTGTCTTATTTATATGTTGTATATGCTTGACCTAGGACCGTGTGACTTTACTTAGCGTCCGATTAATAGTCGAATGCCAACACCGTACGCGACGTTGTGTAACGTCATCTAGACATGGATACCGAGACCCTATACTTCTCGTACTTGCCTTCTCAAGTACGTCATAACCCAGGACACGTAACACTATTCATGAGACGGAATCTTTCTGAGATATTCATGGTAATTCTGTATAGGTTACAGGTTTCATGACATATTCTTTTGCTTAGTTATTATATGACTTGATGCATTAGTTACGATCCTGCGTGGCATGGACATAAGACGTTATGGACATGAGACGTATGATTACATTGGGTGGGGAGAGACACACATGCTACAGGTTGACTATGTTATGACGGCGTCTCAGTCTCTCTCCGAGCTAGACAACCACATGATATCACTGCTACCGACTCCCCGATACAGAGCTTGTAGTGGTCTCAGCCTGAGTTATAGTGCTGCTCTCATCTTGTATATCACTAAGCTGGTTATATAGTTTACCCTATTATTTTATTTATTTCTGTACTGCATTTATTTTGGCTTATATCTTTTGTACCTTGTTATGTCCCCTGAGGACCTGGATACCGGATTATGTCCCCAGGACTAGCAGACGAGATCTATCCCGAGGTATACGGGACAGGAGCATTAGCAGGAGCAGAAGCGGGAACAGGTGCAGACACTGGAGCAGTACCAAATCTAGTAGACAAGTGATCCCCGAGGGTATCTCTTAGTATATACTATTTCCATACTCAGTATTTGCTGTGGTTATCTTTATTATTGTATCTTGACAGATGTATCAGACTCATTATCGGGTTATTTCCCGAGTTTATATTTATTGAGATTGATCTTGCTCTATGATTCTGATATTGTTGTATCCATTTCTGTGGATAAGATTAGTATATTTAGATCCTTATTGTTGTACTACAGCTTAAGTACGCCCTGATGGATCCAATAAATTAGGTTTGTCCATCGGTGTATGCTGCTGGCCATTGCCACGTGTCTAGTCCCTCGATATTTTGGGACTGGGGCATGACATAGTTTTTGTGGTGGCCCATGCAGGTCAACGTCTAAATTACTTCGGTTTTAACTTAGGGACCGAGCAAGCCTGCAATAAAAATAGGGTAAGTTTTAGGATCTCGTCCACTTGCTTGAAACGTTCTTGATATCTGTATCAGATTTGAATTAAATTCTTGACTTGCATCCTGCCTTGATTCCTGTGCGCCTCTTATTGTTTATTTTGGTTGCAGAGTTATGGATTCACGAGCAAACGACGAGACTCCTGCAAGATCATTACGAGATGATGTAGTAACCAACGAAGATGAAGTAATACTAGTGGATGAAGGTCAACCAGCTCAACAGCGCAGTCAAGCAGATCGGCATGCCTCGAGAATTCAGCAAGATAACGTTCCACCATCGACGCAATTTACTCCAAAAATGCCCGTATTTCCACAAAGGCAGGCCATGGACGGACATCAGATGTTTTAAATGATCTATACAATAATGCAAGCTCAACAAGAGGCTTTGAGTCGTAGCCTAGCAATCGTATTAGAGCAGGCAAATCTACCAGCACGACGACCAACGACGGGCTCTATCACCGATTTTTGGCAGCTGAAGCCCCGTACCTTCTCAGGTAAAGAGGAGTCCACAGAAGTTCATGAGTGGCTCACCAACACACAACATCAATTAGAAGCAGCTGAGCTTCCAAGGGAACGTTGGATGACTGCCGTCAGAATGCAATTGACGGACAATGCACATCACTGGTGGCTTTCTGAGGAGACACGACTCGGACCAGACCGAGTCACTTGGGAAAAGTTTTCCAGACTCTTCCAGAAGATGTACATTCCAGCTATCGCTCGATCAGAACTTCGGGATAAGTTCAATAGCCTCACTCAAGACAGTATGACCGTAGAAGAATACAACACAGAATTCATTCGTCTGAGTCGCTTCGCCCCAACCTTGATTCCGACAGAAGAAGAGAAGGCTGAGAAGTTCTTCGAAGGACTAAACTTTAAGCTACAGAAACTAATTGGATCCGTTGCACCTACATCTTACCCGGACGTCCTTGCTGCAGCCCGACGCATGGAGCGCGTCACCAGAAGAGAGACCAGTCTGAAGCGATCGTCCATATCAGCACCAGCCGGAGCACCACAGGAAGAAGCTACAAAAAGACCTCACATACACCAGCCACCAGAAGCATCTCAACAGGCACTACCTATCTGTCAATATTGTCGCAAGCGAGGCCATATTGAGGACGAGTGCAGACGCAAAAGGAGATTATGTTTATCTTGCGGATCCAGTCTGTAACCTCCGATTTCCAAATTTTCGAAAAAATTAGATTTTTAATTTATTTTAAATACCAAGTTTATAAACATATTTTCTGCTTGAATTTTTTGTATTTGATTTGGAACAATGTTTGATTTTAGAAGGTAATTTAAAATCTTTTATAAAAATCAATTTTCCTAAATGTTGATTTCTTATAAATAAATAAATAAATAGTAATGTATATATATTTCTCTAGTTTCAAATGTTTATTGGCTTGAAATCATAAAATTATTTATTTGATAAAATTAATTAAAGGACTAGTTGTTTCTTCAAAATAATTTTTTATATTTATTAGGATAGTAAATAAATTACATAGCTTTCCTAAAATATTTTCTGAAATCATAATCTTTTCTTTTTAAATTTTACAAATTGCCATTTCCTATTAACTAGCCAGCACACCCTCATTTTTTCCACATGAGAAACCCTTTTTTTTATATATTTAATCCTGGCCATTCATTATTGGGCCAATCCTCACCCTTTAGCCCACAACTCTCTCCCTATTTAAGTCCCTCATCACCTCTCCCAAGAAACCCTAATCTCCAATTTATTAGCTAGCCCCCACAATTCCCAAAGCCAACAAGCCACCACCATTTTTGTGTGCTCGTGTCCGTGTGTCCAGCATCACCGTGTCAGCCGTGATGGCCTCGGGTCCGACCCCGGGTGTCCCACCGTATCCATTCATTTCCTGTGTCCAGATTTACAATATTACAACCTGATTTCTGTGTCCGACACACCCGGACACAACCCCCACACCACAGCAAACACCCACCCGTGTCCAACACCGGACACGTCTATAGTGCAACCCATCGTGTCCAGACCCCGACACAGAGTCCAAACCCTAAACCTAACCTAGATCTACCGCCGGTGGCCACGCCTCACGTCGTCGAGTCGCCACCGCGTCGAGTCGAGCACCCCCCCCCGCTGAGTTCGACAACCGCCGCCACGGATTCCCTCCTCGCCGAGTTCGAGTCGAGCCCCGCCGCAGAGATCCAGTCGCCGCCGAGAGACCGCTGCCGCCGCCTCGAAGCCGCCGCTGCCCTCGAACAGACCGCCGACCGCCTCGAGCCGAACACCCAGCGCCGCCTCCTCGAACCCAGCGCCGCCTCGAGCCGAGCGACGCCGCCGCCTCAGCATCTGTCGAAGCCGCGTGACCTCGACGGAGCCCCCTGCGCCGACCCCGGCGGACGTCCCCGCACCGGCGAACGGAAACCCCCAAACGTGAGTTCCCCTCCCCTTCCTTCGACCCTGTAGTTAGGATAGGTGATGAATTAGTTTATTTTATGAATCAGTTTATTATATATAAATTAGTTATTACATATAAATTAGTTTATTATATATAAATTAGTTATTTTATATAATTAGTGATATAATAATTAGTTTAATTAATTTATAAAATTAGTTAGTTAATTTGTAATTAATGTAGTAAATAAATGTAATATATTTTGTAAATAAATATAACTAGTTTAGTAATTAATGTAATTAGTCTAGTAAAATAATGTAATTAGTTAGTAATTTCATGTATTAGTTTAATTTAGTAGTAATCAGTAGTTAATTTATTAATTAGTTATTAATCAGTTAATAATTGTTAATCAGTTAACTAGTTTAAACCAGTAATTAGTTAAGTTAATGTAATTAGTTTAGTAAATACAACATAATTCGTTTTATTGTTTTAATGTATGAAATTAGTTATTTATTATGTGTAAATTTAGTTATGTATTATATATAAGGGTTTTTGATTATGAAAATTAGTATATGTATATATAACCGTATTTTGGCATAAATATGTATATGTAGATCTATATTTTCGTATTGGTATATGTATGTATTTAAAATATGAATAGGTATATTATTTATTTTATTAATAAAATTTTATAATTAAGTATGTATAATTAGTTGTATATGTATGTATATTGGGTATTTTATATGGTATAAAATTAATTTGGTGAATTAGTATTAGTATATAATAATAACATTGACAAGATATATATTTTAAAAATGTATTTTAGCACATGTATGAGTATACATATATAATATTCAACTAGTATAAATCAAATATGTATATTAAAAGGTATATATAAATGTATTGTAAATACATGTAAATTGGTATATATATAGTTACGTATTCTAGTATATGTAAATTGGTATATGTATATTGTATACATACTTAGTATATTTTAATACAACTTGTAAAAATATATATACATGTATTTTGTATACCTACTTAGCGTATTCTAATATATAAAATTAATATATATGGTAAATATATTGTTCAACCTATATATATATATATTATGCATGAATTAAATGGTATATATATATATTGTATATGTAATTATATTGGTGCATGTATAAATATTGTAAGTATTAATAAGTGTAATGTGTATTATATACGTATCCCTACTAGATGACCTAGTTGACTAGAGCCATGCCTGGCAGAGCCATGAGTTCATGTATTTGTGATGTGTTAGTGTAGCACCTGATGCAAATATTGTATTTGATATATTTTTAGGACTGTTGGTTCCTCCAGACGATACTCTGGGACAGGACATTGGTTTTACCAACTAAGGACCCAAGGCGAGTACATTCTCTGATTAGTTTCTAATTTATGATATCTCCTATGTTCACTGTATCTAGTGTAAATATCCATGTTCTTGACACATTGGTTACACGGATTGGTATACACGGATCTCGTCATGAGATGTTATTCCTTATTCATGGTGTAGCTTGTACAAGACTTATTTTCTTGATATCTTGTGCATGTACAGACACTGATTCCCGGGGAGATTTGCTACCTTCCTAGGGAATCCTGTGCCATAGCGTACCATGATTGGATCCACTTTACCAGTCGGGGGTTTGGGGAGTATTTTAGTGTAGATATGTGATCATACCCAACTTTATATATACCATAGCTCACCCCACATCTCACGTCGGGTGCGGCCTGACCATTTATATGCTCCATAGCTGTTACGTATGATTAGCCTGATCTCTACATGCACCATAGCTAACCAACGGTTAGCCTGACTTTATATGAACCATAGCTAATCACATGTAACCAGCCTGATCAAGTTTCCAAGCCGATCACATGTTAAAGCTAGTACTCACACACTTAGTCATAGGTTTCTTGCTCATGGACATATTGTTTCTCTTCCTGCATTTACTTACAGTATTTCCAGTACTTCTCATTGTACATTTCTCGTACCTATACATGCATCTGGTATGTTTCCATCTAAAACTGCTACATAGTTTATGTCATTTATATAGAACTGCTATTTAGAGATGTACTTTGCTCCTTCCTGACTGGAAAATATTTTTCCAGACTGTGACCTTAGTGGACTTGTTCTGACACTTGGAGATTGGTTGTTACTGATTACAGGTATGATTGTTTTATCATTAGTCTTGTGTTGTACTCTTTTGTTCTTCAAATTCTTATCGTGCTGTAATTGTGATTGAGTATGTTGTTCATCTTTATAGTGTTATCCGTGTCTCCTTATGGAGTTGGATACTAGTGTGAGATTATTTAGATAGTACTTGACCTAGACAGCGTTCTACCGCCGATGCTGCGGCGTAGGCTGGACGTACCCACGCACTCGTGCCCCTAAACCGGGTGCGAGTCGTGACACATTTTAGTGGTGGCCCATGCAGGTCAGACTTCGCTAGTTGTGCGATGTCGTGGTAGTGCGACGTCGTAGTTGTACTACTGCGTACCTGCTATAGAATATAGGACATAGGATACTAGGATGAGAGAGAATACTCAATCACAAATTCTTGAGAGATTCCTGGGACCACCCCTTGAGAATCTTATTATAATTTCTAATTTAAATCTTTTTCCTTGTTTCCGTCCGCTCTCGCTTGTTGTCACTGAACTTGATTCTTGTTGAGCAGTTATTAAATTAAAATTCTTGGTATCATTGTTGAGTTTGATTCTTGTTGACCAGTTGTAACTTTAATTCCTGGTATAGTTGTTGAGTTGATTTCAAATTGAGATGAATTTTACGGACTAAAATTTACGGTATCATCTGATGACATATATTGATGAGGACAGTGAGAAAGGTAAAAACGTCTACTTTGGTTATGGAACCTAGAGTTTATCGCAGCCATATTAGCTGCCGTGACGAGAACGTAGGAACCTAACTTGGATGTACATACTTTAGTTATGAGATTTAGAGTTCTCGCAGCCATACCGGTTGGCGTGGCGAGTATTCTAGATGACATGATTATAGGGTTGCATACCTTAGTTACGGAACCTGTCGTTCATCGCATCTATGCTTACTGGCGTGACGAGAATTCTGTGTGTCATGATTTCTGACAGACGTGTATGATTATCAGGTTGTATCTTAAATTGGTTCTTAAAGTATCATCTCAAGACTTATCTATTTCTGTTATTCAGGACTTTGTTCCATCGCTTCTTTCTTTACTAGCAGTAAAGATACCTTCTGTCCTCAATTCAGTCTTTGAGCTCCTATTCCTTGAGGATTTCTTGTTAAGTATGATAATTAGTGGCTTGTAATTTTGTCTGTATTTTGTATTAGTGTTGACTGTGTTGTTAGTGAGTTGTAAGTGTTTCTTAGTTGGACATGTGAGCAGTAGGCTTTAATCTAGAGTTAGCCCTTAGCATAGTACCTTGTACCAATAATTCTAGGAGTAGTGTCATTAGAGACTGAGAGTTAAGGAGAGTATAGGGTATCAGTGATAGTTCTCAGAGTTAGTATCAGAGCCAATTACCCGTCCTGGATAATCATGATGATGTAATTGAGTGATCTATGTAAACGATTAAGTATCCAGGAATTGTGTTAAGGATTTATGGAGCATAATGTCCAATTTGATGATTGATATCGGAAGCGTTAAAGGTAAGGAAATACATACGCATAAAGAGTTAATGAGGTGTCATGGGTAGAGAAATATTGGAATTGGTAATGAAAGTGGTTAAGCGTATCACAGATTAGTTTAACAGGCTGTAAAAGATTACAGGAAAATGCCTACACAAAAATCGAGATGAGGAACCATATACTTGCCCATGAGAATAGGAAACATAAGTGTTGTAGTAGATACATGTAATCCCGAGTTATAATGAGCATTGATGAGATGATGCATTAATGAAGCTAGTAATATAATACCAAGAGTGCCGATGATTCTATATCAAGGATTATTGAAAATGGTGCTAGTAACAGTAAGCACTCGGTGTGATGATAATTAGATGATATACCAGTTGGCATAAATTGAAATTATGAAAGAAAACACAGTTGATGGTAACTTTGATCATTGGAGGTAATAGTACAAGTGATTCGGGCAGTACAATTTAGTACACAATTATAGACACTAGATGCATTGAGTGCACCTTGAGTATCAGAGACCGTGAGCACTAATATGTACATTGAGGAGTTATAAATAAAAAAGGTGAAAATGAATTTTAAATTTCAGAATTTTAAGGAGTTGAGATTTTATGTTGATGAAATATTGAGGATTTAAATTTGATTAAATAAACATAGTTAAGGCTACAAAGATTTTAGAAGTGATTAAATTTTATTTCGATGAGAAGTATCTGATTTTGAGGAGGTATATGCATTTTATTTTAAGTTGATCGGGAAGTTAAACCTTGACGATTATTTTGAGAATTAATTTTTGGCAGATGAGAGATATGAATATTAATATATGAGTAGTTGATATGGGTACCAGTGTACATGAATAGAAATTTGTAGTGAATGTGCTAGAGTTAAGTGTTTGTTAGAGATAGTAGACACTACAAGTAATATGTTAACATGATCCTTCTTCCTTCCTAATGTTCCTTTTCTTTCGCCTTTCGATTGATTGATTGATTTTCCTAGTACTGTGGTTCACATGCATGATTTTTGTTAGAATATAACTAGTAGTACCCCCCTAACAGAGACTGAAATACCATGACAAAAGACACATGACCTATATTTTCTTAAATTGCATGGCTGTAGGTAGAATTTTCTTAAACCATGATCATTGGGTTTTGACCATAGCAAAGATCTATGACAAGGTTATGACCGACAAAAGAGACAAGAGGATTAAATTTGTGGGTGAGCATTAAATTAAACAAAGAATTTAGGGGTTGTTATAACGGAATTGATGGATCATTGATTTTATGAAAATCGAGGTATGATTGAAATTCGAGAACAAACATTTACTTAAAGGGAGAATTAAGAAATTCACAGAGCCAAAAATTTGAGGATTTATTAATTTTAAGGAGGTCTTGACATGATTGAATTGATTATTAAAAATTTGAAAAATTTGAGAGATTATCATTTTATCTATTTAATTGCAAGATAGAAATTTTATATAGTATGAATATTGCATTGAAGATACTGGAAGCATCGCATCGTTGAGTATTTGAGGAAAAAGAAAAGCAGGAAATAAAATCGTAAATGGAATATGGTCAAATTAAATTCTTGAGATGAGGAGTTAGATTGGAATAAGCATCAATTGAATTTGAGTTAGATGATTGATGAGTGTTTAAAGTTAAATTTTGGGATGCAGATTTTTAAGTTTTATAAATATGCATTGATTGGATTTCAATTAAAACGATTGGATAGTAAAATTTTGTATTTAGTCATTTACTCAAAATTTGAGGGATTATGATACGACTGGAATTCAATTAAAATATTGAGGATTTGAGTAGTAAAATTTTTACATTGGGATAATAAATTCAAAGGATGAAAAAAAAAAATATTAGTTCAAAACCCGGAAACATTATACATACGGATAAAGAAATATGGAATGAAATGAAGCTCATGGTAAAGAAGATTATAATATATTTGATTATGGGATCATATAATTGAAGGTCGTAAGGTAAGATCATGGTATATTGAGGTTGTGAAATAACATTATGAAATTACTTCATGATTATTGGTTTAAAATTTAAATTTTGATAGAAATAATATGATGAGTAAAGGCAATTATTGAGGATCTTAAATTTCGAGGACGAAATTTTTCTAAGGTGGGTAGACTTGTAACCTCCGATTTCCAAATTTCCGAAAAAATTAGATTTTTAATTTATTTTAAATACCAAGTTTATAAAAATATTTTCTGCATGAATTTTTGTATTTGATTTGGAACAATGTTTGATTTTAGAAGGTAATTTAAAATCTTTTATAAAAATCATTTTTCCTAAATGTCGATTTCTTATAAATAAATAAATAAATAGTAATGTATATATATTTCTCTAGTTTCAAATGTTTATTGGCTTGAAATCATAAAATTATTTATTTGATAAAATTAATTAAAGGACTAGTTGTTTCTTCAAAATAATTTTTTATATTTATTAGGATAGTAAATAAATTACATAGCTTTCCTAAAATGTTTTCTGAAATCATAATCTTTTCTTTTTAAATTTTACAAATTGCCATTTCCTATTAACTAGCCAGCACACCCTCATTTTTCCCACATGAGAAACCTTTTTTTTTTTATATATTTAATCCTGGCCATTCATTATTGGGCCAATCCTCACCCTTTAGCCCACAACTCTCTCCCTATTTAAGTCCCTCATCACCTCTCCCAAGAAACCCTAATCTCCAATTTATTAGCTAGCCCCCACAATTCCCAAAGCCAATAAGCCACCACCATTTTTGTGTGCTCGTGTCCGTGTGTCCAGCATCACCGTGTCAGCCGTGATGGCCTCGGGTCTGACCCCGGGTGTCCCACCGTATCCATTCATTTCCTGTGTCCAGATTTACAATATTACAACCTGATTTTCGTGTCCGACACACCCGGACACAACCCCCACACCACAGCAAACACCCACCCGTGTCCAACACCGGACACGTCTATAGTGCAACCCATCGTGTCCAGACCCCGACACAGAGTCCAAACCCTAAACCTAACCTAGATCTACCGCCGGTGGCCACGCCTCACGTCGTCGAGTCGCCACCGCGTCGAGTCGAGCACCCCCCCCCCGCTGAGTTCGACAGCCGCCGCCACGGATTCCCTCCTCGCCGAGTTCGAGTCGAGCCCCGCCGCAGAGATCCAGTCGCCGCCGAGAGACCGCTGCCGCCGCCTCGAAGCCGCCGCTGCCCTCGAACAGACCGCCGACCGCCTCGAGCCGAACACCCAGCGCCGCCTCCTCGAACCCAGCGCCGCCTCGAGCCGAGCGACGCCGCCGCCTCAGCATCTGTCGAAGCCGCGTGACCTCGACGGAGCCCCCTGCGCCGACCCCGGCGGACGTCCCCGCGCCGGCGAACGGAAACCCCCAAACGTGAGTTCCCCTCCCCTTCCTTCGACCCTGTAGTTAGGATAGGTGATGAATTAGTTTATTTTATGAATCAGTTTATTATATATAAATTAGTTATTACATATAAATTAGTTTATTATATATAAATTAGTTATTTTATATAATTAGTGATATAATAATTAGTTTAATTAATTTATAAAATTAGTTAGTTAATTTGTAATTAATGTAGTAAATAAATGTAATATATTTTGTAAATAAATATAACTAGTTTAGTAATTAATGTAATTAGTCTAGTAAAATAATGTAATTAGTTAGTAATTTCATGTATTAGTTTAATTTAGTAGTAATCAGTAGTTAATTTATTAATTAGTTATTAATCAGTTAATAATTGTTAATCAGTTAACTAGTTTAAACCAGTAATTAGTTAAGTTAATGTAATTAGTTTAGTAAATACAACATAATTCGTTTTATTGTTTTAATGTATGAAATTAGTTATTTATTATGTGTAAATTTAGTTATGTATTATATATAAGGGTTTTTTATTATGAAAATTAGTATATGTATATATAACCGTATTTTGGCATAAATATGTATATGTAGATCTATATTTTCGTATTGGTATATGTATGTATTTAAAATATGAATAGGTATATTATTTATTTTATTAATAAAATTTTATAATTAAGTATGTATAATTAGTTGTATATGTATGTATATTGGGTATTTTATATGGTATAAAATTAATTTGGTGAATTAGTATTAGTATATAATAATAACATTGACAAGATATATATTTTAAAAATGTATTTTAGCACATGTATGAGTATACATATATAATGTTCAACTAGTATAAATCAAATATGTATATTAAAAGGTATATATAGATGTATTGTAAATACATGTAAATTGGTATATATATAGTTACGTATTCTAGTATATGTAAATTGGTATATGTATATTGTATACATACTTAGTATATTTTAATACAACTTGTAAAAATATATATACATGTATTTTGTATACCTACTTAGCGTATTCTAATATATAAAATTAATATATATGGTAAATATATTGTTCAACCTATATATATATATATTATGCATGAATTAAATGGTATATATATATATTGTATATGTAATTATATTGGTGCATATATAAATATTGTAAGTATTAATAAGTGTAATGTGTATTATATACGTATCCCTACTAGATGACCTAGTTGACTAGAGCCATGCCTGGCAGAGCCCTGAGTTCATGTATTTGTGATGTGTTAGTGTAGCACCTGATGCAAATGTTGTATTTGATATATTTTTAGGACTGTTGGTTCCTCCAGATGATACTCTGGGACAGGACATTGGTTTTACCAGCTAAGGACCCAAGGCGAGTACATTCTCTGATTAGTTTCTAATTTATGATATCTCCTATGTTCACTGTATCTAGTGTAAATATCCATGTTCTTGACACATTGGTTACACGGATTGGTATACACGGATCTCGTTATGAGATGTTATTCCTTACTCATGGTGTAGCTTGTACAAGACTTGTTTTCTTGATATCTTGTGCATGTACAGACACTGATTCCCGGGGAGATTTGCTACCTTCCTAGGGAATCCTGTGCCATAGCGTACCATGATTGGATCCACTTTACCAGTCGGGGGTTTGGGGAGTATTTTAGTGTAGATATGTGATCATACCCAACTTTATATGTACCATAGCTCACCCCATATCTCACGTCGGGTGCGGCCTGACCATTTACATGCTCCATAGCTGTTACGTGTGATTAGCCTGATCTCTACATGCACCATAGCTAACCAACGGTTAGCCTGACTTTATATGAACCATAGCTAATCACATGTAACCAGTCTGATCAAGTTCCCAAGCCGATCACATGTTAAAGCTAGTACTCACACACTTAGTCATAGGTTTCTTGCTCATGGACATATTGTTTCTCTTCCTGCATTTACTTACAGTATTTCCAGTACTTCTCATTGTACATTTCTCGTACCTATACATGCATCTGGTATGTTTCCATCTAGAACTGCTACATAGTTTATGTCATTTATATAGAACTCCTATTTAGAGATGTACTTTGCTCCTTCCTGACTGGAAAATATTTTTCCAGACTGTGACCTTAGTGGACTTGTTCTGACACTTGGAGATTGGTTGTTACTGATTACAGGTATGATTGTTTTATCATTAGTCTTGTGTTGTACTCTTTTGTTCTTCAAATTCTTATCGTGCTGTAATTGTGATTGAGTATGTTGTTCATCTTTATAGTGTTATCCGTGTCTCCTTATGGAGTTGGATACTAGTGTGAGATTATTTAGATAGTACTTGACCTAGACAGCGTTCTACCGTCGATGCTGCGGCGTAGGCTGGACGTACCCACGCACTCGTGCCCCTAAACCGGGTGCGAGTCGTGACACAGTCAGCATTCATTGAAGGAATACCTTGAGCGTCGAGAAAGGGCACCAATGGTTAACCAACAAGCGGTACCAGTAACGAGGCCAGCCTATCCAGCATTGGAAGCACCGTAAACAGAAGTTGAAGGAGTCAGACCACCACCTCCAGGAGGGTATCAGCCGAGGCCACCTTTGATACCCCAGGCACTACTCTTCCAGCAGGCACAACAGCAGCAGAGGAATCGACTACAAGGATGTGGACAAGCCCTGGCGATGACCTTGGAGAACGCACAGATTCATGGAGTATCTAATACGCGTAAGTGATTCGTAGCTATCATTTCTAGTATTGTTTTAGTTCGTGCATGTTGGTTCGTGACCTCAGCCTTAACCTAGTAATTTTGAACTTGCTAATAATTGATAACCTAATATGTTTTATAATTGATAACCTAGTATGTTTTTAAGTGATAACCTAGTTTTTCTAAACTATAGTTTTCTAGATTTCTTTTATCCGGGAAATTGTATAACTTTTAATGTTTAGGGACATGATTTTCCCTATGTGTTATTCTTACACCTTCAACCTTGATTCTCCTTGATCGTGATGTGCTTCGAACAATGTTTGTAATCGTGTCATCTCTGTTGACCGGTTACTCTTTGATTGCGAGGACGCAATCCTTTTAAGGGGGGTAGATTATAAACCCCCTGATTTTTTAAATTTTTTTAAATAGATTTTTCACAATTTTCTGTAATTTTTTGGGATTTCTAACTAATTAAAACTAAGGTATTTATAATTAAATGATTTTTTAATTATTATTAATTAATATTAAAATATTATGAAAATAATATTTTCTGGTGTAAAATGAAAAACTAGACATAGGGTAATTTTTCGAGAATTTATTGGACCCCGAAAACATTTTTAAAGCCCTAAAAACCAAGTTATAATTAACCCTAATTAAACCCTAGAAATAAACCCAGTTTATTTTGAAATAAACCAAACCAAACCAACCCAAACCCGGTTCAACCGAACCGAACCAAACCGAACCAAACCCAGCCCTTAGTGGGTCGGGTCGGATCTAAACCCGACCCGAAACCCGACCCGAAACCCGACAACCCGTACCCGCACCTAAGCTTAGGTGGATCGGGTCGGATCCCCGCTAACTCGCTGACCCGCCGACCCGACCCGATCGGAACCCTAAATCGAATCCTAATCCCTAACCGATTACTGTTCCGGCGGCGCCCCTATTTAACCCCATATCCGCCTATCTCCGCCGCTCGCCTCCCTCCTCCTGCTCTCCTTTGCCAACGCCGCCCTCCGCCTGACCCTCTCCCCTCGCCGTCACCTTCGCCCTCCTCCCACCGATAAACTTCTCTGCCACCACCCTCTCCCCTCGCTCCGTCGTCGTCTCCGGCGAAGTCCTCCGCCCCTATTCCAGAGCTCCGCCCGACCTCGTCGAGTCCAGTGCAGCCCCGGCCAGCCGCCTGATCCGCCACCAGTGCAGCGCCTCCAGCGCCACCGTCTCCTCCTTCCGAGACCTGCCGCAGCAGTGCCTCAGCAGCCCATAAGCCCCGACCTCGACGAGCCCACCACAGCCATCTCCGCCTCCACGCCTGAGCCCAGCCTCGTCTTCTCCGGTCGCCCAGCCACTGTCAACCAGCCTCCGCCAGCGCGCCACCCCTCCGGTGAAGCTCCGGCCAGATCCGGTGAAGTCCTGTAGCCGAAACCCTAACCGGACACAGTGGATACTGTGTCATGTCGAGCCGAGTCGCCTCGCGGACACGGAGAAACCCCGTTCTGCGGAGCTCTGTTCAGGTAAACCGTTCTCTCTCCTCGTTGCTCCATTTTCTGTTCTGTCAGTTATGACGCGTAGGCTGTGTAACCCTCTCGATGCCCGTGCAACCCGCTCGGTGTGTCGCATCCTGTGGCGATCGCGAACCGCGATCCAAAAACAGGAAAAATAATACCCCATTTTCCCCCGGAACTGAGTGTGCCCTGACAAACAGGACGACTTGGTCACGTGCGGTCTTCACCGAAAGTTGCGCGCCGTTGATACGGACGTGCGGGATTTCGCAGAAGTTAATTTGGATGTCCGTGCACACTGGAATCAACGCGTATCCGCCGACAATGCCCCGTATTCGCCTGTTCTGGAACACGTTGTATCTTTGTGTTCACACGTCGGATCGAAACGAAACTTGTGCCATTGGACTCGTAGCAATATGGTGGTCCTGTGGCCCAAGTTTGGTTTAATTTTGAGAACGTTGACAAAATCGCGTATCGTGGGCCCCACGGCTCCACTTGACGAGCGATTTTATGATTGGCTTATCGGATTCCAATTCTGAAAGTTCTGTTGGGTTCGTATTATCGTTTTGGACTTGTTAACACTAAGTTTGACGAATTTGGAGACCATTGGTTCTAACACATTTTTCGGTGCGAAGCGGCCCACATGTGGACCCCGTTTTGACCAGAAACTGTAATTTTTGCCCCTGTATCCAAATTGGACTCAAGTACAGGCGTTTCTAGCTATTTGATATTTTCTGAATCTGATGGTGATATTTATTTCAGCAACTGGAGGAGTACCTGCAATTCC
Organism: Iris macrosiphon; assembly: GCA_036927795.1. NCBI lineage: Eukaryota > Viridiplantae > Streptophyta > Magnoliopsida > Asparagales > Iridaceae > Iris > Iris macrosiphon. Next base: position 38,363,373 of record JAYESA010000007.1, read on the forward strand.
TACGGAAGTCAGAGCTACAGTTGGAGCTAGAACCCCAAGCAAGTGTACCTTGCCAAATCTTGCAGTTCTTGTTACATATTTTCTTGTCTTATTTATATGTTGTATATGCTTGACCTAGGACCGTGTGACTTTACTTAGCGTCCGATTAATAGTCGGGTGCCAATACCGTACGCGGCGTTGTGTAACGTCATCTAGACATGGATATCGAGACCCTATACTTCTCGTACTTGCCTTCTCAAGTACGTCATAACCCATGACACTTGATACTATTCATGAGATAGAATCTTTCTGAGATATTTATGGTGATTCTGGATAGGTTACAGGTTTCATGATATATTCTTTTGCTTAGATATTATATGACTTGATGCATTAGTTACGATCCTGCGTGGCATGGACATGAGACGTTATGGATATGAGACGTATAATTACATTGGGTGGGAAGAGACACACAGGCTACAGGTTGACTATGTTATGATGGCGTCTCAGTCTCTCTCCGAGCTAGACAACCACATGATATCACTTCTACTGGCTCTCCGACACAGAGCTTGTAGTGGTCTCAGCCTGAGTTATAGTGCTGTTCTCATCTTGCATATCACTTAGCTGGTTATATAGTTTACCCTATTATTTTATTTATTTCTGCACTGCATTTATTTTGGCTTGTATCTTTTGTACCTTGTTATGTCCCCTGAGGACCTGGATACCGGATTATGTCCCCAGGACTAGCAGACGAGATCTATCCCGAGGTATACGGGACAGGAGCATTAGCAGGAGCAGAAGTGGGAACAGGTACAGACACTGGAGCAGTACCAGATCCAGTAGACGAGTGATCACCGAGGGTATCTCTGAGTATATACTGTTTCCATACTCAGTATTTGCTGTGGTTATCTTTATTATTGTATCTTGACAGATGTATCAGACTCATTATCGGGTTATTTTCCGAGTTTATATTTATTGAGATTGATCTTGCTCTATGATTATGATATTGTTGTATCCATTTATGTGGATGAGATTAGTATATTTAGATCCTTATTGTTGTACTATAGCTTAAGTACGCCCTGATGGATCCATTAAATTGGGTTTGTCCATCGGTGTGTGCTGCTGGCTATTGCCACGTGTCTAGTCCCTCGATATTTTGGGACTGGGGCGTGACAAAAACCTATCAGAGGTAATATGGACGTGATAAGTTTTATTGATATTAATGGCATCACACTGGGGGATTTGGTTGGACCTATTACTTCTTGTGCACGAGAGTGCGAGTAATGGATTCGAGACAAACCCTATCAGAGGTAATATGGACGTGATAGGTTTGGTGGACCCATTATTTTTTTGTGCATGTTAGTACAAGTAATATGTTTGAGACAAGGCCTGCCAGAGGTAATATGGACGCGGTAGTTTTTTGTGGACTTAACACAGCGGGCATACCCCAGATTGGATACGAGTGATAAGTTGGAAGATAATCGATATAAAAGGTAATATGGGTATGATGATCGATGGTCAAGGCCGAAAAGTTTGCTCAGAGGTAATATATGGCAGACTCTGCAGGAGTAGCGTATTAATAGTCCAGAGGTCCTGTGGACATGAACCAGCACCCAGGAAGATACGATGTAGTTTGGTAATAGAGGAGTACCAGTCTAATTTAGACGTAGTATATTTTGAGGAACTTTCCATTGATAGGCATCATGAGCAAGTTGTCATTGGATTTTGCCAGACGGTAAGTGTCGTTAGAAAATATGGTTTCCACGATGAACAAGCATTCTCATTTAGGTTAGAATTTGTCTATTGTCTTGTGGGTCATAATCATGGGTCTTCTTACTATTAAGACGAGGTTACCAACTTGGAACGTCCTTTATTTTGCCCTTTTGTTGAAGGTTCCAGAGAGACATGCTTGATACAACTCTATGTATTGTTGAGATAAAAGACATTTTTGTCGAGTGCTTCTAATAGCTGTCGGCGGTGATTGTCATCCACAGTTAACTGGTGGAAGAGAGCCACTCAAAGTGAAGGGATCTAGATCTCAAGAGAAAGGACTGTTTTGCTCCCATAGACTAGAGAAAAGGGTGTACTGCTAGTAGCTACCCGAATTGTTGTATGATAGACCCACAGACATTCACCCAGCTTTTTGTTCCTGTCGCGCTTATTAGATGACACAAACTTCTTGAGGAGCTTGATGATGGTTTTATTGAACAACTCGGCCAATCCATTAGCTGCTGTGTTATAGGCGGTTGATGCCATATTTTGGATGCAATTTTTATCACAGAACCGATAAAAATCATGACTTACAAACTGTGGACCATTATCGTGGATGATCCTCCGTGGCAAGCCCAAGCGATAGATAACTTGATGCTTGACGAAACTAATCATGTTTGATGTTTTGACTTCAACGAGTGGAACTGCTTTTGCCCACTTGGAGAAGTAATCTGTAATGGCCAAACTAAACCTATGTCACTTAGACGAATACGGGCTTATCGGTCCGATGATGTCCATTCCTCATGCTTCAAACAGCTAGGATGTTACCGTTAGGTGTTGGAACTCGAAGGGCTGATGGATAAAATCTGTGTAGATTTGGTATGCTTGGCACTTTCCTGCATAGTCAATAGCCTCTGCCACTATCGTTGGCCAATATTAGCCCATTCTTCGAAGACTGTCCTGTAACTTCAGACCAGGCTGATGTGCTCCATATATGCCATCATGAGCTTCATGAAGAGCTTGTCTTGCTTCTACACCCGATAAGCATTGTAGAAGGAGATTATTGTAGGATCGACGATACAATATTTTGGTGGTGGTATCGAAATAGAACCTAAGGGAACGTCTTCTTATCGAAGTAGCTTTCTTTGGATTCTCGAGGAGAATTCCATAGACTGCATAGTCGATGAATAGAATTCTCCAATCTCGAGTATCAGTGTCGACCTTTGTGGCATAGCTGAGACACAAGCATAGGTTATTTTTGGGGCAGATCAGTTCTCAGCTGACCATATTGATTAACAAGTGAGCGTTGTTTGGTATTCCTAAAGAAGCGGCGAGGCCGACCAGAGCGTCTGCCTAAATATTTTATAATCGAGGGACATGCTCAATAAAGAATACCTTGAAGGTTGTAATAATATTAAATGCAGCCTAGTGGTAGGGGATCAAGTCCTCATTTTGGACTTCATACTCACCCTGGACTCGTTTGACTATTAGCTGAGAATCACCGTAAGCCTCTAGGTAGTCTACTCAAACTTGGTTACCAAGTTGGAGACCGATGATTAAGGCGTTATACTCTGCCACATTATTGGAACATGATTCTGTGAGAGAATAGGCATGATTGATGATGAGGTCGTTTAGGAAGATCGACACTATCCCGACCACAGAGATGACGTTGCCTTTTGGGCCAGCCCTTGAAGCATCGGTAAAGAATATTTGCCAAACCTTTTCGTGTGAGGTGATATTGGCGTCTGCCACTTCATCTGTAATCTTTTCAATGAGCTTTGAGGTTTATGACCCCGAGTAGGCTGCCAGAAAGTTGACCAATGCCTGATCCTTGACGACCTTTTGTGGAACGAACACCATATCATATGGAGATAATAATATTGCAGCTAAGCGGGAACTGAGTGCCTCAGGTTTGGTCATGAAGACCCTGAGGGGGTTGACTTGCGAGATTACATGAATGGTCTGTCCAGTCACGTAGTGTCAAGTTTTCTGGATGGCGAATACCAGCACAAGGCATTCTTTCTCGACGGCGGTATATCTATGCTCTGGGCCAACCATTATCCGGCTGAGGTAGTATATGGCCTGCTCGTAACCTGAATTATTATTCTGTTCTAACAAGGCACCAAGAGAGTGATCTATTACGTGTACATAGAGCAGGAATAGCTTTTCTATGACTAGGGACACCAGCACAGGAGGGTTTGATAGGTATTCTTTGATGGTGTCGAATGCTGGTTGGCATTCTTTATTCCAAACAAAGAAGACACCTTTCTTCATGAGCTGTCTGAATGACTGGCAGCATCCAGAGAGGTTTGATATGAACCTCTTGATGTATACTAACTTTCCTTGAAGGCCACGAAGTTCCCGAAGGTTCTTTGGCGGATTCAACTCCAAGATGGCTTTGGTCTTGTCAGGGTCTATATGAATGCCCCGAGCGATGATGATGAAACCCAGGAATTTGTCACTGGAGACTCCCATGAAGGACTTGGTAGGGTTCATCTTGAGGCGGTATGCGCGTATCAGGTCAAACACAGTCCTTAGGTCTTGGAGGTGATCGTCTTTGGAATGGCTTTTGACAGCAATGCCATCGACATAATATTCTATTATCTTGCGCAGATGATCACAGAATATGGTGCTCATGGCTTATTGGTATTTGGCACCTGCATTCTTTAGACCGAAAGGCATTATCGTGTAGCAGTATATGTCTATCGGGGTCCAAAATATTATATATTTCTTATCATCATGAAATAGCTTGATTTGGTTGTAGCCTGAGAAGCCATCCATGAAGGACATATGTTCAAAGTCGTAAGTACTGTCGATCATTATGTCGATGATCGAAAGAGAAAATTTGTCTTTAGGATATGTCGAGTTCAGATCACGGAAGTCGATACAAATTCGAATCTTCTCATTCTTCTTAATGATAGGGACGATGTTAGCTACCCAATCGGGGTGTTGTTCCTCGCGAATGAAGCCATTACCTATCATCTTGTTGACTTTAGCTTCGATGGGGTTTATTATATATGGCCAAAACTATCGTTGTTGTTGCTTGACTGGTTTGGCATTTGGCATAATGTTGAGTTTGTGGACCACGATTTGGGGATCCAATCCTAGCATATCTTTATAACTTTAGGCAAAGACATCGATATATTCCCTGACGAGTTATAATAGGGATTCCTGGTCTTCGTCAGACAGGCTTTTGCTGATGAAGATAGGCTTTGTGGAGGTTTCGTCACCTAGATCAACTTATACAACTTTGTCCTCAGTAGGAGGTTCTCGCTGCTCAAATTATATCTTCCATTGTGAACTAAGGTGTTGGGTCCAAGGTTCTATCTCAAAGAGCTCGGGTGGCTCCTCATTGTCTTCCTCAAGGTCGACAGACACAATGTTGGAGGACAGTATTTTACTGAGCACGTCCCCGATGCTGACATCGAAGTCCCAGGCTGAAGATTCTGGCGAGTATGAGTGCACCTCATCTTCTTCGTCTGAGTCCTCAGGGTTTGTAGGAGGTGTCATATTTCCTAAGCTATACTTGATTTTATGATAGTAATCCTCGGGCTTGCCTGTAGGAGTGGGTAGACGTAAGGGAAACCTTCGACCTTTGCTGTATTTTAACCCTTTAGTGGCCTTCAGATCGTATCCCATTTTCTGGATAAGTTACAGGACTTGTGAACTATACCGACAGAGTGACATTCTGTCGATGTCAGATTCTGGTTCTTCTTCCCCTGGGATAAAGGACTGAGGGAATTCTACCATGCCAAAGATGATGAGATTATCTTCCCTCTTCCTAGGCAAGACTAGGAAGTAAGAACCTTAGTTGGGGATCATCCATTGCACTATGTAGGCTTTGGTCACTTGCGTCTGCAGGTATGAACCTTGACCATGCTCCATGGCATATAGTGTATTTATATGGGATATCTCAGAATAGTTCAAAGGTAGTCCTTTATTCATAAAGTAGGGTAACTTTTTATTTGGGATTACATTATCAAGGGAAGGAATATTAGCCTGAGCGACTATTTACTCCTCCAACTCATCTTCCTCTTCAGCTACCCCCAGCGCAGGTGAAGATTCTGACCGTTCTCGATGCAGTTATACTATGAGAGGTTCGATAATTCTCGAGTCTTCCTTTGGTGGTCGAATCGAACTGCGAAGGCGAATGACCATAGGTTCGGAAGGCTTGGATGGTGTTGGACTTTCCTTAGGTGGTCGGCTTGGCCGGTGAAGGTGAATGACCATAGGGTCGGAAAGAGTACGTGGAGCTGGTTCTCTTGTTGGTGGTTGGCTCGACCTGGAAAGGCGAACAACTGAAGGCTCTGATGATGTGGAAGGATCCGGGGGCTTAGGTGCCTTCCCTTATAGTTTGATGACGAGAGGAGCGGCTGTGCCAAGATTTTGATCCTTGAGACAGATTTTTATGGGCTCTATTGATATAGTTGTAATCTCCACTTCATCATCGGCTTTATTATATTTTTTATCTTTAGGGACTTGTTTGTAGAGGATGACGTCGGAGTAGTATACCTCGACCCCCTTGAAATGGTCGATATCTACAAACTCTGTTTTGACTTTTCCATGTTCATCGACATATTTGAAACACTACTGTAGAGCCGATGGCACGATCATATATTGATGTAACCAAGGCCGTCCGAGCAAGACGTTATATGATACATCTACGTCGATGATATAGAAAGTGACTTCCATTTTTAAGTCGCCAATCTGGCATTTAAGGCAGATCTTGCCCAGAGGATAGGTTCTTCTTGCATTGAAGCCACTGATGGCAGTATTGGTAGCTGTTAAGCGATGTATCGGGATGCCCAAAGTCAGCAGTAGGCTCCTCGAAATAATGTTGATTGATGAACAGGGATCGACGTGCATCCGGTCTACTTTTATAGCACCAATGTACCCTGTATAGTATAGAGGACGATCATGCTTGTTATTATTCAACAACATGTCCTGTTGCATAAATATAATGTTGGGTACTGTGTTCACAACGTTATTGCAATAGGGCAGGCTGCCGGATCTTCAGCTGGCGTTTGACTTACGCCAGATAGGTGTTGGCATTCTGTAATGCCTCGTTGAGCGTTGCCCGAGTGTCTCTGGAGAGCCGGTGTAACTCATAGAGTGACAACTTTGCCAGAATATTGGCCAGTTGTGCCAAGATATCAAAATTATAGGGCTTCTCCAGCCCTTGAGTCATTTCCTTGCGTAATGGCTTATCAAAGAGAACCTCCTTTTGCTTGGATTTGTTTGATATTGGAGGTTGGGATAGTACCGTATCAGACACATCGGGTGCAGTGGGCGCAACCATTGGAGGATCTCTTTTATTGTGAGTGTTATAGTCCCACTGGTAGGTCAAGCCCGAACTAGTCACCCCTGCCATGACTTCCTCAGAGGTGGAGAAGACTATATGGCAGGACTTGGACTTCTTGCCTTTGGACTTGGTGGCAGAAGATGCCGCAGGCTAAGTCAAGTCAGTAATAAGGTCCGAATGGACCCATATAACCTCTCCTCATGGTGTGGTAAGAGGTATTAGCCCGACCTTTTGGTCTTGAGCCGGTGGAAGGTTGGCAACTTCCATAGTTGCCTTAGGGATTGGAATTACCCTATCTTGAGCTTCCGTTGGTAGAAAGTTTTTGATTGTAGGGATACCATGTTAGCAGTAACTATCATATTTGAAATCCAAGGATAAAGCCTTGGTGTCAATCAGACACTGGATGTACCACTTCAAAGTATAGCACTCCTGCGTCGGGTGGTAGACGTAGCAGTGGAAGTGGCAGTACTTCGGGGTATTCATCTCTGCTACTTTCGGTTGGCGCTTGACGTTGGGGAGGCGAATCTTACCTCCTTGCATCAGTATGTCAAAGATAGGTTTGACATCACCATCTTCAAAAGTGTAGGTCTTCTTTAGTTTCGGAGGCTCTGCTTACTTTTGCTCAGGCTTCTTGGTTACATTGGAGACCATAACATGCTTTCCCTTTGCATCGCGGCTGCTGTTGCCGTTGTTGCTTTTGTTGGCGGGATATTTATCTTTTTCCTCAGCCTTAGGGATATGGATTCCTAAGCACCGAGCATATTTGAGCTTCTTTTTAGTGTTAACAATACTTATAATGAATGTTGTCTAGTCCTTGGACTGGCTCTCGTCCACCCAAAGGTTGACTGCCGGAAGCATATTTTCAGGCACATCTCCATTAGTGTGGCCTGGGATTGCCAGGGGGCAACCTTAGCGCCGGCTGTTGGAAGCGCTCGATATAATTTTGTGTTGGTTCCTTTTCACCCTTAGCGATGTCCATCAAAGATGACATTGTCATGTTATTTCCAGCCTCGTAGAATCTATTAAGGAATAGATGCTTGAGGTCATCAAATGACGAGATGCAGTTGTCTTTAAGACTGCAGAACCAGTCGAAAGCTACCCCCGATAATGACCCAAATAAGAGTCTAGTAAGGATAGCATTATTGCAGGGTAAGTATCCTATTATGATCTAAAAGTAGCTCATAAACAGGCGAGGGGAGGACTTCCCATCAAACGGGTTGATGTTGAAGGGCTTATACTTGGGTAGATACGGTACATCCCTTAATTCTATCGAGTATGGTCGTCGTACCCCAAGATCACGGAATGAGTCCCGATTGCCCATAGAATCTAGGTGAGCCCGGAGTTTTCGGACCTCTCTCATTGCTTCTTTAGCCTTGTCTTCCACTGATGAGCCGGGCAGGAGAGGATTATCGCCTGCGGATGGGGCATTTGTGTTTGAATTTCTGTTGTTTCGGGGTCCAAGTTTGCTTGCCCAGAGGCCCTTGCTTGCTGGGGAGCTATGCTTGCCTTAATTTCTAGTATTATCTAGATCAAGGCTTGCATTGATGCCCTCATGTATGCATGATGGCCTCGAGAACCTCGAGGAATTATCGGTCACCGGTGCTCTCAAGGTCATCGTCGGCCATATAAACTGTCCTCACGTGGGGAGAAACTGATGGGGTAGTGGAGCCCATGCCCCCTGTTCTATACCCTTATAGTAAGTATTCTTCGCTGAGAGCTAGTGACATTGTATCCTCCTAAGATTTGTTGGGGATATTACCTCCATTATAGAAGGTAACATCGTCTTGATAAGGGTAGCTACCCATAGAAATCTCGGGATCCGTCCGGTGGGGATTATTGTCTCCTCGGATTGCCGAATTATTGCGTACCTCCAGCGGGGCACTACCCCAGCTTGGGATATCCTCAGAGGTTCTGAGAAAGAACTACACCCAGGGGCTGACAGCTTCTTCCTTGAGCGGGTACTTGGAAGATGCCTTCCGTTGGTGCGGTTGTCGACGCTCCGGGTAATATTGGTGCAGCAGTGCCTGAAAGGGGGGCATATCGCACGCCATAGTGGTTTCCCTCGCTTTGCATTTGTGAGTAATCACTTCACACAAATTATGCGTAGGGTGTTTCACCTTTGCATCCTCTTTGTGAGTCCGGGTATCCCGGATATGCGGATATACATGCGATATATTTGCTCCCGGACCTGGGGTTCATACACAAACTTGTCTCGAGGTACTAGTGGAAGACTTTTGGAACGAACCCCGTCCGTTGGTCCCCGTGGGTTGGATGCATGGGTCAGTCCTATACAAATTTCCATCGGAGTCCCGCATAATAGTTAGTGATGCCTGTTGACGGTCAGTCCCATGAGCAGTTGCTTGAGCTGGACGAACTCGCACTACCATAGACATCTTCAATTTTGTACTCGCAAGCGCGTAGTAAGAAGAGTCCAGATTTGGGTTTTTTTTCCACCCTCAGTAGGTCCCATAGGATCTACCTCATGTAAGATACGATCAAAAATAGAAGTTCTATTGTTGTCAGAGCCGCATGCGGCTATCTACCTACGGTTGTGAGTTGATGTCGCATGGACAATCTTATGCATCCTGTGAGTAGATGATACATAGACAGTATTATGCGACCTCCTTCTTGGACGCATAGGACCTGCCCCATCCCCAGAACATCTGGCATCATAGTAATTTTCTTTGCCAGATTCTGAGTGATGGGCAATTCCTGTGCCAGCCGAAGATGTCGCATAGACGTAGACTTCCTCAGCAATATATTGAGAGGCGAAGATTGCCTCCTCCGTAGTTGGGGCCAAGCACAGTGGCTTTGCTACCGACATTATGCGGATCTTCTTGGGCTTGGCTAGCCTTGGCGAAAGATTCGCACTTCCTTCAGAGAGTATTTCCTCAAATGCTTGCTGGTCGAAGTGAACTACCAGCATCTTTTACGTTGAGCCAAGTTTGGCTATATCAGATTGCGTCACCAATTTCTCAACAGAGGAGAATTCGTTCCCCAGTAGAGTCATTGTCGTGTTTGCCATTTAAATCAAAGGAAAGAACTAAGAGAACTTGACTTGATTAACAAACTATAGAGTACAGAGAAGAGTTCTAAAAGACAATCTAAGTACAAATTTGTTTTGATCTGGGGTGACAATGGAGGGTTAGGAGTGTAGCAACTCTCTTTACTCTATGGACGATATGGACGAAGAAGCTTCTCTCCTTGGTTTTAGTATGAATCTGTAAATAGCCAGCCCTTTTTATGGGTGTGGTACCTTTCTATTTATAGCCACCCTATGAATGTGATATGGGTGTCGCATATCCTCGTGCTTGGTAGTCATATGGAGCTCCTTCAGCAGAATACGACCGTAAAGGTAGTCGTATTGGGCAAGCCGCTATGTGGGTTTGGTTAGGATTTTCTGTTTGAAGAGATCTTGGGGCTATTGTGTGCATAACTCGGTCAATTGGATACTTAGTCAACATCAACTGTGCGAGAAATCATCTTCAGTTGTATACTGTTGTAGTCGCATAGAAGCTCTCGTTTAGCCTTGGTCGGAATGAACCTCTGGCCGCATGTGGATGAGGTTGCATGGGTCTTGAAGCTGCATGCGTCCTCTTGTTTGGCCTTGTTCAGGTGGACGTTTTGGCCGCATGATGTTAAGGCCGCATGGGTCTTTGAAGCCGCATACGTAGGACACATTGCATAGCCCGCTCGTCGAGGCAATTAATGTACTGATGTGGCTTTTTGTCTTTTCTTGAGTCATCATCTGCACGGATTCTAAAGCATCTCAGGGTGATGAGTGAGGTGTCAGAACTTCTGACAGACATCAAAATTTGTTTCAGGGTTTTTTATGCGACCGCCCTGCTCTATGGTCGTTCAGGCTGCATATGTGAACTGTATGGAGTCGAAGATGCATAGAGTCAAAGCTGTATGGAGCTAGAGTCGCATAAAATGCATGGAGTCTAGGACGCATTAGGCCAGAGATGCATGAAACTTATGGAGTTTGGGATGCATTGGGCCAAAGACGCATGGATCTTTTGTCATTTTCTGCTTTCGTGGCATTTGAATAGCTATATACTGCCAAAAAAAATTATGACGAAGCTATCAGCATGGATTCTAATCAGCAGTACATGATTCGAGGTGGTCAGAATAAATATCTATTTTGTCAAAGTTATAAATGCTCTGATGTGACTGTAGGGACAATGCGTCACAGGACGGTATGCGTCTTGGGATGTCATGTATCCGAGGGCGTCATGCATTCGCTGTTGTTCTACGTCCACCGCAGTTATGTGTACCTTTCTTATCTGTTGACTGTAAACTGGAGCGCATGGAGTAATTTTCATGCTTCTAAAATGTATAGGTAGATTTGGTAAATTGGGTGTATATATGGGTTATTTTGTCCAAAATAGTCTAAATTTGTCATAGTATTCAACCTCGTTTAGAGCAGCCATAACAACTTAGAAATGCCATAACTCCTAACTCAGGACTCCGATTAATCTCCTTTTTTTAAAGAACTATATCAAAGTCAGATTTCTAAATATATAAATTAATAGGCCAAATTTATTCTGCAACTTTATGTAAAACTATTTGAGTGTCAGGTGTCCGAAAGACGAATATTTTTCGATATTTTCACAATTTTGGGAGCTTCCAGACACTAAAATATAATCCGTTTGAAGTTTCAAAAAGCTAATATGAAGGGCTACGATATACATTAACCGTAGAATTTATTGAATAGGTCTAATAGGTGCAGTATTGGTTACAAGTAGAGAATTGACTATACGACATAACCATTTTGTGTATCCTATGAGCCTAGGTAGTATGGATATCAAGTAAGTGTAGGTATCATAGGTTGCCAAGTATATATATATATATATATATATATATATATATATATATATATATATATATATATATATATATATATAAGTGTTAAGTAATAGGTGTTAGTTAGTGTGCGTGTTAGTGTTGAAACAAGTGGTTATCAAGTGAGCCAAGTATAGGTAAGTTATGTGTCAAGATTTTAGAGTTTGGGGTAATATACTAGTATGATACTTGGATACCATGAGGATATTGGTATCATGAAATTTAAGTATCATGAGTGAGGGTAAATAAGTATTGGGGCTTGAGTAAGGTATCATATTTGGTATCAAGTATTAGTATTAGAGTTAGTTGGGTAAGTATCTAGGAGGATAAGGTATTAGTCAAGGTACTAAGATATTGGATATTAGAACTAGGTAATGGGTAATATCAAGATGTTAAGTGCCAAGAGTAGGATGAGTATCTTAGATGTAAGATAAGTGTAGGTCATGGTCATGGATTAGTATCTTGGGGTTTGGTATCATATGATACCTAATATGGTACCATGGTACCATGTACAAACAAGTGGGATATGTGTGAGATAAATTAGAGTATGGTATCCTATGATGTATCAAGGTATTTAGAATACCAAGATACCAAAATATTAGAACTAGTATAAGGTAATATTCAGATACAAAGGTAAGGTTATGATATTAGGTATTGGATTAAGATACCATGGTAATGGTAGTGTCTAGATTGGATAATGGGTTAGGTACCAAGGTATGAGTTAAGGTATTGGGTATTGGTCAAGGTAATGGTATTAGCTATGGTATTAGTCTAGAAACTAGGACATGGGATAATATGTTAAGGTATTGGTTAAGGTAATGAGATAATACTAAGATAATAACTAGGTAATAATGTAATACTAAGATATTGGCTAAGTATTAAGTGTTAGACTAAGTTATTGTGTGTGTGTATATATATATATATATATATATATATATATATATATATATATATATATATATATATATATATATATATATCATAGCTAACTAGTATGACTTTAAAACCTAGTTTTACGAAGATATTGACCCAAGAACTAAGGTATTGACTAATTGTTAAGGTATTTGAGATATGGGCTAAGGTATTAGGTAAATATGTGATACAAGTTAAGATACCGCGATACGTGATAAGGTAAATAGCTATAGGCCAAGGTATTGCTAGAAATTATAGGTAGAAGTATATCTTAGGATAATATATGCTAGTAACTTATTAGTATAGCCTAAAAATCTAGTATTGGCCTAGTAGTAACTAGTATTTACTAGTTTGACCTAGTTAGCACGTAAAAAATAAATAGTGGCTTGTTAAGACCTAATATAACTTTATAAACTTTGTAAAGAGGTAAAATCAACCTAAAGACTAGGAAATGACCTAGTTTGACTATGTTGACCTAGATGTGACATAGTTTGACCAAATTTGACCTAGTTTGACTTAGTTTGACTTATAGTTGACCTAGTTTGACTATTTTTACCTTGTTTGACTTAGTAGAGGTTTGAGACCTAGAAATTAAATAGTTTAACTTTATTATCGTTCCAAATACTGTGTTGACTTGATATTCCCTATTTAGGTCTTGGAGGTACTGATACAGATATTGTTTGATACTTTACCTCAGATTTTAGGCGAGTACATTCTATAATAATTTTCTATTTCTGATATCTTATATGTTTCTTATATAAGATACTCATTTCTCTTATATTTATTTATAATATTTTATATCTTGTATATTTTTTATTCTTATTCTATTTATCTTGTATTCTCTCTATTTACTATTACATAGACTTTATCATTTATTGGAACTACTGTTAGAGGTGTACTTCGCTCTAATCCTGACTAGATAATATTTTTCCGTGACTGATATGCTCTATATTCCAGAATTGTAGAGTGATGCTATAAACATGACTGCTCTTGCACTGTGGACCTTGAGGTGACAACTGTAGAGATCTAGGCTAGTGCTTCTTATTCCATATCATGTCTAGTTTTATTCGTTAGAATATTATTTTATTTATCGTTCTTATTCATTATTCCTTTAGTTTGATTGAGTACATGATAGAACTAGTTGTATTTGTATGATTGATAACTAGATAGTGATGATCTAGACAGCGTTCTACCGCTGAAGTTATAGCATAGGCTGGACGTACCTACGTACTCATACCCCGAACATGTGGATGATGGTCGTGACACCATTCATGTGCGTCTATCTTCTGAACACAGAAACTTTTGCCCAATCTGTCACAAGGATGAGAAATCATCTAGAACATGCACAAATTACCACATAGTTCTGTCGCATGAATGAGAAATCATCTAGAACATGTGTAGGCCAAAATCTGTTCCTGACGCGCGTAATCTTTGCTGTAAAACTTTGACATGGATATGCGTCGATGGACAATTTGTGCATGATTGTGAGCACCCTAATTTTTATATAGGATTATTTTGGTAATTAGCAATTTTTTATTTTAAATATTTATTTGGCAATTTATTGAACTATAAAAACTATTTTTTCATAGTCTTGAGATTTTTAGTACAACACTAGCCCTTACCTTCCAACAAACTTTGCATACTAGACTTAGACGAGACTAATTAAGACAATGTATTAAATTTTACTCCTAAAATCATATTCATATACTTCATTTTGGTTGCACAACTTTTGCGATACAAAATCTAGAAATAGGTAATTTAGCACCTTACCGTTGCATACGATTTTAATGCGCAATGCCAAACCTTTTCGTCCAACCAACTTCGTATCCATGAGTCTAAGTGGACCTAATATGACCATGTTAAGGGTGTCCTATTCATTTAAATCTTTACATGCTTTATAAATATTACATGGTTCGAATCCTAGTTTTAAATATCTAATTTTTATTTTTGGAAATTGAATTCTTACATATCTTTTATGCACCTTAATTAAATTAAATAATGAGCCCAAGGATCATTAAAGGCCTAACAAAACTTAATGGATCCTCAAACACACTTCACTTCTGGGCCCAAATCAACTCCAAACAACCAACACACATAGTCCTAATAAACTAGTATATACATGTGTGCTCCTTTCCTTTCCGAAAGTTTTAGCCGCCCCCTCCTCCTTCATGATCGACCATAACAGTTCTCCCTCCTTTTCTACATCTCCTCTTCCTTCTCTCCCTTCTCCACACCTTCACGCACCCTCCATGCACCTCTAGGCCACCCATTGGTCGACCCATTTGTACTTGAAGATCCCCTTTTTGGTCGCCAGGGTGCTACTGCTATTCACAGTAGTAAAAATGCCTCAAAATCCCCTAAAAACTATATTTTTTTATCTATTTGAAGTCCCCTAGTGCCCCGTCGAGTTTTTAAGAAAGTTTAGAGTTCGTTTGGTACTCCGTTTGGCCGTAATCGCGTACGTGTAAATTTTTTAACTCCAGTCATTTTTATATTTTCCATGAAATAAAAACTTGTGTAGAGCCATTTTAATGTTAGATGGTGATTAAAATTTTTTTATACATGTGAAACCATAATTTTATGTACAAAACTACCCCTAGTTGTTGAGCAAACTAGACACAGACATGGTGCATCATACTAGTTATAGGATCTGGATTTGTTCTCCAGTTTTAGCAGACGAGGAGTACCCGCAGATTTACGGACCAGCAACAGAGGGGGGTACAACAGCAGTTGATGGACCTAAAAATGCTTAGTTTACTTTCTAGCATGGAGTTAGTTTTATTTTTTTATCTTTTATTTTTCGTCTACTAGTAGTGGATTTTTCTCCACCGGACGTCTTTAAATTCTTGATGAACTTGAATCTTTTGTATTTATATTCATCATTATCTGTTGGATTTAGTTGATATTGGTCTATCGTGGATGCGATATAGATTGCCTGTGGAGATTTAGTTATGCCCTGTGACTTGTGACTTATATATATACTACTTGTGAATTATTATTCATAAATACAATGTACGTATGTGTTATGGTTACCATATATTAGAGTTGCCATAAACATACGACTGACATGCCACTTATTTTAGTCCTACGTATTTTGGGACTAGGGTGTAACATGTTTTTATGGTGCCCATGCAGGTCGAGAGTATATTATTTCGGTAACGTTACTGTACCTAGCAAGCATGTATATAGGATTAGTGTATCTCATCCATTTATTTAAATCTTCTTCTTTGAATTCCTTCTTTAACTCTTATTTGACTGTTCGATTTGCATCTTACTCGATCATTTCCTAACTTAGATCTTATCTTCTCGTGCTTGAGGGAGGTCAAATGATGACTAGTACTAGATATATGTCACATAGGTCAATTATATTGTTAGGTGGGTTGTTTGCCAACTAAGGATGTATTAGAAAAATTTAAATTTTGTTATGAACACGTTAACTTTTTTTTTCTTTCTATGATTGAGTAACACGATTGAATGATTTGAGAAAATTTTCTTAAAGGTATAGCCTTGTGTGATAGTTTGGTAAATTCTAAGTTGGGTAGAAGTTGCATTGTTAACTTGAGTTAAAATTTTATATAAAGGTGAAAATCTTATATTGAGGTTAAGAAGGTAATCAAATAAGATAAGATTGAGAGAGTTATGTCATTTTAATTTTGCAAATTTTTAGAAGAATGATTATGATTTATTTTGGTTATGGAAAACAAACTTAATAATAAGGATTTAAATTTAAGGAGAAGAATGTCTTATGGATTTAATTTTGAATTTTGATATATTTGATCAAAAATTTATAATTTGAGTATATGATTTAAATTTTAAATATTGGAGGTTCAATCAACATTTAAATTTTTGAAGATAAAAATAGAATTTTAAATTTGAACATTGAAGGATTGGATTAAAAAATTTATAATTTGAGAATTTGATTTAAATGTTAAATTGTGAATGTTGAATCACCTATTTAAAATTTTATGGATTGAAATTGAATTTAGAATTTGATGACTAAGAAATTCTCAAATTTGAAACACAGAATATGATTTTATTGAAGAGATTTTTTGGGTTATTTAAATTTTAGAGGAAATCATGATAGATAGAATTTAGATTTAAATTTTAGTTATTTAAATTTTAAGCCGATTATGATGTAATTAATTTAAATTTAAAATTGAAATATTTGATGAATTTAAATTTTGTGGAGTTTAGATTTCTACGATAAACATGGATTTAAATAAAGAGTTGAGAATTTGAGATTATGATATGATTGGAATTATGTTTAAATTTTAAGTAGATTATGATGACGGATTTAAATTTAGATTTGAAGTAGCTTGAGGTATTTAAATTTTGAGGGTTTTAAAAAAATTGAAGTTTTTGATAAGATTTGACTTGAAATTTAAATTTAAGGATTTAAAAAAAAATATTGGACGAGTAGAAGAATGATAGTTTTAAAAGTGAGGATTGATTTTGATTTAAATTGGAGGTGTTTAACTCTTGAAGTGATTAAATTCGAAGATTTAATTTTAAATTTTAAATTTTAAATTTCAAATTTTTGAGAATAAAATTAATTTTTGAGGATTTTGTGAAGCCACAATGCAGGAGTTGACCCATGATTATATTGTTTATTGAGTTTAAAATTTGATGGAAAAATATATTATTGAAGATTTTAAATTTCGAGGAAGAAATTATTTTAAGGTAGGTAGATTGTGAGTACCCTAATTTTTATATAGGATTATTTTGGTAATTATAAATTTTTTTATTTTAAATATTTATTTGGCAATTTATAGAACTGTAGAAACTATTTGCCATAGTCTTGAGATTTTTAGTACAACACTAGTCCTAACCTTCCAACAAACTTTGCATACTAGACTTAGACGAGCCCAATTAGGCCAATGCATTGATTTTCACTCCTAAAATCACATTCATATGCTTCGTTTTGGTTGCATAATTATTGGACGCAAAATCTAGAAATTGGCAATTTAGCACCTTACTGTTGCGTATGATTTTAATGCGCAACGCCAACCCTTTTTGTCCAACCAACTTCATATCCATGAGTCTAACTGGACCTAATATGACCATGTTAAGGGTGTTCCATTCATTTAAATATTTACATATTTTATAAATATCACATGGTTCGAATCCTAGTTTTAAATATCCAGTTTTCATTTTTGAAAATCGAATCCTTGCATATCTATTGTGCACCTTAATTAAATAAAAATAATTAATTAAATAATGAGCCCAAGGATCATTAGAGGCCTAACAAAAATTAATGAACCCTCAAACACACTTCTCTTCTCGGCCCAAATCAACTCCAAACAACCAACACTCATAGGCCCAACAAACTAGTATATATATGTGTGCTCCTCTCCTTTCCAAAATTCCTAGCCATCCCCTCCTCCCTCATGAATAACCACAGAAGCTTCCCCTACATTTTTACATATCCTCTTCCTTCTCTCCCTTTCCCACACCTTCATGCAACCCCCATGCACCTCTAGGCCACCCATTAGCCGACCCATTTACACCCGAAGACCCCCTTTTTGGCCGCCAGGATGCTGCTGCTGTTCGCAGCAATAAAAATGACTCAAAACCTTCCAAAAACTATATATTATTCATCTATTTAAATTTCTAAGTTTTCCACCGTAATCGCGTACGTGTAAGTTTTTCAACTCCGATCATTTTCATATTTTTCCATAAAATAAAAACTTTTGTAGAGCCATGTTAATGTTATATGGAGATTATAAATATTTTTATGCATTTGAAACCATAATTTTATTTACGAAACTACCCCTAGTTGCTGAAAACCTAGACACGAAAATGGTGCATCAATACTAGTTGTAGTTCTTTGAAGGTTGCCATATTTTAATTATGTAAATAAATTCTAGAATTTAATATATTAAAATTATAGAATATTTAATGTATTATTTTATTATTAATTATATTTTAATGCTAATAGGGTAGTTGCATGCATAAACTACGTGGTGTAGTTGCCTAGAACAATTAGTTGTCGTCCGTAGAGACTTTTTGGCATGCAATAATATTGGGTTAATTATTTTTATATATTTATAAATATTTTTGGAATATTAAACATATTAAATTTAGTATAAAATAATAGTAGGACGCTATTTAGAGATGTTCCATGCATAGATAAGTAGAAATAGAAGGAGTTGTATACTAGTAAGCATAGATTAGATAATGCACTTATAACACTTTGGAACCAAATAATAGGATAATAAATATATGGTTAATTATTAATTTTTTTGTTTGTATATGTGTTCTTGATTAGGCCTTGGATTAAGACTTGAGAGAAACTTCGGGATCGCAGGCAAGATACCTTGCTAACTCTTGTACAGTATTATGCATGTTTAATTTCGTTCGTTCTTGTTTATGTCTATTTTCTTATACATGTTTCCTGTTCCTGTACATGGTTCACTATGCTTCTTTATTGATTCCATATATGCTGCTCATCTCTACTTTTTTTAATTATGTATTTTATATATTATGCACATTGTGTGCATAACTTGACATGATATTGTGTCCCCGTATTACTAGTACTTGACTTGACTAGGAGTTGACCAGACTTGAGTACTACTTGACTATTCTCAATTAGGAGTTACTTGCATTGAACTATAATTAAGATTGACTTGACCCTTGTAGAGGATATTGATACTAGGATTGGGTACTTGACTATTCTCGATTAGGAGTTACTTCTATTGAACTACAATTGAGATTGACTTGACCCTTGTAGAGGAGATTGATACTAGGATTAGCTACTTGACTATTCTTGATTGGGAGTTACTTGCATTGAACTATAATTGAGATTGACTTGATCCTTGCAGAGGAGATTAATACTAGGATTGGCCACTTTACTATTCTCGATTGGGAGTTACTTGCATTGAACTACAATTGAGATTGACTTGACCCTTGTAGAGGAGTTTGATACTAGGATTGGCTACTTGACTATACTAGATTGGGAGTCTCTTACATTGAACTACAATTGAGATTTTCTATAGATTGAGAGACCTTGCATTGGCTACACTCTATAAAATTATTTGATTTATTGTTAGCCACGTCTAGCATCACTTTTCTCTATAGCATCCCACTATCTTAGATTGTCTTCATATATTTTCTTGCTTCCTTCCATACATGCTATTACTTGTTGGCTCGTATTATTTTGTATATCTTGTTATGTCCCCTGATGATATGAATTTGTTCTCCAAATTTAGCAGACGAGGAGTACCCGCAGATTTATGGACCGACACCAAAGGGGGGTACGATAGCAATTGATGGCCCTACAAATGCTTAGTTTATTTTCTAGCATGGAGTTAGTTTTATTTTCTTATATTTTATTTTTTGTCTACTAGTAGTGGATTTTTATCCATCGGACGTCTTTAAATTCTTGATGAACTTGAATCTTTCGTATTTATATTCATCATTATCTGTTGGATTTA
This sequence comes from Iris macrosiphon, assembly GCA_036927795.1. Lineage (NCBI taxonomy): Eukaryota > Viridiplantae > Streptophyta > Magnoliopsida > Asparagales > Iridaceae > Iris > Iris macrosiphon. The sequence goes on from JAYESA010000007.1 coordinate 38,383,551, forward strand.
GTTGATATTGATCTGTCGTAGATGAGATATAGATTGCATGTGGAGGTTTAGTTATGCCCTATGACTTGTGACTTATATATATATATATATATATATATATATATATATATATATATATACCACTTGTAAATTATTACTCATAAATACAGCATATGTATGTGTTATGGTTACCATATATTGGAGTTGCCATATATATACGGCTGACATGCCACGTATTCCTAGTCCTGCATATTTTAGGACTGGGGCATGACAATGATGTTGTTGTCTTATGTGACTCTACATTATGTGCTGGATAGCATATGCGACACAAATATGTGGTGATATGTTAAGTTTTTTTAACGATTGTCTTATGCGGCCGAAATACCTAACACATAAGTAAGAAATTCATTCCAAACATGAGTTTAGCTAAGCTCACGATCCTCTATGTCTATGCGTATATTTGTTATGTGCCTTGGTCTTTAGAATTTCTTCTTATAAGAAATATTGATTTAAGAGTTTATTTCCTTTGTTATCAGTGTATTTGGCTATGAGCCCCTCTGATAAGATACTTCCTGGGCCTACTCAGGCCATGTTGGGTACAAACTTCGATGATATAGTAGATGTTGTCAAGGCCTGGATTGATGGGGATCTCCCAGCTAGTAAGCAGAAAATGATTGCTGACCAAACCAGTTTCTTTTTGTTGAGTCATATGAACTCAGGAAAGATTTCTGCCGAAAGGAACCAATATTTTTTAAAGCCAATTTTCTTGTTTGGAGATGATTTGACCACCCAATTTCCGATGTAGTGAAGATCAGAGAGGACTGGTTCTTCACTTATCGCAAGACAAATATGTCCATTCCTATTATAGAGCATCACTTACCATTATCAGATTTTAAGGTAGTGATGGGTCAAAGGAGGATAAACTGGAACTTGACCCCAGAGCAGGACGGGGCTATCATTGGTAGGATCCGGCCCGGAACTGGAAGGAATAAGAAGGAGATTTTCTGTCACAAAGAATAACCTTCTTATTCCTTGCTAGGACTGATACACAGTGTTATTGGAAGTGAATTGGGGCCGAACCTCAGTGTATATAATACAGACACTTTCCTCAATCAGATTGCAAAAAAAGGGTCCTATCCAACTGGGAAGCTACGAACGATTAGCTGGACCTATTATAATATGTCATGGAGTTGCCTAACCATGTGGGTGTTACAGAAATACGAGCAAGACTTAAAGCATCTGGCCTATTTTATGCCGTGAGAGGCACATGTTATGGGTTGGAGACAAACCATCCCCTTTTATTTGCTTTATTAGAAATGTATAACTGTCGCACAGGGACTTTCTTCACACTTGGTGGCAAGATGGGACTAATACTACATGAGATGCATGTTGTCTCAAAACTTTTTTGGGGTGAGAAAACATATGAAGAATACACCTCTAACAATGATAAAATCGGAGAGTTTGAAAAGAAGAACACAGATTTCTTGGTTGTATACAAGGAGTTATTGTGCCACCACAGCATCTTCTAGAAGCTAGCTAAGAATGACAAGTCATCTGAAGGGACTTCTCACCATATGATGACTTAGACCCATCACCTCTTCCCAAAAGAGGAGGGATCAAACAAGGTCCATATCTAGAAACCACGATCTCTCAAAAAGAGGTCAAACACTTGATATGGGAGCATCAGAAGCATCATGAGGAAGGTGACGAAGCTAGTGAGCCTACTGAAGATCTTGACTCCTTCTATATAGATATGTATAAGCTGTCGAAAAAGACAGTTCTAGCAGAATATTTGATTATCTGGTTGCTACGAAGTTGCGTAGTCCCTGGAGGCTCAGGCACGATAGAGAGGATTAGTCACAACCTTATTCTTTCGACCGTAAAATTATCCTTCGGCTACAAACTTACGCTACTACCAGCGATGGAATGTAGTATCCACCACGGTTGTGAAATTTTGTCCAGAAGGTGAAACTTTACCCAGGATCCACGGATTTTAACAGGGTCGAATTACCCTATCATTACTTAATGGGTTGGCTTTTGTTACATCACCAATCTTTGATGTACCCTGGAACAGAAGATGATATATTGGAAGACGATGCTCTCGTTCGACAATATCATGGGATAGATTGGCTCCAAATCAAGGTTTCTTCCTGTAGAAAAGTACTTGCTTTTATAATGGGCTGGACATTTTACAACAGTCCCTAATTTTATAGATGATGAGAGGAATATCGTCCATAAAGATAGTGGGTTGGATACTTAAACTTTATCGGAGAAAATCTTTCGTTGGCTTCTTATTATCCATCTCTTTCATTTAGTATATCAGAACAGGAACACTGTCATCTTGGATGGTATAACTCAATGCGTTATTGAGTTATGAGACATTTTTTTTCAAGCATCTCAAACTCTTGTAACCTCAAATGATGGTTATCTTCCGTTGTTAACTCATTGGAGAGAGATATTCGGAGAGAAGGGATCTGAATTTCCAGAGGGAGAACAGATTCACTCCCGTAGACCAGATAAAATGGTGTACTACTAGTTAGAGTTTGGACCATTGTATGATAGACCCAGAGATATTTACCAAGCTTCTCATTCCAGTCATATTTGTTGGATGAGATAAACCTTTTGAGAAGTTTGATAATAGTCTTGTTGAAAGCTTCTATTAATCCATTCACTGTCGTATTGTATGTTGTTGAAGCTATATTCTAAATTTGGTTTTTATCGCAAAATCGATAGAAGGCATGACTTGTGAATTGAGGACCATCGTCATGGATGATCCTGCGGAAAAGTCCAAAGTGGTAGATGACATGATGTTTGACAAAATAGATTATATTTGATGTCTTCACATCGATGAGCGATAATGCTTCTGCCCTTTTGGAAAAGTAATCGGTTATAGTTAGGATAAACTGATAACATCTAGACTATGGTGGGCTGATTGAACATATGACATATATTTCCTATTCTTCAAATGGCCATGATGCGACCGTCGAATATAGGAATTCTGAGGGTTGATATATGAAATTGGCATGAATCTGACCCGCCATGTATTTCTTTGCATATTCGATGGCATCAGCTTTCATGGTATGTCGATAATAACCCATGCGTCGAAGATGATTCTTTAGATTAGGACTCGGTTGGTGTGCACCATAAGTACCATCATGAGCTTCACGGAGTGCTTGCTTTGCTTTTGCATCTGATAGGCATTGTAGGAAAAGTCCGTCATAAGAACAACAATATAGCATTTTGGTAAGTGTATCATAGTAGAATCGAAGGGAGCGTCTCTTGATCGAAATGGATTCCTTCGGATCATTTAGAAGAATTTTATAAACAACATAGTCTATGAAAAAGAATCTCCAGTCTTTAATATCAACATTCGCTTCTGTAGTATAGCTTTGACAAATATGCAGGTTGTTTCTAGCACAAAATAACCCTCGATCAATCACTGTGATCGATTGTTGAGTCTTAATTGGGATGGGTAGGGACGCTGCTAGCTTAGCAAGAGAATTTGCTTCAATATTCTGCAATCCTGGCACATGCTCGATGAAAAATCCCGATAAGATTGAAGTTATATCAATAGTAGCTCTGTAGTAGGGAATGAGGTCTTTATGGCGAACCTTATACTCTCTTCGGACTTGGATGACTATTATCTTAGAATCACCATAAGCTTCGAGATAGTCTACCCCCAGTTGCTTAACTAGTTAAAGTCCAATGATTAAAGCATTGTATTTTGCCACATTGTTTGAACACAGTTCCGTGAGGGAATAAGCATGGAAGATGACCAGGTTATCGAAAGAGATGAATACTACCTTAACTCATGCCACAATATAGCCTTTGGGTCCCATTCTTGAAGCACCGTTGAAAAACATTCGCTAAATTGATTTTTCTGACGATGTGTTTGACTCCAACACTTCATCTGGAATGTCGTCGTAAAATTTTAATTTTTTGGCACTGGATGTGCCGCCAAAAAATCAGCCAATGCTTAGCCTTTGACTGCTTCTGTGGTATGAATACTATATCATATGGAGAAAGCAACATTGCCCATGTAGTTAGACGGGAGTTCAATGCTCCTGCTTTAGTCATAAGCACTCTGAGGATATTGACCCAGGAAATGACATGGATCGTTTATCCCGTGACGTAGTGTCGCATTTTCTAAATGGAAAATATCAGAGCCATTCACTCTTTCTCTACATGATTATACATGTATTCAGCACCAACCATCATCTTACTGAAGTAATAGATGGCTTGTTCATGACCCATATTATTTTTTTGGCCTAATAGTGCACCAAGGGAATTCTCCATTACATAAACTTAGAACAAGAATAATTTTCCCATAACAAGAGCCACCAACACTGGAGGATTTGTGAGGTATCTCTTGATGTCATCAAATGAACATTGGCATTCTTCAGTCCAGACGAAAGAGATTTATTTCTTTATCTTGTATGTGAATGGTTGGCATTGTCCGTAAAGATTAGATACGAATCTTCTGATATATGCCAATCTTCCTTGAAGACCATGAAGTTCCTTAAGATTCTTCGGGGGATGCATGTCAAGAATAGACTTTATCTTTTCAGGGTCTAGATGAATACCCTTTGAAGTTATAATGAATCCGAGAAACTTGACGCTGAAGACCCCCAGAAAAGACTTTGTTGGATTCATCTTAAGTTGGTGAGCACGGATTAGTTCGAACACCGTTCTCCAGTCTTGGAGGTGATCGCCTGTAAACACCCTAATTTTTAAGTAGGGTTAATTTGGTAATTTGTAATTATTTTAGAATCAATTATTTAATTAAAATATTTACTGGATAATCTATTGAACTTTAGAAATCAACCAACGTGGTCTTAAGATCTTGAGTGCAACACTAGCCTTTTTCTTCCAACCAACATTGCATACTAGACATAGATGAGTCAATTTTAGCTCATGACATGACTGTCACTCATAAATTTGTATTTTTATGCTTTATTTTGGTCGCACAACTTTTGAGACGCAATTATGAGAAAATAATAATTAATTAAATTTTTTTGTTGTATACGAATTTAATACGCAACATCAACCATATTCGTCCAACTAACTTTATAATCACAAGCCTAGGAAGACCTACTACATCCATGGTAATTGTGTCTCATTCATTTGAGTCCCCACATGCTCCATAAAACTTTGATTGATTCAAGTCTTAGATTTAAATTCAAATTTTCCATTTTAGTAACCAAATCTCTGCATCTTTCTTTTTGCACCGCAATTAAATCCAATTATATTTAAATAAAATTCACCCCATTAATTAGGGAGACATTTCATGTCATAATAGGCATCAAACTATCTTCCCCATAGATTTTAATCAATATTTAATCTCCACACACACACACACACACACACACACACACACACACACATATATATACATATATATATATATATATATATATATATATATATATATATATATATATATATATATATATATATATATACTTGCACCTCCTAACCCAAACCTTATTCTTATCCACCCCCTTCACCTCCAAGGCCGACCACAGCCCCCCCCACCTCCCCCGCCCCCCCGACCTCCTCCTTCCCTTCCTCTTCCTCCTTCTATACTTCCTCCCCTACACGCACCCAAAATATTCGGCCCTACTCGGCCGGCCCCCACCCGAGACCTAACAGCAGCCGCTAATGTTGCAGCAATTGTGCAGTCATGCACAGCCCCTTTCACCCCCTCCAAACCTGAGATTTCTCCTTCCCTTGAAGTCTCCTAGCCCCAATGAGTTTCGTGAAGTTTGGAGATTGTTTGGTACTCCGAAAGCCCAAAATCGTGAAGAAGGTCCCTACTATAATCACGTTGGTATGTGTTCTACCTCTGTAAGTTTTTGATCTAATTATTGTACCCAAAATTATGTGGGATATATATATATATATATATATATATATATATATATATATATATATATATATATATATATATATATATATATATGATATGATATGTTAGGAAAATAGATACCCATCTTCTTGTCTTGTAACACTCAAAATTGTTGATCGAAACTATACTTTAATAGGTTGTAACTCTAGTTACACCGTAGAAAGTTAGATCCTAAAAGAAGGTTTGTGAATCGATATTTTGTTTTTTTAAATAAAATATATGCATGCATGAATTTAATTGGATTAAATATCATATTATAATGATGAATTAAAATATGATTAAGCGGTAAAAATAATGGTTATATACTGGGGATGGCCCAATGGAACTTTTGGATGTTGTAGACTAGTGTATGCATATGTGTATATATACTAAATTTGATAATATATATATATATATATATATATATATATATATATATATATATATATATATATATATATATATATAGAGAGAGAGAGAGAGAGAGAGAGGTATGTTTATATATAATTTTAACTATCATGGCTTGTTAGAACGTACCAAGAGACGTACAATATTGCAAGTTACAATGCCATGCAAGAATAGGAACGTTGGCACGAATACCGAGAAATTTGTCAATGTTCGGGCAATGAACCCCTAACTAACACCATGTACTTTAGGTGATTGAGTTAGTTTTTAATTTAAATATTTATTCGGGATATGAGGGATCTGCATCACCAGCAGACTTGGGCCCCGGATAAACGACTAAGCAGCATCCGGATACAGGCAAGTGTACCTTGTGATGGCGTATCACAGTTTCTTATATTGTCTATTTCATATAGATATTACTGTTATTTGATATTTTTGATGTATGTGGTTAATCTAGGGCCGATAAATGATACTTAGTATCTGAACCAGATTCGGGTGCCGACGTCCCCCAGCGGAGTCAAGTATCGTTAGCTAAAAAGTCGATACCTCAACCCCATGATACGTGCTTGTATTCTTTGCACATCAGACCGTAGAACTCTTGACATGACTTCATATGACTGGATCCATTATGATATATTCATGGTGATATATATATATATATATATATATATATATATATATATATATATATATATATATATATATATATATATATATATATATATATATATATATATATATATATGACTCGTGGTGATAGTTAGTGGTCATGACCTCACGTGCTATGACATGATATGTGAGGTTACATAGGAGAGGAGAGTTTACACCTTACTATGGGTTGATATTTATCTATGAGTGACTGCCTTAGTCTCTATAGGAAAGCTTTGGTGTATTTTACTAGCCTGCTTTAGGTTTCCTGATTATCAGCCTTTAGTGATATACTTTTACTAGCCTGCATTAGGTTCCATGATACAGAGCATTTAGTGATATTACTAGACTGCTTGAGGTTCCCTACATAGAGCATTTAGTGTCCATCCTGAGTATGAGTGATGCTCTTATTTGTATGTCAAATAGACGAGTATTGTAGCTTACCCTTGAGTTGTATATTGTTATATTGTTTTACCTTTGCATGCTATTTCTTGTACCTTGTTATATCCCCTGAGGACTTGGTTCCTTGTCAGGTTTAGGCGAGGAGGATTACCCTGAGGTATACGGATCAGGTGTTTACACAGGAGTCGTAGATGTAGCTAAGGACAAGATCCTTCCTGAGGAGTTTACTTGATTCGTGTAGGGTCTTTATCTTAGTTAGATGGAATCTTTAATTTAGCAGACATTGGACTTATTCTATTTATTGTTCCTTTACATTCAATATTATTTTAGCAGGTTGTTCCCAGTATGACTGTTTTGATGATGCACTATAACGTTTGAGACTCATTCCTTTTATGCATTATAGTGGACTTGATTATTCTTATGTGCATCATGTTTCCTTTTCTGTGGATGAGTTTTAGATATATTTACTTGTGTTTAGTTTAGTTGTGGACTATTATTTTTATTGTGCAACTTAAGTGCACTCTAAAGGGTCCATTAAATTGGAAAGCCCATTGGAGTTGTGCTGCTGGCCATTGCCACATGGCTTAGTCCCTGTATTTTGGAACTAGGGCATGATATTGCCCTTGAGACAACTCTTGACTATTATATCATCTACATAACACTCACTGTTTTGCACAAATATTTGTAAAAAATTATGCTCATAGCTCGCTAGTATGTCGTACCTGTATTTTTCGTAACAAAGGGCATTACCGTATAGCAGTATACCCACCAAAGGTGTTCAAAATGATGCGTACTTCTCATTATCCATAAATATCTTAATCTAATTATTGCCTGAGAATCCATCCATGAAGGATATTCGCTTAAAGCCACAAGTGTTATCGATCTTACACCGGTTATTGGAAGAGGGAACTCATCTTTTGGTCATGGTGAATTCAGATATTTAGACTCAGATTTTTCCATTCTTCTTTATAAATGGAACAACCATGGCCACCCAATCGGGATGTTGTTCCTCATGAATAAAGCTGCTTGTTATTAGCTTATTAACTTCCACTTTGATTGCTTCCATAAATCTGGGTGAAATCGATATTATAGTTGCTTCACTGGCTTAGCATTTGGAAGGATATTGATTCAGTGCATTGCTACTTGCGAAACTAGCCCCAGCATTTCTTTATAACTCCATGCGAAGATATCGATAAATTCTCTTATAAGCTGTACTCGTCAAATAAGCTTTTACTGATAAAAATTGGTTTAGAGGATGAGCCATTACCCAATTCAACTTGAACAACTTCATCCTTGGTAGGGGGCTCTCATTGCTCGAAGCGTAGCTCCCATTGAGATTCCAACTTTTGAGCCTAAGGTTCTACCTCAAAGGGCTCGAGTGATATATCACCGTCTTCAACTTGGTCTGCTGATGTCATATTGATAAACAGTGTTTTTTTTAAATTTTCTCTAATGCTAGAATTGGAGTCCCAAATGGAAGACTCATAAGAGTGTGAATGCATCTCGGTTTCGACTTTCGAACATTCTGGTGTCATTTTTGGAGTAATTTAACCTAGACCATGACGAGTTCGTTGGTAGTAAATTTCTGGCTTACTTTTAGGAGCAAAGTGATGCAATGGTAGCTCTTTTTTGTAGTTTAAACCTTGATTACTTTTTAAGTTGTATCCCATCTTTTGGATGAGATTCTTGCTCTATGAACTAAAATGGTAAAGTTGTATTTTACCGTTCTCAATTTTAGGATCAGTACCAATGAAGTCTCTTCATCCTTGTACCCTACCAAAGATGATAGATTTGTCTCCTTTCTTTCTTGCTAGAACTTTGAAAATTAGACAATCATATAGGAAGACGTCGGTCTTGGTGTGAGTTGGTGCCAGGGGCATGCAAAGATGTAACCCTAATCCATACTCTAAAGAATTTCTAGTACTTAGACATTATACATCAGAGTAGTTCAAAGGCAACCCTTTATTCAGAAAGTATAAAATCTCCTCCTCGGGAATAACATCATCCAGGGAGGGTACATCAGGTTGGTCGCTTATATAGTCTTTATGGGCAATATCTTCTTTGGCCTTAGCCGCAGATTGACATTTGTGAACCTCCACTGGTGCTGGAGTTTTGGAGCGGCAAAGGTTGACTACCAACGGGTCTAACTTCTATGAGAGTTTAACTTGTAGAGGTAGTTCGTTAGATGTTCTCAGAAGATTAATCACAAGTAGCTATTTATGATTGGTTTTCTAGCGGATATTTACCACAAAGGGAGCAGGTATCCTTAACACGACCCTTTAAATGAATTTTCAAAGGACCTTCTGGGACATGACTTGTTTCTGCTTCGTCATCAGCATCGTTGCATTTTTCTTCTTGGTGTGTTTGTTTATATAATACCGAATCTGATTAATAGGCCTATACAACCTTGAATGGGTCAACATAGGAGAACTCAGTTCTAACCACATCATCGCTATCAATTTACTTGAAGCAATGATACAGAGTAGAGGGCACAATTACTTTTCATGTATCCAAGGGTGCTTCAATAGGATATTGTAGGATACATCGACGTAGATGACGTAACAAGTGACTTCAGTCCGTAGATCACCTATTTGATATTTCAGGCTAACCTTTTCCAATGGATTATTTCTCTCGGTTTTGAATCGACAAATGGTTGTATTGGTTGCAGACAACCGACGCATAGGAATCCCTCGGATCTGAAGAAGGCACCTTAGAATTATGTTGAGTGATGAGTCGGGGTTGATGTATATGTGATCTACCTTGATAGCGCCAATATATCCAATATAGTACAAAGGCCTATCATGACGATTGTTCTTCAATAACATATCCTCATGGGAGAAGGTAATGTTAGAAATTCTTTCCATCATACTATGGCAATGGGGACATGCAACAAGGTCTTCATTTGGCTTCCTAATTTCAGCTTAGTTAGAATCAGCATGTTGTAATGCGTCACTTGGAGTGTCACAAGTCTCTTTGGATAGATGAAGGAGCTTGAATATTGATAACCTTGCAGGCGTATTGGCAAGTTGTTCCAGTATGTCAATTATAGAGCTTATCGACCCCAGGTGGAGAATTCTTCTTCAGAGACTTGTCAAAGGGAGTCTCTTTTTATTTTTCTTTATCGTTGTTGAAGGCTTTGACGGAGTTGCTTCAGGTGCTACCGGAGCAGTTGGTACATCGGTGGAGGGTACATCATCCTCATGAACTGGATCATAGGTAAACAGATAAGTTTTGCTAGACCTAGTTATATCAGATAAGGCTTCATCGACAATGGCTGAAAAAACCATGTTACATGTTTTATGGTTCCTCTTATCATAGATCTTCTTATTCTTATTGGGGTGATGACATGTGATAATGTTTTCATATCCCAATCCATTGTGAGTTATGCTGTAATGATTGTTCGATAGTAAAGGAAGACGTCGTCCCTTACCAGAGTTCAAGCCTTCGGCCTTCTGAAAGTCATAGCCCATCCTCTACATAAATGAAGTGCATGTTGACTATTTGAGGCAATTCATCATCTTCTATCAATAACCCTGTTTGTGAAGAATGAAATAATATGATGTTGTGTACTCAAAAAGAAGTTGGAAGATAAGTCATGCTAGACTCGTCTTCTGCATTTAGCCTTGCAATGAAGGCTTGTTGAGATACGTATTATAAGCCCCCTCATTTTGGAATAGGGATAATTTGGTAAAGTATTATTTTATAAAATCCTTTTATATATATATGACATTTTATCATGGCTTGGATATTTTGAGCAATGCACGACCTTTTCTCTTCCAACCAAATTCATATTATTGATCTTGACTGTACCTAATACACTTGGGACATAGGTGTTGCATTAGTTTTATATCCCCCATGCTCCAAAAATATTGACAAGTATCTTGAACCATTGAAATTGCAAAACTACCTTCATTTGGCTAGTTGAACCCAACCGAGCCCAAATACCCTACTCGGGCTCTCAAACCAATTCCTATGAGACATGTTCACTACCAACACTCATATATATATATATATATATATATATATATATATATATATATATATATATATATATATATATATATATATATATATATATATATCACACTTAAACCCTTGCACATGCATAACAAACCATAACACAACAAACGACCTATTTGAAGTACCGTTAGAGAACCTTCTTGGGCACTTGCACTTGAACTCAACCATGACCCAAATAACTAGACCCAAGTGCACCCAAAGCCTTATCTAGGGATAAACCAAATCCCTTAGGTCTGGACCAAATCTTAAATCATATTACAAACCCAACCAAATGGGTCCAACAACTAACACTATATATATCAAGCAACCCCCTTCACAAACCCTAACCCTAATATACTTCCCCTATTGGCCGACCCTTTGGCCTCCCCCTCCTCCTTCCTCATGACCCATACAACCATCAACCCCTATCTATTTCAGTTCCCCGTCACCCTCAAGCCGCCACACAAGCCCCAAGGGCTGACCAACCCCCTAGAAGCATTCGACCACCCCATTGTGGTAGAATATTAATTGTTGGTGCAGCAGCATTTAGGGCACCACCACAGCCCCAAACCCCCCCTCAAAACCCTATATTTATATCTTATATGAATCCTCCAAGGTTCCTCTCAAGTTTCATACAGTTTGGAGTCTGTTTGGCGCTCCAAAAGGTCCGTGTCGCAAGAAAAGCCTCCGTCGTAAGCACGATCACGTAAGTTTTGTAACTTTTATTTATATTTTTTTCCCATGTGAGAAACCTTGTATGAAATCATAAACATTTTATATGATAAATAATGAAACCTTCATGCATGACAAACCTTAATTGTATATGCAAAACTACTCTTTGATGACACGAAACCAATATATGGCAATGTGGGAATCATAAAAACTTAGTTTTGACAGATATTGCTATTTTATTATTAAAATATGAATTCCAAAAATTAAATAATAATTTGTAGAATATTAATTAATATAATTTTATATATTAAATGATTTTCTATGCAAGTTGGCAACCTTGCATGCACAAACTAGTGTCAAGTTGCTAGAACACCTAGTCGACATGCGACATAAATTTGTGCAAGCAACGATGACTGTTTCAATATTTTTCACTAAATAAATAATAATTCCAGAATTTAATTCATCTTTAATTCATTATTATTCAATTTTGACATACGTGTTTGATTGGCTACATGCATATTCGAAGTATAGTTAGTGTTCTTGCGAGTCTTGGGATATCTTGTCATATCTACGTACGCATAGGACTACACGTATATAAACTCATATAATTGCCTAAACATACGTATAATAACCCAATGTTCGAGACCCATGTGATTTAAGAGACAGTAGCATGGTACGTAATTGTTGGCATACTATCCTATGCTATATGACTACTTGATTGTTAGCACGAACATCACGATAATAGTTGACATTGTGCAACAATCATATTCCTCTATATTAATTAGATTAGATTGTATGTATTGATTAGAATATGTTATGATAGGGAAACTTGGATTCATTGCAACTCCAGTTGAGGACACCAGTCAAACAGTACCGCAGCAGCAGGTTGCAGGTAAGTGTACCTTCCCTTTGTTCTAGTATTGTGTGCTTTATGACTTTACTAGTTATTGATTATAATTATATTTCTTTGCATGTACTTTGTGTGACTCTAGTACCGTTACGATACTTAGCATTCTAATTGTATTCTGGTGCCGACTTCCGTATGCAAAATACAATATCGTTAGTTTGTATTGTCATCATAATCCCTTGTTTGTGCTGACTCTTACATGAAATACCTAGGACATTGTACACGACTTCATGTACATGTTCGCCATTAAATGAGTTCTTAGAAACTTTTGTATTTAAGGAACGAAAAAAGAGTACAAATAATCCTAAACAGAATTATCGAAGTATAATATTTTGATCTGGGGTGTGACGATGGAGGTTGAGAGGCACAGTGGCTCTTTTACTCCGTTGACGGTACCATGCATGGTGGAAAGGCACTTTTCTGTTCTCTCTCTCTCTCTCTCTCTGCTCGTCTCTGGATGCTCCATGTATGTGGATTTTTCTTTTCTTTTTTCTCTTTCCCCCTTTGAGTATGCCACTATGATATATATAGTCATCTTATATGCACATGTATTTTGGGCCACATGGAAGCTAGAGGGTGCCATGTGTACCTTCTTAATAGGGTGTAGCTATAATCGTGATCAGGCCAAGCTGCCATATGGGTATTTGTTGAGATTTTCTTTTGTTGAAGATCTGGGCTGTTCTCGTCCTTTGTAGGCGTGACTTTGTCAGCTTGACACGTGGTCCACACTTGGTTGGAGAAAATTGCCATGGTTATAATAGCAAGATTTGGTCTGCATGAAGTCTGGGACACATGAGGCCAAAGATGCATGGGATGCATGAAGTCTGGGACGCATGGAGCCAGAGACGCATGGGGCATATAGAGTCTGGGATGCATGGGACCATAGACGCATGGGAACAGAGACACATAGGGCACATGGAGTCAGGGACACATGGGGCCAAAGATGCATGGGACGCAAGAAGCCAGGGACATATGGGACTAGAGACGCATGGGGCACAACGAGTCTAGGACGCATGAGCCTAGAGATGCTTGGAGAATATGGAGTTTGGGATACATGGGGCCATAAATGTATGGGATCCTTATTTTACGCCATACATGTGGTATCGCATACCCATTAAGAGTAGAGTTTACGCTGATGTAAGACTTCTATCATTTAGCATGTATAAGCCTTTTAAGGCATTCAAAAATTCCTTTTTGTTAGAATTCTATGTTAGAGATGGTCCTGCTATCAGGATGCCGTCATGTCCATCTGCGGCCCAAGCTCCTTTGGTTGTTTGGGATGCATGGATGTTATATTTCTGGGCCACAGGGTGACTCTGTGGCTTGATCTCTTCTAAGCTTTAATTTAAGGTGCATGGTTGTTAGATGCATGAATCCATATTTTCCATGCTTCTACAAGACCCCCTTCAAAAATTTTAAACTAATAAGTTTGGAATACTTTGAATAAGAAGCAAAGAGAAAAAATACTTTGGTCGTAAGGATATAGTGTCGCGTGGACATTTAGACTGCATGGTCGTGGGGCCGCATGGATGAGAACTTGCAGGCTGTCATTTCTGTATTATATAACATATTTGTTTTGATCCTCGAGCAAATATCTCTTGGGATTCTGTGCTGTCTCCTGACGCGGGTCTCAAGGCATCGGTTTCTAAGGAGATTTAAAGTGAATCCTGCAAATCAAGGCATCAGGTTCATCCTCATAACTTCTTTGGTTCACTGCCCCGATCTCTTCACGTGGCTTTGAAGCCTATAAATAGGAAGCTAGGAGGAGAGAGAGAGAGAGAGAGAGAGAGAGAGAGCTTTATTTCTTTACTTCGTCTCTTCTTTCCTATGAAGGATGCTGACGGCTGCGGCTCTCCTCGCTGAGGAATTTGTCAGGGGCGGTCTGGATCCTTGGCCCCTTAATTTTAATACTTTACTCGGAGATATAGGAGTACCGCGTTCTTCGTGTTAGGCTTCCATGGATACAGAGACACCCGTACACAGTCTTGCTACGTGGATGAGAAATCGTCTAGAATACGTGCAGACTTTTTACACAGCCTTGCCACATGGATGAGAGATCATCGCGAACATGTATGGACTTTTTTATTAGTCTGTTGTATGGAAGGGAAACCATCATGCGGCAGCTAAGACTCTGCCTCATGGATGAACGCTCGACCTGGTCATGTGACAATTATGATTTTGCCATATGGAGTGCTCGACATGGACATGCGACAATCATGTCTCTGCCGCATGGAAGGTACCTCATAAGTTAACTAGGATCTGTCGCATGGATACCAACTTTGACTTTGTTTGCTGATATTATACGTTTTTCTTGTACAAACTTTGTTCTCCCTCATGCTTCCCATGATGGAGCATGGAAGAATATTATAACCCCCGTTATTCGGGGTGAAGACCAACCTTACCCATCAGTTTGCCAAGAACTGATCCAGAAGATGAGGATGAATATCCTGCATCATGTAGGAAGTTGTCCTTGTTCATACAATATGCTAGCTGCATTTTTCTCCTTTATGCGGATTGCTACCGGCCGGAAGACTGCGGTATCGATGACATAAATTGGATAAATTATTATTCCTGTCTTTCGGTCTTCCCGTATGATTTGTAGAGCGCCTGCTCCTTCTCCTCCTGTGCTATCCATAAGTATGGATTCTTTTTTATATACTGAGGTTTGCACTATGGAGGAATTATCCAAAAATCTTTGAGTTCTGGTGCGGGCTCAACTTATGCCAGTAGCAACGACAGCACGGAGGGGCACTTATAATAAAAAAGGTTTCCATCAGCGAGACTTCATGGAAATCCTTAAGATAGGTTTCCATCATATGTACTCATGACCTTGAATACTAATAAAAAACCCTTGAATATAATAGATTTCTATCATATATACTCATGATCTTGAATATTAATCAATAAAGTCTCTCCTTTTTTTAGAATGTCTTCTTTGTGTTATATGTTGTAGACCTTGGGTATCATACTAGCGGTAGTATGGACGTAGTATAATACTGTAGTCTTTCACGGACATCCCACTGGGGGATCTTTAGTGGACTTATTATTTTTTGCGCACTTGAGTGCAAGTAATAGATTTGAAATAAGCCTTGCCAGAGGTGATATGGACGTAGAAAGTTTGGTGGACCTAACACCATTGGCGTACTTAGAGTTAAGTGTGGGTGCTAAGTTTAGACGATGATCGATATTTGAGGTAATGTGGTCATGATAATCGATAGCCAAACCTGGAAGGTTTGCTCAGAGGTAGCATGGACATGGAAAACCCTACTGGGAAGGATGTGAGGATGATAGCTCAGAGGTAACATGGACATAATCTGATCGATAGTTATACCGAGAGGTTAGGTACAATCATGATATTTTTGTAGAAGAAAAAGAAAATGAGCCAAAGGTAATATGGACGTGGCTGTTTTCTTTGGAGAATATTCCACTGGGAGATCTTTGGTGGACTTATTACTTCTTGCGCATGAGAGTGCAAGTAATAAGTTCGAGATGAAACCCTATCAGAGATAATATAGACGGGATAGGTTTTATGGACCTATTACTTCTTGTGCACCTGAGTGCAAGTAATAGGTTTGAGACAAGTCCTGCCAGAGATAATATGGACGTGGCAGGTTTTATGGACTTAACACCACTGGCATACTTAAAGTTAGGTACAGGTGTTAAGTCAAGATTACGACCGACATCAAAGGTAATATGGACATAATGGTTGACAGACAAACCCAAAAAGTTTGTTCAGAGGTAAAGTGGATATGGCAAACTCAGTCGGGAAGAAATGTTAAGACAGTAGTTCAGAGGTAATATAGATGTGAACTAGAATCTGGAAACTCACCGGGGAATGGTTGCTGAGTATGCTCTACCCAAAAATATAGATAGACCTGAGGGAGATCGTTAGGCCAATATCTCAGAGGTAATATGGAAATGGCTAGCGTCTAACGAGACTAGTTTTCTTGAGTGCTTCCTGAGGGAGTCTACAAATGGACCTGGGAACTATTCCACTGGGGAGCCTTTGGAGGTTCCATTACCTATTGCGTACTCAGGACTCCTGAATACGGATAACAGATTTTATAATGATTTGTATAGAAAGGTAAATATCGTACATAGGCACTTGCTGGGGATGAAGAACCAAGAGTATAAATATTGTACATCTGGGTTATCCAGTTGGGGATAAGGGGAGTACCGGTCTAACTTAGACATAATACTTTTTTAATAACTTACCGTTGATAGGCATCATGAGCAAGTCGTCATTGGATTTTGTGAGCCGGTAGGTGTCATTGGAGAATACGGACTCCACGATGAACGGGCCCTCCCATTTATGCTGGAATTTGCCGGTCGTCTTGTGAGTCATAACCATCGTCTTCTTACCGTCAAGACGAGATTACCCACTTAAAAAGTTCTCTGCTTGACCGGTTTATTGAAGGCTCCAGAAAGACATGCTTGATACAGCTTAATACGTTGTTGAGCTAAGAGGCGCTTCTTGTCGAGTTCTTCCAATTCTTGCAACCATCGACGGTAATTATCGTCAAAGGTTAACTGGTTAGATAGAGCTACTCGGAGCAAGGGAATATGGATCTCAAGGGGAAGGACTTCTTCGCTCCCATAGACCAAGAAGAAAGGCGTACTGCCAGTTGGCGTTCACACTGTTGTATGGTAGGCCCACAAACATTCGTTGAGCTTCTTATTCTAGTCGCATTTATTGGAAGACACGGACTTCTTGAGAAAATTGATGATGGTTTTGTTAAACATCTCACCCAAATTATTTGCTGCTGGGTTGTAGGCAGTCAACGTTACATTCTGAATCTAATTTTTGTCGCAAAATTGGTAGAATGCATGACTTATAAACTGTGGACCATTATCGTGGATGATACTTCATGGCAAGACAAAGCGATATATGAAGTCATGTTTAAAAAAACTGATCACGTTTTATGTCTTGACTTTTATGAGTGGTACGGCTTCCACCCACTTAGAGAAGTAGTTGATAATGGCGAGGATGAACCGATGTCCCTTGGACGAAGGTGGACTAATCAGCCCAATAATGTCCATACCTAGGCTTCAAACAGCAAAGATGCTACTGTTGGGTATAGGAATTCTGAGGACTGGTGAATAAAGTCAGCATAGATTTGGCACATTCGTTATTTCCTCGTATAATCAATGGCATCCTCTACCATCATCGGCAAGTAGTAATCCATTCTCCGAAGACAGTCATGTAGCTTGGGTTCGGGTTGGTGTGCACCACATATGCCGTCGTGATCTTCACAGAGGGTCTATTTTGCTTCTGCATTCAATAGGCATCGTAGCAGAAGACCGTCATAGGAACGACAATACAACATTTTGGTGGCCGTATCCTAATAGAACTGGAGGGAACGTCTTCTGATGGAAGTGAATTCCTTTGGGTTCTTGGGGAGAATTCCATAGACTACATAGTCGATGAACGAAAGTCTCTATTCCTGGATCCATTCCTGGATATCGGTGTCTACTTCAGCCCTGTAGCTCAGACACAAGCAGAGGTTATTTTTGGGGTAGATCAACTCTTGACCGATTATCATGATTAGCTGATGGGTGTTGCCTGGAACTGCTAAGGAGGCAGCGAGACTGGCCAGGGTGTCAACCTCGATATTCTGTAGCTGAGGGACGTGCTCAATGAAGAATCCCTCGAAGGTTTAGATGATGCTAAGCGCGGCTTGGTGATAAGAAATCAGGTTTTGTGCCAGACTTCATGCTTACCTCGGGCCTGACTGGCTATTAGTTTAGAGTCATCGTAGGCCTCCAAATACTCCACTCCTACTTGTTTGGCAAGTTGGAGCCCAAAGACCAAGGCATTGTACTCTGTCACATTGTTGGAGCATGGATTTGTAAGAAAGTAGGCACGGTTCATGACCATACCGTATGGGGAGATTAATACTATCCCGACCCCAGTAATGATATCATCTTTGGGCCCTATTCTTGAAGTACCATCGAAGAACATTCGCCAAACAGCTTCGCATGCGGTTACATTTGCGTCTGCTACTTTGTTTGGAATCTCGTCATATAGTTTCAAGATTTTTAGCACCGAATGGGCTGCCAGGAAGTCGATCAGTGCTTTACCCTTGATGACTTTCTGCAGAACAAATACCATGCCGTATAGAGAAAGTAGTATTGCCCAAGTATCTAAGCGGGAATTGAGCGCCCCTGGTTTGGTTATAAGGACTCTGAGGGAATTGAACCACGAGATTACATGAATGGTTTATCAAGCCACGTAATGCCGAGTCTTACGGATAGAAAATACTAGTGCAAGGCATTCCTTCTCAACGGGGGTTTACCTATGCTC
The DNA here is from genome assembly GCA_036927795.1 of Iris macrosiphon. Taxonomy (NCBI): domain Eukaryota; kingdom Viridiplantae; phylum Streptophyta; class Magnoliopsida; order Asparagales; family Iridaceae; genus Iris; species Iris macrosiphon. The sequence continues at coordinate 38,402,754 of JAYESA010000007.1, forward strand.
TGCGCCAACCATAATCTGGCTATGATAATAGATGGCCTACTCGTGGCCTACATCATTCTTTGGGGCTAATAGAGCACCGAGGGAGTGATCCATTGCACGTACATAAAGCATGAAAGTCTTCTCCACGATCGAAGTTACCAGCACTGGAGAGTTTTATAGGTATCCGTTGATGTTGTCGAACTTACATTGGCACTCTTCATTTCAGACAAAGGAGACACCTTTCTTCATGAGCTGGGTGAACGACCGACAATGTCCAAAGAGGTTTGCTATGAACCTCCTGATGTATACCAGCCTTCCTTGAAGGCCACAGAGTTCCTGGAGGTTCTTTGGCAGATTCATCTCAAGGTTTGATTTAGTTTTGTCGGGGTCTATATGAATACCCCGGGAAGTGATGATAAACCCCAGGAATTTTCCACTGGAGACTACTAGGAAGGACTTGATAGGATTCATCTTGAAGCGGTACACACGCATTAGGTCAAACACAGTCCTAAAGTCTTGGAAGTGATCATCTTTATAGGTGCTCTTGATAGAGATGTCAATAACGTAACACTCTACTGTCTTGTGCAGATATTCAAGAAAAATGGTGCACATAGCTCGCTGGTATATAGCACCTTCTTTCTTTAGACCAAAGGGCATGATCGTATATTAGTATACTTCTATCGTTGTTTTGAATGATGTATGCTTCTCATCATCAGGAAATATCTTGATTTGATTGTAGCCGAAGAATTCGTTTATAAAAGACATATGCTCAAAGTCGGAAGTATTATCGATCATTATATCGGTGATCGGAAGGAAAAACTCGTCCTTGGGGCACGTCGTGTTTAGATTGCGAAAGTCAATGAAGATTCAAATCTTTTCGTTCTTTTTAATGACGGGCATGATGTTGGCTACCCAATCCGGATATTGTTCCTCACGGATGAAGCCACTAGCTATCAGTTTGTTAACTTCAGCTTCGATGGCATTCATGATATTTGGCCAAAGCTGACATTATTGTTGTTTGACTGACTTAGCGTTTGGAAAGATATTGAGCTTATGAGCCATAATTTGGGGGTCCAGTCCTGGCATATCTTTGTAACTCTAGGAAAAGATATTAATGTATTCCCTAACGAGCTATAGTAGGGATTCCCGATCCTTATTGTACAAGCTCTTGTTGATGAAGATCGGTTTGGGGGAGGATTCGTCACCCAGATTGATTTGTACGACTTCGTCCTTAGTAGGAGGTTCATGCTACTCAAACTGTATCTTCTATTGGGAGTCTAGGCATTGGGCCTACGGCTCTACTTTAAAGAGTTCGGACGGATCCCCATTGTCTTCCTCAGTGTAAACTCTCTCACCCAAAATTAGGTCTACTGGGCATAGATAGAGAAACTTGGACTAGTTGTATCCAATTGGAAATAGGACACGACTTTTATTTAATTATACAATATTTAGATCACCTAGTGCACCTTACCGTTGCTTCGATAATTGGAGCACTACACTAGTCATTGCCTTCCTACAAACTTCACAACCTTGTCCTAGACATGGCCGTCTACCATTCTGACTTTTGTATAACTTATAATTATGGTCTCTTGTGCTACATTTTAGTCGTACAATATTCGTCGTGAACGTTTATAAATAATTCTAAATAAATATGACTTTGTATCCTTGTGCGTTCAATTCAAAATTGGAGGCACAATCTTGACCATTTTCGTACAACCTAAATTATGATAAAATTCTACTCTGAGCCCTCTATGTCTATGACACTTGTGTCCCACCAAATTCTATTTCCACGTACTTCTAATTAATTCCAAAACACCTGCACATTACTTTTAATTAATTTAAACCCAATTTTCATCTTTGTGCAATTTTCTAATTATTGGGCACTTTTATGCAAAAGTGCAGTGAGGTGTCTATACCATTGGACAATACATGAAGAAATCTAATTTTTCCCTTCATAGGATTTTTTTCTATAATTTTCGAAATATGCAACACGAACATCACCCCCTCAATTAAACATATCCTTGCATTTTAAATAATGTAAATTAAAGCCCATCAAACATCCCCATGTGAGCCCAAGGGCAAATCCCAAGGGTTGACTAAGTCAATTTCTAGGTCAAACCAAGACTTACACATATATAAATATTCTTTTTTTTTTACTTTTTCCTTTTTCCTTATCCTTTTTTTCCATCACCCAAAAATACCCCAGCCGACCTATTCATCATATTCCCCATATCCCTATTCATCATCTTCTTCTTCTCCTTCACCACTCTTCCCTCCTCCGACCGCAGGCATCCTCGCCGGAGAAGCCGAGCCAGCCGCATTCGCTTGTCGACTCCCCGTCTTTCCCTCGACCAGCGGCCGAGCACCGCTGTAGTCGATGACTCGCCACCTCATCGACCGGGGCTATCTTCCCTATCAGACGAATCCGACTCGCCGGAGTTCACCACCCCGCCTCTCCTTTACCACTCTCCACGATGACTAACCTATCTCCTCTCTGACTTCACACGATCTTCGACTCTCCTTCTACCTCCTCGACGACTCGCAGTCCCTGCATCCCGATCACCATGATGCCTGAACCACTATGCACCACCACCATCTCCTCCCCTCAAGCCACTGCCTCCACCACCTCGACCTTCTCCTGTCCGTCCTTCAACACCACAGCACCACCAGCACTGCCTCACCTCGTCTCTGGCCTCCACCTCCTCCTCCCTGCTCAGCGTCCCCATGGTCGGAGCAGCACCTTCCATTAACACCACCACCATTGCTATCCCCCTCTCCCTCGTCGACTTCTTCTCCCTCTCCCAGTTCAGCCACCTCGCCTGGACGGATTCCGGCGAGCCTCGTAGCCAACATCATTATCATCCCCTCCTTCAACATCATCATCATCATTATTATCTCAAATCAACATCATACTCTTCACCATTCATTAATATCATCATCTCTAACCCTAATCGTCCCAGTCGCTATCCTCGTCATCGCCTTCACCATGATCTTCACCATCATCTTTATCATAACCATCATCTATTGTCATACTCACCTTATCATCATCATCTCATCCTAAGCACCTTAAACCCTAATCATCCACATCATCATCATCGTCCCAGTCACTATCCTCGTCATCACCATCATCTCACCACCATCATCCTCTTCATCATCATCATCAACTCTTAATTATCATTACCATTATCCCATTCCTAATCACCATTATCATCAATCCCTTCATCACCATTAACCTAATTAGTACCTATCATTATCATCATCACCATCGTCATCGTTGTCAACCGCATCATCGTCATCATCGCCAACTTTGTCGTCGTCACAGTCATTCCCGTACGCGTACCCCGAGAGGACCGATTGGATTATCTGTGCGACTTCAGGAGCAGATTATTGATACTACGCAGCTTTCTTGCCAGGCAAGTATACCTTGCCTTGTTATACTGTTTAAATTTTGTATTATTAGTTGCATGTTTATATTATATAACTTTGTGCGTCCGAAAGAGACTCAGGTGCAGTCAACGAAGGCGTTGATGTTAGGACTTGTGTCTGACCTAGTGTCTAGTGGACCACCTAAAGTTATGGAGTTATCGGCATGACTATCCAGGCCTTGACATATTTCTTACACGTATTATGAGTCTCATGTAGGGCACAGACGCGTATGCGGTTGGCCACATGTACGTGTAGATGTGCGACAAATAGGGAATAACTGCTATTGGCGATGCATGATAGAAGACTTAGCAGTTATTAGTAGTCGGAGCATAGACTATTGTGGTACGAAGGTCCAATCCTTGTCCTTGTTTGGTTGTAAGGTTGGGCTACTGTTCTAACGATAGACTATGAGCCAGAGTTACGACGTCTCGGCGTAGTAGCTAAGGTGTGTTGTGGATACAACATGCATAGATTATTGGGCGGGGAGGATGACTAGTAGGCGTATGGGACACCCACTTCCTTTATGCAGATTCCACGTTCTTCGAAGTGATATGGACATTATATACTATGCAGATTCCTCGTTCTTCTGAGCGGTATGGACGTTATACTATGCAGATTCCCCGTTCTTCGGAGCGGTATGGACGTTATTATATTACAACGCCCTTGTATGGGGGCATATATGGCATATACTATCTAGTTGTCATGATTGGTGAATTACGTCTACATATGTCTAGCCTACACTTTTCCATACACTCAAAGTTGTCCTCAAATTTGCATTCACTTAGATGGTTAGCGCACCATTTATTTTATTTATCTAGTATTTACTTTATGGCATACTTCTATGTATCTTGTTATGTCCCTCTGAGGACCTGGTCCCTTTTCAGGTATAGCTGTTCATGAGTATTCGCAGGAGCGCAGATCCGGACTGGTTACTTATATTTCGAGCAGGTCTTCTCTTTGAGTCTCAGTGATTGATAGTTGTGGTACTTATATTATATTTGTCTTGTTCATTCTATATTCTAGTTGGTAGTGGATTTTTTTTCATCCGACTATCATCTTTAGATATTTTATATTGAGATCTAGTATCATAGATATCATTTATTTATATTTGATTCTATGGATAAGATTTAGATTATACCCTGTGACTTGTGATAGTTTTACCACTTGTGAATTATTATTCATTATACAGCGTACGCATGTGTTATGGTTCCATACATTGGAGTTGCCATATACATGCGGCTGGCATACTTACGTGTCATAGTCCAACGTATTTTGGGACTGGGGCATGACACTCAGGGTCAGCTGACACCATGTTGGTGGACAATGTTTGTCTAAGCATCCCTCCAATACTGACATCGGAGTCCTAAGCGAAAGATTTTGAAGAGTGGGAGTGCAACTCATCTTCTTCGTCAGAGCCCTCGAGGGTTGTGGGAGGTGTTACATACCCTAAGCCATGCTTAGTCTTACGGTAGTAATCATCGGACTTGCCCGTAGGAGCGGGCAGACATAGAGGCAATCGTCCGTCCTTGTCGTAGTTTAAGCCCTTTGTGACCTTCATATCGTACCCTATCTTCTGGATAAGGTGCTTGGCCTGAGAGCTATATCAGTGTAGTAACATTTTGCCGGTATCGAATTATGGATCTAGTTCTTCTGGGATAAAGGATCGAGGATATTATAATATGTCGAAGATGATGAGTCTGTCTTCCCTCTTCCTAGCTGGAACTAGGAAGTAAGAGTTTTAGCTAGGGTGGATCCGGTTTACTGCATAAGTGGTAGTCACCTGCGTCTGCAAGTGCAGGCCTAGACCGTGCTCCATGGAACCACTTCAGAGTAGTTCAAAGATAGCCCTTTATTCATGAAATAAGGTATCTTTTCTATAGGGATTATATCGCCTAGGGATAGAGCATCGGCGTGAGCATCTATGTACTCTCCTAGCTCGTTTACCCCAAGATCAACCCCCAGCGCGAGTGCCAGTTTCAGAGTTACCTATAAAGCTTTACCACCAGGGATTCAGATGTTGTAATGGGCGCTGGAGCTTCCTTTCGTGGTCTTCGAAGGAAGATGACCAGAGGTTCGGGCGCTCTCCTGGGCAATTTTACTTCGAGAGGAGAAGCTGTGTCAGGGGCACGTCGACTGAGTCAGACCCTCAAAGGCTCATCCACCATTTTCCTATTTTCTGCTTTACCGTCGGCATCATAGACACCTTCATCTGTGTGGAATTGTTTATACAAGAGTGAATCAGAGTAATATGCCTCGATCCCTTTGAATGGATCAACATTCGTGAACTCCATTTTGACCATGCCATGATCGTCAATGTACTTTAGACACTGGTGTAGAGTTGATGGCATGATCATATATTTTTGTATATATGGACGTCCTAGCAAGACGTTGTAGGATACGTCTACGTCTATAACGTAGTAGGTGACCTCTGCTTTTAAGTCACCGATCTGGCATTTTAGGCGAATCTGGCCCAGGCGTAGCTTTTTCCTGCGTTGAAGCCATTGATGGCAGTATTGGTGGATGCTAGGCGATGCATCGGGATGCCCAAGATCTAAAGCAGACTCCGTGGGATGATACTAATGGATGAACCGAGGTCGATATGCATTCGGCCTACCCTGATAGCTCCGATATATCTTGTGTAGTACAGGGGACGACTGTGCCTGTTATTTTTCAACAACATATCTTATTGTAAGAATGCGATATTGGGTATCACCTCCGTCATATTATTACAATAAGTACATGCGACAGGATTCTCTACTAGCGGCTTGACATGTGCTAGGTAGGCATCGTCGTTTTGTAATGCCTCACTCAGGGCTTCATGGGTGTCTTTGTAGAGTCGGAGAAGCTCGAACAATGATAACTTTGCCGGGGTATTGGCTAGTTGGGCCAAGATGTCGAAGTTGTATGGCTTCTCTAGCCCATGAGGCGTATCTTTGCGTAGTGGTTTGTCAAAGCAATTTTCTTTCTGCTTGGACTTGTCTGCTGGTGGAGGTTGGGATAGACCCGGATCAGATGCAGTAGTGGGTGCGACCGTTGGTGGATCATCATCGTTGGGAGTATTATAATTCCGCTGGTAGGTAAGGCCTAACCTAGTTGCCCCTGCCATGGCTTTCTCTATGGTGGGGGACACATATGGCAGGACTTGTAGTTCCTTCCTTTAAACTTGATAACGGAAGGTATTGCTTGCTGTATCAGGTTTGGAGCAAGGTCTGGGTGAACCCACATGACCTCGCCCCATAGCATGCTGAGAGGTACCAGCTCGACTATTTGGTCATAAACTGGTGGTAGATTAACGACCTCTATTGTTGCTCGGGGAATAGGGATTACTTTATCATGTGCTTTCTTTGTCGAAAAGTTGCCGAACTAGAGAGACACCATATTTGCAGCGACTATCTTGTCATCGAAGTCCATAGTGACGGCCTTGGTGTCGAGCAGGCATTGGATGTACCACTTTAGCATGTAGCAGTCTCGTGTCGTATGGTGGATGTAATAATGATAGTGGCAGTACTTTGGGTTATTCATCTCGGCTGCCTCGATACGGCATTTGACGTCGGAGAGCCAGAGCTTGTTTTTCTTCATTAGTACGTCAAAGATTGCCATGACATCATCATCTTTGAAGGAGTAAGTTTTCTTTTGATTTAAAGTTTCTTCGGGCTTTTGTTCAAGCTTTTTGGTTATATTAGCGACCAGAACCTGCTTTCCCTTGCTATCTCGGGCATCATTACCATAGTTGTTGTTGTTGTATGGATATTTTTCCTATCATCGGCGACAAGGATCTGTATTCCCAAGAATCGGGCATCCTTGACCTTCTTCTCAGCACTGACATTGCTTATGATGAATGTCGTCCAGTCTTTAAACTAACTGTCGTCCATCCATAGGTTGACCGCTGGAAGTAAGTTTCTGTGGCACATATCCATCAGTGTCGATTCGGGATTCCCTGGGGGTAACCTCAGTGTTGCTTGTCGGAAATACTCGATATAATTTTGGATGAGTTTCCTTTCCTATTGGGTAACATCCATCAGGGAGGACATCGTCATGTCGGTTCCTCCATCATAGAATCTTTTGAGAAAAAACTATTAAAATCATCAAACGACAAGATGCAGTTATCTTGTAGGCTAGAAAATCAGTCAAATGCTACCCCGGACAATGCTCCCACAAAGAGCTTGGTGAGGAGAGTATCACTGCAAGGTAGGTGCCCGATTATAGTCTCAAAATAACTCATGTATTGACGAGGGGATGTCTTCCTGTCGAATGAGTTTAAGTTGAAGGGCTTATACCTGGGCGGGTATGGCACATCCCTTCACTCACAGGGGTACGGTTGTCGTATCCAAAGTTCGTGTAGTGAGTCCCGGCTGCCCATGGAATCTAAGCGAGCCCTGACTTCCTGAACTTCCTCTATTGCTTTTCTGGCTTTATCTCCTGCAAAAGGGGCAGAGGAGTCAGGTAGGGGGTGATTACCGCCTATGGGCGGAGTAGTTACGTCAAAATTTGTGTTAGTACTAGGGTCCAAGCTTGCTTGTCCAAAAATCCTTGCTGGTTAGAAAGCCATGTTTGCTTTAATCTCCAACATTGTCTGGGTCAGGGCTTGTATTGATGTACTCACTGTCTGCATCATGGCCTCGAGAATATCGAGGTGTTTTCGGTCGCTGGGGCCTTCGTGATCGTCCATTTTCATGTATACAGCCCTCATATGGGAAGAGACGGACGGGGCAGTAGACGTCGTACTTTCTGTCTTAGATCCTTGCCGTGAGTAGTCATCAGGTAGCGTCATCTCCTCCTCAGATTTAGAGGGAATACTACCCGTAATGTAGGAGGCTATATAGTCTTGACGAGGGTGGTCAACCCCAGGGATATCAGAATATGTTCCTTGGGAATCACCGTCTTCTCAGAACGTCGGGTTATTACATAGGTCCGGGCGATTACTACCCCCCAGCTTGTGTAACCCACAGGGGTTCTGAGGAAGAACTATCCCCAGCAGCTAATAGCTTCTTCTTTGAGCGGGTACTCTAGAAAATACCTGTCGTAGATCCCGTTGTTGGTCCTCCTGGTAGTCGCCTTCTCAATGTGCTGGTTGAGAGTGACGGACTGGAGGTGCTGGACTTCCTTCCGCCCATGGTAGAGGGGACCTTTCGAGTAGAGTAACATAAGGCAAATGGCAGCTCCTTCTCTCGTGTTTGCATCTAATCTTTAGTTTATTGTTGGATAGGTGCCTTCAGATACAGTCGTTGGAACATCGATTGCCTGTTTGTGGGTACTGTCACTTTGTTGCAGCAGCAGTTGATGATAATTTTGGCACAGTGATGTCTTAGGAAGGATACTTCATATATCAGAGTTGTCTCCCTCGTCTTGCGCTTGTGATTGATCATGTTGCACAATTCAAGTGAGGACTGATTCGCCTCTGTACCCTTTTCGTGAGCAAGGGTGGGCCGAGCGTATGGGTGCATGGGTATTTGTAAAACCCCCTTCCTAGAAAATCGTATATACCTTTTTATTTATTAATTATTAATTAAATTGTAGTAATTAGGTCCAAATAGGAGAAATAGATTTTTAATAATTTTTATGTTAGGTGTTCGGGCACTTAGAGGACTTATGGGACCATCAGGAATTTTTCGGAATTTATTCCATGTAGGAGACCCCTTGAGCTGTTGCTAGCCTAACGATGTGCAATACCCTATTATATAAATTTTCTTATGTGTGAATATATATATATATATATATATATATATATACAAATATATATGTATATATATTTTATTCAAAGAAAGAAAGAAAAGAAAGGAAAGGAAAAGAAAAGTTAATAGAATAATATAATACTAATAATAATAATATAATGATAGCTTACTACTATTAAGCCTAAAGTCTTTAGGAATATCCATTTCAACTTGCAGGCAATTTGTTTCACCACCCCTTTTCGTTCACAGCAACTTCAATCCCAGGGGAACCCGCCCATTGACTTCACCCGAACCTATTTCTTCCCCCTCTCTCTCTCCTATTAATATATATAACAAACATATATATATATATCATTAGCTCTCTAAAACCCTAACCTAAAACTCCAGACTTCCCCTTCCCATCTAGAGCCGTCACCGCAGCCAGAGAAGCCTCCCCAAGTCATCCAACCATCCCGTCGATGCCGACATCGCGAACTGCAGTCTCCCACTCGAGGCACCTTCGCTCCGGCGTGATTTCCCGTTGACTCGCTCGACCAAACGCTGTTCCGTTTTCATAGGTATGATCTTCCCTTAACCCTCTCAAATATTTTTTCTATAGTCAACCTCGGAAAACGTGTGCCCCTAGGTGAAAAACAGCGCCCAAGTCAGCGCGAGCAGACAGAATTCTGCAATCGCAGAAACTTGCGATGACCACCCATATTGCCGAGTTCGTATCTCCCACCATATAGATCCGAATTCGGTGATTCTTTTTGATACCTATAGATTACATGACCTAGTTTATTTTCTGTATAATAACTTTGTGCTATTAGTTGCTGTGGACAAAATTGTAGTCGTCACAAAACTGCGCGCACCCACTTTTTCCGGTTTTCTAAAAGTGGGAGATCGGAGCGCGCCCCGCCAAACGGGACCGCCCCGCCGTGTGCCAAGTGTACCGAATGGTGCATGTAGCATAATCGGACACGTGAAAATTTGTGGGGACTGATTTGGACGCGTGTGCACGCCGGAATCAGGCCGTATCCTCGAACACATTCCGTGTCGCCACTTTTGTGGAACTCGCGAGTATTTTGTGCACGCTTGTCAGATTGCGACGAAACATGCGCCACTGGACTCGTGGTAACACGCTGGTCTTGTGACCCAATTTTCACGCATTTCTGAGACGGTTGACCAGATCGCCAATTGGCGGGCCCCATAGTTGACTTTTTGGACCAAATTATGTTCGGCTCATCGAAATCCAAATTTGGACATACCGTTGGGATCGTATTGACATTTAGAGTTGTTTGACCCATAGTTTGTCCCATTTAGAGACTGTTACCCTCGGTACGCTTTTCGGTGCAAAGTGGCCCACATGTGAAACCCGCTTTGGCCCAAAAATGACCTTTTTGCCCCTGTGTCCAAATTGGACGTAAGGACAGGCATTTCCAGCTATTTGACATCTTCTGAGACTGTTGGTGATATTTATTACAGCTTTCGGAGTAGTACCTACCGGATCCACCGATACCAGGATGACAGTTGATATTCAAACATCAGGCAAGTGTACCTTGCCAAACTCTGCAGCTTAGTTATTTATTTTCCTTGCTATATATATATTACTGTGCATGCTCAACCTAGGACCGTGTGACGTACTTAGCGTCCGATTATCAGTCGGGTGCCGACACTGTACGCAGTGTTGGGTACGGTCATCTAGAGATGGACATTCGTGACACCTTATTCTCGTACTTGTCTTATCAAGTACCATATGACCCAGGACACTTGACACTATTCATGAGACAGGATTTTCCCGAGATATTCGTGGTGATTCTGTATAGGATACAGGACATGGACATTATACTCTTAGATACTTTATGACTTGTTGCATTAGCTATGATCGCGCTTGACATGGACATGAGACGTTATGGACATGATATGCGTGGTTACATTGGGTGGGGAGAGACACACAGGCTACAGGCTAATTATATATATATAAATCATAGTAAATACATAGTAAAACACATAGTTATTGCTGCTACCGGCTCCCAGACACAGAGCTTGTAGTGGTCTCAGCCTGAGTATTCGTGCTGCTCTCACTTGCATTTACACTTAGATGGTTACATATTTACCCCATTGTTTTATTTAGTTATATATTTGCTGCACTGCATATTTATTTATTGGCATGATCTCTTTGTACCTTGCTATGTCCCCTGAGGACCTGGATCCGGATTTTTGTCCCCAGATTTTGCAGACGTGGTTTATCCCGAGGTTTACGGGACCGGAGCAGGAGCTGATCCAGGAGCTGTACCACCATCCGAGGACGAGGTCTTAGCTGAAGACTTCTCTTGAGCATCCATGTTTATGCTCAGCTTTTAGTATTTCTTTCAGTCTTTTATATTCTGGTCATTTGAACCATTGTACTAGATATTTATCGGGTTGTTCCCCGAAGTACTTTGTGAGACTAGATGATGATTTACATTTCTTATTATTCTGTGGAGCATATTTTATATCTTGTGTGGATGAGATTAGTTGTGCCATGATTGTCGTAGACTTGTTTTACAGCTTAAGTATGCCCTGATGGATCCATTATATTGAGTTGGTCCATCGGTGCGTACTGCTGGCCATTGCCACGTGTCTAGTCCCACGGTATTTTGGGACTGGGACGTGACATGGTTTTTGTGGTGGCCCATGCAGGTCTACGACTAAATAGTTCGGTTTCAACTTAGGGACCGGACCAGCCTGCGCTTAGGACTAGAGTATAGGATCTTATCCACAATTGACTATGATTCATCTTCCTCCTATCTGTTCTATTTGAACAATTGCATCCCGCTTGATTCCTGTACTTCCTTAATAGTTCTTTGAGTATAGACTTCTGCTAGAATATAGGAACCCCTGTTATTAGGATGATAATTAGGGTAGCATACCTATTAAGAATACAACGAGATTATAGATACACCACTAAGTTTAGAATATCTAGTGAACCCTAGAACTCCTTATCTTTAGATTGGTATACCATTACCCCTTGATGTATTAAGAAGACTTGAGTAGTATAGACACTACTAGAGATAGTTAGAAGTTTTACCATAATGTTTGCCACTAGCATGGAGGAACCCATAGAAAACAAAAACTTAATGTTTGGACTGAACCTAACCTTCATAGTTAGATGATATTGGAACCATAAACTTATATCATTGTCTTGTTAATTAGTAGACAGCACCCTAGGAAGCCTAGAGGAATGTAATCAACACTTCTCCCGTGATCATACCCCGAACATAGCAACCAACACCCCACTCCCCTTAGAGAACCATGATGCTATCTAGAGCCCTCTATCTTTATTTTATATATTGTTTCCCCGCGACCATAGCGCTCGCTATTTTGCGACGGCTAATTACGTTTCTTCTCTTCATCTTTCAACTCGCGCCATCTGACACTTCGGATAGTAGGCCAAGTAATTTTACTCTTGGTTAAGGGCTCATAGTTTGCTAGGCTTATAGTTGTAGCCTTGAGTGTGAAATCTTTATGCTTGGTAGTTAGAACTTGATAAGTTTAAGTTGTTTTGTAGATTGTGACCAATGATTAACCCTTAATTTTTAAATCATGAAATTTGTACCCTCACCTCGATACAAGTTAGACCCTTCCTCCTTGACGACCAGTAACTCTTCTATCCTTACCATTGACACTTGCTTGTAAGTGCTATGACTAAGACTTAAGGTGACCCTTACCTATATAATGCAATAGGAGACCCTAATAAGTATCAAGATCCTTCCTCATATACCCTAATAAGAGTTTCTGTTTTATTTACATGTGCAAGGTTATTTGTAGGTCCTCTTAAGACGATCACGGTATTAGTTTAATTCTTTTATAAGTTGGGTAGTATGCCTCACAACATAGTACCAACTAGCCCTATTGACCCATTGATGAAGTGAACTAGGATGACACAACTTTAGACTTGCATTAGAAGATAGTGTTTAATTCAGACTATAGAACTTAGAGGCTCACACCCCTACTTTGTCGACTATCGACTTAGACAAGGAATTAATATGATAACTGTAGAGATTGTAGAGTCTTTTGTTATTGTTGCTTATGTTGTTTTGTTTTTGCAACTTGAATAATTTGTACCTCCTTTCATCATCATCTAGCGTACTTAAATTTGTTGTACTTGACTTATGCTGCTATTCTATAGCCTAGTTTTGCAAGCTTATTCTTTATCGAGCTTGTTCATGACATATGTATTAGTGGACTGGTACATTAATACAATTGTCTATTCAGAATCAGTGTATTACGGTCTGATCAACCTTAGTGCATTTTGGTTCGCTCTTCGCACGACTACTTTACGTGGATTAAGATATAGTTGACTAGTATACTTGCCCTCTAGATATGTCTGAGCATATCGTATCAGTTACGTAACTGTACTAATACGAGCATGCGAACAAAGGTTTACCAGAATAGGATTTTAATCCACAACAACTTGACCATTTCCATTTGAATTCTTAAACGCCTTGATCCCGATACTTCTGTTCTATTACCTCACCCTTGAACTCTTTATTTTTGATCTTCGTCTTCCCTTATTTCGGAATGACGAAACCTCGTGTTGGGTATAAGTTTGATATATAGACAGTACTAGATACACCCCACAGGCCGGTCGCATTGTTGATGACCCTTTTATATATGATTTAGGGAATATCATAGGTGATATGTTTGGTGTTAAAGACTTGAGGATTCAATAATATAATAAAATGAGTTGGGGCATAGATTTATTAGATGAATAGTCTTAGATAATAGATGGGTAAATTCTAAGTTGGGTAGAGACCGTAATGCTCACTTGAGAGAAATTCTTAGACTATAATCAAGTGAGACTTGACAGAGAGAGCCCTACCCTAATTTAATTTCGAGGACTAAATTTTTATAAGTTGGGTAGAATGTAAAACCCCCTTCCTAGAAAATCGTATATACCTTTTTATTTATTAATTATTAATTAAATTGTAGTAATTAGGTCCAAATAGGAGAAATAGATTTTTAATAATTTTTATGTTAGGTGTTCGGGCACTTAGAGGACTTATGGGACCAACAGGAATTTTTCGGAATTTATTCCATGTAGGAGACCCCTTGAGCTGTTGCTAGCCTAACGATGTGCAATACCCTATTATATAAATTTTTTTATGTGTGAATATATATATATATATATATATATATATATATATATATATATATATATATATATATACAAATATATATGTATATATATTTTATTCAAAGAAAGAAAGAAAAGAAAGGAAAGGAAAAGAAAAGTTAATAGAATAATATAATACTAATAATAATAATATAATGATAGCTTACTACTATTAAGCCTAAAGTCTTTAGGAATATCCATTTCAACTTGCAGGCAATTTGTTTCACCACCCCTTTTCGTTCACAGCAACTTCAATCCCAGGGGAACCCGCCCATTGACTTCACCCGAACCTATTTCTTCCCCCTCTCTCTCTCCTATTAATATATATAACAAACATATATATATATATATATCATTAGCTCTCTAAAACCCTAACCTAAAACTCCAGACTTCCCCTTCCCATCTAGAGCTGTCACCGCAGCCAGAGAAGCCTCCCCAAGTCATCCAACCATCCCGTCGACGCCGACATCGCGAACTGCAGTCTCCCACTCGAGGCACCTTCGCTCCGGCGTGATTTTCCGTTGACTCGCTCGACCAAACGCTGTTCCGTTTTCATAGGTATGATCTTCCCTTAACCCTCTCAAATATTTGTTTTATAGTCAACCTCGGAAAACGTGTGCCCCTAGGTAAAAAATAGCGCCCAAGTCAGCGCGAGCAGACAGAATTCTGCAATCGCAGAAACTTGCGATGACCACCCATATTGCCGAGTTCGTATCTCCCACCATAGAGATCCGAATTCGGTGATTCTTTTTGATACCTGTAGATTACATGACCTAGTTTATTTTCTGTATAATAACTTTGTGCTATTAGTTGCTGTGGACAAAATTGTAGTCGTCACAAAACTGCGCGCACCCACTTTTTCCGGTTTTCTAAAAGTGGGAGATCGGAGCGCGCCCCGCCAAACGGGACCGCCCCACCGTGTGCCAAGTGTACCGAATGGTGCACGCAGCATAATCGGACACGTGAAAATTTGTGGGGACTGATTTGGACGCGTGTGCGCGCCGGAATCATGCCGTATCCGCGAACACATTCCGTGTCGCCACTTTTGTGGAACTCATGAGTATTTTGTGCACGCTTGTCAGATTGTGACGAAACTTGTGCCACTGGACTCGTGGTAATACGCTGGTCCTGTGACCCAATTTTCACGTATTTCTGAGACGGTTGACCAGATCGCCAATTGGCTGGCCCCACAGTTGACTTTTTGGACCAAATTATGTTCGGCTCATCGGAATCCAAATTTGGATATACCATTGGGATCGTATTGACATTTAGAGTTGTTTGACCCATAGTTTGTCCCATTTAGAGACTGTTACCCTCGGCACGCTTTTCGGTGCAAAGTGGCCCACATGTGGAACCCGCTTTGGCCCGAAAATGACCTTTTTGCCCCTGTGTCCAAATTGGACGTAAGGACAGGCATTTCCAGCTATTTGACATCTTCTGAGACTATTGGTGATATTTATTACAGCTTTCAGAGTAGTACCTACCGGATCCACCGATACCAGGACGACAGTTGATATTCAAACATCAGGCAAGTGTACCTTGCCAAACTCTGCAGCTTAGTTATTTATTTTCCTTGCTATATATATATTACTGTGCATGCTCAACCTAGGACCGTGTGACATACTTAGCGTCCGATTATCAGTCGGGTGCCGACACTGTACGCAGTGTTGGGTACGGTCATCTAGAGATGGACATTCGTGACACCTTATTCTCATACTTGTCTTATCAAGTACCATATGACCCAGGACACTTGACACTATTCATGAGACAGGATTTTCCCGAGATATTCGTGGTGATTCTGTATAGGATACAGGACATGGACATTATACTCTTAGATACTTTATGACTTGTTGCATTAGCTATGATCGCGCTTGACATGGACATAAGACGTTATGGACATGATATGCGTGGTTACATTGGGTGGGGAGAGACACACAGGCTACATGCTGATTATATATATATAAATCATAGTAAACACATAGTAAAACACATAGTTATTGCTGCTACCGGCTCCCAGACACAGAGCTTGTAGTGGTCTCAGCCTGAGTATTCGTGCTGCTCTCACTTGCATTTACACTTAGATGGTTACATATTTACCCCATTGTTTCATTTAGTTATATATTTGCTGCACTGCATATTTATTTATTGGCATGATCTCTTTGTACCTTGCTATGTCCCCTGAGGACCTGGATCCGGATTTTTGTCCCCAGATTTTGCAGACGTGGTTTATCCCGAGGTTTACGGGACCGGAGCAGGAGCTGATCCAGGAGCTGTACCACCATCCGAGGACGAGGTCTTAGCTGAAGACTTCTCTTGAGCATCCATGTTTATGCTCAGCTTTTAGTATTTCTTTCAGTCTTTTATATTCTGGTCATTTGAACCATTATACTAGATATTTATCGGGTTGTTCCCCGAAGTACTTTGTGAGACTAGATGATGATTTACATTTCTTATTATTCTGTGGAGCATATTTTATATCTTGTGTGGATGAGATTAGTTGTGCCATGATTGTCGTAGACTTGTTTTACAGCTTAAGTATGCCCTGATGGATCCATTATATTGAGTTGGTCCATCGGTGCGTACTGCTGGCCATTGCCACGTGTCTAGTCCCACGGTATTTTGGGACTGGGACGTGACAGTATTGTCTTTTCTCCCTGATCTAGGGTTTGTACAAGATCTTTCCTTATATCGTCAGTGGAAGACTTTTGAGACGGACCCTGTCCAATTATCGCTGAGGGCTGGACGCAAGGGACGGTCTTAAATAACTTTTTATTAGGGGCTTGCATAATAGTTATGCGATGTCTGCTGGCGGTCAGCCAAATAGACAGTTGCTTGAGCCTGACAAGCTCGTACTGCCCCAGACTTCTTTGACCTAGCACACGCAGGAGCATAGTATAAAGAGTCCATGTTTTGATTTTCCCAAAGTAGCGCATGGAAGAACGGCAGAATGAGATTCTGTCAAAGATAGAGCTTCTGGGGGTGTCAGAGACGCATACGGATGAGCAGAAAGCCGCATACTTCTTTCTTCTCTACATACTTTATTATGACCGCATGGGTCGTGCATCAACCCCGAAACTTTTGAAATTATATTATCTTCCTCTGTCAGAGTTCGGGTACTAAGCATTCTCTTTTTTAGACAAGGAGGCCGAATGAGCGGGGATAGCCTGAGTGGACACATAATGTGCGTCTTTAGTATCAGGGAGAGAGACAAAGAGCATGCTCCGTGGTTGGGTTAGGCACAATAGTCTTTACTACCCATGTCCTGAGGGTTTTTAGAACCCTTCTTCTTGGAAGAGGCTACCGCATAAGCAGTGGACGCATAATGTGCGGTCCCTGTGGCAGAGAGAGAGAGACGGAAAGCGCATACTCCACAGTTAGTTGAGACAAAACAGCCTTTGCTGTCATGCCCCAATCTTCCGTAAGCTCGATCATCCTCGCTGAATGTGAATCACCACGTTCTAGCACTCCCGTAGAACAATCGTTCTCATCGGGGCATAATACCGTACGAGCCTGGAGTTGCGCTTGCACAAGGTGATGTTATCAAACATCAAAGTTAACATTGAAATGACCAATTTGTAGTAAAATTCAAGTATTGTGTACCAAGCGCACATCAGAGTATATGCAGCGAAGCTATCGATAGGGTCCAAATAAAATTACCACAAAGGAGAATGCCACAAAGATGATACAATACTCTTGCTCTTTCTCTTGCCCACAAAGATACTTACCGTTCATATATCATGTCCCGTATATCCAAGCAGCACCACTATACCTGCATACCTGAAATAATGCCCACAAATGTGGGTCAATACACAGCTGTACTCGTGAGTGAGATAACCCACTCGTCTAAACTGATACTAAGTAGAATAGTGAATGCAAACAGTTATATGGTGATCTTTCTACTTGAATCCTAGATTTATTTTATGGCGGAGGTATGACATATTAAAAAAAAATGTAAAACAGGTTAAACATACAAGCATTCAACTCAAGTAAATATACAAGCAGATATATCAAACTCAAAGGAAACTAGCATGCAAACCGTCCTACTCAAACCCAAGCAACACATAAACCTATCGAATCACCATCCAAGCCTCAATATCCATCCTCAAACCATGCCATAATCCAAGTCTTACCAATCCAATCATCGATATGCACACTCTTTCCTGAGGTAAGTGGTCGCTTCCTATACGAAAAGCACGAACCAAACCAACGCAAAGCAAAGCAAACCAACTCTTATCTATATGAAGTCACTAGCCAAGTCATAAAGAACTAATCAAATATAGTTCTACCCTATCCAGACTAAGTAGCTAGCCCACCTGGCCGTATCGAACTGTCGGTACCGCGCCTAAGGCACGTTACCATTGTCTCCTCCATGGCCGAACGATCCTGATACCCCGGAGCCTATCCCCTTCGAGAAAACTAAACCCTGGGTGCAACAGGTTGTCCGTGACCGATGCAAACTCCAAGTAGGTATAATGTGAGAATCAAGCCTTCGCGCCCCACCAAACTATCCTAGCCTTAATCCAACCAACTATCCATAACTATTCTCCAACTTATATCCTAAGGTACCATCTCAAGTTATCCCCATAGGCACTATGCCGCTTTGACACAATGCTCCAATTGGTACAATACCCCTTGCTCAAAAAACTCTGTGGCACGATGCCCCAATAGTGGCACAATGCCCTTACCGATACAGTTGTCTGGTTTCGAACCATAACTGCATGCTTTATTTGACAAATCGCCCAACTGATACTCATGCACGGATGCACTCTCTCTCTCGCCCGCACAAAATGCCTAGATGTTCCAACCAAGATGATCCAATCAAGCTCCAACTTCCCAAAGTTAAATCTAACTCAAGTTCCAACTGCCCAATGTAAAACCAACTCAAGCCACAAATCATATCCAACCAAATGACGCACACTCTATACATGCCACAGTGTAGTAATTTCCAACTTCCAGTCCCAAGTGTTCAATCCATTACGTGTGTTCCATATTATTAGGTATGAAGGAGTAGAGGAGAAGGGACAGAGCCCACTCACCAAGTCTAATTCCGTTAAGCACCAAGTCTTGCCGATACGGCTGATCCCTTGAACCCGTGGTCTGATGCAAAGTACGATCTACTCAATTGGTATGACTGTGCGAGCAGGCCGTACTCTCCAAATCATTCGACCGATCGGACTAAGAAGGACGACATTATTGCTCCAATCCAGCTATCACAATACTGCTCTAAACGAACATCTAATTCTATTCAACTCCGCTTGCGATCTGTACATGAAACCAACTCAAATCAATACTTGCTTCCAAATCCAATAAATCAAAAATGTAACCAGCTATTGCCATATTCAATCTGACTCAGCATAATGCACCATACGATTGTGGGGCATTATATTTGTTATCCACGTCCTGCGGATCTTCTTAGGCTTTGCTAGCCTTGGAGAAGGACTCGCGTTGTCCCCGGAGAGCATTTCCTTGAAAGCTTGTTAGTCAAAGGGGACCACCAGCATCCTTTGAGTTGATTTGAGCTTGGTTGCATCGGATTACATCACAACTTTCTTATCATAGGAGAAAGAAGTCCCCAGCAGAGTCGCCACTTCTTCGCCATTAAATAATTTTTATAATCTTTTGTATTTAAGGAATAAAAAAGAGTACAAAGAATCCTAAACAGAATGATCTAAGTACAATATTTTGATCTGGGATATGACGATGGAGGTTGAGAGGCGCGATGGCTCTTTTTCTCCATTGACAGTCCGATGCAGGGTAGAGAGGCTCTTTTCTATTCTCTCTTTCTCTACTCGTATCTGGATGCTCCATATATGTGGAATTTTTTGTTCTTTTTTCTCTCTATCCCTTTGAGTATCCCACTCTAAAATACATAGTCATCCTGCATACACATGTATTTTGGGCCACATAGATGCTAGAGGGTGCTACATATACCTTCTTAACAGGGTGTAGCTATAACCGTAAACAGGCCAAGCTTCTACGTGGGAGTTTGTTAATATTTTATGTTGGTGAAGATATGGGTGTTTCTCGTCCTTTGTGGGCGTAACTTGGTCATCTTGACACGTAGTCCACACTTGGTTGGAGAAAATTGCCTTAGTTATAACAGCAAAATTTGGTTTACATGGAGTCTGGGACACATAGGGCCAGAGAGGCATAGAGCAGATGGATTCTAGGATACATGGGTCCAAAGACGCATGAGACGCATGGAGTATAGGACGCGTGGGGCCAGAGGTGCATGGAGTCTAGGATGCATGGGGCCAGACACGTATGGGATCCTTGTTTTGCGTCGTACACATGGTGCTGCACACCAATCAAGAGTAGAGTTTAGGCTGACGTGAGACTTATGTCATTTAAAGTATTTACGTCTTTCGAGGCATTCAAAAAATCCTATTTGTCAGGATTCTATGTTAGAGATGGTCCTGTTGTCAGAATACTGTCAAGTCCATCTGCGGCCCAAGCTGCTTTGGTTGTTTGGCATGCATGGATGTCGTCTTTCTGGGCCATAGGGTGACTTTATAGCCTGATATCTTCTGATCTTTACTTTGGGGTGCATGGTTGTTAGACGCATGGATCTATATTTTCTATGCTTCTACATTACATAAGCCTTACTTGAGACATTCGAGGTTCCGGCTTCTGTGTTAGGATAAGACCCGAGATATGTAATAGTGGACATGTTTAAATCTATACCTTGACTCGAGACATAGTTAGAGATTATCTTGTGTGTTGTGGTCATGAGACATGAGATATATGTGGATTAGGGAGAACATACCCGTATCGTTGGGCTACCACTTATGTCTTGCTACCGTTACATGCGCTTCGGTCATTCTTAGTGCTGTGGGTACCTATAATGGGGCATGTACACTCCCTCCACATTCCTTAGTTACGGTCATGTCTATTGAGACCTACCATTATTGGTGGTTTAGTGGACGAGGTTTTTCTCAAATGCATTCACTTAGTTGGTTATGCTAAATACTCCTGAGCACACTGATTATTATTTACTGTTATATTGGCTTGAGTTATTTTTATACCTTGCTATATCTCCTAAGGACTTGGATCTGGATTATGTCCCCAGGTATAGACGAGGAAAATTTTCTCGAGGTTTACGGATCAGGAGCAGATATTGGAGTCGTACCTGCAACAGAGGACGAGGTTATTCCGGAGGACTTCTCATGAGCTCGTAGCTATTTTCTCTATTCATTATACTTAGTGATTCTTAGACATTTGGACATGGTTTAGTGATTTTTGGATATTTGTACTTGGGTATTTCTCTTTCCATTATTTTGATGATGAGTTGTTCCCCGCGACAATACTTTTACTACCTTGTGATGGACAGTTTTATTTTATTATTATTGTGACCGGACTATCCCTTTATGATATAATTCTTTTTTATGGATGAAATTAGATATATAAATGGTGACAGACATTATAGACCTTTATTTAAACATAATATAGCTTAAGTGCACTCTAACGGGTCCATTAAATTGGAATTGTCCATTGGAGTTGTGCTGATGGCCATAGCCACGTGGCTAGCCCCTTGGTATTTTGGGACTGGGGCGTTACACGTATAATGGAGCACTGCCTATCATACACCATTCTTGATGAGTCATGCAAGTCTTGTTTGAAGAGGTTTGACGATCTATATTGAATCATATAGCCCGAGTAATATGTCACCCTCATCTTTAAAGTTTAGAGGTTTATTACCCCAATCATATAGCATGAGGCAACGGGTAAGTCTTCATCATTACTTGTTAGTTGGTCCTGAAACACTACTGGGTTTTATCAACAGGTGCCATAAGAATCATATTGCACCATTTGTTCTTCTTTCCTTTCCTCTTCGCTCTGAAACATAAAGTCGCTGCTTCGTGTCCTATGTCTTGTAGTAGGTCTAGATGAACCCACATGATTTGACCACGTAAGTAGTTAGTTGTACCAACCCCTCTGCTTGATTGTGGACTGATGGAAGATTAACAATCTCTATTATTGCCTTTGGAATAGGTACAACACTATCTTCGACTTCCATTACCGAAGAATCACCAATCTGGAGTTACACCATATTGGAAATGACTGTCTTGTCATCATAGGTCAATGTAATAACCTGGGAGTCTATCAGTTGTTGTATGCGTCTTTTCAATACGTAGCAATCCTTGGTAGAATAATGTACGTATCGATAGAATAAGCAATACTTAGGATTATTGATTTTGTCTGCTCCCTTAGGTCATCTAAGTCAGATAATTTGATATTGTTGCCTTTAATCAAGACATTAAAGATTTTAACAACATCGTCATCGTCGAAAGAGCGTCCCCTTCAGTTTTGATTCTTTAGTTGGCTTTGGCTTGGATGGAGATGAACCTTAAGATATATTGACGGTCAAAGCCTTCTTCCCTTTGGAGTTGTGATTGTTTTGGTTATTGCTTCGGGGCATTTTCCTTTATGGTCTGACGTATCATGGGTTCAAGATATCGATACTCTAACTACGATACTCGACTCCGCTGACGGATGTCGGCATCCGAATCTAGTTCGGACGCTAAGTATCGTGTATCGTCCCTAGGGTAAACACATACATCAAAAACATAGAGCAATAGTAATAACTATATGAGATAGATAATATAAAAAACTGTGATACATCATAGAAAGGTACAGTTGCCTGGGTCCTGAGTGGTGGTATGACAAAGTCTCGTTATGTCAACTACTCCCAAAAAGGTGGAATCTACACGAACGCCTCCGAATGCTGACAATAATATAACCATCATTTCCAAAATATATAAAATAGCTAGGATTGACTACCCATAAGTCTGATTTGGACAGGGACAAAATTGACAATTTCAGGTCAAAGCGGTGTCCAACTTTGGCCCACTTGCACCGTAAAATGTATCGGAGATAAAGTTATCCAAAATTGACAAATTTAGCATCCAAGAGTCCAGAATGATGATATGAACCCAACAAAATATCCAGATTTAGATTCCGGTGAGCCAGTTATAAGATCGCCCGTCAAGTGGGACCGTAGGACCCGTAAAATAGTATTTCGGTCAACGTTTTCAGAATTGAACCAGACTTGGGTCACAAGAACAGCATAATGCTACGAGTTTGATGGTGCAAATTTTGTTACAAAATGACACGCACATAAAAAGTAATTGCCCAACTTCAGAAAAGGTCGATACGGGATTTTTCGGTGGATATGGGTTGATTTTGGTGTGCACACATGTCTGAATCAAGTTTTGTAAAAACCCACACGTTCGCATTTATAATACACGCCTTTTGGTGTATTCCGCACACAACAAAGTCACCTCGTTTGGTAGGACGGGCACCATATCAGAGAATTTCAGTTTTAGAAAACATAATTTTTCTTGGTTTTGGAACTCTATTTTACAGAGATTGAAAGTAAATAAACTAAAAGATGGGATTTAAACTTGGATATGTTATCTAAAAGTCTTTTCAAGTAGATTTTTAATATACTAAATATTTTGGGAGAAAAATGGGCATAAAGTCAGGGGTTTGGAAGATTTTTTTCTACAGTTTTTAAACCAGTTTTTCGTCTGACTTGCGAGTCGATTTACACGCGATTTAAAATATTAATAAGAAATATAATTAAAGGGAATTACAAAGGGTTATGTTGTGAATCAAATGGAATAATCAGTTCAAAAAATGATCAAACATGGAAGAAGAAAGAATGACGTGAAAGAGGGTGGTCAAGCAGCCTGTGCCCGCACAATTGGGCGCGCGTGCAGCGCTTTGATGGCCAACGCGTCATTGTCGCGGCGAGGATGGACGGCCAGGGGTCGGTCGCCAGATGTTGGCGGCGGGCTAGTGGTTAGCGCAGATTAGGGCTAGGATTTTGGACATAAGGTAAATATATAGGGAGCAATAGTGGGTCGGGGTTTTCGCGGGTGAGGGGGCGACACAGTCCGCGTGGTGGTGGTGGGGGTACGGGGGGTCTGGGTCTGAGCGGCTAGGGGTAGTTTAGGTTTGATTTTTATTTTATTTTATATTTTATATTTTATTTCCTTTGTTTATATATATATATATATATATATTCTTATGACTATATGTATATGTATCCATAAAATACAAAAAAATAGAAAAAAATTAAGAAAATTAGTTTTTTTCCTAAAATAGATTCTAGGAAATTAATAATTTTTCACCAAAATATTTTTGTGAAATAAATTTTAATTACTAAATATAAACAATTATTAATATAAGTTATTAAACCAAGAATAAATATATTTTCCTAATTAGCTAAGAAATTCACCAAAATTCCTATAAATAAAATAGAAAAATATAATTAAAAAAATTAAAATTGAGGGTGTTTACAGGAGAAGACTCGGCTCTCTCACGACGAGCTGCGAATTCGAAGAAATCTCGTAAGATTTGGCTACCTAAGACCCATGTCGCATATCCTGCCAGTGTCGTAGAAGATATAGCCACCGAATGAGCTCTATCATCCGCGTATCCTACAACAACTCCTTTGGCTGAGCATAGTCAAGGAGAGGCACATGTGTCAAAATGGCATACTTGCACTCCAGAAGAAAAGTTAGAGTATATGTGTGAGCTTAGTAAAAGCTCTGAAGCTGCTGGCAGAGCGATTTAGGGCTATGCTAGCCCACCAACTCCATTGTTGTGTTTCATGCGAAAGAAGAAAAGAAGGAATCGACCACAGAACGTGTTCTCATCTCAAAAAATATTTCGACCACTCTGAAGGTGAATAAGCATACAAACACTGAAGTTTGGGTTCCAGGTGTACGTTTTAAGAACCCGAGGATATCTGAAGATATTCCTCCTATAAGGGTGGTAGATGTCATAAAGCCTATATACTCAGATTTTTTGACTGCGTATGGTCAAAAAAAGAAGAAGAAGCAAGTTAACAATAAGAAGTAGGTGCATACTTCCCAGAATATGCGCATAAGGGGTGCTCAACACCATAGTATTGGCAGAGAAAAATACTACGATGCCAATGACTTAGGTGTTCAGCCTTCTAATCAGCCTATGTGCATCATGCAGGATGGGCAAAATAAGGGTTTCAAGTGGATGAACTGTGCAGACTCCTAAGCTATTCGCATGAAGGGAACATTCCTTCCATGCGCTAATGATTATGATATAGGACCAAGTTACTTGAAGCATCATTGCATAAAAAAAAGGAAGGGTTATGTCTTTAATAGACTCTCTGGCTCTATGCAGCCAGACTTTCAGATGGGCTCAAATATGGACTCTATATACTATACGCCACAGGGTGGTAACTCACAGAAGTCTAAGTCGATTTGAGCTATGCACGCTAAAACGGTCACTTATGCGCCTCTTCAAAAGTCTTACGAAAATGAACTATGCATCGGTTTAGCCATACGCATGGTCAGAAATCACCAACAAACCCATGCTAGGACTCAGTCCATGCATATACCAAGGGTTTAAAGGTGAAATTTCCCTCTTCAGACTTATGTGACGTGTTATGTCACAAATGCAAGATGAGGAAAACTATTGTTACACATAAATTGCTCCATCTAGGGCATCAATATGCTAGCATAATTATCAAATATTGTTGTTCCAAGACAACAGAAGCTCCAGTGAGGCAGTCCATATTTTAACGACTGCGTCAAACACCACCAGTCCGATAACGTCTTGGGAAACAGATGTCAAGTGATGACGAAAGTGAAGACAAATTACTCATTGCCTCATGTTATGCATCTTGGGGGTCCCCTCCTGTTTGATAAAACCCAAAAAAGAAGTCTTCAAAAGAGGGTCCATCCAACCCTCCAATTAGTACACTAAGAAGTCAAAAATGGTGCCAATTTTAGCTCCATCATCACAATGAGCACGGACTCCCCAAAGTCGTCCGGAGAATGTTCCTAACGAAGGCATGTTTTAACACACTCGTCAAAATTCAAGGTCTTCGTCTCAAGATTCTGGACCACAAGCAGGGGGTAGTATTCCCTCAGCACTTGAAACTGCATCACAAGCAGGGGTAGCAGTCCTCCTATTTTTTACGATAATCCAACATTCCATGAAGACAGTGTACCTCAAGGAATTGAGGAAGACATACCAGGGGTAGTAGCTCTCTACAAACCACATAAGCATGCGAAGCTTCAGAACCTAAAAATAGTAATTTCCTAGACTCTAAAGATGATGCAGCCATGATGATATTCCCTTAGGATAATGCTCTCCAAGACTCAGAGGTGGAAAGTGTGGACTCTATATTCCTATGCAAAAGTCATCACATAATACCAGTATATATGACTGGTAATACTAATAAAGAAGCCACTAGTGATCGCCAATGTCTTGATGCCTTAAAAACAATGGTTCAAACATTAAACCAGACGTTAAATGAGATTAAGGTAGCCCTGATACCACCACAACCAAAGACTTCGACAAACAATCAGGAAACTATGGCACCTATCAATAATTATGTCCCTCCAAACTTTGGTGGTACTTTATCGATAATGCAACACACTCCACCAGCAACTACTCTACAATTTGATGTTACTCCACCAACAGACGACACTCAAGAAGCAATCAAGGAATTACGCGCTCAATTCAATACCTTAAACAATTGAGAAAACTTTAAAAGCTTGGGATAAGACAACCTTATCCCTATGAGTGGAATAATGTCATTTTTTTACCCAAGTACAAGCCATAGTCCTTGATTCCGCTTAATGGGAAGACATCACCCGTCAATACACGAACTACTTCAAATCTATGGCAGGGTATCTACCCCGGGACGATATTTTTCTCATTAAGCTATTTATCGGATCCTTGACCGATATAACTTATGAATAGTTCTGCAGCCTTCCTGATAATTATATTATGTCATTCGATAACCTTTGTCGAATTTTTCTTTTCAGATTCTAGGACGGCGGAATGGATATGACTATGTCCACCGTTATCGATGCAGCTCAGAGGGAGAAGGAGCATGCACGTGCGTTCATAGAATGCTTCAGGCAGACAACCTTGAAGATGCCTCCCGGCATTCTAGAGTCCGTACTTATGGACACTTACAGACAAAATCTATTGCCAGTAGTGAAAATCTGTATAGTCACAACCCAATTCGAAGAATACACTTGACACGACTTTATGTGACGGGGTCCATCTTGATATATTCATGGTATTTTGATTCTGTACAGGATCCTATGACTCATGATATAAGACAATTATATATATATATATATATATATATATATATATATATATATATATATATATATATATATATATATATATATATATATATCGTGGTGATAGTTAGAGGTCATGATCTCAAACATTATGACATAATACGTGAGGTTTAATGGGAGGGAAGAGTATACATCGTGCTATGGCCTAATTTTGTACGTTTTGCCTTAGTCTCTGTAGCTGAGCTTTGGTGGTGGCACAGTTTGCTTTAGGTTATATGATACAGAACCTTTAGTATTTTGCACAGTTTGCTTTAGGCCCCATAACATGGAACCTTTAGTGGTTGCACAGTTTGGGAAAGTTTTTATTGAGTCCATGATTTTCATCCTGGAGTATGACTGATACTTTCATATACATATCACATAGATGGTTATAGTATCTTACTCTTGAGTAAAATTATTATATTACTATTTTACTTCTGGCATGTTATTTTTTGTACCTTGCTATATCCCCTGAGGATTTGGATTTGGATTTTGTCCCTAGGTTATTGTTGAGCTGGTTTAGTAGAGTATTTTGGTGGATGATTGATCTCCAGGATTCAGGTATATGTAGTTGATACTTATATCATATTCTTTCATGTTTATATTTATTTATATTGATATAGCCTAGTTTTATAGACTCTGATTCTTTCTCGAGTCTATTCGAGTTTGTGTATTACTGGGCGGCCGACTTTAGCACATGTAGTACATTCTTATATTTTTTTTATTATAGATTGAGACATAGATATATTTACTATTTTATCTAGATAGTGACCATTATAGTACATCTTATACGTATTCGAGTCGGACAAGAGTCTGGTTGAATGCGTAGTTAACATATTTACGTATTCCTAATCCTACGTATTTTGGGACTGGGCATGACATCTCCCGAAAGCATAGTTTCATAGGGTTGTTGGTTGAATTGTACGACCAATATCTTTTGAGTAGTTCTAATCTTAGATGCATCGAATTATGCCACTACCTGTCATGCCCCAATCTTCCGCAAGCTCGATAGTCCCTGCTGAACGAGAATCACCATGTTTCAGCTCTCCTGCAGGACAATCGTTCCCATCGGGACGTGATGCCGTACGAGCCTGGATTTGCACTCGTACAAGGCAATGTTGTTAAACACTAAAGTTATCATCGAAACAACCAAGTTACAATGGAATTCATTTTGTGTACCAAGCACACATCAGAGTAATATGCAGCGAAGCTCTCGATAGGGTCCAAATAGAATGCCCTGAAGGCAACGCCATAAAGGCGATGCCACGGAGATGATGAAATACTCTTGCTCTTTTCTCTAGCCCACAAAGGTACTTACAGTTCATACATCTTGTCCCGTATATCCAAGCAGCACTACTCCGCCTGCGTACCTAAAATATTGCCCACAAACGTGGGTCAGTACACAGTCGTACTGGTGAGTGGGGTAACCCACTCGTCTAAGCCGACACTAAGTAAAATAGTGAATGCAAACAGTTATATGGTGATCTTTCTAGTTGAATCCTAGATTCGTTTCATGGCATATGAATGACATGTTAAGGAAGCTATAAAGCAGTTTAAGCATGCAAGCATTCAACTCAAACCAAACGACAAGCAGTTATATAGATCCAACCCGAAGGAAACTAACACGCAACCCGTCTTACTCAATGTCATCGCTTGCACGATAACATATCGAACCATTAGTCTCGCCTCAATATCCATCCTCAACCCAAGTTTATATTCCAATCTTAAGTGCACACTCTTGCCGAGGCAAGGTGGCCGCGCCTACACGAAAGCCAAACCAACAAAAGAAAAGCAAGCCATCACTTATACTATATGAAGTCATTGGCTAAAAGCCATAAAGGACATTGATCGGACCAAGATCAACAGGGCAATCCTACCCGATCCAGGGCTGGGCAGCTACTCCCTCCTGGTGGTATCGGACTACCAGCACTACGCACAATCGCACGATGCCCATTATTTCCTCCATGGTAGAATGGTCCCGGTGCCCCGGTGCCTCATCCCGTTCTAGGAAACCAAACCCTGTGCCACACAGGTTGTCCGTGACAATGCAGACATAGTAGGTATGACGAGAGGATCGAAACATTCTCGCTCCACCAAGCGATCTTAGACTCGTTTAACCGATATCCAACCAAAGCATCCATAACCATTCTTCGAACATATCCAACCAAGGATTCCAAATCTTGACCTCAACATATATCCCAAGGCACCAAAATATGAAGTATTTCCATAGGCACGATGCCTTTTCTCAACACAGAGTTTCATATTGGATGCAACACCCATGCTCGAAGCAATCCCATGGCACAATGCCGTTTTAGTGGCACAATGCCCCATTCGTGGCATGATGCCCCATTCGTGGCACGATGCCCCATCAAGCGGCACAACACCCTCGCCGATGCAGTTGTTCGGTTTCGAACCACAATTGCTCGCTTTGCAAGATAAAGCGACCAAGTGATACTCGTGCACGGATGCACGCTCGCTCGCCCAAATTCTCGATATTCTCAATGCCTCAATGTATCATTCCAACCGTCCAAGCATAATCCCAATTATCCAACCAACTGCCTCAAATATAATAATCCAACTCTAGTTCCAACTATCCAATACGTAAATCATTTCAAGCCACAATCTTACCAAGCCAACGACGTACACTCTATGCACGCCTCAGTGTAGTGATTTCGAATATTTTAGCCCAAGTATTCAAGCCTTTATCATGTTTTCCATATTATTAGGCATGAAGGAGTAGAGGAGAAGGGAAAGAGCCCACTCACAATGTTTGATCCCGTTAGGCATTTTGTCCTGCCGATACGGCCAATCCCTTGAACCCGTGGTCCGATGCAAGCGCGATCTACTCAACTGGTATGACCGTGCGAGCAGGCCGTGCTCTCCAAATCATCCGACCGATCGGACTAAGGAAGACGGCATTATCGCTTCCATCCAGCTATTCAGTACTGTTCTGAACGAACACCTGATTTCCATCGAACTCGCTAGCCATCTGCACATAAAACCAACTAAAATCAATCCTTCTTCCCGAAATCCAATATTTTAAATATAACCAGCATTTGATTTATTCAA
This sequence comes from Iris macrosiphon, assembly GCA_036927795.1. Lineage (NCBI taxonomy): Eukaryota > Viridiplantae > Streptophyta > Magnoliopsida > Asparagales > Iridaceae > Iris > Iris macrosiphon. The sequence goes on from JAYESA010000007.1 coordinate 38,433,170, forward strand.
TCCGACTCAGCGTAACGCTCCGAGCGGTTGCTGGACGTTGTTTGTGGTATTAAACGAAAGAATGAAAAATATATTCAGGATGGGGTTTATACGAAACCCGCCTTATTTGGTTTACAAAAAACTTGTACAATTTGATCCTATACGAGGATATGGGAGTACAATTTATTTAATCTGGGTAAATATTGCTATAGGTGTCTGATCTGCAGTCGATCACTTTAGCCCTTGGACCACACGATGTTGAAGAAGTGCCGTAGAAAACAGGAAGCATCTTCGAAGGTTGCAGAAGAGGGTGGATGCACGATGCCAAAGTCGTCAATCCCTACTCTTTGCCTGAGCTCCGGATTCTCTCTCTCTCTCTCTCTCTCTCTCTCTCTCTCTCTTGACCTCTGGTTCGATCTTTTTGGAGGCTTTTAGAACAATTTCTTCTACCTTCCAATTTGTCGACCTTCTAAATTTTCGACCTCGTTCCTCATTGATAGAGGTTTCTATTTATAGAGTTTTAGTGACAGTGACCACTCCGTCGGTATAGAAACCGAGGAGTGGAAAGTACAACACCATTTTATACAATGGTTAAAGTAACCAATGCCTGCGTATAGATGATCCTTTGAATGAGCGTGTGACGCAGGTCCAACTAAGGGATAAAACACGTATAATCGCTTTAAAGATCACGGCGTAGAAGCCACGTAGGTAGGTATCCATTGTGTAGAAGAGGTTGGCATAGAAGCCAAATGTCTGTCACCATGGCATAGAAGCCAAATAGTAATCAAATAGGCGAAGAAGCCAAATAGGCGTAGAAGCCGAGTGGTCATAGAGGCCTAGCAGGTATAGAAGCCGAGTGGTCATAGAGACCGAGTGAGCACAGGAGCTGGATGGGCATAGAAGCCGCTGCGTACCATGCCAGAGTGCTGATGGGGACATCTTAGCCGGAATTACGGCTTTTGAAGATATAATCAAATCTCTTGCAATAAATGCCGAGATTTGCCACCATCCTGTGCATTAAATATGGAGGCATGTTTTTGAAGGTCTGCAACTCCTTCTGCGCATCAGTCGCAGAGACGTGCCTTGAGAAACTGTCACCGCTCTGTGCATTAGACGTAGAGAGGTGCCTCGAGCAACTGTCACCGCTATGTGCATTGGACATAGAGACGTGCCTCGACCCCGTACGGAGTGCAGCTTTTGATATGGCAGGCGGTTTGTCTACTGCAGAACGTAAACAGCTCATGTCTGCCTGTGTAAAACAAGGCAGCGTATCCCTTCGTGCTTGTAAAAGCAGTTTACGCAAAGGGGATGGCGGTATTTGACAGCCTGGGTCGCAATGCTGTGTCATCATTATAGCCGTCGTCTGGGTAGTCGAGCCGTATCCCTTTGTCAGAAGTCCAGACGTCAGGTTTATTGCAGGATCTTTATTGCAGGGTCTGACAGGTTCACTTCGGAGAATACGAAGCGTCTCTTGTACACCTCAATGCTGCGTCTGAAAGAGGATGAGTTTTACGCCCTGGAGGCGATGAAGTATCCTGTTTACGCTGAAGCGGCTTGGACGTACTGCCTTACGCGGATGGTCCTTTGAGCTTTTATATTTCATGCTGCATTTTAGCGGAAAGAGCTCTGTTGCACGCTTGATGGCTCTGAAGGCCTCTGCTTACGCTGCTCTGCACCAATATGCCGTGTATAGTCATCCGGCGTATTTTTCATGCTTCTACAAGACCCCCTTCAAAGCTTTCAAATTCCTCGAAATTTGGAACGCTTTGAATGAAGCATGAACCGCTCCTCGTGACTCGAAACGTTTCTGAATGGAGCGTTGAAACGGTCGATGCTGACTTTATGGCGGATTTATTGGGGACCGGTGTGACCTCTTTCGCCTATAAAAAGGCTGGGGGAGTTAACTTGTTCTCCCCATATTTCCATCACCACGCAGAGATGATCGCCGGAGTTCGTCGGGTCGACCTGAGGAAGAAGGAGATCATGTTCTTTCAGCGTGTAAGGAGCCGAAAAAGACGGTGTCTTCGAGCAAGTGTCCACTGCAACGATGGATCATGGAAGGATATCTTAGCCTCCCTTGCTCGGGATAATCAGCAACTTTATATGGCTGTTATTCGGGAGAGGGGAAGGTTCGTATTTGACCACACGGCTTGCAAGCGGTGTATTTTCCCCAGAGACCTCTGCGGACAAGAGCAGACAAACTGTAACTGCTGTCCTCGATTGAGTTGGGTCTTAAAGAAGCCTCAACTAGATCGGTCATGGCGTACGGAGCATGGGATCTGCATCATGTATGTAGGCCCAGTTCTGTATCCTCTCGCCATCGATCTTCTTGTTCATGACTGTGGTGGTCGATGAACTGCCATGGAAGAAGAGGAAGACCTCCATCGATGCGAGAACCTCGTAGAACAGATTCTGGGTGCAATCTTCCGACGACAAAGATGAGGAAGTTCTTTGTAGACGGGATTTTCCTCATATGTAATCATGAAAATGAAAAGAAAACCCTTGTAGATTGGATTTCCCTCATATGTAATCATGACTTTAATCTTTAATAAAATCGTCTTGCTTCTCTGCATATGATCGTTTTGCCATACGTTGCTATGAAGTCTGAATATGTGTAGCTTCGACACGTCTGATTCTTTATGCCGACTCTGTTTAGAAAGAGTGCTAGGTCCTGTCCTTTGTGTATAGCGAATAGTCCATAGAATGCTGTTGAGCATTTTAAACATTTAGAACTGTCCTGCTGATAGGACTGAGGAACCGCGTAGAGCTCTGAACTTCTGATGAACAGAATTTTTATTCAGACTTTGTCTTCAAGAATGACTTCTCGTAAATCCCTTGGAACAGGGTCGAGAAATGGCTGTCAAATTGAGTTTGCCATCTTTATAGACGAGATATTCAGACTGGAGCCTGGATAATCCTCCATTTGACCCGAGAAGAGTAATTTCTCAATGTTTGAACTCTGTATGCTTCGGGTACTTGGGATATGTTGAGGTCAAGAAGGAGTATCTTCTGTGTGAACTCTTGTAATCGACCGCCTTGCTGTTCGGATATGCAGAAAGTCAGAGATCCATAGTGTAGATGAGCTGAAAATCCTGAGTTCGTAGTCTATTGAGCGTAGAAAGCCACCGAGCGTGAGATCGTAGATTCGGAGCAGCTGAGCGTGAAGTCATAGGTTTGTAGCCTCTCGAGCGTAAAAGCTATCGAGCACAAAGGCATCCGGGCATAAAACCATAGACTGATAGCTTGCGAGCGTAAAATCATAGATCTGTTGCTGTCGAGCGTAGAAAGCTCCTTAACGTAGAACTGTAGATTTGTAGCCTGTGAAAAAAAAGAAACCTTCCGAGCGTGAGGTTGCGGATCTGTTGCCTCCGAGCGTAAACTAAACGCCACCGAGCGTGAGATCATTGATTTAGTATCTGCTGAGCGTAAAGTCGTAGGTTTGTGGCCTCTCGAGCATAAAAGCTACCGAGCACAAAGGCATCCGGCCGTAAAACCATAGACTTATAGCTTGCGAGCATAAAACCGTAGATCTGTTGCTGTCGAGCGTAGAAAGCTCTTTTAGCATAGGAACCGCTGACCCGCTTTTGCACGAAAAACTCTTCGAATTTGCTGACTGTCCGTCTTTCGAGAGTAGTGGGCTGACGTAGTACCCAATCATAACCAAATATTTAATTTGTGAGATTTGGTTGGGGTTTCGAGGAGCCCACCTGAGGATTCGAGGAGTCGACCCGAACTCTATATATATCCCAAGCTTTTGAGAGCAAAACTTTTTATCCGTCTTCTGCGAAAGAGAGCCTTCGATTGTTTTGAGTTTTTCCCCTCGTTCTTTCTCCGAGCACTCCGAGTTTTCAGAAATGGCACCGAAACAAACCCCCTCCACCAAGGGAAAGAGTACAGGCTCTTCTTCTTGTTCTTCTGCCCCAGCGAGAGAGTCTTCGGTCGGGCAAGGTGAACTTCCTTCTGAGCGAAGCATCCTGCCGACGAGTAGCGCACCCGGCCTTAGAGGTATAGCCTTTGGGATAATAAAGAACGACGAAAAATCCTTCGCACACGTTGAACGTGACCGCGCTAGGTCGTCTCCTGTGCTGATAGCCTCTTTGAGGAAGATGACGCACAAAGACATTTTCATCTTTTACGCCCATATTTCTAATGTGCCAGCGTAAAAACTCCATATTTTTGCAGTTTTGAGCGTAAAAGCTCCGACTGCCGAAAACTTGGTGTATACTATAAAATTTTAGTTTTACGCTTTGGATGGGACCTCCGACGTAATAACTAGAATTTTGGCAGTCTGGCGTAAAGCACGGACTGTATACCACCAATTACGCTTCAGGATGTGACTTCCGGCATAAAATGACCAAATTTTGTACAGTCTTGGCGTAAAGCACAGACCGTCGTTTCTTGGTCTTTATGTTGCAAGATTTGTAATGGCGTGTTTTTCTTGCACTTTCGTAGTTAACTTGCATGAGTCTCCACTGGCCGAGGTGATGGGTTCCGCTGCCGGGATGCTGCACTCGAACTATCTGGAGGATCTGTCGCACGTGACATTTTCTATCTCCGGGCCCCAGTATCCTGAAGGAAGGAGGATCTTGATATCGGCTCAGGGCGAACGGACATTGCTGAACATGATTAACAGAGAGCCCCTGACGTACATAGACGGGGACCAGTACATCAAGCCAGCCTTTCTCTTTAGGGACATGATTGACAAACGGTCCCAGACGAAGCCCAAGAGAGAACCCTGGGTTTTCCCCGCCGAGAGTGTGGTCTTGTATCTGCCTACGATGCCGAGAGATTATCCCATCTCGGCTTTCTTCCATGCCACATATTCCAGGAGGATATCGTGGACGCTGACTCCCGATCTTCACGGCAAGTCGGGAAAGATCTTTCATCTGAAAGGAGCTGACCAGGGGTCGTTTGTCAGCCGTCCTTCTGGCGTCGTGACGTTGTTCAGGGGACTATGCCCGGGCAGCGTTCCGAGTGAAGACAGTTCAGTGATCCAGCCGGTCCAATTGCCGACTTTCTGCAACGACTTCATGGTGCGAGGGGGGGTATACCCCAAGGAGAATCCTCGGTGCAATGGATGGATCACCCAGGCAAACCTCCGATGGACTTGCCTAGTTGACTGGGCTTTGAAGCATTTTCGGAGAGAGCTGGAGGTCATAGGACTGTATGCTGCCGTGAGCACGACGAGTGTTGGGTTGCCTCCTAACCCTAACCTGTTTCTGGCACTGATGGAGCAATATATTTCGTTCATCGGGACCTTCGCCACTCCACTGGGGGAGTTGGGGTTGGCCCTCCACGAAATGGCAGTGATCTCGAGACTGCCGATGGGGGATACCCCGTATGAAGAGTATGTTCCAACCAACCGGGAGTTGGAGGACTCGGACCCTCGGGTTGTGGAGGTGTATCAGGAGCTAATGTGCCACTACTTCGCGTGCACCACTTTTTATAATGAGCCTTCTGATTTGGCTCACACCACTAAGTGGATGTCCTACCTCTTCTTCCACCGGGCCAGGGCCGTCAAGTCGGAGAAGGTTTCGGGGGGCAAGAATGAGCCCGTGAACTGTTTGGGCGTGCTCAGTGCCCAGGTCGTCGAGGATCTTATGGAGGAGGCTAAAGCTCCAGATCAGTTTCTCACTGACGGGGTAGGAAAGTATCCTGAAGGCACTAAGGCCTATAGTTACTTGAGGCGCTATCGCAGGCCTTTGTCTGAGGAAGCCAGGCTGGCTGGCTTTCTCTCCCTATGGATGCGTCGAGAAGTGGTGCCCGACATCGCGTCCGCGGACCGCATCCACCGGAACGTCCTGTGTCCCGCCGTGCGTCTGGTGTTCAGGGCAAGACTGGGCTTGCTCCCTGCCATGGTGTGCCGTATACAGGCTGGCCTGAGAGCCATGACTGACGGACTGCTCGCCGATGAAGCTCGACGTGATAGCTTTCCCCGGGTAGAGTTACCATACATGTACTTGATGGGATGGTTAATTCTCCACAACCCCCGGGTGATGTCTCCCGGCCCTGGTAGTAGCGCGGGGGGTAGTTTTTTGCTGAACTACAAGGACTCCCTCTGGAACGTGAACACAGTCTTAGACTGTCGGCTGGTGCTGAGCCTCGGTCATTGCTGAAAGCTCCTCTGCACTGTCCCCTCCGTACATCGCAATCAGTCGGGGATTAGGCTTGAGGATTTAGGTAGAGAAAAGACCAATCTTTCTTTGGAAGCTTTTAATTGGTTGGTCTGCATCAGACCCTCCCATCTGCTGTACAGAAGCGAAGATTATTGCTTCTTCGAGCCTTACTTGCCCAGTCGGCTCGCCAGGCAGTTTGGGTACGATCAGCTGCATGTGGGCAATGTCTTCACCAGCTTCAGGTCCAGGGGCGGACTCATTGATGGAGCCAGAGGATGGCGGTATTTTATCATGGGTTGCACGGGAGCAATCTTCATCGTGCTGGTCGTCACCCTCTCCACGGAGCTGCGGATCCTCCATTCGTACGCTCAGTTCTACGTGGCGATCAACACCTTCCATCGCGATTTTGACATGCATGGAAGCTTTAGGGTGCCTTCTCCCAAGCCTGGGGGAAGAATCGAAGTCCCCTCGGTTTTATCTGACGAGGGTGATGAGTCCGTCACTCCGGATGAGCCTCTGGTATCGATGCCGAGGTGTAAAGTGCCTCCGCCTGCGGGGGCTTTGGCGGTCTCTGGGAAGCGAAGGGCTCCTGCTTCGAAGCAGACTTCCCCTTGCAAGAGGAAGAAAAAGACGGAGACGGTTAATCGCCCTCTCTGGATTCCTGGCATTGAGGCTCCTAGAGAGAAACCTGCTGTCTCTTCTGTTGGGGATGTCCCTTTGATTGGAGGTTTCCCGCCTCTCGGAGAGGGACCCTCAGTTTCGGCTGGCGGTGCCGGAGAACTCCCGCTTGAGGATGCCGTTACTGCCACTGCCTCCGGTAGTGGAATGAAATCACCTGCGTGGCCGAGGCAAATGGGAGAATCTTCCTAGGCCAGCAACAGATGAAACTCCTGCCGCGTCCGTGAGCATGACCAGCGCGGTTCCAGCTGACGAACCTCGACTGCGTCTCGGTGAAGGCTTGGTAGAGCTCCTGGCAATGTCGGTTGGCCCACCTCCTTCTCCAGGTATGACAGTTCGTATTGCGTCATTAAGGCGTGATATAGCTACATCGGCTGCAGACGCGGCATATATACTGTTGGCTACGGGTAAAGGTCATCTTTATGTCTCCTCTTAGAAAGATTACTATCATATTGATATCAACTTTCTTGTCCTCTTCTCAGGGGATAGCGTCCACGGGGAGTATAGCGATCTGGTTGCGCTGACCGAGCTGTATACCAGCCTCTTTTACACCAGTTTGAACACGCTAATATCAATGGTGTTGGCGAAGAATCTGGATTTTGAGCGTCTGAAGAAGGCTTCCCAGTTTTCGATTAGGGCGGTCAGGGAGTTCGGCGATTCTGGGGTAGCTGACACCCTGGAGGCGATGGTTAATGGGTTGGAGCAACCTATTAACGAATACTTGCAGCTGACTCAGGGCAGTTTTGAAGCTGAGGTCCAGGCCAGATACGACTTCATGACTGCACGGCTTACCAAACAGCTGGAGAGCCTAGATAACTCCATCAAAGCACATAAGCTGGAGATGGATAAAAGAAAAGGTGTCGTGGAGGAGGCTCTTGCTCTTCAGACGAAGTGCCAATCCGAGCATGAAAGGAATGTAGCGAGGGCTCGCAAGTTGAAGGAGAAACTCGCTCTGGCAGAGGAGTGGGCTTCTCAGTCGTTGGCAGGTCTAGACGTAGCGACTGGTCGACTGAGCACAGCGCGACGGGACCTGGAGCGTGCAGAAGCAGCCCGAGCTGGCTCTCTTCGGGCAAGGGCCGAACTGTCCTTTACGAACAATCCCGAGGTACGGCTGGAACAGGCCCGCACTGATGCCTTGGTTTCCAGGGACGAGAGGGTAGCTGCACTGGCGAAGCTGATTCGCGATCTGACCGCTCCCCCACAATGATGTACCCTTTCTTCCTTTTGCTTCCCCAATATAATTCTGTTTTTTTCGGGAATAAATAAAGCGAATCTTTTCTGACTTTGTGGACCCATCATTTCGGAATGTAAATAACAAGTTTGGGCGAGAGTGATATCAGAGGTAATATGGACTTCTAGCAGGATATACCTATTCAGAGGTCATACGGACATGATAGAATATGACCTAACTAGTTTTATTTTGGAAGTAGTTTTGTCAGAATTGAGATTCTCGCTATATTCCACTTGATCAGAGGAGGTTAAGCATAGTACCTCTTCAGGAATTTACCGTTGATAGGAGCTATTAACAGGTCTCCATTAGGCTGGGCTAACCTGTAAGCGCCGTTCGAGAACGTTGTCTCGATCACATAAGGGCCTTCCCACTTGGGCTGAAATTTTCTTTTGCTCCTGTGAGTAAGAATCATCGGCCTTCTTACGGCTAAAACTAGCTCGCCGACTTTGAACACTCTTTCCTTTACTTTATGATTGAAAGCTCTGGAAATGCGTGCTTGGTAGAGCGCAATGCGCTGTTGAGCTTGGAGGCATTTCTCGTCTAATCCTTCTAGCTCTTGAAGCGTTAACAGGTCATTCTTTTCTTGAGTCAGCTCATTAGTCATGGCTATCCTGAGCGACGGGATCTGGATTTCAATAGGAAGAACTGCTTCGCTCCCGTAGACCAGTGAAAATGGGGTACAACCTGTCGGTGTCCATACCGTTGTGCGGTATGCCCAGAGACATTCGCCCAGCTTCTCATTCCAGTCTCTTTTGTTTGAAGAGACGAACTTCTTCAAGAGTTTGATAATGGTTTTGTTGAAAGCTTTCGCCAAACCATTAGCAGTTGGATAATATGTCGTAGAGGCAATATTATGTATTCGATTTTTATCGCAAAATTGATGAAACACTTGGCTGATGAACTGAGGCCCATTGTCATGGATTATCCTTCGGGGAATCCCAAAGCGATAAATGACGTAATGCTTGATGAAGCTGATTACGTCAGACGCCTTTACCTCAGCAAGAGGGATTGCCTCTGCCCATTTGGAGAAGTAATCCATGATGGCCAGTATGAACCGGTGACCTCTGGAAGAAGATGGGTGAATAGGACCAATGATATCCATACCCCATGCTTCGAAAGGCCAGGATGCAACCGTAGGATGTAGATATTCAGACGGCTGATGTATGAAGTCTGCATGAACCTGACAGGCACTGCATTATCTTGCATAGTTGATCGCGTCTGTGATCATAGTGGGCCAGTAATAGCCCATTCTCCTGATACGATCCTGTAGCTTAGGACCGGGCTGATGCGCTCCGTATACGCCGTTGTGAGCTTTCCAGATAATATGCTGTGCTTCGTCGTCATAGAGACATCTTAATAGCAATCCGTCGTAGGTCCGGCGATATAGGCATTGTGAAGATGCATCAAAGTAGAAGCGTAATGATCGTCTTTTGATGGATACTGCTTCTTTGGGGTCCTCCGGCAAGATTTTGTATGCGACGAAATCTATGAAGGGACTTCTCCAGTCTCTTCTAGGGGGATCCGTGTTCACAGCGTAGCTGCGTTCTATGTGAAAGTTGTTCTTCACGCAGAATAAATCTCTGTTAAGAAGGATTACGGAATCCTACCTTCTTATAGGAGTGGCTAAATCCGCAGCTAGACTGGCTAGGGCATCAGCTTCCAGATTCTGAGATCGAGGTACATGCTCTAGGAAGAACCCTTTGAATGTCATGGCTATCTCGACCATTGCTTGGTGAAAGGGGATGAGGTCTGGATTCCGGACTTCATATATTCCTCTGACTTGATTGACGATAAGCAGAGAATCACCGAAAGCTTCCAGGGAAACGACCCCCAGCTCTTTAGCGACTTGGAGCCCGATTAGCAGAGCGTTGTACTCTGCCACATTATTGGAGCATGGCTCACTAAGAGAATACGCTCGGTAGATAACGAGTTTATTAGGAGTGACCAGGATGATTCCTACCCCTGAAACTATGTTTCCCTGGGGACCAGTCCTAGAGGCGCCGTCGAAGAACAGTTGCCATGCGTCACTTTCCATTACGGAATTACATTCTGCCACTTTGTCACTACCACATTCTGAAAACAGGGGTAATTTCGAATTTTTACAATATTTAATATTATGTTATTTATAATTAATTAATTGCATAATAGTATATTGATTTAAATAATTATTATGTGTGATGTGTAATTAAATATATAATTATATGCAGTGTTATTATTTTATATTAGCTAGCAGACTGACCTAGAAGCCAGTAGATAGCACCTGTCCGAATTATGGAATTTTGAGGTTAATTATTTTATCTAGAATTTAATTCTTGGAGTTTATAATTAATTACTGTGTTTTATTTAATATTTTGCGTATTTGCATTTGCTTCGATATTTGGAGCACTATCCAGACTTTTGTCTTCCAACAAATTTCACAATCTTGCTCTAGACATGTCCGCCTTCAATTCTGCTATTTTTGCAACTCATAATTTTGCTCCCTGTGCATTGTTTCTGGCCGCACAAAAATCGTCGCGGACGTTATTTATAATTTCCTATTTTTGTATCGTTGTGCGTTCCAATCGAAAATTGGAGGCCATCTTGACCTATTTTTCGTGCGGCCCAAATTAGGGTAATATTCTGTTCTGAGTCTTCTTCAATATTGGTATTGATGACTTGACCTGATTTTGGCCCCAGGTACTCCAAATTAATTGTTGAACACAACTTGCATTTTATTTCTATTTAAATTGAGGATACCATTTTATCTGATTTTAAAATCCCCAATTAATTCCAGTGCCCTACAAATTCAGCCCGTACCAGTCTTACAGCACCCCCTGACCCTACAAAATACCGGACCCCGAATCGCCCGCCCAATTTTTGTCATTTCATGTGTTTGTGCAATTTCTCGAATTTAAGGGGCTAAGTTGCAATTATTCAATTGTAGGTGTCATCACCCCATGGTCCAAGACCAAATGAAAAGGCTAATTATTTATGGACCAAATTGCATTTTCCTACATGAATTAAATTCCTTCATGAACAATCCTAGCCATTCATTTGAAATTGGCCCATCACCACCCTCCATCACACCCTCTCTCATCCTATATAATGTATTGTCCTATCATAAACCCTAATCCCTAGGCAACATAGAAAACCCCACCTCCTCACAAGCCCCCTCTCTCCTACGTATGTAGTTTTCTTCTTCTTCCTTTCTTCTTTCTTTTTCTTCTTCCTTTCTTCTTCTCCTTCTTCCTTTCTCTTTCTTCTTTCTTAGTTTTTATTTGAAATTGAATTCAAATCCAAAGAGGGGGGAAAGAGGGGAACCCTGTTCACCCCCTGTGCTTCCCGGCCCCCTCTGAACCCGGTGGCCCTCCCCCTCTGCATCAGCCCCGTCCGGCGGCTGTTCCTCCACCTCTCCCTCAACGTTAACTCCCCCATCCTCGCTGTCATCTCCGGGCCGGCCTGCACTCCGGCCGGCGTCCCCATCTGCAGTCCCTCCGGCGGCCTGCAGTAGTTCCCGCCGGCTGCTCCTGCTGCATCCCTCCGTCCGGCGAGCGACTCCGGTGGCCAGGCCGAACCCATCCTCAGGCGGCCCTCTTCCCTCGACTCCTCCTCCTGAACCGACTCCCGCTGCCACCTATCACCTCCACCTCCATCCTCGATCACCCATCAATCCATCACCACCTCGACTCCGGTTGCATCTCCACCTATCACCACCACGGGAATCCCTCCGGCGACCGAGTCCCCCATCCTCCCTGCTGTCCTTCTCCCCATCTCTGCCAAGCCACCTCCCCCCACCGCACACGATCATCTTCCTCGGCGAAGCTCCTCCGGGCCGCTGCCAATACACCATTCATCCACCACCATCATCTACAACTCCCCTGCTGCTGCGGCTGCTCCTTCCTTCAAACTCCGGCGGCCGGCCAGCGAGCCCGACCACCCCCTCACTGTAAGGTCCCCTCCTTCTTCTTCCCTTCTTTCTCTTTATATATATATGTATATATATATATGTATATATACATATGTATATACATGTTTACATATATATTTAATGTGTATAAATATACATGTATGTATATATCTAATTAATATTAATAAATGTGTATATAGTATTATTTTATTAATTGTTTAATTAGTATATATATACTATTGGTATACGTATAAATGTATATTTCTTATATACTTAATATATATTTTAATAGAAGAAGGGAATACATGTATATATGTATATATTTTGTAAATGTATATTGTCTATTTTATTTAATGATGGTAAATATATATACACATATTTGTATAATGTAATTAGTATATGTAAATGTATATATATTTAATTAAAATGTGAAAATTAGTAGATGTATTTAAACTAAATTGTATATATGACCAATGTATATTTGTATATATATTAATAAATATGTATAGTATATCTATATATTTAATATATGAATGCAATATGTACAAGTATATTTTTAAATAAATGTTAACATATAAATAAGTATATCAATTATTTTATTAAATTGTAATTGAGTATGTATCAAATTAATATTTTTATGAATAGCCTTTATTTAATTAAATTATGTTAAAATGTATATTATTTATTTATTAGAAATTACTGTATACTGTAATGGTAATGGATACAAATATGTATTTTTGTACTTATAAATCATATTTTGGGTATACATAAACAAAAGTATCATATATATATATATTTGGGATATAAAATGTATATACAAACGTATTTGATATATGTTAATATATAAATGTACGAATTTTGGAAAAATGTGCAATTATAGCAAGTAATTTATATTGGTATATATTTTAGATATTTCCTGAGTTATGTTTATATATATATATACAAGTATTATTTTATTATGTTATATGCAAGTATTATTTATTCTTAAAGTATATAGTTATACATATATCTATTATTAATATTGATGGAAATTATATATATATTAATTAATAAGATGTTTATTTAAATACGTAGTCCTACTAGATGACCTTAGTTGACTAGTGCCCTGCCTGGCATGGCCCTGAGGCCAGTGTATTTCTATTTTGTGTTAGTATAGTCCCTGATACACATGTTATATTGTAATGTGTTTATAGGACTGTTGGTTACCAGGGGATACTCTGGAACAGGACATCCATAAAATACCAGCTAAGGACTGAGGCAAGTACATTCTCTGATAATTTCCAATTCTTGATAAATTCTATAAGTTCAAAAATCATGAAATGTTACATCTGAATCTTTGTCACTGTGCTACACGGACTAGTATAGCTTGGATTTACAGTCATGAGATGTTACCATTATTATCGTATTGACATTGTACACGACATGTATATTTAGACACTGTACATGATAGACTTGACTTGCTCGTGTATCGTGACGTGTCATGGTTGGATCCACAGTACTAGTTGGGGGCGGGGAAGTAGTTAGTAAGAAATGTGATCATAACCTCTTATTGTAGTATATAAAATTATAAGTGTTAATCATGCTCTTCACCCATGATTAGCCAGGCCCTGTAGCTACTGTACATGTTCCCAAGCCGATCACATTTCGAAACTACTATTTCAAACACCTAGAATAGATTACAGTTCTCTATTTTTAATCATATACTACATCACCCGTATATGATACTGTACCTTGTTCTTCCATTTTTATACATGCACTGACTGTATCATATTGCCTATTGCCTGTCTCTTTACATTGCCTGTCTCTCTTAAACTGTCATTATATCTTCTTCTCAGTAGCTAGCATAACATGTTTTATTGTATTATAGACATTATCAATTAATGGAACTGTTATTTGAGATTGTGCTTTGCTCCTTCCTGACTGGAAACATTTTTCCAGACTATGCCTTAGAGGACCGCTGTCCGACACTTTATGGACTATGGTGAGTAGCTGCAGACTTGGTAGTTAGCTGTGATTCTGGAAAGTCTAGTCGGAGTTATTATTTCTTGTTAGTTCTTTTAGTAGACTTTTTGGTACCGGATTTGTCTCCGGCATTTTGATGATTTTTTGGATATTGTTAAGTTATTCTTGTGGACTTGTGTTGTGTTTAATTTTAGTTTCTGTTTCGAAATCTTATCGTGCTGTAATTCTGTGATTGAGTATATGTTCATCTATTTGTGTCATCCGTGCCTCCTAATGGAGATTGGATGCCTGCGTGACATTAGTTAGATAGTATCAATACCTAGACAGCGTTCTACCGCCGATGCTGCGGCGTAGGCTGGACGTACCCACGCACTCGTGCCCCTAAACCGGGTGCGGGTCGTGACACGTTTTTAGTGGTGGCCCATGCAGGTCAGACTTCGCGAGTTGTGCGATGTCGTAGTAGTGTAGCATCCTTGTTATACTACTGCGTACCTGCTATAGAATCTAGGACATAGGATACTAGGACGAGAGCAAATACTCAATCACAATTCCTTGAGAGATTCCTGGGATGACCCCTGAGAATCTTGTTAAAACTTCCAATTTAAAATCATTCCCTTGTTCCGTCCATTCTCATTTGTTGATATTGATTTGATTGTTGTTAATTAGGTATTTAAGTTAGGATTTTGGGTTTCATTGAAGGGTTGATTTCATATTAAGAGGAAGTTATAGACTGATTTATGATATTATTTGATGATGCCGTCGATGAGGACAGTGAAAATGATTAACATTAGGGCTATTGGACTACGAAGGGTGGATTTTAATTTTAATTTTGAGGATTGAAAATGAATTTCAAATTTTAAAATTTTGAGAGGTTGAGATATTATGTTAATAAAATCTTATTTTGAAGATTTCAATGAATTGCAAAATTTTGAAATTGAAGAGTTGAAATATGGTTATTAAAATTTTATTTTTTGAGGATTCAGATTCGATTCAATAAACCTAGACAAGTCTGTAAGGATTTTGTTTCATTTTAGTATTTAAACAATTAACCTTGGGGAAAGTGTATGCAATTTACTATAAAAGTTATTTGAGGAATTTTATTTGAGGAATTTCATTTGAGGATAGGATTTTATAATGGGAGAGATATGGTATAAGTAGGTAAGATGCATGTGTAAGGATATGTTGGCTTGAGCATGATTGATATTCACTGCAAACTGACTTGGGTGATCATCAAGGGTTGTACTAGAAAGTGCAGTACTTAGTATAGTGTATTGAAATTGATATGCATTGAGTGATAAGATTAACTAGTATTAGCGATTGCAGTAGGTAAGGAAGCTAGCAGTGAGAGTGCTTGTGATAGAACTGTGATCCCTAGGGGATAGAGGTATCAGACCATGGATACATCTTGACCGTGCAATCACAACTAGGGTTTATTCCAATCTCTCTATCTTAAATGTTGCTTCTTTAGAATTATACTGTCCTCCCTTGATGATATCGCATTTTGCCTAAATTGATTCTTTGGGATCTGTCTTCAGGATGTTGCCGAAGACACTATCTACGAGAGCGGGAACACCAGCTTTAGAGGGGTCTGCCACCTCTCAACCTGATGGACAGACATCCGTAGTTCCTCCTACATCTCCGATACATGTGGGAGTTTCTACACTTTTCGGGGATCCTTCTTCCCCACCTGTTCAGAAGATAGCCGCAGCTGTGACGGACAACCTTCCTCCTCCACCGACTCTGATTCCCGGAGGGTTGCCCATTGATGGGGCACAGATGTTCACCTTGATCCAAGGCATGGTAGAGGCCCAGAGAATGGCAGCAGATGCTCAGCGAGTTCAAGCTGAGGCTCAGAGGGTGCAAGCAGAAGCGCACCAGGCACAAACCGAGCTGATGAGAGAGAGCATGGAGAACGCTCACCAGATGGCACTACAGACAGTTGAGAGAGTTGCCCAGCAGTATCCTGGCCAGTGGCAGCCGAGGGCATTTCAGTATCAACAACAGTACCAGGCACCAGTTCCAATTCGGCGACGACCGAGGGCATTTCAGTATCAACAGCAGTACCCGGCACCAGTTCCTGTACAGCAGGATCAACGAACTTGTCACTTCTGTAAGAAGCCAGGTCACCTTTGGGAGAGCTGTAGAACGAGGCTAGGACTTTGTTTGCTTTGCGGCACTGCGGGACATTGAGTAAGGGATTGTCTTCGAGCCTCTTATCTTCCCGGCCAGCGCGCGACTCCAAATTATAGAGATCCAGTTAGGCTACCTGTAGAACCGCATGTTGCTCAGCACCCGCAAAGGGAACCACCCCAGCAGGGCGAGCATTTGCGATGACGGTCGGGGAGACCGATACTGCAGGTAATGTGTTAGCAAGTTCTGTTCTTTCCTTCATTCTGTTCCTATCTACTTGATTAATTGATTGATTCCTTGGTACAATAATTGTATGCATGATTTCTTGTTATAATGTAGTTAGTGGTACCCCTGATACAGAGACTGTAATACCCTGGCAAAAGACACCATGATCATACATAATCCCTTTAGGTTGCATGTTGTATGGGTGTAGGTAGAATTCTCTTAGACTTTGATTGTTGAGGATTTAACTGTAATAAAGATTAACAAAGAGGTTATGACTTGACAAAGAGAGACAAGGTGCCAAAATTTTGAGGAAAAATATTAAATTAAATAAAGAGTTGGAATTTTGATATGGCGTAATTGAAGTTTTGTTAAATCATTGATTTTTAGAAAATTATGAAATGATTGAATTTATCATTGAATTTGAGAAAATTAAGAAGGCCATCGATATATTTGTTGGACTGCAAGTTGAGAACTTATATTTTGAATATTGTATTGGAGGTTCCATAAGTATTACATCGTTGCATATTATGAGAAAAAAAAAAAAAATCGAGGGATAAGAACACCAATGGATTAGTGTTAAATTCAAATTTGGGACGAGATTCAATTTTTTGAAATATGCATTGAATAGAGTTCAATTAGAGGATTGAATATTAAATTCTTGTATTTCGTTATAAACTTAAAATTTTAGAGAATATTGTGATAAGAATGTGATTTGATTTATTTTTGAAGATTTTAGGGATATGCTATTTATAGAATCTTTGAAAGAATTTATTGTGAAATAACAATATGGAGTAGTTCATGATTATATGATATAAGGAATTTAAATTTGATGGGAATAAATACATAAATAAAACCATCGAGGATTTAAAAAATTCGAGGATAAACATTGATTTAAATAAAGGGTCAAGAATTTAACATGACGAAAATTATGATGTATTAATTCCAGGAAGGATTATGACATGTTTAAGTTGGTTATTAATTTGGAAATTTGGGGAGATTTATCAATGTATTTATTTAGTTGCAAGTTATGAATTTTAGAACTTTATACTTGGATGTAACATTTGGAGAATCCTTAAATATCATATTGTTGAGGAGTGGATATTAAAATTCCGGGTATTGAATTATAACTCAAACTTTCAAGAAATTTTGATGGACTTTGATTTACTTTGAGGATTTTCAGGTTATACAATGATGTCAGATTTTTGAAATTTTGAAAAGACCTTGTAGATTATTCGTGGTTGATGAATTTAATTGAGGGAATAATAATGTGTATGATTAAATGCTAATATGAGGATTTTAAATTTCGAGGACGAAATTCTTTTAAGGTGGGTAGACTTGTCACTACCACATTCTGAAAACAGGGGTAATTTCGAATTTTTACAATATTTAATATTATGTTATTTATAATTAATTAATTGCATAATAGTATATTGATTTAAATAATTATTATGTGTGATGTGTAATTAAATATATAATTATATGCAGTGTTATTATTTTATATTAGCTAGCAGACTGACCTAGAAGCCAGTAGATAGCACCTGTCCGAATTATGGAATTTTGAGGTTAATTATTTTATCTAGAATTTAATTCTTGGAGTTTATAATTAATTACTGTGTTTTATTTAATATTTTGCGCATTTGCATTTGCTTCGATATTTGGAGCACTATCCAGACTTTTGTCTTCCAACAAATTTCACAATCTTGCTCTAGACATGTCCGCCTTCAATTCTGCTATTTTTGCAACTCATAATTTTGCTCCCTGTGCATTGTTTCTGGCCGCACAAAAATCGTCGCGGACGTTATTTATAATTTCCTATTTTTGTATCGTTGTGCGTTCCAATCGAAAATTGGAGGCCATCTTGACCTATTTTTCGTGCGGCCCAAATTAGGGTAATATTCTGTTCTGAGTCTTCTTCAATATTGGTATTGATGACTTGACCTGATTTTGGCCCCAGGTACTCCAAATTAATTGTTGAACACAACTTGCATTTTATTTCTATTTAAATTGAGGATACCATTTTATCTGATTTTAAAATCCCCAATTAATTCCAGTGCCCTACAAATTCAGCCCGTACCAGTCTTACAGCACCCCCTGACCCTACAAAATACCGGACCCCGAATCGCCCGCCCAATTTTTGTCATTTCATGTGTTTGTGCAATTTCCCGAATTTAAGGGGCTAAGTTGCAATTATTCAATTGTAGGTGTCATCACCCCATGGTCCAAGACCAAATGAAAAGGCTAATTATTTATGGACCAAATTGCATTTTCCTACATGAATTAAATTCCTTCATGAACAATCCTAGCCATTCATTTGAAATTGGCCCATCACCACCCTCCATCACACCCTCTCTCATCCTATATAATGTATTGTCCTATCATAAACCCTAATCCCTAGGCAACATAGAAAACCCCACCTCCTCACAAGCCCCCTCTCTCCTACGTATGTAGTTTTCTTCTTCTTCCTTTCTTCTTTCTTTTTCTTCTTCCTTTCTTCTTCTCCTTCTTCCTTTCTCTTTCTTCTTTCTTAGTTTTTATTTGAAATTGAATTCAAATCCAAAGAGGGGGGAAAGAGGGGAACCCTGTTCACCCCCTGTGCTTCCCGGCCCCCTCTGAACCCGGTGGCCCTCCCCCTCTGCATCAGCCCCGTCCGGCGGCTGTTCCTCCACCTCTCCCTCAACGTTAACTCCCCCATCCTCGCTGTCATCTCCGGGCCGGCCTGCACTCCGGCCGGCGTCCCCATCTGCAGTCCCTCCGGCGGCCTGCAGTAGTTCCCGCCGTCTGCTCCTGCTGCATCCCTCCGTCCGGCGAGCGACTCCGGCGGCCAGGCCGAACCCATCCTCAGGCGGCCCTCTTCCCTCGACTCCTCCTCCTGAACCGACTCCCGCTGCCACCTATCACCTCCACCTCCATCCTCGATCACCCATCAATCCATCACCACCTCGACTCCGGTTGCATCTCCACCTATCACCACCACGGGAATCCCTCCGGCGACCGAGTCCCCCATCCTCCCTGCTGTCCTTCTCCCCATCTCTGCCAAGCCACCTCCCCCCACCGCACACGATCATCTTCCTCGGCGAAGCTCCTCCGGGCCGCTGCCAATACACCATTCATCCACCACCATCATCTACAACTCCCCTGCTGCTGCGGCTGCTCCTTCCTTCAAACTCCGGCGGCCGGCCAGCGAGCCCGACCACCCCCTCACTGTAAGGTCCCCTCCTTCTTCTTCCCTTCTTTCTCTTTATATATATATGTATATATATATATGTATATATACATATGTATATACATGTTTACATATATATTTAATGTGTATAAATATACATGTATGTATATATCTAATTAATATTAATAAATGTGTATATAGTATTATTTTATTAATTGTTTAATTAGTATATATATACTATTGGTATACGTATAAATGTATATTTCTTATATACTTAATATATATTTTAATAGAAGAAGGGAATACATGTATATATGTATATATTTTGTAAATGTATATTGTCTATTTTATTTAATGATGGTAAATATATATACACATATTTGTATAATGTAATTAGTATATGTAAATGTATATATATTTAATTAAAATGTGAAAATTAGTAGATGTATTTAAACTAAATTGTATATATGACCAATGTATATTTGTATATATATTAATAAATATGTATAGTATATCTATATATTTAATATATGAATGCAATATGTACAAGTATATTTTTAAATAAATGTTAACATATAAATAAGTATATCAATTATTTTATTAAATTGTAATTGAGTATGTATCAAATTAATATTTTTATGAATAGCCTTTATTTAATTAAATTATGTTAAAATGTATATTATTTATTTATTAGAAATTACTGTATACTGTAATGGTAATGGATACAAATATGTATTTTTGTACTTATAAATCATATTTTGGGTATACATAAACAAAAGTATCATATATATATATATTTGGGATATAAAATGTATATACAAACGTATTTGATATATGTTAATATATAAATGTACGAATTTTGGAAAAATGTGCAATTATAGCAAGTAATTTATATTGGTATATATTTTAGATATTTCCTGAGTTATGTTTATATATATATATACAAGTATTATTTTATTATGTTATATGCAAGTATTATTTATTCTTAAAGTATATAGTTATACATATATCTATTATTAATATTGATGGAAATTATATATATATTAATTAATAAGATGTTTATTTAAATACGTAGTCCTACTAGATGACCTTAGTTGACTAGTGCCCTGCCTGGCATGGCCCTGAGGCCAGTGTATTTCTATTTTGTGTTAGTATAGTCCCTGATACACATGTTATATTGTAATGTGTTTATAGGACTGTTGGTTACCAGGGGATACTCTGGAACAGGACATCCATAAAATACCAGCTAAGGACTGAGGCAAGTACATTCTCTGATAATTTCCAATTCTTGATAAATTCTATAAGTTCAAAAATCATGAAATGTTACATCTGAATCTTTGTCACTGTGCTACACGGACTAGTATAGCTTGGATTTACAGTCATGAGATGTTACCATTATTATCGTATTGACATTGTACACGACATGTATATTTAGACACTGTACATGATAGACTTGACTTGCTCGTGTATCGTGACGTGTCATGGTTGGATCCACAGTACTAGTTGGGGGCGGGGAAGTAGTTAGTAAGAAATGTGATCATAACCTCTTATTGTAGTATATAAAATTATAAGTGTTAATCATGCTCTTCACCCATGATTAGCCAGGCCCTGTAGCTACTGTACATGTTCCCAAGCCGATCACATTTCGAAACTACTATTTCAAACACCTAGAATAGATTACAGTTCTCTATTTTTAATCATATACTACATCACCCGTATATGATACTGTACCTTGTTCTTCCATTTTTATACATGCACTGACTGTATCATATTGCCTATTGCCTGTCTCTTTACATTGCCTGTCTCTCTTAAACTGTCATTATATCTTCTTCTCAGTAGCTAGCATAACATGTTTTATTGTATTATAGACATTATCAATTAATGGAACTGTTATTTGAGATTGTGCTTTGCTCCTTCCTGACTGGAAACATTTTTCCAGACTATGCCTTAGAGGACCGCTGTCCGACACTTTATGGACTATGGTGAGTAGCTGCAGACTTGGTAGTTAGCTGTGATTCTGGAAAGTCTAGTCGGAGTTATTATTTCTTGTTAGTTCTTTTAGTAGACTTTTTGGTACCGGATTTGTCTCCGGCATTTTGATGATTTTTTGGATATTGTTAAGTTATTCTTGTGGACTTGTGTTGTGTTTAATTTTAGTTTCTGTTTCGAAATCTTATCGTGCTGTAATTCTGTGATTGAGTATATGTTCATCTATTTGTGTCATCCGTGCCTCCTAATGGAGATTGGATGCCTGCGTGACATTAGTTAGATAGTATCAATACCTAGACAGCGTTCTACCGCCGATGCTGCGGCGTAGGCTGGACGTACCCACGCACTCGTGCCCCTAAACCGGGTGCGGGTCGTGACACACTTCGTCGAGAATGTCTTCGTATAATTTGGAGGCCTCCGGGATCGGATGAGCAGCTAGGAAGTCGGTCAGCGCTTGGCCTTTGATGGACTTCTGCGGGACGTATACCATGTCATATGGTGTTAACAGCATCGCCCAAGTTACGAGTCGGGAATTAAGAACACTTGGCTTGCTCATCAGTACTCGAAGAGGGTTGATCCTGGGGATGATATGAATAGTCTGGCCGGTGACATAGTGCCACGTCTTCTGGATAGCGAACATCAGAGCCAAGCATTCTTTCTCCACTGGGTTGTACCGGTGTTCGGCTCCGACCATTATCCTGCTGAGGTAGTAGATAGCCTGTTCATGCCCCACATCATTCTTCTGTGCGAGAAGAGCTCCTAGCGAATGATCCATCGCTCGAACATACAGCAAGAATGGTCTTCCCATGATAGGAGGTACCAGAACCGGCGGACTGGTGAGGTAGCGTTTGATATCCCCGAATGCTTGCTGACAGGCTTCGTCCTATACGAAGGATACACCTTTCTTCATGAGATGCAAAAAGGGCTGACATCTTCCCGAGAGGTTGGATATGAACCTCCGGATATAAGCCAGAAGGCCTTGAAATCCCCGGATTTCCCTCAGATTGTGGGGCGGTCGCATTTCTACGATGGCCTGGACTTTGTCAGGGTCCACTTGGATGCCTTTGGCGGTAATGACAAATCCCAGGAATTTGCCACAAGATACACCCAGGAAGGACTTCGTAGGGTTCATCTTGAGTTGATGTTGGCGCATTAACTCGAATACCGTCCTCAAGTCTTGAATGTGATCATTTTTGAGGCGGCTCTTGACGGCTATGTCGTCCACGTAATATTCTACTGTTTTGCGTAAATGCTCGTGGAATATGTTACTCATAGCCCGTTGGTATATAGCCCCGGCGTTCTTCAATCCGAAGGGCATGACCGTATAGCAATATAATCCCAACGGGGTCCGAAAGGCAGTGTGCTTTTCGTCTTCAGGATGCATCTTGATCTGATTGTATCCTGAGAATCCGTCCATGAAGGACATGCGTTCAAAACCGCAGGTATTATCGATCATGATGTCCGTGATGGGAAGAGGGAACTCATCCTTGGGGCAGGCTGCATTCAGATCTCGGTAATCGATGCAGATACGTATTTTCCTATTTTTTTTTATGACTGGGATAACGTTGGCGACCCAGTCGGGATGTTGTTCTTCCCGGATGAAACCGCAGGCTATCAACTTCTTGACTTTAGCTTCGATGGCGTCCATCATGTCCGGGCAGAACCGGCGTTGGTGCTGCTTTATAGGCTTCGAGTTGGTCAATATATTGAGTTTATAAGTAGCCACCTTCGGGTCAAGGCCCGGCATGTCCTCATAATTCTACGCAAAGACGTCGATATTTCTTTTATCAGCTGGATAACTTCTTCCCGTTCAGCTGGAGAAAGATTGTTACTGATGAATATCGGTTTTGGCGAAAGATCACCCCCAACATCAACCTGGATAACTTCATCTTTGGTGGGAGGTTCCCTCTGCTCGAAGCAGAATTCTCACTGCGTATCCATTTGTTGAGCCCAAGAGTTATTCTCAAACGGCTCAGAATCCTGTTTGTCTGCTTCAAAGGGATCTGCCACCACCATATTTGCTGATAATGCTTGCTTGAGAGCTTCAGGTGAGTCAGAGGGTGACGAGCCGTCCTGAGAAAAGGAAAAGATATCCTCGTCCGATTTAGAGGAGGTGGCATATCCCAACCCGAAATGAGTTCGTTGATAGTAGGGGTCGCCGCGCAGCGGCGTTCGTCTGCCTCTTCCGTAGTTGAGGCCTGGCTTCCGCTCCAAGTCATAGCCCATGTTTTGTATGATCCTCAACGCTTGCGGGCTGTATTGGTGAACTTGTATTTTTCCAGTATCGTCATTAAAAGAATCTTCCTGGATAGCCGGTTGATTGCGTATGCGGCCGAAGACCATTGAACGCTGGCTGCTGCAGGTAGACGGGACAATGAAGATAGAACCCTTATATGTAGATTCCTGATTTGGAATTTGAGCGTTAACATACTGGAAAAGAGGATGTTTATTATCATCTGGAACTCCATTCCTGGTCGCATTTACATCGGTCGACTGCCCGTTGCGCCGAAGGTTGATGACCAAAGGTGGAGGCTTTTGGTTCAGAGTGACCACTAGAGGATCACTCCCTTTTCCTGACCTGGAGTTGTTCAGGTGAATAGCTATAGGCTCCAGGGCTTTTGGACGAGTGGTTCGTCCTTTCACTCTGATTGACAGCGGTAGTGCGGCAGAGGGTTCTCCTAGCTCCCGGTGGGATTCCTTCTCTGTCTCGCCCGACACTTCTTTCGTGTGGTCTTGAGAGTACAACACGGCCTCGGAATAGTAGGATTCTACTCCTTTAAACGAGTTTAGGTCGGCAACCTCCGTTTGTAATGTTCCTTGGGGGTCTACATATTTAAGACATTGATGTAGAGTTGAAGGAACGATGTTGTGGTCGTGGATCCACGGTCTTCCCAGCAAAATGTTGTAGGATACCTCTGAATCGATGACGTAACACGTGGCCACCGATCTGAGGTTGCCAATCTGGATCCTCAGGCGAATTTTCCCCAACGGCTTACTTCTTCCGGCGTTGAAACCCACGATTGTAGTGGAGGTGTAAGCCAATTCGTTGGTAGGAATCCTCAGTGGTCTGAGCAGACTGTGAGGGATGATACTGATCGACGATCCCAGATCTATGTGAATTCGATCGACCTCCATGGAACTGACGTACCCGGTATAATAGAGGGGCCTGTCATGCTTGTTATGTTTTAACAGCATGTCGTCTTGGGTGAAAGTGATATTTGGGACCACCTCCATCACACTGTGGCATTGAGGACACGCCACTGGTTCTTCGTCGGGGGACTTAAGCTGGGTCAAGCATGCCTCCGCCTGCATCAGCGCTTCACTCAGGGCTAGACGAGTGTCTTAGGAGAGCCTGAGTAGCTCAAAGATGGAGAGCCTGGCTGGTGTATTAGCCAGTTGGGCCAGGATGACGAAGTTGTAGGGCTTCTCAAAACCTTTGTTTGGAATGTTTTTCACAGGCTTATCAAAGCGCACTTCTCTTTGCTTTTCCTTGTCCGTCGGAGTCGGTTTTGAAGGGCTGGCATCTGGTACGACGGGGCCTGGTCCTGAAGGTTTGGCAGTTGAAGCGTCCGCCGGTGCATCTTCCTGACTTGCTCCGTAGTCGTTGAGGTAGGCTTTCCCTGAACGGGTTACAGCAAGTACCTCGTCCTCGTCTGATGGTGAAGAAGTTGCGACCATATGGCATGTTTTGCATTTGGAGCTTTTTCTAGACGTAGCCTTAGTAGCTTTAGTCTCTTCCTCGAGCTCTGACACCAAATCCGGATGAACCCACATAATCTCACCCTGCCGGGTGGTTAGGGGTACCAGGTCATGATTTTGACCCCTAGCTGGAGGGAGATTGACGATGTTCATCGTGGTCCGGGAAATGGGTGTGACACCGTCCGAGACTTTTTGGGAAGGCAGACCGCCAAACCGCAGAGAGATCATGTTGGCCGTGACCGTCTTCTCGGTGTTGTGCAGAGTGATGGCCTTAGCATCGATTAACCCCTGGATCTTCCTTTTCAGTATGTAACACGCCTTCGTCGGGTGGTGTACGTATCTGTAGAAGATGCAGTATTTGGGGTCGTTAGTACTGCCGACTTCTTGGGGCCGCCTTAGCTCCGGAAGGGTGATCTTGCCACTCTTGATGAGACACTCGAATATACTAGGGATATCGTCATCATCGAAAGAGTAGACTTCGACGGGCCTGGAAGTCCCGGGTCTCGTCTGCGTGGTCGCCGCAGTCTTTTGTCTGGACGTATTGACCGACAGAGCTTCTTTTCCCTTGGAGCTGCGAGGAAGGTCGCTGCTGTGAGATGAACTCTTGTCTCTATCAGAGGCGGAGATCATGATGCCATTTTCGCGTGCCTTGCGACTGTTGTCTTCGGCGGCTACTGCCGAGATGATGAACGAGGGCCAATCATGGAACTGATATGGTCTTATAAACACCGAGACTAAGGGAAGGAGTTTCTTCCTGCAAATGTCTACTAACGCAGAGTCTAGAACTTCTGGGGGCATCTGTAAGGTGGCCTGACGAAAACGGTCGACGAAGGTGCGAACGTCCTCATTTTCCCTCTGCTTGACTTCGATGAGATAGGACATAGACATGTCCATTCCTCCCTCGTAGAATCGCGTGAAGAATAAAGCTTTGAAGTCCTCGAAGAAAGTAATGCAGTTGTCCGCCAAGCTACGGTACCACTGATAGGCTACTCCTGAGAGGCAGCCTTTGAACACCCGAGTGAGGAGGGCGTCGTTCCCTAGTAGCAACACCGTCATCATACTGAAATAGTTCATGTACTGACTTGGTACAATTCGAATGGGGCATCGTGCCACGAATGGGGCATTGTGCCACTAAAATGGCATTGTGCCATGGGATTGCTTCGAGCATGGGTGTTGCATCCAATATGAAACTCTGTGTTGAGAAGAGGCATCATGCCTATGGAAACACTTCATATTTTGGTGCCTTGGGCTATATGTTGAGGTCGAGATTTGGAATCCTTGGTTGGATATGTTGAAAGAATGGTTATGGATGCTTTGGTTGGATATCGGTTGAACGAGTCTAGGATCGCTTGGTGGAGCGAGAATATTTTGATCCTCTCGTCATACCTACTGTGTCTGCATTGTCACGAACAACCTGTGTGGCACAGGGTTTGGTTTTCTGGAACGGGATGAGGCACCGGGGCACCGGGACCGTTCTACCATGGAGGAAACAATAGGCATCGCGTGATTATGCGTAGTGCTGGTAGTCCGATACCACCAGGAGGGAGTAGCTGCCCAGCCCTGGATCGGGTAGGATTGCCCTGTTGATCTTGGTCCGATCAATGTCCTTTATGGCTTTTAGCCAATGACTTCATATAGTATAAGTGATGGCTTGCTTTTCTTTTGTTGGTTTGGCTTTCGTGTAGGCGCGGCCACCTTGCCTCGGCAAAAGTGTGCACTTGAGATTGGAATATAAACTTGGATTGAGGATGGATATTGAGGCGAGACTGATGGTTCGATATGTTATCGTGCAAGCGATGACATTGAGTAAGACGGGTTGCGTGTTAGTTTCCTTCGGGTTGGATCTATATAACTGCTTGTCGTTTGGTTTAAGTTGAATGCTTGCATGCTTAAACTGCTTTACAGCTTTCTTAACATGTCATTCATATGCCATGAAACGAATCTAGGATTCAACTAGAAAGATCACCATATAACTGTTTGTATTCACTATTTTACTTAGTGTCGTCTTAGACGAGTGGGTTACCCCGCTCACCAGTACCGCTCACCAGTACGGCTGTGTACTGACCCACGTTTGTGGACAATATTTCAGGTACGTAGGCGTAGTGGCGCTGCTTGGATATACGGGACAAAATGTATGAACTGTAAGTACCTTTGTGGGCTAGAGAAAAGAGCAAGAGTATTTCATCGTCTCCGTGGCATCGCCTTTGTGGCATTGCCTTCGGGGAATTCTATTTGGACCCTATCGAGAGCTTCGCTGCGTATTACTCTGATGTGTGCTTGGTACACAAAATGAATTCCACTGTAACTTGGTTGTTTCGATGATAACTTTGGTGTTTAACAATATCGCCTTGTACGAGTGCAAATCCAGGCTCGTACGGTATCACGTCCCGATGGGAACGATTGTCCTGCGGGAGAGCTGAAACATGGTAATTCTCGTTCAGCAGGGACTATCGAGCTTGCGGGAGATTGGGGCGTGACAGGTAGTGGCATAATTCGATGCATCTAAGATTAGAACTACTCAAAAGATATTGTTCGTACAATTCAACCAACAACCCTATGAAACTATGCTTTTGGGAGATGTCACGCCCAGTCCCAAAATACGTAGGATTAGGAATACGTAAATATGTCAACTACGCATTCAACCAGACTCTTGTCTGACTCGAATACGTATAAGATGTACTATAATGGTCACTATCTAGATAAAATAGTAAATATATCTATGTCTCAATCCATAATAAAAAAATATAAGAATGTACTACATGTGCTAAAGTCAGCCGTCTTGTAATACACAAACTCGAATAGACTCGAGAAAGAATCAGAGTCTATAAAACTAGGCTATATCAATATAAATAAATATAAACATGAAAGAATATGATATAAGTATTAACTACATATACCTGAATCCTAGAGAACAATCATCTACCAAAATACTCTACTAAACCAGCTCAACAATAACCTAGGGACAAAATCCAAATCCAAATCCTCAGGGGACATAGCAAGGTACAAAAAATAACATTACAGAAGTAAAATAGTAATATAATAATTTTACTCAAGGGTAAGATACTGTAACCATCTATGTGATATGCATATGAAAGTATCAGTCGTACTCCAGGATGAAAATCACGGACTCAATAAAAACTTTCGCAAACTGTGCAACCACTAAAGGTTCCATGTTATGGGGCCTAAAGCAAACTGTGCAAAATACTAAAGGTTCTGTATCATATAACCTAAAGCAAACTGTGCCACCACCAAAGCTCAGCTACAGAGACTAAGGCAAAACGTACAAAATTAGGCCATAGCACGATGTATACTCTTCCCTCCCATTAAACCTCACATATTATGTCATAATGCGTGAGATCATGACCTCTAACTATCACCACGGATATATATATATATATATATATATATATATATATATATATATATATATATATATATATATATATATATATATAATTGTCTTATATCATGAGTCATAGGATCCTGTACAGAATCAAAATACCATGAATATATCAAGATGGACCCCGTCACATAAAGTCGTGTCAAGTGTATTCTTCGAATTGGGTTGTGCCTATACAGATTTTCACTACTGGCAATAGATTTTGTCTGTAAGTGTCCATAAGTACGGACTCTAGAATGCCGGGAGGCATCTTCAAGGTTGTCTGCCTGAAGCATTCTATGAACGCACGTGCATGCTCCTTCTCCCTCTGAGCTGCATCGATAAAGGTAGACATAGTCATATCCATTCCGTCGTCCTAGAATCTGGAAAGAAAAATTCGACAAAGGTTATCGAATGACATAATATAATTATCAGGAAGGCTGCAGAACTATTCATATGTTATATCGGTCAAGGATCTGATAAATAGCTTAATGCGCAAAATATCATCCCGGGGTAGATACCCTGCCATAGATTTGAAGTAGTTCGTGTATTGACGGGTGATGTCTTCCCATCAAGCAGAATCAAGGACTATGGCTTGTACTTGGGTAGAAAAATGACATTATTCCACTCATAGGGATAAGGTTGTCTTATCCCAAGCTTTTAAAGTTTTCTCAATTATTTAAGGTATTGAATTGAGCACGTAATTCCTTGATTGCTTCTTGAGTGTCGTTTGTTGGTGGAGTAACATCAAATTGTAGAGTAGTTGCTGGTGGAGTGTGTTGCATTATCGACAAAGTACCACCAATGTTTGGAGGGACATAATTATTGATAGGTGCCATAGTTTCCTGATTGTTTGTCGAAGTCTTTGGTTGTGGTGGTATCAGGGCTACCTTAATCTCATTTAACGTCTGGTTTAATGTTTGAACCATTATTTTTAAGGCATCAAGACATTGGCGATCGCTAGTGGCTTCTTTATTAGTATTACCAGTCATATATACTGGTATTATGTGATGACTTTTGCATAGGGATGTAAAGTCCACACTTTCCACCTCTGAGTCTTGGAGAGCATTATCCTAAGGGAATATCATCATGGCTGCATCATCTTTAGAGTCTAGGAAATTACTATTTTTAGGTTCTGAAGCTTCGCATGCTTATGTGGTTTGTAGAGAGCTACTACCCCTGGTATGTCTTTCTCAATTCCTTGAGGTACAGTGTCTTCATGGAATGTTGGATTATCCTAAAAAATAGGAGGACTGCTACCCCTGCTTGTGATGCAGTTTCAAGTGCTGAGGGAATACTCCCCCCTGCTTGTGGTCCAGAATCTTGAGACGAAGACCTTGAATTTTGACGAGTGTGTTAAAACATGCCTTCGTTAGGAACATTCTCCGGACGACTTTGGGGAGTCCGTGCTCATTGTGATGATGGAGCTAAAATTGGCACCATTGTTTGACTTCTTAGTGTACTAATTGGAGGGTTGGATGGACCCTCTTTTGAAGACTTCTTTTTTGGGTTTTATCTAGCAGGAGGGGACCCCCAAGATGCATAACATGAGGCAATGAGTAATTTGTCTTCACTTTCGTCATCACTTGACATCTGTTTCCCAAGAC
Source organism: Iris macrosiphon (assembly GCA_036927795.1). Classification (NCBI taxonomy): domain Eukaryota; kingdom Viridiplantae; phylum Streptophyta; class Magnoliopsida; order Asparagales; family Iridaceae; genus Iris; species Iris macrosiphon. The sequence continues at coordinate 38,463,214 of JAYESA010000007.1, forward strand.
GTTATCGGACTGGTGGTGTTTGACGCAGTCGTTAAAATACGGACTGCCTCACTGGAGCTTCTGTTGTCTTGGAACAACAATATTTGATAATTATGCTAGCATATTGATGCCCTAGATGGAGCAATTTATGTGTAACAATAGTTTTCCTCATCTTGCATTTGTGACATAACATGTCACATAAGTCTGAAGAGGGAAATTTCACCTTTAAACCCTTGGTATATGCATGGACTGAGTCCTAGCATGGGTTTGTTGGTGATTTCTGACCATGTGTATGGCTAAACCGATGCATAGTTCATTTTCGTAAGACTTTTGAAGAGGCGCATAAGTGACCGTTTTAGCGTGCATAGCTCAAATCGACTTAGACTTCTGTGAGTTACCACCCTGTGGCATATAGTACATAGAGTCCATATTTGAGCCCATCTGAAAGTCTGGCTGCATAGAGCCAGAGAGTCTATTAAAGACATAACCCTTCCTTTTTTGTATGCAATGATGCTTCAAGTAACTTGGTCCTATATCATAATCATTAGCGCATGGAAGGAATGTTCCCTTCATGCGAATAGCTTGGGAGTCTGTACAGTTCGTCCCCTTGAAACCCTTATTTTGCCCATCCTGCATGATGCACATAGGCTGATTAGAAGGCTGAACACCTAAGTCATTGGCATCGTAGTATTTTTCTCTGCCAATACTATGGTGTTGAGCACCCCTTATGCGCATATTCTGGGAAGTATGCACCTACTTCTTATTGTTAACTTGATGCTTCTTCTTTTTTTGACCATACGCAGTCAAAAAATCTGAGTATATAGGCTTTATGACATCTACCACCCTTATAGGAGGAATGTCTTCAGATATCCTCGGGTTCTTAAAACGTACACCTGGAACCCAAACTTCAGTGTTTGTATGCTTATGCACCTTCAGAGCGGTCGAAATATTTTTTGAGATGAGAACACGTTCTGTGGTCGATTCCTTCTTTTCTTCTTTCGCAGTGCTGTGCCATCATTATAGCCGTCGTCTGGGTAGTTGAGCCGTATCCCTTTGTCAGAAGTCCAGACGTCAGGTTCATTGCAGGATCTTCATTGCAGGGTCTGACAGGTTCACTTCGGAGAATACGAAGTGTCTCTTGTACACCTCAATGCTGCGTCTGAAAGAGGATGACTTTTACGCCCTGGAGGTGATGAAGCATCTTGTTTATGCTGAAGCGGCTTGGACGTACTGCCTTACGCGGATGGTCCTTTGAGCTTTTATATTTCACGCTGCGTTTTAGCGGAAAGAGCTCTGTTGCACGCTTGATGGCTCTGAAGGCCTCTGCTTATGCTGCTCTGCACCAATATGCCACGTATAGTCATCCGGCATATTTTTCATGCTTCTACAGGCGTTACATAATATACCACTTAGAATCAGGTTCGTCCACGAACCGTGCTAGTACACATTCCTATCACATGCCATAATCCAATTCCAAGATCTGCTCTAGGCGACTTTCATATTCACGATCCTAACTCTGTATCTCGTTCTGCTGAACGCTCGTACAATTTCCATGAATTAACACATCCTCCTTGCAGCTCAATACGAATTCCTCGTATCGCTTAGTTTTGGATCGTACACATATTTAAGGCGTCCCTAAAATACATGCATTTCAGTCGAGCTTTGCGATAGCAAATTTGAACAAGTTACAAGGGTATCTTTATGTTCGAGGCATCCATTTTGCTTTACTCCTAATTGAACCAAATCATGATTTCCATTCCAACATATTCGATTGAGCACTATTCTCAAATATGATGATTTCCCACCGACTCAAAGAGTTCGTGTTCCAACTCAATCCATCCAACTATTTCTGAAATCAGTACTAGCAACATCTCCAAATATATCTCGTGCACCGAACGATCATCTCAACTGATACTACCCCAGCTATGCGACTTACCCAAATATCAAACTTTGCTAGATCAGCTCAGTCCAACACCTTTCTTGCCATCTCAATACCTTGCTGGGTGAACATCTATATTGAGGTTCGTGTGATCCACGAAGATCTCGCCGCCACGCCAAAGGAATAGGGTCGCCATGATTTCAACGTGGACACACTCGCCACAATTCCTAGGTTGCGCATGGAATAGTTCTTCGCGCTGCTTCCACTTCCTCGAAGCATAGAATATCACCTTTGCCTTCCGAACGAGCACGCTTCCCAGACTAAGTTCTGAGACATCTTGTAAATCTGAGGCAAATCTGTCCCTTCCAGTATTCGCAAAGATTTGATCTGAACGAGCCGCTGCTTTAACTTCACGAGCTAGTTTCACAGTCGTCAATTTATATGAATGTTATTCCCTTCCAGGGCACGATGAGTCAAAGGCGATGCCATCGATAAAAATCTGCGACTCTGAATCTCATCAGTTGACTAGGCTACTTCCACCATCGCTCCGATCTTACGGCTGCATCTTTAGCTGAAGACTATCCCAAGGGTCTCTCAAATCCAACACTCAGTCGATAAGCTAAATCTCATTGCTCACATCTGCCCTCGACGCATTCCCAAATACGCTGCCTCAAGGGTCGTTCTAGGGGTCTACCATATTCATATCCGATTCAGCGGACAAGTCGCTAGGGTCAGCTGTCCCAAAGCTACGCTCGATAATTGTAATCATCACAATGGACAGTTACTATGAACCATGCTATACCTCATCGGCAAATCAGAACCAAAATCCAACCATTTCATTCGAGCAAACTTCCGAATCTGAGCAATGCGCTCGTTGAAACCGTCTTCCATCAATCCGTCGTTCTGCCCTAAATCTATGAAATTTTTGAATTGCCACGTTCGTCTTCTCGCACTACCAATTGCAATGATTCTCAAAACTCAAGACTTGCTCAAATTCTTATCCGTTTGCCGCGTCCCACAATGTACCTCCAACTTACTCGAGCAGAACAGTAATTTGTTCCGACGTTGCTCCCACATTTAGCTATCTTTAAAAGTCTGACCGCCATAATCTCTGCCTTTAGTTGTTTCCACAATCCGTCCACGTCTTCCGGAGAATCCGTCTACGCTTGTTGCACCATCTTGCCCAAAATTCCACTTCTGCTAAACCTGAGTCGACTTCACGAGCAGCAATATCCAAAATCTTTCAAGTTTGTGTGAATCCATCGCATTGTCCCTCCAAGCCAAGTTTGTGTTTCAATGCTCAACCATCAATTCAAATGTGTTGCCCAAAATCGTAGTCCGTGCTCGCTATCATTTGATTCACCCATCGCTTCGCTCAAGCGTAACCCAACTGTTCATTCCGATCTCGTCCATCTCTCAAGTTCAACTATACTTTCATTTGCACCAGTCTGTTCTCGATATGCTCAACTCAATATTCGCTTGCTTTATTTTCATTCTTTCCAACTCAACCGACGTGCACCAACCAACTAGTATTCCCATTACCCGAGTTCGTTCAAGCAATTCCCATTGATGTCTAACCAAAATATTTTCAATGCCTTGCTCAATATATGGTATCCCATATACCACTCCGAATCAAGTCGCTACTCGTATTACGATTTCTTGCACTGATCCAAGATCCGTTCGAACCATCCCTCATGCGTGATCATGCCTTTCACAACTCGAGTCTGAAATAAAAACTCAGCCAATGCCTGAATTATCCAAATATTTCCATAATTCTCGTTATGCAACTCGTGCTATATTCCAGTTCCCAATACTTCCAGCTATTATCACCGACTGATACTTTCGCTACACGAGCAACTCGTGCAACGATCTTTTCCAAGTGTTCCAACCCAATACCCAACTGTTCCTCACATTTGTTGTACGAGCAACTCGTGCAAACTTATTCTGATATTCCCAAGCCAACTCAAACTTGCTCAACCGATGTGCCACAGCCAAAATTCCAACTTCTATCCAACACAGTCGCTAGACGAGCAACTCGTGCAACGATTCATTCTCATCGAATGCTTCTACTCACAATATGCCGCATTACCAAATCTCGTATGCCAACCAACTGATCCATTGAGGCAATCAGAACTCCCCGAACGACAAGCCAAGCCAACCCAACAAAAGCTCTCAACTTGTTGCACAAATGCAACAACGCCAACCAACTTGCTGCACGAATGCAACAACGCCTAACGAGGCTAAGAGATCCTACGAAAACCAACTAAGGCAACACAACTAAGAATAAAATGCAGCCACAACCAGCAATATATAGACTTATTGCATGAAACATCCAATGCGGCACTGAGTAGAGTCAAGAGCTAGACGACACGCGAAAGCTATTTTAGAGTTTGTGATGAAGCGAAGGACCAAGTTTCCAACCTGAAGGAAACTAACACGCAACCCGTCTTACTCAATGTCATCGCTTGAACGATAACATATCGAACCATCAGTCTCGTCTCAATATCCATCCTCAACCCAAGTTTATATTCCAATCTCAAGTGCACACTCTTGCCGAGGCAAGGTGGTCGCGCCTACACGAAAGCCAAACCAACAAAAGAAAAGCAAGCCATCACTTATACTATATGAAGTCATTGGCTAAAAGCCATAAAGGATATTGATCGAACCAAGATCAACAGGGCAATCCTACCCGATCCAGGGCTGGGCAGCTACTCCCTCCTGGTGGTATCGGACTACCAGCACTGCGCCCAATCGTGCGATGACCATTGTTTTCTCCATGGTAGAACGGTCCCGGTGCCTCGGTGCCTCATCCTGTTCCAGGAAACCAAACCCTATGACACACAGGTTGTCCATGAAAATGCAGACACAAAAGGTATGACGAGAGGATCGAAATATTCTCGCCCCACCAAGCGATCCTAGACTCGTTCAACCGATATCCAACCAAAGCATCCATAACTATTCTTCCAACATATCCAACCAAGGATTCCAAATCTCGAACCAAGGATTCCAAACCAAGGATTCCAAATCTCGACCTCAATATATAGCCCAAGGCACCAAAATATGAAGTGTTTCCATAGGCACGATGCCTCTTCTCAACACAGAGTTTCATATTGGATGCAATACCCATGCTCGAAGCAATCCCATGGCACAATGCCGTTTCAGTGGCACAATGCCCCATTCGTGGCACGATGCCCCCATCAAGCGGCACAACACCCTCGCCGCTGCAGTTGTTCGGTTTCGAACCACAACTGCTCGCTTTGCAAGACAAAGCGACCAAGTGATACTCATGCACGGATGCACGCTCGCTAGCCCAAATTCTCGATATTCTTAATGCCTCAATGTATCATTCAAACCGTCCAAGCATAATCCCAACTATCCAACCAACTGCCTCAAATGTAATAATCTAACTCTAGTTCCAACTATCCAACACGTAAATTATTTCAAGCCGCAATCCTACCAAGCCAACGACGTACACTCTATGCACGCCTCAGTGTAGTAATTCCGAATGTTTCAGCCCAAGTGTTCAAGCCTTTATCGTATTTTCCATATTATTAGGCATGAAGGAGTAGAGGAGAAGGGAAAGAGCCCACTCACAATGTTTGATCCCGTTAGGCATCTTGTCCTGCCGATACGGCCAATCCCTTGAACCCGTGGTCCGATGCAAGCAAGATCTACTCAACTGGTATGACCGTGCGAGCAGGTCGTGCTCTCTAAATCATTCGACCGATCAGACTAAGACGGCATTATCGCTTCCATCCAGCTATTCATTACTGTTCTGAATGAACACTTGATTTCCATCGAACCCGCTAGCCATCCGCACATGAAACCAACTAAATCAATCCTTCTTTCCTAAATCCAACATTTCAAATGTAACCAGCATTTGATTTATTCAATCCGACTCAGCGTAACGCTCCGAGCGGTTGCTGGGCGTTATACTACCTTCTCGTCGGAGGAGAAGGAAGTCCCTAGCAGAGTCACCATTTTTGTACATATTACAAAAAAAGTTTCTAAACTTTATTGTAAAAATTACAAATAAAAGTACAATAAGAAACCTAACACCGAGTTTTCTAAGTACAACAGATAATTTAGAGATTATAGCGAAGGAGATCAAGTCTAAGTCAACTTCTTTACTCCGTTGACTACTCGAACACAAAGATTGGAAAGAGAAGGAAAGTAGCTAAATCTCGGCTCACTGAAAAGAAGGGCAGCAATTGGTCTCAAAATTACTCTGCTTTCAATTGTTTGGGAAGAACATTTCCTTGCTATTTATAGCCATTTAGACTGTAACATCTATATGCACCTGAATTTAGAAAGTCACTACTTTCTAGCTCTAGCGCATAAGGTTCGGTTGGCTCCATAGACCTTTGTAATAAATAAAACGCATAATCCAGATATGAACGTAGGCGCATAACCCGGTCGACTTGACTCGTGGCTTGCATTAAAAATGATTCAAAAAAATGGCATGTTATCGTAACGTATGCGTTATTAATGCATTTAACGTGCATAATTATTTCTTCTTCTTCATAACGGCCACTGTTAGTTAAAGAGTTGATGTCGCATAGCATGGTTAACCGCATAGGAAGATTTTTTGTACATACTTGTATACTGACAAAAAATAATTATGACAATAACGTTAGCACTGACGTATGTCTCGTAACCGTCGTCTGCACAGATTTTGAAGCGTCTATACCAATTAATGTTGTGTCATACATATGCGGCTAGGATGTTTACCGCATAGTTAAAAACTTTTTTTTGTGTTTTGTTGACTGCAGCATGACGCATAGTATTACGCTTGGGTGTATCCAGCCTGAGGTATATGCAGCCTGACTTTTTCTGAATTTGGCCATTCATTTTTTTTGCCATATAACTGTTTGAGATGCACGGACTTAGATATTTTCCTCCATGCCTCCACCTTAATCCACCAGCGACGACGGAGGATGATGAGCTTCGATGCGAAGTAACTCTTCTCCAGCGTGGCTTCATCTCTCTGACGACTTCTTCCCGACAGCGATCATCGCTCTTGGTGATACAATAAGATGATCGACAGTTCATGATCGATGAGTTATCTTTCTTCTATTTTTAGTTGATTTAGTTCAAATTGATCAGGTCGAGGAGTTGGATTGATCGATCCGAGCGATCAAGTTCTTCATATCTAAACTCGAAGATCGATCGATCGAGCATCAATTGACCGATCGAGCATCGATCAAAGTAAGGTTTCGATCAATTCATCACGCTATATCATAATCGAATTGGATCGATCGATCGATCGAGTAAGAGATCAGGAGTTCTTTACTATTTTAATCTTTCTTGAATATATTCTGATCTCAGTTCTTGATTTGGTTTTGAAGTATTTTAATCCATTTAGGTTTTGATTGATTGATTCTTGTTAAAATTCACTTTTAAATTAATCAATTTTAGTTAATAATCCTGAGTCAAATTCTAATTTCTTTCATTTTTTTGTTGCAAGTCAGGTGCTCGGTTGATTGTCCCTAAGGGTTTTGATACTCGGTTTCATTCGAATTAGACACGGGAATACCGTGTCGAGATGTTAAGGACACATATATGATCTTGATACTTGTTCCTTCCTTCTTGAGTTTAGATTATCGATCCACTAGATCGGTCTATTTTATCTAGAATGTTTTCAATCTCAATTTTATCATTTTGAATTCGTTTCCCTCTATTTTTGATTACTGAAGATGAATTTTTGTTATAGTTGTTATCGTAAGTTGTTCGATCATATTCCGCTGAGGATTATCTTCCCTAGTTGACGGCAACAGATCAAATTACTATAGATGAGTCCTTCTCGTATCCATGGATTGGACACAGTAATCGTAGGTATGCTTTTTCTTGATGTATTCCTTTAATTTTTCCAAATCTAGTTAAACTTCTGTGTCATGACGAGGATGAACTCGGATACTGTGTATGTGTCAAATTCACTAGGAGAATGGGAGTCTCAGTTATGGTTGTCGGGTCTTGAGAGCCGACTAAGAGCCAATACACAGATAATGTTGTTCATATTAATTTTAAATTATTGGCGGAAAGTTTGGGTAAGTTGAATTCAAATGTTAGTTAATAGGCCAGACCCGGTTTTGAATACCAAAGTCGTGTGTGGATTACCCCATTCTCAAACCGTGTTGAGTAGCGGTCGCATATCACGTGCGGGGTGCCAGATCACTTCTACTTGTCCACTACGACAAAGGTATTCAAATTACGTGTTAGGTATGATTGTTTTCTTGTGTATATTGATTCATTATACGTGTTCTTTATTATTTTTATGTTCATGTCATGTCATATTATACTTCTAGTATTGTGTAAATGTACTTTGCTCCTTTCCTAACTGGATCGTTGATATCAGTGGGTAACAGGTTAGTGAAGTGACACTTGGGATCATTGGAGTTACTTAGAGGACATAGTGTAGATATTATTGATGTACCATTCATTGATGTATTCATTTATGGTTGTATATTATTTTATAATTTACCGAATTGGCCTCCTGATGAGATTGACATGTATTATGTATAAAAGATCATACTAGTGGACTGTGGTGATTGTGAGTGCGTGAGTTTGGGATTGTTTATCACTCTTAGTGATATGACTTGGTGAATGATTTATGTGAATTGGTGATTCAGAAGGTATAGACAGCTGACTACCGTCAATACTGCGGCGTAGGCTAGACTTAACTACACACTCGTACCCGATATCGTGGGGGTGGGTCATAACAAGAGATCTCTTAACATTGGGTCTATTCGAGGGAAAGAAGCATGAAAATACTCAACCGGGACGAATAGTTCCATGCTTTATATGTGGAGAAAATTACTATGCTCGGGATTGCCAAAACAGAAACAAGTGTGTCAATGTCATCCGAAGCGATAAGGTGGAGGGCGAAGAGTACAAAGTGGGAGCGCACATGGGAGCGTTACACTTAACGCCATTAAGGCCAAGTCTGTTGTGTCAAAGACTCCGAAAAGGGAGCTCATGTATGTTGACGTGAGGATCAATGGCATAAGCATACGTACGTTGGTTGATACGGGCATCATTTATAACTTTATCTCGAATGTGGGGGTCCATCGCTTGGGTCTAGCATTACAAAAGATTTGAGCAAGATGAAGGCGGTCAACTCAGTTGCTCGTCCTATGCAGGGATCGTAGTTAAGGGAGTTCTCATAGAGGTAGGACATTGATCGGGTAGCCAATTTTACTGCTACATTACTGGAAAACTTCAAGATGATAGTTGGCATGGATTTCCTAATCACGGCGAAGGCGATTCTATTGCCACACTTGGGAGTCATCATGTTTATGGAGGAGGGCTCCTCGTGAATGGTGAGTGTTGCACGAGATGATTCATCAAAGAAAAAAGTATCTCTGCTATTCAGCTAAAGAAGGGTAGTGTCACGTCCCAGTCCTAAAATACAGAGGGACTAGCCACGTAGCAATGGCCAACAGCACAACTCTAATAGGCAAACCCAATTTAATGGACCCGTTAGAGTATACTTAAGCTGTAATAAATATCAATGCAGTCTACACCATATATCACAGAATAATTCTAATCGCATCCACAGAAAGAAACATAACTAAATATGATAGACTAATCAAGATAATAAATAAAGGAAATAGTCTATCATTAAGTCAATATTTATAGTATCTCAGGGAACAACCTGATAAAATAAGTCAATACATAAGTCCATGAATCAAAATATGTAATAACTAGAAGCATAAATAACTGAGTATGAAACAGAATACTCAAGAGAAATCATCTGGCACAACCTCGTCCTCTGGTGCCAGTACTGCTCCAGGTTCTGCTCCTGTCCCATATATCTCGGAGTATTTCTGGAATTAAGTATTTTTAAATGTGTTTATTAAATATTAAAATATTATGAAAATAATATTTTTGGGTGTAAATTGAAAAATTAGACATAGGGTAATTTTTTTGGATTTTATTGGACCCCGAAAGCATTTTTAAAGACCTAAAAACTAAGTTTTAAATAAACCAATTAAACCCTAGAAATAAACCCGGTTTATTTCAAAATAAACCGAAACGAACCAACCCAATTGAACCCGACCCGGTTTAATTCTAAACCCAAACCCCTGTGGGTCGGGTCGGATCTGAAACTCGACCCGAAACCCGAAACCCGACCCTTTTTCAGTAACTGCTACAGCAACATCCCCCCCAACCTCGCCGGCCGTTGCGATTCCGACCGCCGCCCGTAATAGCCACCGCCTTTCCCGCAGCCGTTAGGCGTCGCCTCCTCTGCCTGTAACGACCCCCTCCTCCTCCGCCCGTAACCGCCTCCGTCCGCCTCCCTCTTTCCTTTATAAACCCCCACCCCTCCGCCTCTCTCCGCCACCGCCTCTGTTCTCTTCCCCCGTCCTCGCCGTGCCCCGTCGCTGGCCGTCAGCGCCTCCGCCCTCAGCCCCACAGCACCCCAGCCGCTTCCCCTAGCCTCCTCCTCCTGCTCTCCTCTGCCATCGAGCCAGTCGCCTCCCGCAGCACAGTCCTCGGTCACCCACGAGCGCCGCCCCGCCTCCGCCAGCGCAGCCCGGCCGTCCCCGAGCGGCTTCGCCTCCGCCTGAGCCGACACCAATGAGCCCAGCCGCCTCTGCAAGCTCCTCCGGCAAAGCCCCAGCACCGGAACCCTAACCCTAGCAGCACAGTGGACACTGTCGTGTCGTGTCGCCTCACGGACACGGGAAATTCCGGTTTCTACGTAGCCCTGTTCAGGTACCCTTTTCTCTCTTCTCGTGCCCCATTTTCTATTCTGTCAGTTGTGACGCGAACCTTGCGTGACCTTCTCGATTTCCGTGCAACCCGCTCGGTGTGTCGCGTCCTATGGCGATCGTGAACCGCGATCTAAAAACAGGAAAAATAATACCCCATTTTCTCCCGGAACTGAGTGTGTCTCGCCAAATGGGATGACTTGGTCGCGTGCGGTCTTCAACGAAAGGTGCGCGCCGTTGATACGGACGTGCAGGATTTTGCAGAAGTTGATTTGGATGTGCGTGCACACCGGAATCAACGTGTATCTGCCGACAACGCCCCGTATCGACCTGTTCTGGATCTCGCTGTAACTTGGTGTACACACGTCGGATCGAAACGAAACTTGTGCCATCAGACTCGTAGCAAAATGTTGGTCCTACGACCCATGTTTGGTTCGATTCTGAGAACGTTGACAGAATCGCGTATCGTGGGCCCCACGGCTCTACTTGACGGGCGATTTTGTGATCGGCTCATCGGAATCCAATTTTGCAAGTTCCGTTGAGTTCGTATCATCGTTCTGGACTTGTTGACACTAAGTTTGACAGATTTAGAGACCATTGTTCCTGACACATTTTTTGGTGTGAAGTGGGCCACTTGTGGACCCTACTTTGATCTGAAAATGTCATTTTTGCCCCTATGTCCAAATTGGACTCAAGGATAGGCGTTTCTAGCTATTTGATGTCTTCTGAATCTGATAGTGATGTCTATTTCAGCAACCGGAGAAGTACCTGCAGAACCCGCTGAAACCAGAGCCATAGTTGGTAACCAAAACCCAGGCAAGTGTACCTTGCCCTACTTGCAGCAACTGTTTATACTATTTTCTTGATTTATGACTGTAAGATCTATGTTCATCCTAGGGCCGTGTGACATTACTTAGCTTCCAACTAATATTCGGGTGTCAGTAATGTACATAGAGTTGTGTAATGTCACCTAGACATGGTTATCGAGACACTATACATTTTGTACTTGCCTTATCAAGTACGTTATACCTCAGGACACCTGACACTATTCATGAGACAAAATATTCCTGAGATATTTATGGTGATTCTGTATAGGATACAGGATTTGGACATATACATTATATATGCTTAGATTTCATTAGGACTTGTTGCATTAGATATGGTCTTGCGTGACATGGACATGAGACATCGTGAAACTGTGACATGAGATTACATTGGGTGGGGAAAGATTTTCCATACAAAAGGCTGATTATATATATATATAATACTTTATTGGAAGTGACTTAGACTCTAACACAGAGCTTTGGTACCGTACTGGCCCTTCGAGAGAATACTGCTATGGGTTTCTCCGACACATATCCTATAGTAGTCTCAGCCCGAGTATGACTTAAACTCTCATTTGCATATCACTTAGCTGGTTATATATTTAACCTATTATTTTATTTATTGCTGTACTGTATTTATTTTGGCATGAGTTATGTTGTACCTTGCTATGTCCCCTGAGGACCTGGATCTGGATTATGTCCCCAGGGTTAGCAGAAGATATCTATCCTGAGGTGTACGGAACATGAGCACTTCTCGGGGCAGTACCAGGAACCGAGGATGAGGTGATAGCTGAGGATTTCTCCTGAGTATATGCACATTCTATACTCAGTTATTTTTATTGTTAGACTCTTTATTTCCAATTTAGTTGAGTTGATGTATCAAACTCATTATCGGGTTGTTTTCCGACTTATGTTTTATTGTGACTTGGTATTTCTTTATATTCTGACATTGTGTATTTATTTCTGTGGATGAGATTAGTAGACCCTGATTGTTGTATTACAGCTTAAGTACATTCTGATAGGTCCAGTAAATTGGGTTTGCCCATCGGTGTGTGCTGCTGGCCATTGCCACGTATCTAGTCCCTCGATATTTTGGGACTGGGGCGTGACATAGTTTTTGTGGTGGCCTATACAGGTCAACGACTAAATTGTTCGGTTTCAACTTATAGACCGAGCAAGCCTGCTGTAAGAATAGGATAAGGATCTCATCAACTTGCTTGAATCGTTCTTGATATCTATATCGGATTCAAATTAAAATTTTGACTTGCATCTTGCCTTGATTCCTGTACGCCTCTTATAAGCTTATTTTTGATGCAGAGCAATGGATCCGAGAACCGACGATGAGAATCCCTTAGGTACACCGCACGATGCTATGGTCACCTATGATGAAGGAGTAACACCAGAGAATAGAGGACAATCTTCTCAAAGCGATCAAGCAGCCCAGCATAATTCAAGGTTCCGGCGTGATGACATCCCACCTCCGTCGCAGTTCGTTCCACTAATGCCCGTATTCCCACAAGGGCAGCCAATGGATGGGCAACAGATATTCTAAATGATCTACGCAATGATACAAGCCCAGCAACAAGTTCAACACGAGGCTCAGCGTCGCGAGGCAGATTACTTGAGGGACAACCTAGTAACTGTACTGGAGCAGGCCAACCTACCAGCTCGACGGCCAACGACGGGCTCTATCACCGATTTCTGCCAGCTGAAGCCCCATACCTTCTCAGGCAAGGAGGAGCCCACAGAAGTTCATGAGTGGCTCACTAACACTCAGCATCAATTAGAAGCAGCTGAGCTTCCACGAGAACGTTGGATGACTGCCGTCAGAATGCAATTGACGGGCAACGCATATCACTGGTGGCTATCTGAGAAGAGACGGCTCGGACCAGACCGAGTTACTTGGGAGGAGTTCTCCAGACTCTTTCAGAAGATGTATATTCCAGCTATCGCTCGATCAGAACTGCGGGACAAGTTCAATCGCCTCACTCAGGACAGTATGATAGTGGAAGAGTACAACGCGGAATTTATTCGTCTGAGTCACTTCGCCCCTACCTTGATTCCGACAGAAGAAGAGAAGGCTGAGAAGTTCTTCGACGGACTAAACTTCGAGCTACAAAGAATGATCAGATCCGTTGCACCTACTTCGTACACGGACGTCCTTGCTGCAGCTCGACGTATGGAACGTGTCACCAGGCGAGAGTCCAACCTGAAGAGGCCTCTCACATCAGCACCAGCCAGAGCACCGCATGGAGAAGCTGCAAAGAAACCACACTTGCATCAAGCACCATAGGGAGCTGCATCCAAATTCCTAACTCTTCCTACTTGTCACTACTGCGGCAAGATAGGCCATGTTGAGAAGGAGTGTAGACGTAAATTCGGATTATGCTTAGCTTGCGGATCCAGACAGCATGCAGTAAGGGACTACCCTGAGCGTAGAGAAGGAGCACCAATAGTCAACCAACAAGCTCTACCAACACCAGAAGGATATCAACCAAGGCCACCCTTGGCACCTTGAGCAGCACCCTTCCAGCAAGCCCAGCAACAGCAGAGGGCACCACCTCAAGGACACGGACAAGCTTTCGTAATGACTTTGGAGGACGTGCAGACTCTTGGAGTAGCTAATGCGCGTAAGTTTTTGTAGTTATCCGTTTCTAGTAATGCTTTAGTTCGTGCCTGTTGGATCGTGACCTCAGCCTTAACCTAGTACTTTTGAACTTACTAATAATTGTTAACCTAATATGATTTTATAAGTAATAACCTAGTTTTTCTAAACTATAGTTTTCTTACTAGATTTCTTTCACTTTGGAAATTGCATAACTTCCATTGCTTAGGTAAATGATGTATTCATTCCCTATGTGTTTTAAACCTCATCCTTTGATTCTCCTAAAATATAATTCTTGACAGTAATGTGCTTCGAATAATGTTTTGCAACCGTGTCATCTCTGTTGACCGGTTATTCTTTGATTGCGAGGACGCAATCCTCTTAAGGGGGTAGATTGTAAACCCCTAGAAATTTTTAGATTTTAAAAATAAATTTCTAGAATTTTCGATAAATTTTAACTAATTAAATCAATTATTTTCTAGTATTAAGTATTTTTACATGTGTTTATTAAATATTAAAATATTATGAAAATAATATTTTTGGGTATAAAATAAAAAATTAGACATAGGGTAATTTTTCTGGATTTTATTGGACCCCGGAAGCATTTTTAAAGACCTAAAAACTAAGTTTTAAATAAACCAATTAAACCCTAGAAATAAACTCGGTTTATTTCAAAATAAACCAAATCGAACCAACCCAATTGAACCCGACCTGGTTTAATTCTAAACCCAAACCCCTGCGGGTCGGGTCGGATCTGAAACCCGACCAGAAACCCGAAACCCGACCCTTTACAATAACGTCCCCCCCCCCCGACCTCACCGGCCGTTGCGATTCTGATAGTCGCCCGTAACAGCCGCCGCCTTTCCTACAGCCGTTAGGCGCCGCCTCCTTTGCCCGTAACAACCCCCTCCTCCTCCGCCCGTAACCGCCTCCGTCCGCCTCCCTCTTCCCCTTTATAAACCCCTCACCCCTCCGCCTCTCTCCGCCACCGCCTCTGTTCTCTTCCCCTGTCCTCGTCGTGCCCCGCCGCTGGCCGTCAGTGCCTCTGCCCTCAGCCCCGCAGCACCCCAGCCGCTTCCCCCTGGCCTCTTCCTCCTGCTCTCCTCCGCCATCGAGCCCGACGCCTCCCGCAGCACCGTCCTTGGTCACCCACGAGCGGCGCCCCGCCTCCGCCAGCGCAGCCCGGCCGTCCCCGAGCGGCTTCGCCTCCGCCTGAGCCGATACCAACGAGCCCAGCTGCCTCCGTGAGCTCCTCCGGCGAAGCCCCGCTTTGATCTGAAAATGTTATTTTTGCCCATGTGTCCAAATTGGACTCAAGGACAGGCGTTTCTAGCTATTTGATGTCTTCTGAATCTGATAGTGATGTCTATTTCAGCAACCGAAGAAGTACCTGTAGAACCCGCTGAAACCAGAGCCACAGTTGGTAACCAAAACCCAGGCAAGTGTACCTTGCCCTACTTGCAGCAACTGTTTATACTATTTTCTTGATTTATGACTGTAAGATCTCTGTTCAACCTAGGGCCGTGTGACATTACTTAGCTTTCAACTAATATTCGGGTGTCAACACTGTACACAGAGTTGTGTAATATCACCTAGACATGGTTATCGAGACACTATATATTTTGTAATTGCCTGATCAAGTACTTCATACCTCAGGACACCTGACACTATTCATGAGACAGAATCTTCTTGAGATATTCTTGGTAATTCTGCATAGGATACAGGATTTGGACATATACATTATACATGCTTAGATTTCATTATGACTTGTTGCATTAGATATGGTCTTGCGTGACATGGACATGAGACATCGTGAAACTGTGACATGAGATTACATTGGGTGGAGAGAGATTTTCCATACAAAAGGCTGATTATATATATATAATACTTTAATGGAAGTGCCTTAGACTCTGACACAGAGCTTTGGTACCATACTGGCCCTTCGAGAGAATACTGCTATGGGTTTCCCCGACACAGATCCTATAGTAGTCTCAGTCCGAGTATGACTAAAACTCTCATTTGCATATCACTTAGCTGGTTATATATTTAACCTATTATTTTATTTATTATTGTACTGTATTTATTTTGGCATGAGTTATGTTGTACCTTGCTATGTCCCCTGAGGACCTGGATCTGGATTATGTCCCCAGGGTTAGTAGAAGATATCTATCCTAAGGTATACGGAACAGGAGCACTTCTCGGAGCAGTACTAGGAACCGAGGACGAGGTGATAACTGAGGATTTCTCCTGAGTATATGCACATTCTATACTCAGTTATTTCTATTGTTAGACTCTTTATTTTCAGT
The DNA here is from genome assembly GCA_036927795.1 of Iris macrosiphon. Lineage (NCBI taxonomy): Eukaryota > Viridiplantae > Streptophyta > Magnoliopsida > Asparagales > Iridaceae > Iris > Iris macrosiphon. The sequence continues at coordinate 38,479,521 of JAYESA010000007.1, forward strand.
TTAGTTGAATTGATGTATCAAACTCATTATCGGGTTGTTTCCCGACTTATGTTTTATTGTGACTTGGTATTTCTTTATATTCTGACATTGTGTATTTATTTCTGTGGATGAGATTAGTAGACCCTGATTGTTGTATTACAGCTTAAGTACATCCTGATGGGTCCATTAAATTAGGTTTGCCCATCGGTGTGTGCTACTGTCCAATGCCACGTGTCTAGTCCTTCGATATTTTAGGACTGGGGCGTGACACAACGAGTCATAATGATATCTATGTATATGTAAGTCTCATATTATGAATCCTGTAAGCCTATAAAGAATTACCATGAATAACTAAGGAAAGATTCTGCCACATGAATAGTATCAAGTGTCCTATGGTATGACATACTTGATAAAGCAAGCACGTAAAAATATATAGGATCGTGGTATCTACTCTCTAAGTGACGTTACACGACTCCGCGTACGGTGTCGACACCGAATCTTGTTCGAACGTTAAGAAATGTCTCTCGGTCCTAGGTTGAACAAGTAAATCACAGAAGTATATAAAAATAACTCAAGCAAAATAATATCACAAGATCTACTGCAAGTTGGCAAAGTACACTTGTCTGGATTCTGAGCTCCGACAGTTACTCAAATATAAGTGGAATCTCTAGGTATGCCTTCAGATGATGAAAAAAATATTACCATTACTCTCAGAATATATGAAATAGCTAGAATTGACTACCCATAAGTCCAATTTGGATACAGGAGCAGAATTGACAGTTTTGGGTCAAAACGGGGTTCACATGTGGCCTATTTCACACCAAAAAATATGTCAAAGTATTTTTTAAATTCGTCAAACTTAGTGACTCCAGAACGATAGGACGAACCCAACTGGAACGTCCAAAACTGGATTCCGATGAGCCGATCACGAAATCGCCCGTCTAGTGGAACCATGGGGCCCACAAAATGGGGTTTCATCAACGTTCTCAGAATCAAACCAAACTTGGGTCACAAGACCAGTGTAAAGCTACGATTCTGATGGCACAAGTTTTATTGCGAAATAACAAACATACGCAAAATTATGATGAGTGTCAGAACATGTCGATACAGAGTTTTTTGACGGATACGCGTTAATTTCGATGTGCACGCACATCCAAATCAACTTCAGCAAAATTCTACACGTCCGTGTTGATGATACGCATCTTTTGGTACAATTTACACACGATAAAGTTACCTCATTTAGTGGGACACATCCTGTTTTGAAAAAAATTAGATTTAGAAAAACAAGTTTTCGATTAAATTCAATAGCGAATAAAATACAGCATACAACAAATTAAAATAAACTAATTAAAAAGATTAAAACTTGTTTATGTTGTCTAAATTACTATTCAAGTGAAATTTAAAAATATTAACTAGGTTGGAAGAAAATCTGACATAAACATGGGTGGTTGGAACAGTTTCTGAACTACCAAATTGGTTATTTTTTTCCTGTTTTGTGTCACAAATTGCAACCGACATAGGATACGATACACCAAACTAATTACACAGGATTTAAGAGGGTCATGTGGTCTTCGTATAGGACTCGACAGATCATAAATTGGTCTATTATGCAGGGATATACATGTGCTAGAAGTAGGGTACCTTACTGCTTTGTCGCTGCTTGAAATTTGGGCGACTTGCGGTGGCGGTTAGCGGAGTGCGACAGCGACAGTCCGCCGGTCGACGTCGGCGTCGGCTCTTCGAGATTGGAAGAGGAGATGATGGTGGTGGGGGTGGTCTAGGCTAGGGTTTATATAGGGTGTCTGGGTGGGAGTTTCGAGGAGATAAAGTAGAGGGAGTGCGGCCATTTGGGGAGAGGAAGAGAGGGGACGCTGCGGGGGTTTGGGGTTAGTACTGTATATGGGAATTGGTTCGAGTTAGTGGGTTAGTGGGTACGAGTAATGATCCGAATTTGTTAGTTAGGTTTGAGCTGGTTTGATTTAGGTTAGTTTGGGTTGGTTTTATTAAAACAATAAATATATATATGGCCATTAAAAATAGCTTTGGGTCCCAATAAATTCTAAAAAATTATATAATATTCTATTATTAATTATGTACCTAAAAATATAATTTTTGTACTATTTTAATAATTAATTTAATACACACAAATATAAATCCATGAAGAACATTTATTATAATAATAAAAATTTTCTACAATAATAATTAATGAAAATCTTAAATTAAATTCTAAAAATTAGGGTGTTTACAATCTACCTACCTTAAAAAAATTGCGTCCTCGCAGTTAAGAATTAAACTACTAAGGAATTTAAAAAAAATTATGGTAACCTATAGGTAGTTCTTAGGTCATACCTACATCTTCAAATAGGTGCGAATAACGTTGGCGTATGATATCCTTTTGATCCCAAGTAGATTCGTCGGGGGAGTGATGTTTTTAAGTTACCTGGACTAATCTAATTGTCTGACCGCGTAATATTTTCTTACTAATGTCAAGTATCCCAATTGGCTGCTCCTCATACCTCAAGCTAAGTTCCACTGAAATCTCAGAATGATCGACTACGTAACTTGGGTCATCACATACCTCCTTAGTTATGAGACATGGAATATATCATGCACTCTCTCTAGAGATGGGGGTAATACAAGATGATATGATACCTCACCAATACGCTCCAAAATATCAAACGACCCAGTGTACCTCAGGCTCAGTTTGCCTCTGCTCCCGAATCGAATAGTACCTCGAGTAGGTGAGATCCTTAAGAATACATGTTCGCCTTTCTTGAACTCTAAAGCTCGGCGGTGTGAGTCAGCCCAATGCTTTTATATATCCTGAGCTGCACAAAGATGACTCTGAATTTGCTTCACCTTCTCAATTGTCTGTTGTAGAAACATAAAATACGCTGGGGAATTGTATGCGTATTATACAGTAAAAACCTCAAACATACATGAAGTCCGCATAAAACAAAGCTTTAAGGCTGTGTGGCATAAAATATGGCTCCAGAGAAGTCCACGTAAAACAGAGCTTCAAGGCTGTGTGGCGTAAAATATGGCTTCAGAGCTGTGTGGCGTAAAATATGGCTTCAGAGCTGTACGCGTAAAAAGAGCTTCAAAGCTGTTTGGCATAAATTAGAGCTTCAGAGCTACCCGCATAAAACAGAGCTTCAGAGCCATTTGGCATAAAGTATATCGTCAGAGTTGTTCACATAAAACAGAGCTTCAGAGCTGTTTGGCATAAAGTAGAGCTTCAGAGCTGCCCGCGTAAAGTAGCACTTCAAGGCTATTTTGGCGTAAAAAGGTTGCTATACCTCCCTGCGTAAAGTTTTAAATGCGTTTGTTTTTAATGCAGCATAAATTTGTACGAGGAACTCTTCGTATTCCTAGGATAAATTTGTCAGACAAAACAGTGAACCTGACTCCTCACAAAAGTATTTCACGATGATCGAGAGGACGGCTGTGATGATGATTTTGCACAGAGACCCAGGCTGTCATTTAGTGACATATTCTTGATACAAGTCATTTTTTACGCATTCAAAGAATACAGTGCCTATTATACATGGGCAAAAATGAGTTTTTATGCTCAAGATGAGACGAAATCAGACGCCACGTCAAAAGCTGTTTCTCGTACAGAGCTCAAGGCATATCTATGCATTTAATGCATGAGATGGAGGGATATTTCTGTATTTAATGCATGAGATTTGGTTCTATTCTTTAGATTTTGTCATGACTGGGAGAGATAAAATTATGACTAATACGCTCACATCACCATCCTTGCATTTTACGCCAACCAGGCTATTTTCAACTATAGGAGTACGTCGTATGCTATCTCCTCGAAATGTGCCAACTCAGGCTATATTTGCAAAGGTACGTGATAAGGTTATTTAACCCAGAATATGCTCAAGACCTCAGTCGTGATGGATAATTGACCGAGAAAGATAAAATTGTGACTAATACGCTCACATCACCATCCTTGTATTTTATGCCAACCAGGCTATTTTCAACTATAGGAGTACGTTGTATGCTATCTCCTCGAAATATGCCAACTCAGGCTATATTTACAAAGGTACGTGATAAGGCTATTTAGTCCAGAATACGCTCAAGACCTCAGTCGTGATGGATAATTGACTAGGAAAGCTAAAATTGTGACTAATACGCTCACATCACCATCCTTGATTTTTACGCCAACCAGGCTATTTTTAACTATAGGAGTACGACGTATACTATCTCCTCGAAATATGCTAACTCGGCTACATTTGCAAAGGTACATGATAAGGCTATTTAGCCCAGAATACGCTCAAGACCTAAGTCAGGAAGGATAATTGGCTATTTTTATGCTGGTTATCTATTATTCATGTATCATCGAGTTTTATGCAGAGTTCGAATTTTATGCCAACAAGACAATTATTTGGCTTTTACGCCAACCATCTTTATGCAGGGGCAGTTACCTACATAGCTTGCATGCCATAATCTTCGAGAAGCAGTTATACGCGTTACCTCATAAAGGGACACGTGTCATACACAGATTCAGAAAACAATTAGAATGTGGGTAGCAGTTATCATAACCGCAGCGTAAAAGAAGTCTTCTTTTTCATAGTTTGGTCTTTTACGCCAGCAAGACAGTTATTTAGCTTTTACGCAAGGTACAGTTACCTACGTGGCTTGTATGCCATGATCTTCGAAAAGCAGTTATACGTATTACCTTATAATGGGACACGTGTCATATGCAGATTCAGAAGATTATTTGAACATGGGTAGCAGTTATTATAACCGCTGCATAAAAGATGCAACTTTCTTCACAGTTTGGCATTTTACGCCAACAAAGCAGTTGCTTGTCTTTTTACGCCAACTTGGCAGTTATTTGATTGATCTCTATAAATAGAGACCCCTGGTCACAGGGTAGAGATCATCAAACGGAGGAGAGGGAGCCATAGGCGATCAAATACAGGGATCAAACAGAAGCACAAGGAGAGATCAGAGAGAGAGCACAAACATATAGTGTTGGTTGACAACTTTGGCAACGAGAATTCAATCCCACTTGCAACCTTTGAAGCTTCTTCTTCTTCTACAGCATTTTTTCATTATCGTGTGGTCCAAAGAATAAAGTGATCAACCGCTGATCAGACTTCTATAGCAATACTTCCCCAGAATTATTTTATTGTAATTAACATCCTCGTATAGGATTAATTGTACTCTTTTTCTTGTTTGTAAGAAAAAAAGAAAGGTTTTGTATAAACCTTCTTCTTTCCATTTTGTTTATCATCAAACAAAGATGGCGACTCTGCTGGGGACGACTTTCTCCTATGATGAGAAAGCAATTGCTCAACACGATGCTGTGTCCATCGGATCGACGAAAAAGACTTTGGTTGTCCAGTTCGACCAATCTTCTTATGAAGACATGCTTCATGCAGGGGGTAGCTCTCACTCCTCCTCTGTCCAGAATAACAGGAAGTTGCGTAAAGTGTGGATGCCTAAGACGTCCTCTACCCTTCCTGCAAGCTCTTATTCTCTAATCAACAAGGTTGTGACAACACAGCCTACACGCCCTGTGCGCAAAAATTTGTCTTCCGTCTGTAACGTGACAGATAAGACTTCTGGAAATGTCTCAGTGCCAATCCAGAAGTCTCAGACGCGCCCTGTGCGTAAAACTTTGACTCCCGTTTGTAACGTGGTAGACAAAACTTCTGGAAATGCCTCAGTGCCAATCCAGAAGTCTCAAACATGCCTTGTGTGTAAAACTTTGTCTCCCATTTGTAACGTGGTAGATAACACTTTTGGCAATGCCTCAGTGCCAATCCAGAAGTCTCAAACATGCCCTGGGCGTAAAACTTTGTCTCCCGTCTGTGACGTGGTAGACAAAAATTTTGGCAATGCCTCAGTGCCGATCTAGAAATTTCAAACATGCCTTGTGCGTAAAATTATATCTCCCATCTATGATGAGGCAGATGTACCCTCTGATCACATCAAGGGAAAACAAGTGGCGAATCTTTCAACCTTTAAGCTTTTACGCCCACAAGAGAAGAAAGTTCCCACTTTACATATTATGCAAACTTTTTCTATTTTACGTGAACATATACAAATATCCAAATTATGCTAGGATAGGTCTTTCCGCATAAAGAAGACTCGTTTCACGGGAAGATATGCTCCTCAGACAGATGATGGATCATATGCTACTCATATGGGTGAACTATTGTATTCCTATGGCAGAGAAAGGGTTATGATCCCTAATCTGCACCTTGCTGCTGATGTAAAAAGGCAGAATAAGCCTTCTTCTTTTTCTGGCAATCCCCCTGATTTGCGTGATTTCTTGATCCAGAAATGCAAAGACAGGGGATCCCCTAATATGTCTATTATACCCCCTCGAGAACATTGTTGTAATAGTCATAAGGTTGTAATTAACCTTGCTATTCTAAAGTAAAATGGTCAGTTTTCGACCGATTGAACTTTACTTTGACATTACAGGAAGAAGAACCAGACAATGACATGTCTGGGGGTAGTCTCCCTCGACAAAACAGAGCAGCATCCAAAGCTGGGGGTAGAATTCCCTTTGAGTCCGAAGATGATGCAACTATGACCATCTTCCCTGAGGACCGTACGACTCAGGTATCGGAAGTCCAAAATCCAAAGGGGACTTTCTCCTTCAATGATGAAGACATCGTTAAAATCTTCAATATATTAATGAAGGAAAATAAACTTTGGCTACCCAACATCAGCTACCCTGAAAGGACTGGCAAGGTCGATAACCCAGAATATTGTCTCTTTCATCGGTACATTCATCACCCCACAAAGGTATGCTATATACTGAAAAGGAGAATTCAGGAGTTGATCGACGCCAAAGTCATCACTTTGTATTTATAAACGAGAAGAGGGTCACTGCAAATTGATCTCACTCCAACGTGGCAATTTGCCCCTTCAAGAAGTACCGGATAATGAGTCCCTAAAATCTCCCCAGCGGAGCAACCTTCAGGTCTATCCCACTCAGCAAATCACTCTCCAGTAATTTTTTTGGACATGGGTTCACGTCCATATTACCTCTGAACTATTGTCCAAATATTTTTTTCCATCTGAGTTTGCCATGTCCAAGTGGCCTCTGAGCAAACCTCCCAGGTTGTTGTTATCGATCAGTTCACGTCCATATTACCTCTGAACTACGTCTCTCCACTTTCTCCGGCAGAGAAAATCTATCGCCACAAAAATGATCACTTCCATATTACCTCTGTCATATTTTTCTTTATCCCCACAAAGTCATATCTTACCACATCCACATTACCTCTGAGTAAGATATTTTCAGAACTTTTTTATGTCCATGTCACCTATGAGTAAAGTTTTGCTCTTCGACTTTCTACTATCACGTTCGCATAACCCCTGGTAGTGCTAGTCATTTAAGCTTATTATCTGTACTTAAGGTACGCCATGGGTAATAAGTCCACAACCCATATGTACAAATCAACTCTTGGTTCTTCATCCCCAGCAAGTGCCTATGTGCAACATTTTCTCCTTCGTTACAAATTTTTGTAAAAAGCCATCATCCGTATCCAAGAGTCCTGGATACGCAATGGATGATGGATCCTCAAAATCTCCCCAGCGAAGCAATCCTTAGGTCTACTCGCACAATCCCGCAGTGACTATTCAAACCAATCTCGTTAGACGCTAGCCATGCTCATATTGCCTCTGAACTATCGTCCCATCAATCTCTCCAGCGGAGCGATCCTTTGGTCTATCTTCATGTTCGGATAGACCACACTCAGCTAATCACTCCTCAATGAATTTTTTGCACATTAGTTTATGTTCATATTATCTTTGAACTGTTGTCATAATATTTCTCTCAGGCTGAGTTTGTCATGTTCATATTATCTCTGAGCAAACCATCAGGGTTCGGCTATCAATTATTATGTCCATATTATCTCTGATATCGGTTGTCATCTCAACTTAATACCCTTATTTAACTCTAAGTACACCAGTGGTGTTAGTTCCACAAAGACTGCCACATCCATATTACCTCTGGCAGGGCTTGTCTTAAACCTATTACTTGCACTCTCGTGCACAAGAAGTAATAGGTCCACCAAAAAAATCCCCGGAGGAATTCCCGTAATGGAAACGAATAATGCAAGTCCACATTACCTCTCAAATAAAAATATGTCTCTTTACTATCCCCATAGAGTCATATTTTACAGCGTTTATATTACCTCTGGCAGGACTTGTCTCAAACCTATTACTTGCACTAACGTGCGCAAAAAGTAGTGAATCTACAAAAAACTGTCACGTCTATATTACCTCTGATAGGGCTTGTTTCGAACTTATTATTTGCACTCAACATGCACAACGAATAATAGGTCCACCAAGGATCCCCTAGTAGGATGTCCTCAACAAATACGGTATTGTACTACGTCCATATTACCTTTGCTACGATATCCGAAGTTCACACAAACAATCAAAGAAATAGAGGGCCCTTATGTGATTGAAACAACATCTCAAATGGCGCTTATATGTTAGCCAAACCCAATGGAGATTTGATAATGGCTCCTATCAACGGCAAATTTTTGAAGAAGTACTATGCTTGATCTCCTTTGCTTAATGGAGTATGATGAAGATCTCATTCTGACGATACTACGTATAAGTTTAGCTGAATCATATTCTATCAGGTTCATATGACCTCTGAATAGATATGCTTAACTAATTTGTAAACCTATCATGTTCATATTACCTCTGATAGTGTTTTGTATACAAATTTAGTTGGATTATATTCTATCAGGTTCATATTACCTCTGAATAGATTTACATTCAGCTAAACCTTACCGAAAGTATATCATGTTCATATTATCTCTGATATCACTTTCATCTTAGCCTATCATTTATATTCTAAAGTGATGGGTCCATAAAGTCAGAAAATGTATCTTTATTATCTCTGAGAAAATAAGGAGCAAAAAAAGTAAAAAGTACATCATTGGGGAGGAGAAGTTAAATCCCTGATCTGTTGTGCCAAAGCAGCCATCCTCTTATTTTTAGAGTTTAAAATGTTTGTGCGAGCTAGTTCCAGCCTTGCTTCGTCACTGCTCAAGAGAGATAGTTCGGACAAAGAATCAACAAAACTTGCGTGGATGAAACCCACATGTGTCAAGTTCTGTTTAGCTGTATTCACTTGGCCTTCTAATACATCACGAACTAGCGATGCTTTGAGAAGCCTCTCCCTTGTTTGAGCAAGTTCAGCCTCTAATTCTTGAACCCTCACTTCATATCCCTCGTATTTTGTACGATACTGAGCTAGCTGAGGAATACTCTCCACCAATACTGCTTGCTCTTTCTCCATCTCTTGTTGATGTTTTTGGATGGATTTGTTTGAAGTTTCTATCTTCTGAGCAAGTTCAGCAGTTAGGGAGTCATACTCAGCCTGAACCAAGTCATCGATGTTATCTCGGGATAGTTGCAAATATTCGTTAATGGGTTGTTCTAAAATATTAACCATTTGCTCTAGCGTATTAGCTCTCTCAGCGTCATTAAAATTTCTAATTTGTGCTATAGTGAGCTTGGAGGACGTCTTCAGAGCATCAAAGCCTAAATTCTTCTCTAGTACCATGGATATTAATTCTTTCAAAGTGAGGTAGAATATGCTAGTGTATTATTCAACTAGCATAGCAAAGCTCGAATGGATGCTGGAGTGGCCGCAATATCGGTAAATCCCCTTTCTGGAATGACTGCAGAGGATGTTGCCACAGTCGTTGCTTCAACAGATGGCACGACAAAAAAAGAGACACTAACAATAGTTGAAGTTGCTAGCATGCTCGATGAAGGAGGCACAGTCGAGATGGTAGGTTTATCCACCTCTGATATTATTTGAACTGCTGCTGGCGGGATTACATCTGAGAATGTTGCGGATGAAGGATCAACAGTTTCAAGGTATGCTTCTTCAACGATGGCCACCACCATTTTATTAGCTGGATCCGCAACAAAATCAGAGGTTGTTTCAGCTCCGCCCTCCCCCGAGATGTCTTTGCCTGAAATTAAGATAAGAGGAAGTTAATATCAATTTGATGTTAATTTTTCCTGAAAAAATTGTAAAGACAATATTTACCCATGGCCTATGGTATGTATATTGCGTCTGCATCCTGTATAGATAACTCATTTCTTAATGATGCTACACAAGCTATCATACCTGGCAAGGAGGGTACACCAACTGAAGCTTGAGGGTAGTCATCCCAATCATCACCCAGATCTACTCGAGGTTCATCGGGTGGAATCTCGATTGAAATACTTACATATGAAGGAGGGGCTAGTCCTATTATTTATCTTGGTAAAGGTATACTGATCATTATTGAGCTCGGCCTCGAAGGCGATATAGAAGCACCACCAGTAATAGTAGTAGCGGCAGCAGTCGCGGGCAAAGAATCTCCAACACTTTCAGCTGGAACTGTGGAGGTACCTTCTTTAAAAGGCAAAGGATCCCTAATCAAAGAATCATCCCCAACAGGGGAAATAATAGGTTCACTCCTGGAAGAGACCCCCTTAGTGGAAGTCTTTTTAGGACCTCTGGTAGTCTGCTTCTTCTTGCGGGGGTAAGGCTCTTTCAGAGTAGAAGCCTTTCGTTTATTGGAAATTATGAGAGGCTCTGCCGGGGGAGCTATTAAACCTCTCGGTAAAATTAATAAATAATTATCTGCACCAGTAGTTTCATTACCTTCATCAGAGGAGACAGATGGTATCTTCTCTCTTCCAGTGGACTTATGGGAGGGCATTCTGAAACTTCCATATACATCAAAATCACGATGGAAGGTATTGATGGACACATAAAATTATGCGTATGAATGAAGAATGTACAACTCTATAGAGAAAGAAGTCGCGGGCACAGCAAAGGTTGCTCCAGTACAACCCATGATGAAATATCGCCATCCTCTAGCTCCATCAATAAGCCCACCTTTGAATTTAAAGTTGGGATAGGATTTCCCACGTGCAACTGATCATATCCAAATTGCTTGGCGAAACGGCTAGGCAGATACGGCTCTAAGTAGCAGTGGTCCACACTTCTGTACAGCAAGTGGGAAGGTCTAATGCAGACCAACCAGTAAAAGGCTTCAGGAGAAAGAATAGACTTTCCCTGACCTACATCCTAAAGCTTAGTCCCATGTTGATTAATATGTATGGGGGGACGGTGCAGAAGAACTTCCAACTATGGGCAAAATTTAGTGCTAGTCGATAATCTATGACGCTAGTCACATTCTAAAAAAAATTCTTGTAATTCAATAAGAAGTTATTGCCCGAACCACTGGCAGATCCGGGAGACATCACTCTGGTGTTGTGAAGGATTAACCATCCCATCAGATATAAGAATGGCAATTCCACTCTGGGATATCCTTCATGCTGTGTAGTATCGGCCAACAGCCCATCAGTAATAGCCCTCAGGCCAGCTTGTATCCTGCATACCATGGCAGGAAGCAGGCCCAATCTTGCTCCAAATATTAAATATACTGCGGGCCATAAGGTGTTGCGATGAATGCGATTCGCAGACACGATGCCAGGCACCACCCATCGGCGTAGCCAAATAGAAAGGAAGTCAGCCAGTTGAGCTTCTCTTGACAGAGGCTTTCGGTAATGCCTCATATAACTGTAGGCTTTGGTTCCTACAGGATAACCCCCTATCTCTTTATTGAGAACACAATCTAGAGCCCCTGCATCTTCAATAAGATCATCGATTGTGTTGGTATTAAGAATGCTTAGAGGGTTCAAAGGTTTGTCTTTGCTATCTACAACCTTGTCCTGCTTGGCATTTCTAGCCTGATGAAAGAAGAGGTAGGATACCCGTTTGTTAATACGGGCTAAATCAGAGGGCTCTCTGTAGAAGGTAGTGCATGCAAGATAGTGGCTCATCAGCTCTTGGTACACTGCCACTACCCGAGGGTTGGTATCCTTCAACTCTCTGTTGGTGGGGACGTATTCTTCATAAGGAATGTCTTCCATTGACAGCCTTGAGATATCTGCCATCTCATGAAGGGCTAGGCCCAACTCACCTATCGGAGTAGCAAAAGTCCCAGTTAGCAAGTTATATCGCTCCATCAAAGCTAAGAACAAATTAGGGTTAATAGGCAGCCCAACACTAGTAGCACTCACAGTCTCAAATAAGTTAAAACTTTCCAGCTCTATCTGAAAGTGCTTCAGGGCCCATGCAGTTAAACTGGCCTATTGAAGATTCTGGGGGTTAAGCCATCCACTAGTGCGAGGGTTAACCCGGGGATATACTCCTCCCTGCTCCATAATTCATTGTAAAAAGTTGCCATTTGAAATGGCTGGAGCAAGAAAGAGTCCTCACTAGGGATGCAGCCTGGTAGTAATCCTCTGAAGGGCATAACAGGGCCTGAGGGACTACTTACAAAGGATCCTTGGTTTAATCCTTTCTTATAAAAGATCTTCCCTGGCTGGCCATAAAGATCAGGAGTCAGAGTCTATGCCATCCTTCTAGGACGTGTGGCATGGAAGAATGCAGAGATAGGATAATCTCTGGACATCTTTGGCATGAACATGACCGTGCCCTCAGCAGAAAATACCCAATCTTCTATCTTGGGCTTTTGTCACGCCCCAGTCCCAAAATGACGAGGGGCTGAGCACGTGAGAAATGGCCAGCAGCACGCACCGATGGACAACCCAATTTAATGGATCCATCAGGGCATGCTTAAGCTGTTACAAGTCTTAGGTATATTTATTCTCATCCACAGAATAACACAGATTAATGACGAAAATAATGCAAATAGAATTAAATATGCAATACTAAATAAGGTTATCTCGGGAAACAAATCCGAGAATTATTCTGTTACATTTAAGGAAACATAGACTGGAAATAAAATACTGAAAAGGAAATACTGTGTAGCTGAAGCCGGTGCTCAGGTGAAGTCTTCTGCAACTACCTCGTCCTCGGTTCCGGGTTCTGCTCCAAGGAGTGCTCCTGTACCGTACACCTCGGGGTAGTTCTCTGCGGCTACACCTGGGGACATAGTCTATTCCAGGTCCTCAGGGGACATAACAAGGTACAGAAAATACAAAACAAAACATATGCAGTGCAGCAATAATGAAACAGCAGGGTAAATATGTAAACCAGCTAGTGATATGCAAGTGAGAGTTTTAGTCATACTCAGGCTGACTACTACAGGATCAGTGTCGAAGAAGCCATAGCAGTATTTTCTCGAGGAGCCAGTAAGGAACCAAAGCTCTGTATCAGAGTTTAAGGCACCGCCAGATAAAAGTATTTATATTATATTATATTCAGCCTTGATATGATAATACTCTCCCCATCCCATGAAATCTTACGTCACAGTTCCAGAATATATCAGGTACAAGTCACGCAAGATTGAACTAATGCAATGAGTCAGGCTAGAATCTAAGCATGTAAACTGGAAATGACATGAAAATGTAGCCTATACGGAATCACCAGGTATATCTCAGGCAATTCCGTCACATGAAGAGTGTCAGGTGTCCTGGGTTGAGCAGTTAAACAAGTTCACATATGAAGCTACAGAAATCAAGTAAAATACTATAACCAGAAATATCTGAGAATTGGCAAGCTTTATTGCCCACTGATGTATAACCAAGTCCAGGAAATAGGTAGCAAAGCTGCAAGTTTTGGCAAGGTGCACTTGCCTGTGGTTCCGGCTCGGTTCGCAGTTCTGACTTCGGCGGAAATTGCAGGCGATATTCCGGTTGCTAAAACAAACATCACCATCAGATCCAGAAAATATCAATCAGCTAAAAATGCCTGTCCTTGGGTCCAATTTGGAGACAAGGGCAAAACGGCAATTTCGGGTCAAAACGGGGTCCATCAGTAGGCCCGCTTTGCACCAAAAAACGCGTTCGGGTCAACGATCTCCAAATTCACCAAACTTAGTGTCAACAGGTCAGAAACGCTGATACGAACCCAACGGAACTTTCAGAATTGAATTCCGATGAGCCGATCATAAAATCGCCCGTCGATCGGGGCCTGTGGGGCCCACGACACGCGATTTCGTCAACATTCTCAGAATCAAACCAAACTTGACCCACAGGACCAGCGTATCGCTACGAGTCCGATGGCACAAGTTTCGTCTCGATCCGACGTGTGTACACAAAGTTAGGTCAAATTGCAGAAAAGTTGGATACGGGGCGATGTCTGCGGATACGCGTTGATTCCGGCGTGCACGCACACCCAAATCGACTTCCGCAAAATCCCACACGTCCGTATCGACGAGGCGCTCGTGTCTGTGAAGACCGCGCGCGACCAAGTCGTCCCGTTTGGCGGGGCGTACTCGGTTTCGGGGTGAAACAGGGTCTGGTTTTTCCTGTTTTTGGATCGCGGTGTACGATCACCACAGGACGCGATGCCCCGAACAGTTTGTCCGGACAGCGAGAGGGTCAAACAGGCTTCGCAACGCAATTTGCAGAATCGAAAACAAAGCTACGAGCAAAAAGTTACACGTACCTGAAGGGGACCCGAAAAATCGGGGGCGAATCGTGTCCGACACGTGTCCGACTCGTGTCGGACACAGGAACCGAGAATTAGGGTTAGGGTTAGGGCTTGGCCTTGGGGATCCGGCGAGGGGCGGCGGAGACGGCGGCGCGCTGCGGCGGAGGGGCCGGGGGCTTCGCGGCTGCGCTGGGAGAGGCACGGCGGCGCTGGGAGAGGCGCGGCGGCGGCGCTGGCTGCTGCTGTTGCCGCTGCTGCTGGGGAAAGGGGGAAGTCGGCGGCGGCTCTGCTGCGGGAGGAGGGAGGTGGAGGAGAAGAAGTCGGCGGCAGTCGACGGAGACGCAGCGGCGAGCGGCGAGGCGTAGCGGCGCAGTGGCGGTGGCGGTGGTCGTGGCAGTGGCCGAGAGGGGAGGGGGATTTTTAAAGGCGGCAGGGGGAGGCGGTCGTGGCCGTGGGAGGCGGAGGAGGGGCGAGGTGGCCGGGGTCGTGGACGAGGGTGGCGGGCTGGGCGCCGCGTGGCGGGCGGAGCGCCGCCGGACGCGGGCGCCGCCGGAGAACGCGGGGGGGAGACGGGGTCGTGGGTGCAGGCGGGTTGGGGGTGCGGGTCGGGCGGCGGCGGATCCGACCCGACCCGCTGGGGCGGGTACTGGGCCGGGTTGGGCTGGGCCGGGCCGGCCCAACGGGCCGCGGGCCGGTTGGTTTTATTATAAAAAATTAATAATAATAATAATATTAATAATAATAATAAAACATTTAATAAATAATTAATTAAATAAATAGTTTTTAGGTATTTAAAAATAGGTTCGGGGTCCGATAAATTCCAGAAAAATTGCCCTAAGTCCAGTTTTTTATTTTACACCCAAAAATATTATTTTCATAATATTTTAATATTGTTTAATATCAATTAAAAATCGTTGAATAATTAAAACCCTGTTTTTAAATTACAGAAAAATCCCAGAAAATTCTAGAAAATTGTGAAAAATCCAGATTTTAAAATTATGAAAAATCAGGGGGTTTAAAATCTACCCCCCTTAAGAGGATTGCGTCCTCGCAATCAAAGAATAACCGGTCAACAGAGATGACGCAGTCGCAACATCGTTTTGAAAAATACATCGCAAGATACTTAGGGAAGTACCGTTTCCCTAAAAATTAAAAGTTTACACTTTCCAGGAAAATCTAGTTAAAATTATAACTTTTATGAAAAACCAGGTTGTTATTAACAAGTTGTAATTTACTAGGTTGGGGCTGAGGTCACGAACCAACGGGCACGAACTACACAAGACTAGGAACGGAAAACTACAAATCACTTACTCGCATCGGCTTCCTGCACAGCTATCGCGTAAGCTTGCTCTCGTCCTTGAGGTAGATTCCTCTGCTGTTGCTGAGCTTGCTGGTAGGGTGCTGCTCGAGGTGCTGGTGGAGTTTGCTGGTTCGCCCTTGGTGCTTCTTCTCTTCGCTCAGGGCAGTCTCTTACTGCATGTTGCCTGGATCCGCAGCCTAAGCAGAGTCCGAGTTTACGTCTACATTCCTTCTCGACATGGCCTATCTTGCCGCAGTGGTAACAGGTAGGAAGGTAGAAGGCTTTTGGTGCAGCTGGTAGTGGCGAGCTTGTTTGTTGACGCTTTGCAGACTCCTCTTGTGCTGCTTTGGTTGGTGCGGATGGGGAAGGCCGCTTCAGTCTGATCTCTCTCTTGGTGATGCGCTCTATGCGTCGAGCCGCAGCAAGGACGTCTGAGTATGATGTTGGTGCGACGGACCCAATTAGTTTCTGCAGCTCAATGTTCAGTCCGTCGAAGAATTTCTCGGCCTTCTCTTCCTCAGTCGGGATCAGGGTGGGGGCGAAGCGGCTCAGACGAATAAATTCTGCGTTGTAATCTTCCACCGTCATGGAGTCCTGAGTGAGGCGATTAAATTTGTCCCGCAGTTCTGATCGAGCATGGCAGGAATGTACATCTCTTGGAAGAGTCTGGAGAACTCCTCCCAAGTGACTCGGTCTGGTCCGAGTCGCGTCTCCTCGGATAGCCACCAGTGATGGGCATTGTCCGTCAATTGCATTCGGACGGCAGTCATCCAGCGTTCCCGTGGAAGCTCGGCTGCTTCAAGTTGATGCCGTATGTTGGTGAGCCACTCATGAACTTCTGTGGGTTCCTCTTTTCCAGAAAAAGTGCGGGGCTTCAGTTGGCGGAAGTCGGTGATAGAGCCGGTAGATGGCCGTCGAGCTGGTAGGTTGGCCTGCCCCAGTGCAGTTACGATGCTGTCCCTTAAGAAGTTAGCTTCGCGACGCTGAGCCTCGTGTTGAACTTGTTGCTGAGCTTGCATCATCGCGTAGATCATTTGAAATATTTGCTGCCCGTCGATTGGCTGTCCTGGTGGGAACACGGGCATTGGTGGGATGAACTGCGGCGGAGGTGGGATGTCATCGCACCGGAATCGGGAGGTAGGTTGACCTGCCGGCCGGCTCTGTTGAGTTATGGGGATTCCTCCGACTGGTGTCACTTCGTCGTCGTAGGTGACACCTGCAGCTTGTGGTGTTCTGGCTGGTGTCTCGTTGCATTCTTGTGGGTCCATTTCCCTGTATCCAAAAATATCCAATAAGAGGCGCACAGGAATCAAGGCAAGATGCAAGTTTAGTTCGAATACGATACAGATATCAAAAACGATTCACGCAAGTGGATGAGATTCAAAAAAAACTTATCCTATCTTATTGCAGGCCTGTTCGATCCCTAAGTTAAAACCGAACAATTTAGTCGTAGACCTGCATGGGCCACCACAAAAACCATGTCACGCCCCAGTCCCAAAATGACGAGGGGCTGAGCACGTGAGCAATGGCCAGCAGCACGCACCGATGGACAACCCAATTTAATGGATCCATCAGGGCATGCTTAAGCTGTTACAAGTCTCAGGTATATTTATTCTCATCCACAGAATAACACAGATTAATGACAAAAATAATGCAAATAGAATTAAATATGCAATACTAAATAAGGTTATCTCGGGAAACAAATCCGAGAATTATTCTGTTACATTTAAGGAAACATAGACTGGAAATAAAATACTGAAAAGGAAATACTGTGTAGCTGAAGCCGGTGCTCAGGTGAAGTCTTCTGCAACTACCTCGTCCTCGGTTCCGGGTTCTGCTCCAAGGAGTGCTCATGTACCGTACACCTCGGGGTAGTTCTCTGCGGCTACACCTGGGGACATAGTCCATTCCAGGTCCTCAGGGGACATAACAAGGTACAGAAAATATAAGCCAAAACATATGCAGTGCAGCAATAATAAAACAGCAGGGTAAATATGTAAACCAGCTAGTGATATGCAAGTGAGAGTTTTAGTCATACTCAGGCTGACTACTACAGGATCAGTATCGAAGAAGCCATAGCAGTATTTTCTCGAGGAGCCAGTAAGGAACCAAAGCTCTGTATCAGAGTCTAAGGCACCGCCAGATAAAAGTATTTATATTATATTATATTCAGCCTTGATATGATAATACTCTCCCCATCCCATGAAATCTCACGTCACAGTTCCAGAATATATCAGGTACAAGTCACGCAAGATTGAACTAATGCAATGAGTCAGGCTAGAATCTAAGCATGTAAACTGGAAATGACATGAAAATGTAGCCTATACGGAATCACCAGGTATATCTCAGGCAATTCTGTCACATGAAGAGTGTCAGGTGTCCTGGGTTGAGCAGTTAAACAAGTTCACATATGAAGCTACAGAAATCAAGTAAAATACTATAACCAGAAATATCTGAGAATTGGCAAGCTTTACTTGCCCACTGATGTATAACCAAGTCCAGGAAATAGGTAGCAAAGCTGCAAGTTTTGGCAAGGTGCACTTGCCTGTGGTTCCGGCTCGGTTCGCAGTTCTGACTTCGGCGGGAATTGCAGGCGGTATTTCGGTTGCTAAAACAAACATCACCATCAGATCCAGAAAATATCAATCAGCTAAAAATGCCTGTCCTTGGGTCCAATTTGGAGACAAGGGCAAAACGGCAATTTTGGGTCAAAATGGGGTCCACCGGTAGGCCCGCTTTGCACCGAAAAACGCGTTCGGGTCAACGGTCTCCAAATTTACCAAACTTAGTGTCAACAGGTCAGAAACGCTGATACGAACCCAACGGAACTTTCAGAATTGAATTCCGATGAGCCGATCACAAAATCGCCCGTCGATCGGGGCCTGTGGGGCCCACGACACGCGATTTCGTCAACGTTCTCAGAATCAAACCAAACTTGATCCACAGGACCAGCGTATCGCTACGAGTCCGATGGCGCAAGTTTCGTCTCGATCCGACGTGTGTACACAAAGTTAGGTCGAATTGCAGAAAAGGCAGATACAGGGCGATGTCCGCGGATACGCGTTGATTCCGGTGTGCACGCACACCCAAATCGACTTCCGCGAAATCCCATACGTCCGTATCGACGAGGCGCTCGTGTCTGTGAAGACCGCGCGCGACCAAGTTGTCCTGTTTGGCGGGGCATACTCGGTTCCGGGGTGAAACAGGGTCTGGTTTTTCCTGTTTTTGGATCGCGGTGTACGATCACCACAGGACGCGATGCCCCGAACAGTTTATCCGGACACCGAGAGGGTCATACAGGCTTCGCAACGCAATTTGCGGAATCGAAAACGGAGCTACGAGCAAAAAGTTACACGTACCTGAAGGGGACCCAAAAAACCGGGGGCGAATCGTGTCCGACACGTGTCCGACTCGTGTCGGACACAGGAACCGAGAATTAGGGTTAGGGTTAGGGCTTGGCCTTGGGGATCCAGCGAGGGGCGGCGGAGACGGCGGCGCGCTGCGGCGGAGGGGCCGGGGGCTTCGCGGTGGCGCTGGGAGAGGCGCGGCGGCGCTGGGAGAGGCGCGGCGGCGGCGCTGGCTGCTGCTGTTGCCGCTGCTGCTGGGGAAAGGGGAAAGTCGGCGGCGGCTCTGCTACGAGAGGAGGGAGGTGGAGGAGAAGAAGTCGGTGGCAGTCGGCGGAGACGCAGTGGCGAGCGGTGAGGCGTAGCGGCGCAGTGGCGGTGGCGGTGGCGGTGGCGGTGGCGGTGGTCGTGGCAGTGGCCGAGAGGGGAGGGGGGTTTTTAAAGGCGGCAGGGGGAGGCGGTCGTGGCCGTGGGAGGCGGAGGAGGGGCGAGGTGGCCGGGGTCGTGGGCGAGGGTGGCGGGCTGGGCGCCGCGTGGCGGGCGGAGCGGCGCCGGACGCGGGCGCCGCCGGAGAACGCGGGGGGGAGACGGGGTCGTGGGTGCAGGCGGGTTGGCGGGTGCGGGTCGGGCGGCGGCGGATCCGACCCGACCCGCTGGGGCGGGTGCTGGGCCGGGTTGGGCTGGGCCGGGCCGGGCCAACGGGCCGCGGGCCGGTTGGTTTTATTATAAAAAAATTAATAATAATAATAATAATAATAATAATAATAAAACATTTAATAAATAATTAATTAAATAAATAGTTTTTAGGTATTTAAAAATAGGTTCGGGGTCCGATAAATTCCAGAAAAATTGCCCTAAGTCCAGTTTTTCATTTTATACCCAAAAATATTATTTTCATAATATTTTAATATTGTTTAATATCAATTAAAAATTGTTGAATAATTAAAACCCTGTTTTTAAATTACAGAAAAATCCCAGAAAATTCCAGAAAATTGTGAAAAATTCAGATTTTAAAATTATGAAAAATCAGGGGGTTTACAGCTTTGTCTGGGATTGCTTATCAATAACATCCCCAAATAAGAAAGCTGGTTTCTTATACTCGGTCCCATCTATGTATGTCAAGGGTTCCCCACTATTCATACTCAACAACATTCTTTCTCCTTGGGCCAAGATCAGAGTTTCCCTTTCTTGAGGATACTCGCTTCCAGATATGGGGAAAGTCACATGGTATAAGTCCTCCAAGTAGTTATAATTCAACATTCCAGCAGCAGAGCCCATTACTTCAGCCAGAAGGGGGATCTGTAGGTCCACTACAAAAAGCAAGAGAATAAGTCAGTTTTATACAGGAATTTACTTTCAGCGCGTAAAATGTAAAGTGCTACATTCTTGCAGTATACGCCAAAATCTAACAGTTTGAGCTTTTACGCCAGACTGCAAAAATTTGAGTTTTACGCTGGAATTTACTTCCAGTGCGTAAAATACAAGGTTTGTTGTATATGCCAAAATTTGTCAGTCTGAGTTTCTACGCCATACTACAAAAATATGGAGTTTTACGCTGACACATTAAGAATATGGGCATATTTGTGTATACACGTATAACGTGTGCGAAGGATTTTATTCCTCTAGATGTTTTTACCTATGATGTCTGGTGTACAGCTAGACGACGGAGCACTTCATTCAGAACGAGGCTCGCTTGGCCTAGTAGGAGTCGCTCGTGCTTAAGAAGAGGAGCGAGATGATGAAGCGGCTTTCTTTTCCTTAGCAGCGGAGGTCTGTTTTGGTGCCATGGCGAATCTGAGATTTTTTCAGAAAGGGACGAAGGGTTTTTCAGAAAGAGACGAAGGATTTTTCTCTTTCATGACCTAAGCCTATTTATAGAGTTCAAGTGACTCTCCGAATCCTTAACCAAATTTAATTTTTTATCATAGTCGGTTATGATTTGGGACTACGTCAGCCGATCATTTGAAAAGAAAGACAGATAGTCATGCTGCGTAACGGATCCCTGATTTTATGCTCAGATTCTTTATACGTGCAGAGCAAGGATCCATGATTTTACGCTCAGAAGCTACAAATCTACGATTTTACGCTCAGAAGCTACAGATCTATGATTTTACACTCAGAAGCTTTTACGCTCAGAAGCTATAGATCTATGATTTTACGCTCAGAAGCTATAGATCTACGATTTTACGCTCAGAAGCTACAGATCTACGATTTTACGCTCAAAATCTACGGATCTATGATTTTACGCTCAAATGCTATGGATCTATGATTTTACATGCATCTTAAATTATGCGGGACAGATCAGTTAGCAAAATACGCGTATATCTTGATAATTTAGGTTTTACGCTTGAAAAAGCCAGTTACAAGAGTTTACGCAAAAAATGCTTTTCTTTCTCAGTCGAAAGGACTTTATTAGATGAAGGGCCAAGGAGTTCCTTGAAAGTGTCTGTCTTCACTGGAAGATGACTTTTCTTCCTTGGCCATTGATAGTTCATTCGAAGATTAGCCAGTATCTAGTTCAGGGATGGCCTGTTCGACGGACATTTCTTGCCTTGTCTCGAAAATCTTTCGAGAAGCCATTTTTTTGAAGATATTATTCTGAACAGATATTCTTCGTATTTATGAAGGAGAAATGATAGTTCAGAATTCTATGTGACTCCTCGTCCAAAAACAGCATGACAATTAGATTTTTAAGACAATTCAATGCTAAAAGAGTTTTTATGCATCTTCCTTTATGCATAAAAGTCGTAACGTGACTGGAGACATATTTATCAGAGTCTGCGTAAAAATTACTCAAGCACGTTGAAGCTGCGTATTATCAGACTTCCTCACAGCAACATGGCAAATCAATAGTGCGTAAAAGAAGACAAGTTTATTAATCATGATTACATATGATGGAAATCCATTTTCTTACAAAAGATTTTTTATTAATATTTAAGATCACGATTACATATAATGGGAATCTATTACGCTAGGTTCTCGTCTGATGGAGATCTTCATCTTCTTCTTCTACAACACTTCTTCGACCGGGGGCCAAGAAAATGGTTAATGGGGGGAGGATACAAAACTGGGCATATTTAAATTATTCAAGCCCACCCCCCATACGTCATCGACGGCCATGCTTAGAATTATGTTAGGAATTCAGACCCAATACAATACTGGAAGACACGGCCAAGCTGTCCACCAGGGTTCAGCTTCATAATGGGGGGAAATACAGCTAGCAAGCTGTGTGGTCTAATGAGACACTTCCTCTCCCTTTGACAAATCGCCATATAAAATTACTGATTATCTCGAGCAAAGGAAGCTATGATATCCTTCCATGGTCTATCGTTGCAGAGAATATTTGTTCGAAGACGTCTCTTTTTACGGCTCCTTACATGCTGGAAGAGCATAATCTTCTTCTTTCTCAGTTCAGCCCAATGAATCTCAGCAGCCATCTTTATGGTGAAGGAAGTATGGAAAAACAAGTTCACTTGCTTGCCCTTATATAGGCAGAAGAGAACATACAAAATCCTAACAACTTCTTAAATATCACCAAAAAATTAGCCTCGAAGAACGAGTCAAATTTGACCATTTTATGCTTCATTCAAAGTATTTCAAATTACGAGGAATTTAAAAACTTTGAAGGGGGTCTTATAGAAGCATAAAATACGCTGGGAAATTGTACGCGTATTATACAGTCAAAACCCCCAACATACATAAAGTCCGCATAAAACAAAGCTTCAAGGCTGTATGGCATAAAATATGGCTCCAGAGAAGTTCGCGTAAAACAGAGCTTCAAGGCTGTGTGGCATAAAATATGGCTTCAGAGCTGTATGGCATAAAATATGGCTTTAGAGCTGTACGTGTAAAACAGAGCTTCAGAGCTGTTTGGTGTAAAGTAGAGCTTCAGAGCTACCCGCGTAAAACAGAGCTTCTGAGTCGTTTGGCGTAAAGTAAATCGTCAGAGCTGTCCGCGTAAAACAGAGCTTCAGAGATGTTTGGCGTAAAGTAGAGCTTCAGAGCTGTCCGCGTAAAGCAGCGCTTCAAGGCTATTTTAGTGTAAAAAGGTTGCTATACCTCCCTGTGTAAAGTTTAAAATACGTTTGTTTTTAATGCAGTGTAAAGTTGTACGAGGAACTCTTCGTATTTCTCGGATGAATTTCTCAGACAAAACAGTGAACCTGACTCCTCACAAAAGTACTGCACGATGATCGAGAGGACGGCTGTGATAATAATTTTGTACAGAGACCCAGGTTGTCGTTTAGTGACATATTATTGATACAAGTCATGTTTTACACATTCAAAGAATACGCTGCCTATTCTACATGGGCAAAAATGAGTTTTTACGCCCAAGATGAGATGAAATCAGACGCCACGTCAAAATTTGTTTCTCGTACAAAGCTCGAGGCATATCTCTGCATTTAATGCACGAGATAGAGGGATATCTCTGTATTTAATGCACGAGATTTGGTTCTATTCTTTAGATTTTGTTATGACTAGGAGAGCCAAAACTGTGACTAATACGCTCACATTACCATCCTTGCATTTTATGCCAACCAGGCTATTTTCAACATAGGAGTACGCCGTATGCTATCCCCTCAAAATATGCCAACTCAGGCTATATTTGTAAAGGTACGTGATAAGTCTATTTAGCCTGGAATATGCTCAAGACCTCAGTCGTGATGGATAATTGAAAAGGAAAGCTAAAACTGTGACTAATACGCTCACATCACCATCCTTGCATTTTATGAGGCTATTTTTAACTATAGGAGTATGCCATATGCTATCTGTTTCATGATAAATAAAAGAAATTGGAACTAGGTTTATACGAAACCCTTTCTTTATTTATAAACAAGAAAAAAAAAGTACAATTAATCCTATACGAGAATGTTAAGTACAATTAAAATGATTCTGGAGAAAAATTGCTATAGGAGTCTGATCTGCGGTCGATCACTTTGTCCCTTGGACCACACGATGATGAAGAAGTGATGTAGAAGAAGAAGAAGCTTCAAAGATTGCAGGAGGGATTGAAGTCTCGTTGCCAAAGTTGTCAATCAACACTCTCTGTCTGTGCTCTCTCTCTCTGATCTCTTGGTCTCTGATCTTAATCCTTCTCTCCGACCTTCCTCTCCTGTGACCGGAGGTCTCTATTTATAGAGATCAGTCTTAGTAACTGTCCAGTCGGCATAGAAGCTAAATTGTGAATAGAGTTGCACTCTATATGCGGCGGTTATAATAATTGCTACCCACGTTTGAATGATCTCCTGAATCTGCGTATGACGCGTGTCCCATTATGAGGTAACGCGTATAACCGCTCCTTGAAGATTATGACATGCAAGCCACATAGGTAACTGCCCCTCGCGTAAAGATGGTTGGCATAAAAGCCAAATAACCGTCTTATTGGCGTAAAAGCCAAATAGCTGTCTTGTTGGCGTAAAAGCCAAATAGTTGTCTTGTTGGCGTAAAAGCCAAATAGCTGTCTTGTTGGCATAAAAGCTAAATAGCTGTCTTATTGGCATAAAAGCCAAATTCTGCGTAAAGCTTGATGCTGTATGAATAATAGATAACCAGCGTAAAACTAGCCAATTATCCTTCCTGACTGAGATTTTGAGCGTATTCTGGGCTAAATAGCCTTATCACGTACCTTTGTAAATATAGCCTGAGTTGGCGTATTTCGAGGAGATAGCATACAGCGTACTCCTATAGTTGAAAATAGCCTGGTTGGCATAACATGCAAGGATGGTGATATAAACGTATTAGCCCTAGTTTTAGCTCTCCCAGTCATTAAAAATAGAATAAAATCTCGTGCATTAAATGCAGAAATCTGCCCCCATCTCGTGCATTAAATGCAGAGATATGCCTCAAGCTCTGTACGAGAAACAGCTTTTGACGTGGCGTCTGGTTTTGTCTCATGTTGAGCATAAAGACTCATTTCTGCCCATGTAGAATAGGCAGCATATTCTTTGAATGCGTAAAAATAACTTGTATCAAGAATATGTCACTATACGACAGCCTGGGCCTCTGTGCAGAATCATCATTATAGCCGTCCTTTCGATCGTCGTGTAGTACTCTTTGTCAGGAGTCAGGTTCACTGTTTTGTCTGACAGGTTCATTCGAGGAATACGAAGAGTTCCTCGTACAATTTCACACTGTATTAAAAGCAGACATATTTTACGCCGGAGAGAGGTGTAGCAACCTTTTTACGCCAAAACAGCCTGGAAGTGATGCCTTACGCGGGCTGTTCTGGAGCTCTATTTTATGCTAAATAGCGTTGAAGCTCTATTGTACGCCAATAGCTCTGAAGTTATATTTTATGCCACACAGCGCTGAAGCTCTGTTTTACACGGACTTCATGCATGTTGGGGATTTTATACGTATAATTCCCCAGCATATTTTTATGCTTCTACAAGACCCCCTTCAAAGTTTTTAAATTCCTCGTAATTTGAAATACTTTGAATGAAGCATAAAATGGTCAAATTTGACTCGTTCTGCGAGACTGGTTTTTTGGAGATATTTAGGAAGTTTTTAGGATTTGGTATGATCTCTTCTGCCTATATAAAGGCAAGCGAGTGAACCTATGTTTTCATACTTCCTTCACCACAAAGATGGCTGTCGAGATTCATTGAGCTGACCTGATAAAGAAGGAGATTATGCTCTTCCAGCATATAAGGAGCCATAAAAGGAGACGTCTTCAAGCAAATATCCTCTGTAACGATGGATCATGGAAGGATATCATAGCTTTCTTTGCTCGGGATAATCAGCAATTTTATATGGCGATTCGTCCAGGAGAGAGGAAGGGTCATTCGGACCATACAGCTTGCTAGCTGTATTTTCCCCTATTATGAAGTTGGACGCAGGTGGGCGGCTTGGCCTTGTCTTCCAGTATTGTGTTGGGTCTGAATTCCTAACACAATTCTAGGCATGGCTGCCATGGCGTATGGAGAGGGGATTGAATAATTTAAACAAGCCCAGTTCTGTATCCTCCCGCCATTGACCATTTTCTTGTTCATCGATCGAAGAAGACGATGAAGTACCGTAGAAGAAGAACTGAAGATCTCCGTCAGACGAGAACCTAGCATAATATATTCCCATCATGATCTTGAATATTAATGAAAAATCCTTTATAAAAAAGGGATTTCCATTATATGTAATCATGAAAATGAAAAATCCTTTGTAAAATAGATTTCCATCATATGTAATCATGATTAATAAACTTGTCTTCTTTTACACGTTGCTGATTTGCCATATTACTGTGAGAAAGTCTGATAATGCGCAGCTTCAACACGTCTAAGTAATTTTTTATGCTGACTCTGATAAATGCACATCCGATCACGTCCCGACTTTTACGCGTACCGGAAGATGCGTAAAAAACTCTTTAGCATTAAGTTGTCTTGAAGATCCAACTGTCATGCTATTTTTGGACGAGGAGTCGCATAGAATCCTGAACTGTCACTTCTCTGATACGAAGAATTTTTGTTCAGAACATCATCTTCAAGAATGGCTTCCCAAAAGTTTCTCGAAACAGGGCACCGGGCATCACAGGTAAAGACTTCGAGAGAAATAAAGAACCTTCCGCACACGTTGTACGTGTATGCACAATAATTCGCCCACATTCCTAATGTGTCAGCGTAAAAACTCTATATTTTTGCAGTCTGGCGTAAAAACTCAGACTGTCAAATTTTGGCGTATACTATAAACTTTGCGTTCTACGCACTGGATGTAAATTCCAGCGTAAAACTTAAATTTTGGCAGTCTGATGTAAAACTCAGACTGTTAGGTTTTGGCGTATACTGCCAACCTTGAGTTTTATGTACTGGAAATAGATTCCAGTGTAAGACTCAAGTTTTTGCAGTCTGGCGTAAAACTCAGACTGTTAGGTTTTGGTGTATGCTGCAAGAGTGTAGCATCTAGCATAAAACTGACTTGTTTTCTTGCTTTTTACAATGGACCTACAGATCCCCCCTTTGGCTGAAGTGATGGGCTCTGCTGCTGGGATGCTGAATTCCAACTATCTGGATGACTTGTCCCATGTGACATTCCCTATCTCTGGAAACGAGTATCCTCAAGAAAGGGGAACTCTGATCTCGGCCCAAGGAGAACGAATGTTGCTGAGTATGATCAGTGGGGAGCCCCTGACATACATAGATGGGACTGAGTATAAGAAATCGGCTTTCTTATTCGGGGACGTCATTGATAAACAATCCCAGACGAAGCCCAAGAAGAAAGATTGGATATTTTCTGCTGAGGGCACGGTCATGTATCTGCCAAAGATGCCCAGAGATTACCCTATCTCTACATTCTTCCATGCCACACATCCCAGGAAGATGGTATGGACTCTGACTCCCGATCTTCACGGCCAGTCGGAGAAGATCTTTTACAAGAAAGGGTTAAACCGAGGAGCCTTTGTGAGCAGTCCTTCAGGCCCTGTCATGCCTTTCAGAGGATTACTGTCGGGCAGCGTCCCGAGTGAAGGTACTTCACTGATCCAACCGCTTCAAATAATGACTTTCTGTAACGACTTTATGGGACGGGGGGGATTATACCCCAAGGTTAACCCTCGTACCAGTGGATGGCTTAGCCCCAGAATCTTCGATGGGCCAGTTTAACTGCCTGGGTCCTGAAGAACTTCCAGATGGAGCTGGAAAGTATTGGCTTGTTCGCGGCTGTGAGTGCCACTAGTGTTGGGCTGTTCTCAACCCCAACTTGTTTTTAGCTTTAATGGAGCGATATAACTCGCTCACTGGGACTTTTGCCACTCCGCTAGGTGAGTTGGGCTTAGCCCTTCATGAGATGGCAGACATCTCGAAGCTGCCAATGGGAGACACTCCTTACGAAGAGTACATTCCCACAAACAGGGAGCTGAGGGATACTAACCCTCGGGCAGTGGCGGTAAACCAAGAGCTGATGAGCTACTATCTTGCATGTACCACCTTCTACAAAGAGCCATCTGATTTGGCCCATATCAACAAATGGGTATCCTACCTCTTCTTCCATCAGGCCAGAAATGCCAAGCAGGACAATGTTGTAGATAGCAGAGATAAGCCTTTGAACCTTCTGAGCATGCTTAGTGCTAACACAGTCGATGATCTCATTGAAGACGCAGGGCTTCAGATTATGTTCTCGATGAGGAGATAGGGGGTTATCCTGCAGGCACTAAAGCCTACAGTTATATGAGGCACTGTTGCAAGCTTCTGTCAAGGAAAGCTCAACTGGCTGGCTTCCTCTCTATCTGGCTATGCCGATGGGTAGTTCCTGGCATCGTGTCTACGGATTGTATTCATCGCAATACCTTATGGCCCACAGTGTGTTTGGTGTTTGGAGCAAGATTGGGCCTGCTTCCTGCCATGGTATGTAGGATACAAGCTGACCTAAGGGCTATTACTGTTGGGCTACTGGCCGATACTACGCAGCGTGAAGGATATCCCAGAGTGGAATTATCATTCCTATATCTGATGGGATGGTTAATCCTTCACAACACCAGAGTGATGTCTCCCGGATCTGTCGGTGGTTAAGGTAATAACTTCCTGTTGAATTACAGAAATTCTTCTTGGAATGTGGCTAGCATCATTGATTGTCGACTAGCACTAAATTTTTCCCATAGATGGAAGTTCTTCTGCATCGTCCCTTCTGTACATATCAACCAACAGGGGATGAAAGTTCATGACGCGGGTCAGGGGAAGACTATTCTTTCTCCTGAAGTCTTTTACTGGTTGGTCTGTATTAGACCTTCCCACCTGCTGTAAACAAGTGAGGACCACTGCTACTTGGAGTCTTATCTACCTAGCCGGTTCGCTAGGCAATTTGGGTACGACCAGTTGTACGTGGGGAATCCCATCACCAGCTTCAAGTTCAAAGGTGGACTTATTGATGGAGCTAGAGGATGGCGATATTTTATCATAGGTTGTACTGGAGCAACCTTTGATGTGCCCGTGACTTCTTTCTCCATGGAGTTGTGCATTCTTTATTCGTACGTGCAGTTTTATGCGTCCATCAATACCTTTCATCGTGATTTCCATGTACATAGAAGTTTCAGGATGCCCTCCCATAGGTCCACTAGAAGGGAGAAAATACTGTCTGTTTCCTCGTATGAAGGTGATAAAACCACCGGTGCAGATAACTATTTGCTGATTTTACCGAGAGGCGTAATAGCTCCGCCAGCAGAGCCTCTCATAATCTCCAATAAACGAAAGGCTTCTACTCTGAAAGAGCCTTCCCCCCGTAAGAAGAAGCAGACCGTCAGAGGTCCTAAAAAGACTTCCACTAAGGGGGCCTCTAGGAGTGAGCCTATTGTTTCCCCTATTGGGATAATTCTTTGATTAGGGGTCCTTCGCATTTTAGAGAGGGAACCTCCACAGTCCCAGCTGACAGTGCTAGAGATTCTTTGCTCGCGATTGTTGCCGCTACCACCATTACTGGTAGTGCTTCGAGATCGCCTTTGAGGCGGAGCATAATAAGAATCAATATACCTTTATCAAGACAAATAATGGGCCTAGTCCCTCCTTCGTCTATAAGTATTTCGAGCGAGATTCCACCCGATGAACCTCGAGTGGATCTGGGTGACGACTGAGATGATTACCCTCAAGTGTTAGTTGGCGCACCCTCTTCTCCAGGTATGACAGCTTGTTTAGCATCATTAAGAAATGACTTAGCTATACAGGCTGTAGACGTAATATACATACCATCAGCCATGGGTAAATATTGTCTTCACACTTTTTTCAGGAAAATTAACATCAAATTGATATTAACTTTCTCTTATCTTATTTTCAGGCAAAAAAATCTCAGGGGAGGGCGGAGTTGACACAACTTCTGACTTTGTTGCGGATCCAGCTAATAAAACGACGGTGCCCGACGTCGAAGAAGCATACTTTGAAGCTGCTGATCTTTCTTCTGCAATATTCTTGGGTGTCATCCCGCTAGTAGCAGTTCAAATAATATCAGAGGAGGATGAGCCCACCATCTTGACTGTGCCTCCTTCGTCGAGCATGCCAGCAACTTCAACCGTTATTGGTGTCTCTTCTTTTATCATGCCATCTGTTGAAGCAACGACTGTGGCAACATCCTCTACAGTCATTCCGGAATGGAGGCTCACTGATATTGCGGCCACTCCCAGCGTCCATTCGAGCTTTGCTATGCTAGTAGATCAATACACTAGCATATTCTACCTCACTTTGAAAGAATTGATATTCATGGTGCTGGAGAAGAACCTAGGCTTTGATGCTCTGAAGATGTCCTCCAATCTCACTTTAGCGCAGATTAGAAATTTTTGTGACGCTGAAAGAGCTAATGCGCTAGAGCAAATAGTTAATGGTTTGGAATAACCCATTAACGAATATTTGCAACTATCCCAAGGCAGCATCGATAACCTGGTCCAAGTTGAGTATGACTCCCTAACTGCAGAACTTGCTCAGCAGACAGAATCTTTAAACAAATCCATCCAGGAACGTCAACAAGAGATGGAGAAAGAGCGAGCAGTATTGGTGGAGAGTATTCCTCAGCTAGCTCAGTGCTGCACAGAATGTGAGGGATACGAATTGAGGGTTCAAGAATTGGAAGCTGAACTTGCCCAGACAAGGGAGAAGCTTCTCAAAGCATCGCTAGTCCGCAATGTATTGGAGGACCAAGTGAGTACAGCTCAGCAGAACTTGACACACGTGGGTGTCATCCACGCAAGCTTTGTTGATAGTCTGTCCGAACTATCTCTCTTGAGCAATGACGAGGCAAGACTGGAGCGGGCTCATATTAACATTTTGGACTCCAGGAATGAGAGAATGACTGCTGTGGCGAAACAGATCCGTGATTTAACTGCTCCTCCCCAATGATGTACTTTTTTGCTTTTTTTTATAATCTACTATTCCCAGAGTTAAATAAAGATGCATTTTCTAAATTTATGGACCCATCACTTTAGAATGCAAATGATAGACTAGGATGAAAGTGATATCAGAGGTAATATGGACATGATATCCTTTCGGTAGGATTCAGCTGGATATATCTATTCAGAGATTATATGGACATGATAGAATATGATCCAACTAAATTTGTATACAAAACACTATCAGAGGTAATATGGACGTGATAGGTTTTGAAGTTTCAAATTAGTTAAACATATCTATTCATAGGTCATAAAAATATGATAGAATATGATCCAACTAATCTTTGTACGTAGTATCGTCAGAATGAGATCTTCATCATACTCCGTGAAGCAAGGAAGATCAAGCGTAGTACTTCTTCAGGAAGTTGCCGTTGATAGGAGCTATTATCAAATCTCCATTAGGCTTGGCTAGTCTGTAAGCTTCATTTGAAAATATCGTTTCAATCACATAAGGGCCCTCCTATTTAGGCTAGAATTTACCATTGCTTTTGTGCGTAATGATCATTGGCCTCTTCATAGCTAAAACTAGCTCACCAACTTTGAATATTCTTTCCTTCACTTTTTGATTAAAAGCTCTAGAAATACGTGCTTGGTAGAACTCAATGCGCTGTTGAGCTTGAAGGCGTTTCTCGTCTAATCCTTCTAGCTCTTGAAGCCTTAAGCGATCATTATTTTCCTGAGTCAACTCATTAGCCATCGCTATTCTGAGTGATGGAATTTGAACTTCAATGGGGAGAACTGCTTCACACCCGTAAACTAATGAAAATAGGGTACAACCGGTTGGCGTTCGTACCATTGTGTGGTATGCCCAGAGATATTCCCCCAGTCTCTCATTCCAATCTCTTTTGTTCGAAGAGACGAACTTCTTCAAGAGTTTGATGATGGTCTTGTTGAAGGCTTTCGCCAAACCATTAGTAGCAGGATTATATGCCGTTGAGGCCATATTTTGTATCTGATTCTTATCAAAAAATTTATAAAATGCCTGACTAATGAATTAAGGCCCATTGTCATAAATTATCCTTGGGGTATCCCAAAGCGATAAATTATATGGTGCTTGATAAAGCTGATCACGTTGGATGTATTTACCTCAGCAAGAGGGATTGCCTCAGTCCATTTGGAGAAATAATCGGTGATAGCCAATATGAACCGATGTCCTCTAGAAGACGACGAATGAATATGACCAACGATATCCATTCCCCCTGCTTCAAAGGGCCATGATGCCATAGTAGGATGTAAATACTCAGAAGGCTGATGTATAAAATCCGTATGAACCTGACAGGCTCTGTATTATCTTGCATATTTCACGGCATCTACAATCATAGTAGGCCAGTAGTATCCCATCCTCCTGATACGATCCTGTAACTTAGGACCGGGTTGATGTGCTCCACATACTCCGTCATGAGCTTCTCGGATAATCCATTTTGCATCATCATCAGAGAGACATCATAACAACAGTCCATCATATGTTCGGCGATATAGACTTTGTGATGAAGCATCAAAATAGAAACGTAATGATCGTCTTTTGATAGATACTGCTTCTTTAGGATCCTCTAGTAAGATTCCGTAAGACACGAAGTCTATGAAGGAACTTCTCCAATCTCTTTTAGGAGGAAGCATGTTTACAGTATAGCTGCGTTCTATATGAAAGTTATTTTTTACACAAAACAAATCTCTGTTAAGAAGAATCACCGAATTCTGCCTTCTTATGGGAGTGGCTAGATCTGCAGCTAGACTGGCCAGATCATCAGCTTCCAAATTTTGAGATCGAGGCACATGCTCTAAGAAGAATCCTTTGAAAGACATTGCTATCTCGATCGTTGTTCGGTGATAAGGAATGAGGTCTGGGTTGCGGACTTCATATATTCCTCTGACCTGATTCAGCTGAGAATCACCAAAATCTTCCAGGTATTCAACATCCAATTCTTTAGCGACTTAAAATCTGATTAGTAGAGCATTATACTCTGCCACATTATTAGAGCAGGGTTCGGTAAGAGAATATGCTCGGTAGATGACGAGTTTATCAGGAGTCACCAGAATAATTCCTACTCCTGAAACCACGTTTTCCTTTAGACCAGTTCTGGAAGCACCATCAAAGAATAGTTGCCATGTATCACCTTCCATTGCTGAATTACATTCTGCAACTTTGTCGGGAATATCCTCGTATAATTTAGAGGTTTTTGAAATTGGATGGGCAGCTAAGAAATCAGCCAAGGCTTAACCTTTCATGGACTTCTGAGGGACGTACACCATATCATACGGTATTAATAGCATCGCCCAAGTCACAAGTCGGGAATTAAGAATACTCAGCTTATTCATCAATACCCAGAGTTGATTGATTCTGGAGATGATATGAATAGTTTGGCCCGTCACATAATATTGCGTCTTCTGAATGGCAAACATTAGGGCCAAGCATTCTTTTTCCACTAGATTGTACCGATGTTCAGCTCCGACCATCATCCTGCTTAGATAGTAGATAGCCTGTTCATGACCCTCATTGTTCTTCTATGCGAGGAGAGCCCCTAAAGAATGATCCATTGCTTGAACATACAGCAAAAATGGTCTTCCTATGACGGAAGGCACCAGAACTGGAGGATTACTAAGATAGCGTTTGATATCATTAAACGCTTGCTGACAGGCTTCGTCCCATACGAATGACACACCTTTCTTTATTAGACGAGAAAAAGGTTGACATCTTCTAGAGAGGTTGGATATGAATCTCCTGATGTAAGCTAGACGACCTTGAATTCCCCTGAGTTCTCTCAGATTATGGGGCGGTCGCATTTCGAGGATAGCTTTCACTTTATCAGGGTCAACTTGAATGCCTTTAGCAGTGATGACAAATCCCAGAAATTTGGGATTAGATACACCAAGAAAGGACTTTGTAGGGTTCATTTTGAGTTGATGTTGGCGCATCAACTCGAATACTGTATTCAAGTCTTGAATGTGATTATCCTTGAGGCGGCTTTTGACAACAATATCGTCTACGTAATATTCCACCATTTTGCGTAGATGCTCATGGAATATGTTACTCATAGCTCGCTGATATGTAGCCCACATTCTTCAATCCAAAAGGCATGACTGTATAGCAATATACCCCCAATGGTGTACGAAAGGCAGTATGCTTCTCATCTTTAGGATTTATCTTAATTTGATTATATCCTGAAAATCCATCCATGAAAGACATACGATTAAAATTGCACGTATTATCGATCATGATGTCTATGATGGGAAGAGGGAACTCATCCTTAGGGCAAGCCGCATTTAGATCTCGAAAGTCGATGCAAATACGAAATTTCCTATTTTTCTTCATGACCGGGACAACATTAGCGACCCAATCAGGATGTTGTTCTTCCCGGATGAACCTGCAGGCTATTAGTTTCTTGATTTCAGCTTCAATGGCATCCATCATATCCGGGCGAAATCGGCGTTGGTGTTGCTTTACAGGCTTTGAATTGGACAATATGTTGAGTTTATGGGTAGCTACTTTTGGATCAAGACCTGGCATATCCTCATAATTCTAAGTAAAGACATCGATATATTCTTTTATCAGCTGGATTATTTCTTCCTTTTCTTCTTCGGAAAGATTGTTAGTGATAAATATCGGCTTTGGTAAAAATTCATCCCTAATATTGACCTGGATAACCTTATCTTCAGTGGATGATTCTTTTTGTTCGAATCGGAGTTCCCATTGTGTATCCATTTACTGTGCTTAAGATTCATTCTCAAATGGTTCATATTCTTCTTCCTCTGTTTCGAGAGAATTTGTCAATATCATATTTACTTATAATGCCCGTTCGAGTTCATCATCTGAATCGGAGGACGATAAACCATCCTGAGAAGAGGAGATAGTCTCCTCACTTGACTCAGAGTTGTTCGAAGTTGCAAGAGATGTGGTATACCCTAACCCGAAATGAGTTTGCTGATAATATGGATCACCATGCAATGGCATTCGTCTATTTTTTCCATAGTTGAGGCCTGGCTCCAACTTCAAGTCATAACCTATGCTTTGCATAATCTTTAAAGCTTGTGGGCTATATCTGTGGACCTGTATTTTCTCAGCATCAGACTCGTGAGAATCTTCTTGTACAATCGGTCTATTCCGTATGCGACCGAAGACTATTGGATGCTGATTGTTGCGAGTAGGTGGAACAACGAAGATAGGATCTTCATACGGCCCGTATGTCGTGGCGACATTAGATGTTGACGCTACTTCCCATACATAAGGATGATAAAGTCTATAACTTCCAAGAATTTTTGTGCTATAGGTTCTATATTGTCATGAGGGGAATATTCCTGATTAGGAAATTGAGCGTCGGTATACTAAAAAAGAAAATCTTTATTATCGTCAGAAACCACGTTCCCAGTTATATTTACATCAGTCGGGTGCTTGTTGCGTCTAAGGTTGATGACCAAAGGTGGAGGCTTCTTGTTCAGACTGATCACTAGGGATCACTTCCTCCTCCCTATTTGGTTTTGCCCAAGTGGATAGTCATGGGTTCCACAACTTTCGGACGGGTAGTCCGTCCTTTCACCTGGATTGACAAAGGTTGCTCAGCAGATGGTTCTCCTGGCTCCCGGTGGGATTCCTCCTCCGTCCTGCCTGATACCTCCTTCATGTAGTCTTGTGTGTATAACATGGCATCAGAATAGTAGGACTCAACTCCTTTGAACAGATTGAGATCAGCAAACTCTGTTTTCACTATCCCTTGGGTGTCTACATATTTGAAACATCGGTATAGAGTTGAAGGGACAATATTGTGATCGTGGATCCACGGTCTGCCTAATAGAATGTTGTAAGACACCTCCGAATCAATCACGTAGCATGTAGCCACTGATCTAAGGTCACCAATCTGGATCCTCAGCCGAATCTTCCCTAACAGCCTGCTTTTCCTGGCATTGAAGCCCACGATTGTAGAGGTAGTGTAAGCCAGTTCACTTGTAGGAATCCTCAATGGTCTTAGCAGACTATGAAGGATAATGCTGATTGACGATCCCGGATCTATGTGAATCCGGTCTACCTCCATGGAGCTGACGTATCCGGTGTAATAAAGAGGCATGTCATATTTGTTATGTTTCAACAACATGTCCTCTTGAGTGAAAGTGATGTTAGGGACCACTTCCATCACACTATGGCATTGAGGGCATGCCACAGGCTATTTATCAGGGGATTTGAGCTGAGTCAAGCATACATCTTCCTGCATTAATACTTCACTCAAGGCCTGATGAGTGTCTTTGGATAGCCTAAGTAGCTCAAAAATGGACAATCTGGCCGAAGAATTAGCCAACTGGGCCAAGATGTCAAAGTTATATGATTTCTCTAAACCTTTGTTTTGAATATTCTTCAAAGGTTTATCAAAAAGAACTTCTTTTTGTTTGCCCTTGTCCACCAAAGTTGGTTTGGAAGGACCTGCTTCTGGCATAACAGGTTCAGGCTCTGGAGGTTTGGCAGCTGAAGTGTCTGTCGTTGCTTCCTCATGACTCCCTCCACAGTCTTTGAGGTAGGCTTTTCCTGACCGGGTTCCAGTTGCCAAAGCCTCTTCTTCCGATGTCGGGGATATTGCAACCATATGGCATGGTTTACATCTTGAGATCTTTTTAGACTTAGCTTTAGCAGCTCTAGTCTCTTCCTCAATTTCTGACACCAGATCAGGGTGAACCCACATGATCTCCCTATGCTTGGTAGTTAGGGGCACTAGGTCATGATTTGACCCCTGGTCGGAGGTAGATTAACAATGTTCATCATCGCCCGTGGAATAGATACCACACCATCCGGGACTTCTTGAGGGGGCAGATTACCAAATTGGAGTGAGATCATGTTGGCAGTGACCGTCTTCTTGCTATTACGCAGAGTGATGGCTTTGGCATCGATCAAATCCTAGATTTTCCTTTTTAGTACATAGCATGCCTTTGTGGGGTGATGTATGTACCTGTGGAAAATATAGTACTTAGGGTTATTGGTACTGTCGACTTTATTTGGGCGCTTTACCTCGGGGAGAGTAAGCTTGCCATTTTTGACTAGACAATCGAATATGCTCGGAATATCGTCGTCATCAAAAGAATATTCTTCTTTAGGCCTGGAAGTCCCAGGATTCATCTGCGTAGTTACTGGAGTATGTTGCCTGGACGTATTGATCGCCAGAGCTTCCTTTCCTTTGGAACTACGAGTATGGTCGTTATTAGAGGATGACCGCTTTCCTCTATCAGAGGTAGAGATCATGATTCTGTTATCATGCGCCTTTCGACTGTTATCTTCAGCGGCTACCGCTGAGATGATAAATGAGGTCCAATCATGGAACTGATATGTTCCCATGAACACTGAGATCAGTGGGAGAATATTCTTCCTGCAAATATCCACCAAGGCTGAATTCGGAACTCTATGAGGCATCTACAAAGTAGCCTGACGAAAATGTTCAATAAAAGTATAAATATTTTCTTTATCCTTCTGCTTCACTTCGATGAGTGATGACATCGACATGTCCATTCCTCCCTCGTAGAATCGAGCGAAAAACAGGGTCTTGAAATCTTCAAAAGAAGTAATGCAGTTGTCCGCTAGGCTATGGTACCATTGGTAGGCTACTCCAGACAGACAGCTCTTAAATACCCGAGTGAGAAGGGTGTCATTCCCCTGCAATAACACTATCATCATGCTAAAGTAATTTATGTACTGGCTTGGTGACGTCTTTCCCTCAAAAAAAACCATAGCCTGTGGTTTGTATTTTGGTGGGAAAGGAATCTCATCCCAGACAGCTGGGTATGGCTGGTTGATTCCCAACTTCTTGAGCTGATCCTTATGCTTCAGGGCATCAAATTGGGCTTTTATTTCCTGGCTGCCTGTATCAGATCTTCAGTTGGGAAAGGGACAGCAAAGAGGTGAGAGATCGGTTGTATTATAACTCCAACAGGAGGCAATATATTCTCCGGGTTAA
This sequence comes from Iris macrosiphon, assembly GCA_036927795.1. Lineage (NCBI taxonomy): Eukaryota > Viridiplantae > Streptophyta > Magnoliopsida > Asparagales > Iridaceae > Iris > Iris macrosiphon. The sequence continues at coordinate 38,517,328 of JAYESA010000007.1, forward strand.
GAGGTTGAGGAGCCGCTGACTCTTAATTTGGAACAGGCTCCTGGCTTGCATTGGATGGTGGTATGTCTACTTCCATACGTAGTTGAGTCTGAGGAACCGATATTTGAGCTATTGCATCTGCATATTGAGTCACCATCATCTAGCGCATACTCTTCATCATGGTATGCATCTCTTTAAGCGATGCTTCCAATACAGTGATACATTGCTCAGTACTTCCTGATGGGGAAGCCTCTTCATGTTCATTTCCAATAGCATAAACTCTCATTTCTCTGGATGCCACTGAGAGATTAGTATAGATCTCTGTAGAGATTGAGTCTATACTTTCATCATCAAATTCAGAAAGCTGGCGACCCCCAGTGTCGGAATCAGAAGAATATGAAGTCGATTATCGCGACCTCGAGTGAGTGTTTCGAAAAACACCTGCTTCAATATTCTCATAGAGTTTGTCAAATATCCTTTGTCTTGGAGTTCTAGGGGGATGACGTCTTGAACTTGACTTTCCTCTAGGAATGTGTGAAGCCATGTTTACTGATGTGAATGTCGGTTCTTTTTCCTGTAAGGGCAAAGAGTAGTTCAACCGATCAAAAACTGACCGTTTTGCCTAAGAACAGCAGTAGTTAATTACAACTTTATGACCATTACAATAGTGCTCCCTAGGGGGTATAATAGACATATTAGAAGATCCCCTGTCTTTGCATTTCTGGATCAAGAAATGATGTAAAATAGGGGGATTAACAGAAGAAGAAGAAGAAGAAGAAGGCTTATTATGCCTTTTTATATCAGTAGGGACGTGGAGATTAGGAACCATGACCCTCTCTCTTCCATCAGAATACAGCAGTTCACCCATGTAAGTATCATACGATCCATCATCCGTCTGAGGAGCGTATTTTCCCATAAAGCGGGTCTTCTTTACGCGGATAGACTTATCCTGGCGTAATTTGGAGTTTTGCCCAGGTTCGCACAAAACAGGGAAAGTCCTCAATCGGCCTCCAGCGTCACGCGTAATCTGAAGAGTGGGCAACTTCTTCTCTTGGGGGCGTACAACTCTAGAGGTTGGAAGATTCGCCACTTGTTTTCCCTTGATGTGATCCAAGGGTCCATCTGCCTCCTCATAAACGGGAGATATATTTTTATGCGAAGGGCGTAATTGAAATTTTTGAATTGGCGTTGAGGCCTTGTCAAAAAAATTGTCTGCCACGTCACATACGGGAGATAAAGTTTTACGCGCAGGGTGCGTTCTAGACTTCTGGATTGGCACTGGGTCATTGTCAGAAGTTTTATCTGCCACGTCACAGATGGAAGACGAAGTTTTACGTGCAGGGCGCGTTCTAGACTACTGGATTGGTATTGAGACATTGCCAGAAGTTTTGTCTGCCATGTCACAGATGGAAGACAAAGTTTTACGCGCAGGACACATTCTAGACTTCTGGATTGGCACTGGGATATTGCCAGAAGTTTTGTCTGCCATGTCACAGACGGAAGACGAATTTTTACGCACAAGGCATATAGGTTGTGATGTCACAACCTTGTTGATCAGAGAAAGAGAGCTTGCAGGAAGGGTAGAGGATGTCTGGGGCATCCACACTTTATGCAGCTTCTTGTTGTCCTGGACAGAGAGGGAATAAGAGCTACCCCCTGCGCGAAGCATGTCTTCATAAGCAGATTGGTCGAATTGGACGACCAAAGTCTTCTTCGTCGATCCGACGGATACAGCATCGTATTAAGCAATGGCTTTCTCGTCAGATGAGAAAGTAGTCCCCAGCAGAGTCGCCATCTTGTGTTTGATGATAAACAAAAGAAATTAAAACTAGGTTTATACGAAACCCTTTCTTTGTTAACAAACAAGAAAAAGAGTACAATTAATCCAATACGAGGATGTTAAGTACAATAAAAATGATTCTGGGAAAAAATTGCTATAGGAGTCTGATCTGTGGTTGATCACTTTGTCCCTTGGACCACACGATGATGAAGAAGTGCTGTAGAAGAAGAAGAAGCTTCAAAGATTATAGGAGGGGTTGAAGTCTCGTTGCCAAAGTTGTCAATCAACACTCTCTGTCTGTGCTCTCTCTCTCTCTCTCTCTCTCTCTCTCTCTCTCTCTCTCTCTCTCTCTCTCTCTCTCTGATCTCTTGGTCTCTGATCTTGATCCTTTTTTCGACATTCCTCTCCTGTGACCGGAGGTCTCTATTTATAGAGATCAGTCACCGTAACTGTCCAGTTGGCATAGAAGCCAAATTGTGAAGAGAGTTGCACTCTTTATGTGACGGTTATAATAACTGCTACCCACGTTTGAATGATCTCCTGAATCTTCATATGACGCATGTCCCATTATGAGGTAACACATATAACTGCTCCTCAAAGATCACGGCATACAAGCCACGTAGGTAACTGCCCTTCGCGTAAAGATGGTTGGCATAAAAGCCAAATAGCTGTCTTGTTGGCATAAAAGCCAAATAGCTGTCTTGTTGGCGTAAAAGCCAAATTCTGCGTAAAGCTTGATGTTGTATGAACAATAGATAACCAGCGTAAAACTAGCCAATTATCCTTCCTGAATGAGGTTTTGAGCATATTCTGGGCTAAATAGCCTTATCATGTACCTTTGCAAATATAGCCTGAGTTGGCATATTTCGAGGAGATAGCATACGGCGTACTCCTCTAGTTTAAAATAGCCTGGTTGGCGTAACATGTAAGGATGGTGATGTAAACGTATTAGCCCTAGTTTTAGCTCTTCCAGTCATTAAAAATAGAACAAAATCTCGTGCATTAAATGCAGAGATCTGCCCCTATCTCGTGCATTAAATTCAGAGATGTGCCTCGAGCTCTATACGAGAAGCAGCTTTTGACGTGGTATCTGGTTTCGTCTCGTGTTGAGCGTAAAGACTCATTTATGCCCATGTAGAATAGGCAGCGTATTCTTTGAATGCGTAAAAATGACTTGTATCAAGAATATGTCACTATACGATACCCTGGGTCTCTGTACAGAATTATCATTACAGCCGTCCTCTCGATCGTCGTGAAGTACTCTTTGTCAGGAGTCAGGTTCACTGTTTTGTCTGACAGGTTCATTCGAGGAATACGAAGAGTTCCTCATACAACTTCACACTGCATTAAAAGCAGACATATTTTACGTCGGAGAGAGGTGTAGCAACCTTTTTACGCCAAAATAGCCTGGAAGTGCTGCCTTACGTGGGCTGTTCTGGAGCTCTATTTTACGCTAAATAGCGTTAAAGCTCTGTTGTACGCCAATAGCTCTGAAGTTATATTTTATGCCACACAGCGTTGAAGCTCTGTTTTATGCGGACTTCATGCATGTTGGGGGTTTTACTCGTATAATTCCCCAGCGTATTTTCATGCTTCTATACTATCTCCTCGAAATACACCAACTCAGACTATATTTGCAAAGGTACGTGATAAAGCTATTTAGCCCAGAATCCGCTCAAGACCTCAGTCGTAATGGATAATTAACTGAGAAAGCTAAAATTATGACTAATATGCTCATATTACCATTCTTGCATTTTATGCCAACCAGGCTATTTTCAACTATAGGAGTACAACGTATGCTATCTCCTCAAAATATGCCAACTCGGCTACATTTACAAAGGTACGTGATAAGGCTATTTAGCCCTGAATACGCTCAAGACCTAAGTCAGGAAGGATAATTGGAGATTTTTACGCTGGTTATCTATTATTCATGAATCATTGAGTTTTACGCAGAGTTCGGGTTTTACGCCAACAAGACAATTATTTGGCTTTTATGCCAACCATCTTTACGCAGGGGCAGTTACCTACGTGGCTTGCATGCCATAATCTTCGAGAAGCAGTTATACGCGTTACCTCATAAAGGGACATATGTCATATGCAGATTCAAAAGAAAATTGGAACGTGGGTAGCAGTTATCATAACCGCAGCATAAAAGAAGTCTTCTTCACAGTTTGGTCTTTTACGCCAACAAGACAGTTATTTGGCTTTTACGTAAGGTGCAGTTACCTACGTGGCTTGCATGCCATGATCTTCGAAAAGCAGTTATACGCGTTACCTTATAATTGAACACGTGTCATATACAGATTCAGAAGATTATTTGAACGTGTGTAGCAGTTATTATAACTGCCATGTAAAAGGTACAACTTTCTTCACAGTTTGGCATTTTACTCCAACAAAGTAGTTGCTTGGCTTTTTACGCCAACTTGGTAGTTATTTGATTGATCTCTATAAATAGAGACCCCTGGTCACAGGGTAAAGATTATCAAACGGAGGACAGGGAGCCACAGGCGATCAAGCACGGGGATCAAATAGAAGCACAAGGAGAGATCAGAGAGAGAGCACAGACAGAGAGTGTTGGTTGACAACTTTGGCAACGAGAATTTAACCCCACTTGCAACCTTTGAAACTTCTTCTTCTTCTACAACACTTGTTCATCATCATGTGGTCCATGGAACAAAGTAATCGACCACAGATCAGACTTCTATAGCAATACTTTCCTAGAATTATTTTATTGTACTTAACATCCTCGTATAGGATTAATTGTACTCTTTTTCTTGTTTGTAAGCAAAAAAGAAAGGTTTCGTATAAACCTTCTTCTTCTTATTTTGTTTATCATCAAAAATCTATATCACTAAATCTGGACCGAGTATTCGACTCTCGCCACTGTCACTCCAACATATCGGTGACCTGCACCTCTTATCGTACAGTGACTTAAAAGGTGCCATCTGGATGCTCGTCTGGTAGCTGTTATTGTAAGAGAACTCCACCAAGTGCAAATGGTCTTCCCAAGACCCTCCGAAGTCTAACACATATGACCTTAGCATATCCTCCATGATCTAAATTATGCACTCTGACTGACCGTTTGTCTGTGGATGGTAAGAAGTACTGAACTTGAGTCGGGTGCCAAGACACTCCTGCATGCTTCATAAAAAATTGAATATGAATCTTGAGTCACGATCAGACACAATACTAACCGGTTCTCCATGTAACCTTACGATCAGTCGTATATACATGTCGGCAAGAATCTCTGTGGACTGTCCAACTTTAAACGGCAAAATATGTGCCAATTTGGTGAGTCGATCAAAAATAACCCAGACTGCATCCTTCCCATTGGGGCTAATTGAAAATCCTGTAACAATTCATTCTGGTATGGGAAGTGGCTGTAACATACCAGCGGTTCTCTAATGCTCGGCCTTAACTTGCTGACAGACTAAATATTTTGTCACAAATCGTGCAATCTTTCTCTTCATCCCATGCCACCAATAGTACTGTCTCAAATCTTGGTACATCTTTGTACCTCTCGGATGAATAGATTACATAGAGTTATGTGCTTCAGACATCAACTCATGTCTCAACTCCCCATTCAGAATATATAGGCAATTTCTGCATCTTAACTTTCTATCCTCATGGATTTGAAGTCTCGTTTGCATGTCGGCTTCCGTCTTCTCTTTAAGTCTCCGAAACCTAGCATCTGTGGGTAATATCGCCTTAATTCTCTCCACTAGTGATGACTTAACTTCAAAATTCACCAACTGCCCACTCTATCTTGGCAAAATAACCTATATTTTGAGCTCCTGTAGATCCTATAATAACTGGGGCTACATTATCAAGAAATAAGTTGTGGGTTTCCTGCTAAGTGCGTCTGCTACGACATTCGCCTTGCCCGGATGGTACTGCAAATCTATATCAAAATTAACCATCAACTCTAACCAACGTCTCTACCTCATATTAAGATTTTTTTGAGTATAGACATACTTTAGACTCTTGTGATCAGTGAAGATATCCATCTTTTCTCCGTAAAGATAGTGCCTCCATTTCTTTAATACAAATATTACTGCAGCTAGCTCAAGATCGTGCATCGGGTAGTTCTTCTCATGAACCTTCAGTTTCCTCGATACATAATGATAACTTTGCCATGTTGTATCAAAATATATCCTAGTCCACTGCCTGATGCATCACTATAAACAATAAATCCTCCTGATCTTGAAGGAAGAGTCAAGACTGGTGTTGTCGTCAATTGTCTCTTCAACTCCTCAAAGGCCTTCTAGCAATCTTCTGCCCATTCAAACTCCTGGTCCTTACACGTCATCCATGTCATAGGCTATATAATCCTTGAGAAGTTCTCCACAAACCTCCAATAGTATCCAGCAAGTCCGAGAAAACTTCTCACTTCCGCAACTGATATAGGTGTCGGCCAAGTTTCTATTGTAGTAACCTTCTCTGGATCAACTAAAAGTCCTTCTCCCGAGATGATATGTCACAAAAAGGCACCATATCCAAACAAAAATCATATTTACTGAATTTGGAGTACAACTTATCCTATCTCAGCGTCTCTAGTATGATTCTGATATACTCCTCGTGCTCTTCGTGGCTCTTGGAATATATCAAAATGTCATCAATAAATACAACTGCGAACTTGTTCAAGTACTGATGAAAAACTTTGTTCATCAAACTCATGAACACAGTTGGCGCATTGGTTAAACCAAACGGCATAACTAAGAAATTATAGTGTCCATACTTGGTCATGAAGGCTGTCTTCTGTATATCCTCTTTTCGTACTCTAATTTGATGATAACTGTATCTAAGATCAATCTTTGAGAATACACTAGCACCACTCAACTGATCGAACAGATCGTCAATACGTGGCAAGGGATACCGGTTCTTGATGGTTATAGCGTTCAGTGCCCTGTAGTCAATACACAGGCGTACCGTCACATCCTTCTTCGGCACAAATTATATGGGTGCTCACCATGGTAAAATACTAGGCCAAATGAAACCCTTCTCCAGAAGATCATCAACTTGCTTCTTCAATTCCACCAATTCCTTAGGTGTTAGCCGGTACACTAATGAAGTGATAGGCTCCGCTCCTGGAGTCAAGTCTATTGTGAATTTTATTTTCCGATCAGGTGGTAAGCCTAGAAGATCATTGGAAAATACATCTACAAACTCAAATACAACCTTTGGGTACTCGGTCTCTCCTTCTGCAGAGAGTACCTTAAGTGTAGGATGAACACCTTGCTCTTTGGCTCCCCGAAGAAACTCAAACTCCTTATGTCTTGTCGGTCTAAATATAACTCGTCCAAGCCGGCAATCTAGAGTCGTATGGTACCGACTCATCCAGCCCATACCAAGTACAACATCATAATTCGGCATAGAAAAGATCAAGAATTAAGCTCGCATCTCTCTCCCACAGACTACTACCGAACAAGATCTACAAATGTCACTAACTGGGATAATTCTGCCCCCATAAGAATTCTCATAGTCTTCGGAAGGGGTGCGGTAGCTAATCTATGTGTGGCTATAAAGTTAGCAGCTATGAATGAATACGATACTCCAAAATTGAATAAAGCTACAACAGGTAATAAAGCTACTAATATAATACCTGTTATGACCTCTCCTGTAGTAGCTTCATCTTCAATAGCCAATGCAAATGCCTGTCCTTGTCCCTGAGCTGGTCCTCTCTGTTGCCAAGCCTGCTAGAATAGTACTGCTTGTGGTGCCAAAGGTAGCCTCGGCTGATACCCTCCTGGAGCTGGTGGTCTGACTCCTCTAACTCCCATATGTGGTGCTCCCAATGCTGGATAAGCTGGCCTAGGTGGCTGCTAGAGTGGTCTCGGTACTGGTAAAGCTGGTTGGTCTACATCGGTGCTCCCTCTCGACGCTCAGGGCAGTCCTTGGCTCAATGTTTGTTGGATCCGCAAATCATCCTTCCACCATATCTCCATCCAAACATCTTTAAACCTTCAAGAAGAACCACATCTTCTCCATAATTATATCAAGAACTCTTTTCTTTATCAACAATCCATCACAAAAGAAGTACCAAGTCGAGCACAAGCAAGGAGGATAAATTCTTGGACAAGAAGAAACACCATCTTCAAATCCTCTAACAGTTTCGATAAATCTTAAATCCTTCTTCCTCAAATTCCATAACATGATGCTTTTAGATTAAGTTAATTTACTGAATTAGAACCCCTATTTTGCCATCTTTTTCTCATATTAAGAAATATAGATTTTTGGGATAGTTGGTGATTATTTGATTGTCGGTAGAACTAGTTTAAGACTTGGTGATACGATTAATGGAAGGAATCTTATTGATTATTAAAAACTGAATTAATTAATATTTAATTTCTGGAAAATAAGTATTTTTGTAAATAAATTCTCTGATATTATAATGCCAAATATGAACCTATAACTAAGGGCCACTAGCTTAGGTTTTCAGGTAATTATATGATATTGTTTTGCTAGTAAATAGAGAATTTTTTGATAAAATAAATAGGTAATTATTTTCTGAGATTAGAACAGCATATAATAGAATATAAATTATTTATAATAGATATAAACAATAATAATGGATTTTCTATGTCTCAAACAAGTTTCGGACAGAATTAGTCAACATAAAGTTGCCGAAATCTTAAAATATGTTGTTGTCATCAAATCTGAAATTTATTGTTATAAATTCATATAAATCATGTTTAATTCTAGAATATATAATTTTTTAGGATTTATTTCCATGTCCTTTAATTGGAGACTTAAACTTAAACTTTGAAAGTCAAAAACCAATAAACTAGGTCCCGATACCTAGTAAAAGTAAGCAAAGTTGTTAGAAATAATAAAGGACTTTATTTATAATTATAAGAAATTATGTTTGGATCCTTAAGTAATTAATTTAATTTTAGCTCAATTGATTTTTGAAGGAGTCGACGCGGGATCATCTTTACCATCGCTGACTGCAGAACCAGGCAAGTGTACCTTGCAAAGATGTTTATAGTTCTAAAGTTTTTATTTAATATTATTTATGCATTAGACATTATATTTGTGTGGCTTATTGATGTACTTATTAATCCTAGGGCCGTTATATGATATTTTGTTTTCGGACAAGATTCAAGTGCCAACATCCCCTACGGAGTTGAGTATCATAGTTAGAGAGTCATTCTTTCGAACCCATGTTTTATGAAAATATTATTTGTACATCCTACCATAGGACACTTGAAACGATATTCATGTGGCAGAGTCTTTCTCGACTTGATCGTGTACTTGGACTCTGGATAGGACTACAGGATGCATGCTATAATTGTAATTATAATTGTACATATTCACTGTGACTTGTGTTGATAGTTAGAGGTCATGATCTTGTATGTCTTGATTGAGATGTGAGATTACATTAGGAAGGGAGAGTCTTCATTGTGCTATGGTCATATGTTACTTATTACTATTTATAGCATATTAGGCTTTAGGTTCCCTATACGGAATCTAAAGTATTATATTTATATATACATCTTTCTTCTGGTTCTCCAACACGGAGCCTTGAGTGTACTATTAGCGTACGAAAGTATCCATTAGGATCTTTTGTGAGTACCAGCTCAGGGTACGATACCAAACTCTTATTTGCATATCATATAGTTGACTATTGTAGCTTTCCCCTTTTATTCCTCCATTATACTGTTCACTATTGGCTTGAGTGTTTATTGTACCTTGCTATGTCTCCTGAGGACCTGGATATGGATTATGTCCCTACGTATTGGCAAGGAGGTTTATCCAAGGTTTACGGGTCAGGGGCTGATATCGGAGCAGTACCAGCAGCCGAGGACGAGGTCGTACCGGAGGACTACTCTTTAGTTTTCATATTATCTTTATGTATGATGTCTTTTGATTCTTAGTATGGATTTGGATATTTCTCTCTCACTATTTTGATATGGGTTATTCCCTGTAATATTTATTTATTATATTGTGATAGATAGTTTTATTTATGGTATTGATGTTTGAGACTAATTTATCATATTGCCTTTTGTTTATGACTTGGTGGATGAGATTAGATACATAGACTATGACATATATATTGTAGACCATTTTAGTTGTGATACAGTTTAAGTGCACTCTAAAGGGTCTATTAAATTGGATTTGTCCATTGGAGTATGCTGCTGGCCATTGCCACGTGGCTAGTCCCTCGGCATTTTGGGACTGGGTCATGTCATGGTTTTTGTGGTGGCCCATGCAGGTCTATGAATATATTGCTTTGGTTTCAACTAAGGGATCGAGCAAGGCTGCGATTAGGATAGACTTATAGGATCTTATCCACAAGTTAACACATTCTTGACCTCTATATCGAATTCAATTTAATCTCTTAACTCGCATCATGCTTGATTCGTCTGTATGGTCCTCATAATTACTTGTGTTCAGAATAATGGATCCTCGAACCAGCGATAAAATTCTCGTGGGTACACCACCAGGTGTTGTGGTTATTCACGACAACGGGGTAATACCAAGGGGTGGAGACCCATCCACTCTACAAAGCATCCCTGCAGATTAGCCCGCTTCAAGGTTCCAGAGAGATGACATTCCACCACCACCGTAATTCAATTCCCCGATACCACCGCTACCAGCTTTCCTGCCAGGGCAAACTATGGACAGACATCAATTATTCTAAGTATTTTATACAATGATACAAGCCCAACAACAGATTCAGCAAGAGGCCGAGCAACGCCAGATAGAGAACTTGAGGGAGAGTATTGTAATAGCACTAGAGCAGGTAACACCACCAGTTAGACAACAATCGACGAGATCCATCTCTGACTTTCGCTAACTGAAGCCACGTACCTTTTCGGGCAAGGCGGGGCCCACTGAAGTTCATTAGTGGTTAACTAACATATAATACCAGTTAGAAGCAGCCGAGCTTCCGAGGGAGCGCTGAATGACTCCCGTCAGGATGCAGCTGACAGACAACGGACATCATTAGTGGTTCTCTGAAGAGAAATGACTTGGGCCATACCAAGTTACTTGGGAGAAGTTCTTTAGACTCTTCCAGGAGATGTACATTCCATCTATTGCTCGAGTGAAACTTCGAGAAAAGTTTAATCGCCTCACCCAAGGGAATATGACAGTAGAAGAGTACAACACGAAGTTCATACGGTTAAGCCGCTTTGCCCCTATGTTGATCCCGACAGAAGAAGAAAAGACAGAGAAATTCTTTGACAGACTGAGGTTTGAGTTACAAAGACAGATTGGTTCTGTTGCACCCACTTCTTATACGGACGTCCTTACTGCAGCTCGACACATAGAATGCATCCACAGGAGGGAGTCCAGCCTGAAGTGCCCATATATAGCCCCAGCTCAAGTATTGCAGGAAGGTCAAGTAAAACGACCTTCGATGCCTCAACCACAGTGAGCAGCCCAGAATACCCCTACTTGTAACTACTGTGGCAAGGAAGGATATCTTGCAAGAGATTATAGATGCAAGATGGGACTATGTCTAGTCTGTGGATCCAGCCAGCATACAGCCAGAGATTTCCATGCGCGTCAAGGAGGAGCGCCAAGAGAACATCGACCCACTTTACTAGCACCAAGGCCGGTCCAGCAGCCACAAAGACCAGTATATTCAGTACTATGAGCATCGAAGACGGGAATTAGAGGAGCCAGACCACCAACTCTGGGAGGATATAAGCTGACGCCACCCTTGGCACCACAGACAGCACTTTTTCAGCAAATATAGCAACAGAGAGCACCAGCTCAGGGAAGAGGTCAGGCATTTGCCACAAATATTAAGGAGGCAGAGACTACAAGAGAGGTCATCACAGGTACAATACTAGTTGCTTCATTACCTGCTACAGCATTATTTGATTCAGGAGCATCTCATTCATTCATAGCTGCAAGTTTTATAGCCACACATAGAGTAGCTACCTCACCCCTCCCGAAGACTATGAGGATTCTTATGGGAGGCGGCATCATCCCCGTTAGTGATACTTGTAGATCTTGTTCGGTAGTAGTTTGTGGTTGTGTGATGCGAGCTCAATTCTTAATTTTCTTCATGCCGGACTATGATGTTGTACTTGGTATGGACTGGTTGAGTCAGTACCATGCAACTTTAGACTGTCGGCGTGGATGTGTTATCCTTAGACCGCCGGGACATCCGGAGTTTGAGTTTCTTCGAAAAGCCAGAGAGCAGGGTGCCCAGCCTACTTTTAAGGCACTCACTGTAGAAGGAGAGCCAGAATACCTGAAGGTTATATCAGAGTTTATGGATATATTTCCCGATGATCTTCCAAGCTTACCACCTGATCTGGAAATAGAATTCACTATAGAATTGACTCCATAAGCAGAGCCCATTACCTCATTTGTTTACCGGTTAGCACCAAAGGAATTAGTAGAGCTGAAGATACAGGTTGATGATCTTTTAGAGAAGGGATTTGTTCAAGCTAGCGTTTCACCTTGGGGTACGCCAATCCTATTTGTACCGAAGAAGGATGGAACGGTACGCTTGTGCATTGATTACAGAGCACTGAATGTTGTAACAATCAAGAATAGGTATCCTTTACCGTGCATTGATGATCTATTTGATTAATTAAGTAGTGCTTGTGTATTCTCAAAAATTTAATCTCAGATTCGGCTATCATCAGATCAAGGTGCGAAAGAAAGATATACCAAAAATAGTCTTCAGGAACAAGTACGGCCATTATGAGTTCTTGGTTATGCCATTTTGTTTAACCAACGTGCCAGCTGTATTTATGAGCTTAATGAATAAGGTCTTCCACCAGTACTTGGACAAGTTCGTAGTCTTATTTATAGATGATATCTTGGTATACTCCAAAAACTACGAAGAACACGAGGAGCATCTTAGAATCGTGTTGGAGACACTACGGCAGGAGAGACTGTACGCCAAGCTCAGCAAATGTGAATTCTGCCTGGACAGAGTACCTTTACTTGGACACATATTTTGAGGGAAAGGACTTTCAGTTGATCCAGAGAAGGTTACTACAATTGAGACATAGCCTACACCTACATCAGTTGCAGAGGTTAGGAGTTTTCTCGAACTTGGCGGATATTATCGGAGATTCATGCAGAAATTCTCAAGGATTGCAGAGCCTATAACGCGAATGACACATAAGGACCAAGAATTTTTTGGACAGAGGAGTGTCAGAAGGTCTTTGAAGAGTTGAAGAAGCGGATAACGACTGCACCGATCTTGACCCTTCCTTTAGGATCAGGAGGATTTATAGTATATAGTGATGCGTCAGGTAGTGGACTGGGATGTGTTTTGATACAGTATGGCAAGGTTATCGCTTATGCATCGAGAAAGTTAAAGGTGTATGAGAAGAATTATCCGACGCACGATCTTGCGCTAGCTGCAGTGATTTTTGCATTGAAGATATAGAGGCACTATCTTTACGGAGAGCGAGTGGAGATTTTTACTGATCACAAGAGTCTAAAATATGTCTACACCTAGAAGGATCTTAACTTAAGGCAGAGGTGATGGTTGGAGTTGATGGTTGATTACGATATAGATTTGTAGTACCATCCGGGCAAGGCAAATGTCGTAGCAGATGCACTCAGCAGGAAGCCCATGACTTATTTCTTGATGACACAGCCCCAGCTATTAGAGGACCTTCAGGAGCTTGGGATAGAGGTTATTCTTCCAAGATAAGAAGGAAAGTTGGCTAACCTTGAGGTTCAGTCTTCACTAGTTGAGAGAATCAAGACAGCTTTGCCGATAGATGTTAGATTTCAGAGACTTAGAGAGAGGACGAAAGCCAGTATATAGATGGGACTTCGGATCCATGAGGACGGAATACTGAGGTATGGAAATTGCCTATATGTACCGAATGGAGAGTTGAGATAGGAGTTGATGAAGGAGGCACATAGCTCTATTTACTCTATTCATCCGGAAGGTACGAAGATATACCAAGATTTAAGGCAGTATTACTGGTGGCATGGAATGAAAAGAGAGATTGCGCGGTTCGTGGAAAAATATTTGGTCGGTCAGCAAGTTAAGGCTGAGCATCAGAGGACCGCGGGTATGTTACAGCCACTTCCTATCCCTGAATTGAAGTGGGAACATATCACCATAGATTTTGTTATAGGATTTCTGAGGAGCCCCAGTGGGAAGGACGCAGTATGGGTTATTGTGGACCTTCTCACAAAGTCGGCACATTTCTTGTCGTTCATAGTTGGACAGTCCACAGAGCTTCTGGTCGACACGTATATGCGACAGATTGTGAGGTTGCATGGAGTGCCAGTTAGTATTGTATCAGATCATGATTCTAGATTTACCTCTCACTTTTGGTGGAGTATGCAGAAGAGCTTAGGCACTCGACTCAAGTTCAGCACTGCTTACCACCCGTTGACAGATGGCCAGTCAGAGCGCACGATCCAGATCCTAGAGGATATATTGCGATCTTGTATTTTAGATTTTGGAGGGTTTTAGGAAGACCACTTGCAACTGGTAGAATTCTCCTACAATAATAGCTATCTGGCGAGCATCCAGATGGTACCTTTTGAGGCGATGTATGGTAGAAAGTGCAGGTTTCCTATATGTTGGAGTGATATAGGTGAACGACAGATACTCGGTCCAGAGTTGGTAACGCAGACAGTTGAGAAGGTAAAGCAAGTCTAGAGCCATCTTCGTGCAGCTCAGGACAGACAGAAGCATTGGGCAGACACACATCGATGACCTTTAGAGTTCAAGGAAGGTAAGCACGTATTCCTGAGGATCTTCCCAACTCGAGGCACCATTAGATTCAAAAATAAAGGCAAGCTGAGTCCAAGGTACATTGGTCATTTCGATATCTTGGAACAAATTGGTGAGGTGGTGTATCGTCTTGCATTACCCCCATCTCTAGAGGGAGTGCATGATGTATTCCATGTCTCACAGCTAAGAAGATCATGCCACATAGTTGATTATTTTGAGATTGCAGTAGACTCGAGTTTGAGATATGAGGAACAGACCGTGGGGATACTGAATACTAGTGAGAAGACGTTGCGGGGTCAGACGATCTGGCTGGTTCGCGTCGCTTGGAAGCATCACTCTCCAGGTGAATCTACTTGGGAGCGAGAGGATATCGTACGACAGCATTATCCTCACTTATTAGAGGATGAAAGTATGGCCGCAGAACTGCCATAGTTGTTATGTCATTATAGCTTCATAGAGTAGTTTTATTCTAAATTGCGAGGACGTAATTCTTTTAAGGTGGATAGATTGTAAGCCCCCTCATTTTGAATGGGTTATTTAGATTTTTTTTTAATTCTTTTTAATTATTTTATTTTATTTAAATAGATTAGAGTAGTAATTTCTAAATTATTCTTTTAGATATATGATCATTTGTTATGGCTTTGATATTTTGAGCGATGTACGACCTTTTCCTTCAAACAAATTTTATAATAATAATTTTAATTGAGTCTAATATAGTTGTAATATGGATGTTGCATTTATTTGATCTTTTTCATGCTCCAAAAATATTAAAGAACATCAAGAATTATGGTTACCGTAAAAATTGTCCCTTTTGACTAGAACTTGACCCAAACCCAACCCAAACACATGTAGGCATGTAGTGCACCCTAAGTATTTTCATGTAAATATATTATATATATATATATATATGATATTTAAATTGATTTATTTCTATTTATATAAGTTCTAACTATAGAAAGTTGTATAGGTGGCAACTTAGTTGGAAAAACCTACATAACCACTTTCCTAACCAACCCAATAACCAAACCTTATCCAATCCTAACCATAAAAATCAACCCCACCCTTCTATTTTTGGCCAGGAGAAGCCCCCCTTTGGCCGAACTCTCTAGCAATAGGATAACCCCCTCCTTTGTTTAAATCTATTTAAAAGGACCCTATATATATCAACTCATCAACAAACCCTAACCCTAAACATATCAAAACCCCTCCCTCATAGTTAGCCGCCCCTTTCCTCTCTCCCCCACACGTGAAATATCCCCCTTGCCTCTCTCACCCTCACAACATCAACTCCTTCACCAAAAATCCCTTTCACTCTTCCAAAAGCTCCACTTTTCATCATCCTTCCACCATATCTCCATCCAAACGTCATTAAACTTTCAAGAAGAATCTCATCTTCTCCATAATTATATCAAGAACTCTTTTATTCATCAACAATCCATCATAAAAGAAGTAGCAAGCCGAGCACAAGCAAAGAGGAGAAATTTTTGGACAAGAAGAAACACCATCTTCAAATCCTCCAACGGTTTCGGTAAATCATAAATCCTTCTTCCTCAAATCCCATGACATGATGCTTTTAGGTTAAGTTAATTTACTAAATTAGAACCCCTATTTTGCCATCTTTTTCTCCTATTAAGAAATATATATTTTCGTGATAGTTGGTGATGATTTGCTTGTCGGTAGAACTAGTTTAAGACTTGGTGATACGATTAATTGAGAGAATCTTATTGATTATTAAAAACTAAATTTATTGATATTTAATTCTTGGAAAATAAGTTTTTTTTAAATAAATTCTCTAATATTATAATTTCAAATATGAACCTATAACTAAGGGCCACTAGCTTAGGTTTTCAGGTAATTATATGACAATGTTTTGCTAGTAAATAGAGGATTTTTGGATAAAATAAATAGGTAATTATTTTTTGAAAAATATAACAGCATATAATAGGATATAAAATAATTTTTAATAGATATAAACAATAATAATGGATTGGCTATGTCTCAAACAAGTTTTGGACAGAATTAGTCAACATAAAGTTGCCAAAATCTTGAAATATGTTGTTGTTGTCAAATCTGGAATTTATTGCTATAAATTCATATAAATCATGTTTAATTCTAGAATATATAATTTATTATAATTCATTTTCATGTCCTTTAATTGGTTACTTAAACTTAAACTTTGGAAGTCAAAACCAAGAAACTAGGTCCCGATAGCCTGTAAAAGTAAGCAAAGTTGTTAGAAATAATAACGGGCTTGGTTTTGTATGGCATTGAAGAAATTATAGAATTTAGTTATAATTACAAGAAATTATGTTTGGATCCTTAAGTAATTAATTTAATTTTAGGTCAATTGATTTTCGAAGGAGTCGACGCGGGATCATCTTTACCATCGCTGACTGCAGAACCAGGCAAGTGTACCTTGCGAAGATGTTTACAGTTATAAATCATTTATTTGATATTATTTATGCATTAGACATTATATTTATGTGGCTTATTGATGTACTTATTGAGCTTAGGGCCGTTATACTATACTTTGTGTCCGAGCAAGATTCGGGTGCCGACATCCCCTACGGAGTTGAGTATCGTAGTTAGAGAGTCATTCTTTCGAACCCATATTTTGTGCAAATATTATTTGCATATCCTACCATAGGACACTTGACACGATATTCATGTGGCCGAGTCTTTCTCAAGTTGATCATGGTATTTGGACTCTGGATAGGACTACAGGATGCATGTTATAGTTGTAATTATAATTGTACATATTCACTGTGACTTGTGTTGATAGTTAGAGGTCATGATCTTGTGTGTCTTGATTGAGATGTGAGAGTATATTGGGTGGGAAGAGTCTTCATCATGCTCTGGGCATATGTTACTTATTACTATTTATAGCATATTAGGCTTTAGGTTTCCTATGCGAAATCTAAAGTATTATATTTATATATACATCTTCCTTCTGGTTTACCCAAATGGAGCCTTGAGTGTACTATTAGAGTACGGAAGTGTCCATTGGGATCTTTCGTGAGTAACAGTCCAGGGTACGATACCATACTCTCATTTGCATATCACATAGTTGACTGTTGTAGCTTTTTTCCTTTTTTCCCCATTATAATGTTCACTATTGGCTTGAGTGTTTATTATACCTTGTTATGTCCCCTAGGACCTGGATATGGATTATGTCCCCAGGTATTGACGAGGAGTTTTATCCCAAGGTTGACGGGTCAGGAGCTGATATCGAAGCAATACCAGCAGCCAAGGACGAGGTCGTACCGGAGGACTACTCTTGAGTTCTCAGATTATCTTTATGTATGATGTCTTGTGATTCTTATTATGGATTTGTATATTTTCCTCTCACTATTTTGATACGGGTTGTTCCCTGTAATATTTATTTATTATATTGCGATAGATAATTTTATTTATGGTATTGATGTTTGAGACTGGTTTATCATATTGCCTCTTGTTTATGACTTGGTGGATGAGATTAGATACATAGACTATGACATATATATTGTAGACCATTTTAGTTATGATACAGCTTAAGTGCACTCTAAAGGGTCCATTAAATTGGGTTTGCCCATTGGAGTGTGCTGCTGGCCATTGCCACGTGGCTAGTCCCTCGATATTTTGGGACTAGGGCGTAACATACGAGCCATCTCTCCTCAGATAGCCACCAATGATGTGTATTGCCCGTCAATTATATCCTGAAGGCAGTCATCCAACGCTCCCTCGGAAGTTCAGCTGCTTCCAATTGGTCTTGAGTGTTTGTGAGCCATGCATGAACTTCAATGGGCTCCTCATTGCCAGAAAAGATACGGGGCTTCAGCTGACGGAAATCAGTGATAGATCCCGTCGATGGTCGTCTAGCTGGTGGATTCACCTGCTCCAGTGCAGTTACTAGGCTGTTCCTTAACTTCTCTGTCTCGTGACGCTGAGCCTCTTGATGAACCTGGTGTTAGGCTTGCATTATTGTATAGAACATTTGAAACATCTGATGTTCATCCATAGGTTGTCCTGGTGGAAGAATGGGCAGTGGTGGAGTAAAGTGCGGCAGTGGTAGAATTTTATCTCGTCGAAATCTCAAGGCGTGCTGATCTGCTTCATTGCTTTATAGAGTGGATGGATCTCCACCCAATGGTGTCACTCCAGTGTCATAGGTGACCATAACAATTTATGGTGTACCTACGGGAGTCTCGTCGCTGGATCGTGGGTCCATTACTCTGTATTTAAAGTAAATTATGAGAATCGCACAGAGGAATCAAGACAGGATGCAAGTCAAAAAATTATTTTAAAGTCGATATAGAGGTCAAGAACAGATCAACAAGTGGATAAGATCATATAACTTATCATATCCTAATCACTGGCTTGCTCGGTTCCTTTGTTGAAACCAAAGTAATATAGCCGTAGACCTGCATGGGCTACCACAAAAACCATGCCACGCTCCAATCCCAAAATTTTGAGGGACTAGCCACGTGGCAATGGCCAGCAGCAAAACTCCAATGGGCAAACCCAATTTAAAGGACCCGTTAGAGTGCACTTAAGCTGTAATAAATATCAATGCAGTCTATACCATCTATCACAGAATAATTATAATCTCATCCACAGAAAGAAACATAACTAAATATGATAGACTAATCAAGAGAATAGATAAAGAAAATAGTCCATCATTAAGTCAATATTTATAGTATCTTAGGAAACAACCTGATAAAACAACTTAATACATAAGTTAATGAGTCAAGATATGAAATAACTGGAAGCATAAATAACTGAGTATGTAACAAAATACTCAGAAGAAATCCTCTGACACAACCTCGTCCTCTGGTGCCAGTACTGCTCCAACATCAGCTCTTGTCCCGTATATCTTGGGGTATTCCACCTCTGTTGTACCTGGGGACATAATCCGGATCCAGGTCCTCAGGGGACATAGCAAGGTACAAGAATAACTCAAGCAAAATGAAGTCTAGTATATAAAAATAGATCCTCATGACAAGCTATGTAACCAACTATATAAAATACAAATGAGAGCATCACTAGTACTCAGGCTGAGACAACTACAAGCTCTGTGTCGGGGAGCCGGTAACAGTAATATCACGTAATGGGCCAAACTCTAGAACAGAGACTAAAGTACCTCAATAATAAGTATATATGTATATAATTAGCCTATAGCCTGTGTGTCTCTCCCCACCCATTGTAATCACACGTCTCATGTCCATAACATGCAAGATCATGACCTCTAACTAGTACAACGAGTCATAATGATATCTATATATATGCAAGTTTCATGTCATGAATTATGTAAGCCTATACAGAATCACCATGAATAACTCAAGAAAGATTCTGTCACATAAATAGTGTCAAGTGTCCTATGGTATGACGTACTTGATAAAGCAAGCACGTAAAAATATATAGGATCGTGGTATCAACTCTCTAAGTGACGTTATACGACTCCGCGTATGACGTCGACACCCGAATCTTGTTCGGACATTAAGCAACATCTTTCGATCCTAGGTTGAACAGGTATATCACAGAAGTATACAGAAATAACTCAAGCAAAATAATATCACAAGATCTACTGCAAGTTGGCAAGGTACACTTGCCTGGGTTCTAAGCTCCGACAATTGCTCCGATATAAGTAAAATCTCCAAGTACGCCTCCGGATGCTGAAACAAATATTACCATCGCTCTCAGAATATATAAAATAGCTCGGATTGACTACCCATAAGTCCAATTTAGACACAGGGGCAAAATTGACAGTTTTGGGGTCAAAACGGGTTCACATGTGGCCCACTTCACCCCAAAAAATGTGTCAAAGATAAAGTTTTCCAAATTCATCAAACTTATTGTCTACGAGTCCATAACGATAGCACGAACCCAACAGAACGTCCAGAACTGAATTCCGATGAGCCGATCACGAAATCGTCCGTCAAGTAGAACCGTAGGGCCCATGAAACGGGGTTTCTTCAACGTTCTTAGAATCGAACCAAATTTGGGTCACAGTACCAACATAACGCTACGAATCTGATGGCGCAAGTTTCGTTATGAAATGACAAGCACACACAAAATTATGATGAGTGTCAAAATAGGCCGATACGGGATTTTTGACGGATACGCGTTGATTCAGGTGTGCACGCACATCCAAATCAACTTTTGTGAAATCTTACACGTCCGTATTGATGATACGTGCCTTTAGGTATAATTTGCACACGACGAAATTGCTAGTTTAGCGAGACGCACCCTAATTCAAAAAAAATTGGGTTTAGAAAATCAAGTTTTTGGTTAATTTTAATAGCGAATAAAATACAGCATACAGCAAATTAAAATAAACTAATTTAAGAAATTAAAACTTGTTTATGTTGTCTAAATTACTATTTAAGTAGAATTTAAAAATATTAACTAGGTTGGAAGAAAATCAGACATGAACATGGGTGGTTGGAATATTTTCTGAACTATAAAATTGGTCATTTTTTCCTATTTTGCGTCACGAATTACGATCGACACAGGACACGATACACCAAACTAATTACACAGGGTTTAAGAGGGTCATGTGATCTTCACATAAGATTTGACGGATCATAAACTGGTCTACTGTGCAGGGAGATACATGGGCTAGAAGTAGGATACCTTAGTGCTCTGTTGCTGCTCAAAATTTGGGCAACTTGCGGCGACGGTTTGCGGCGTGTGGAGGCGACGGTCCGTTGGTCGACGTCGGCGGTGGCTTATCGGGATTGGAAGAGGAGATGATGGTGGTGAGGGTGGTCTAGGCTAGGATTTATATAGGGTGTCGGAGTGGGAGTTACGGAAAGATGAAGAGGAGGGGTGCAGTCGTTTGGGGAGAGGAAGATAGTCTACGCTGCGGGGGTTTGGGGTTGGTACTGTAGATGGGAATGGGTTCAGGTTAGCGGGTTAGTGGGTATGGGTTAGGATCCGGGTTTGTTAGTTAGGTTTGAGTTGGTTCAGTTTAGGTTGGTTTGGGTTGGTTTTATTAAAAAAATAAATATATATGGCCATTAAAAATAGTTTTGGGCCCCAATAAATTTCAGAAAAATTATAAAATATTCTATTATTAATTATACACCAAAAAATATAATTTTTACACTATTTTAATAATTAATTTAATACACAAAAATATAAATCCATGAAGAATATTTATAATAATAAAAAAAAATTCTACAATAATAACTAATAAAATTTAAATTAAATTCTAAAAATCAGGATGTTTACAAGTAGCAAAAGGGAAATGGCCTACTTAGCGGTGCTCGAGATAAAGGAAGACTTCGAGGAGGAAGGTCTTCCAAGCGAGACCGGTGATGTTGCAAGGGTCAAACCCGAGAAGACACTTCCGCAGAGGAAGGTGGATCTTGCAACCAAGCTGGGACAGAGTCAGGAGAAGCATATTGTCGACTGCGAGAAGGCAAATGCGACAAAGATAAGTGTACAAAAGTGGAGTGGCTCATACAAGGAGTCACTCTAGGATCGTGGTGGACGTTCGGATGGACAGATTCACAATAGGACTCGCATGCGTGGAGGTATGGAGGACTATGTGCGCCCACAAGACAAGTGGGATCGACGACCTGATAGACTGCTCGAGTCTCTTTCTGTGTCGATGAGGGTATGAACCATAAAAAATGATGCGGTAAGCCAGTTTTCTTTTGATCTTGATGAGAATATGGGCAAGCATGGGGAGGGCCACACAAGAAGGAAAAAGAAGGTACAATATGCGACGACCATGACTACGAAAATGGAAGTCTTCTGTAGACTTAATGCACCTGTCAACGAGGACGTCGACGAAACAGGTGGGGGAGAATGTCACACACAATATTTTTTGGCCCACGGAGATGGATTTGCATAATCCTCCTCTAATAGGGATTTTGCGGGAAGCTTCAAGAATCCTACAGAACATGATAGAATAATCTCCACAAGTTTTTATTCTAGAGGCTTCCTTTTAAATATTTGGCATTAAGAATAATGTATAGAATATTTCTAGGATTTAGAATAATTTCTAGAATATTCTTTGGAATAATCCTTGGAATATTCTTATTCCTGAAGTTTTTTGAAAGCTCTTTGAGGCCATATAAATAAGTGGAAGACTCATTTGCTCCTCACCACCAAAATATTGTTAAATGTTGTTTGATAAATAAACGAAAGAAAATATGGAAACGAGGTTTATACGAAATCTGCCCTTCTTGGTTTACAAACAAGATTGTACAATTAATCCTATACGAGGATATCGAGTACAATTTATTTAATCTGGGTAAATATTGCTATAGGAGTCTGATCTGCAGTCGATCACTTTGTCCCTTGGACCACACGATGATGAAGAAGTGTCGTAGAAGACGAAAAGCAGCTTCGAAGGTTTGTAGAAGAGAGTGGATGCCCGATGCCAAAATCGTCGATCACTTCTCTTTGCCTGAGCTCTGGATTCTTCTCTTGTCAATGACCGTTTTTCCTCCAATTTGTTGATCTCTTAATTTGCGACCAATTTTTGACCTTTGACCTCTGTCAATAGAGGTCTCTATTTATAGAGTTTTAGTGACAGTGACCACTCAGTTGGCGTAGAAACCGAGTAGTGGAAAGTACATCATCCTTTTACACGATGGTTACAATAACCGTTGCCCGCGTATAGATGACCTTTTGAATGAGCGTGTGACGTGTGTCCTATTAAGAGACAACGCGTATAACTGCTACGAAGATCACGGTATAAAAGCCACGTAGGTAGTTATCCTTCGCGTAGAAGAGGTTGGCCTAGAAGCCAATAACTGTCACCATGGCGTAGAAGCCAAGTAGGCATAGAAGCCGAATAGGCGTAGAAGCCGAGTGGGCATAGAAGCCGAGTGGGCGTAGAAGATAGCTGATCCTCTTCCCCTGACTGAGGCCTTGAGCGAATTTTGGACCGGATAGACTTAATACGCGCCAATATAAATGTGGCCCGAGTTGGCGTATTCCAAGGAGATAGCGTACAGCGTGCTCCTATAGCCTGATGGCGTAGTATACCAAAGTGATGATGTGGACATCTTAGCCGAAATCACGGCTTTTGGAGATATAATCAAATCTCTTGCATTAAACGTAGAGATCTGCCACCATCCTGCGCATTAAATGTGGAGGCGTATCTCGAAGATCTGCCATCATTCCGTGCATTAAATGCAGAGACGTGCCTCGAGCCCTGTACGAAGAGCAGCTTTTGACGTGGCAGCCTGTCTGTCTTCTGCGGAGCGTAAGGAGCTCACGTCTTCCTGTGTAAAACTAGGCAGCGTATTCCAGAGACGTGTCTCAAAGATTTGCCATTTTTCCACGCATTAAATACAGAGGCGTATCCCAAAGGTCTTCCATCATTCATTAAATGCGGAGACGTGCCTTGAGGCTCTGTCACCCTTCTGCGCATTAAATGCAGAGACGTGCCTCGAGCCCTGTACGAAGAGCAGCTTTTGACGTGACAGTCTGTTTGTCTTCTGTGGAGCGTAGGAAGCTCACGTCTGCCTGTGTAAAACTAGGCAGCGTATTCCCTTGTATGCGTAAAAGCAGTTTACGCCAAGGAGATGGCACTAAACAACATCCTGGGTCGCTGTGCCGCGCCATCATTATAGCCGTCGTCTGGGTAGTCATGTAGTACTCTTTGTCAGGAGTTCAGACGTCAGGTACACTGCATGATTTGACAGGTTTATTTTGAAGAATATGAAGCGTTCCTCGTACACTTCAATGCTGCATTAAAGCGGATGAGTTTTATGCCATTAAGGCGATGTAGCATCCTTTTTACGCTGAAGCAGCCTGGACATACTGTTTTACACGGATGGTCCTTGAGCTTATATTTTACGCTGTGCGCAGCAGAAATGCTCTGTTTGTACGTCGATGGCTCTGAAGTCATCTTTTTACGCTGTCCAACATCAACATGCTGCGTATAGCTATCCAGCGTATTTTTTATGCTTCTACAAGACCTCCTTCAAAGCTTTTAAATTCCTCGTAATTTGAAACGCTTTGAATGAAGCATGAAACGTTCCTCGTAATTTGAAACGCTTTGAATGGAGCATGAAACGGTCAAGTCTGACACGTTCTTTCAAGGCTGACTTTATGGCGGAGTTATTGGGGATCCGTTGGGATTCGGTGTGATCTCTTTCGCCTATATAAAGGCTGAGGAGTTAACCTGTTCTTCCCACATTTCCTTCACCATACAGAGATGATTGCCGGAGTTCGTCGGGTCGACTTGAGGAAGAAGAAGACCATGTTCTTCCAGCATGTAAGGAGCCGAAAAAGACGGCATCTTCGAGCAAATATCCTCTGCAACAATGGATCATGGAAGGATATCATAGCCTCCTTTGCTCGGGATAATCAGCAACTTTGTATGGCGGTTCTTCGGGAGAGAGGAAGGGTCTCATTTGACCACATAGCTTGCAAGCTGTATCTTCTCCTGTTGTTCGTGGACGAGGGACAAATTAGCCCTGCCGTTTATGGACGAGAGCAGAAAACTAGCTCTGTCCTCCAGTATTGAGTTGGGTGAAATATCTCAACTCAATCTGTCATGGCGTACGGAGCTTGGGATCTGCATAATTTAAGCAGGCCCAGTTTTGTATCCTCCCGCCGTTGATCATTTTTTTTGTTAATCGGTTGCGAAAACCGACTAACTGCTGGAGAAGATGGATGAAGAAGTCCACCCATGCGAGAACCTGGCAGAACAGATTATGGGCGCCATCTTCAGACGACGATGAGGAAGTCCTTTGTAGACGGGATTTCCCTCATATGTAATCATGAAAATAAAGAAAAACCCTTGTAGCCTGGATTTCCCTCATATGTAATCATGTTTTAATAAAATTATCTACTTCTGTGCATATGATCATCTTGCCATATATTTTGCTGTGAAGTCTGAATATGTGTAGCTTTGACACATCCGATAACTTTACGCCGACTTTGTTAGAAAGAGTGCTAGGTCCTGTCCTGTCTTTTACGCATGACTAAGGATGCGCAGAAAGTCGCTTAGCAATTGAGTATTCGAACTGTCCTGCTGTTAGGAATGAGGAACCGCGTAGAATTCTGAACTGTCACTTCTGACAAACAGAATTCTTGTTCAGACCATCACCTTCAAGAATGATTTCTCGAAAATCTCTTGGAACAGGACGAGAAATGGCTGTCAAAAATTGAGTCGCCATCTTGAACTGTAGATGAAATATTCAGACTGGATTCTGGATGAACCTCGAATCGACCCATGAAGAAGAGTAACTTTCAATGTTGAACTCTGTATGCTTTGGGTACTTGGGATATTTTGAGGTCAAGAAGGAGTATCTTCTGTGTGAACCCTTGTAATTGACCGCCTTGGGAATTGTTCAGATATACTGTACTCTGGCCTGCATATTTTTCATATATACGAAAAGTCATAGATCTGTGGATGAGCGTAAAATCATAAGTTCGTAGCCTCTCGAGCGTAAAAACTGCTGAGCATGAGAGCATCCGGGCGTAGGAACTGTAGATTTGTAGTTTCTGAAAAGAAAATCTTCCGAGCGTGAAGTTGTGGATCTGTTGCCTCTGAGCGTAAAAGCTACCGAGCGTGAAATCATAGATTTGTAGCTTCTGAGCGTAAAGTCGTAGGTTTGTAGCCTCTCGAGCGTAAAAGCTACCGAGCATAAAAGCATCCGGGCGTAAAATCATAAACTTGTAGCCTGTGAGCGTAAAAACGTAAATCTGTAGCTGTCGAGCGTAGAAAGCTCCTTAGCGTAAAAACCACGAATCTGCTTTGCACGAAAACTTTTCGAATTCGCTGACTGTCCGTCTTCTCTGAGTAATAGGCTGACATAGTCCCCAATCATAACTGAATATTAAATGTGAGATTTGGTTCAGGATTCGAGGAGTCCATCCGAATTCTATATATACCCCAAGTTTCTGAGAGAAAAACTTTTCATCCGCCTTCTGCGAAATAAAGCCTTCGATTGTTAGAGTTCTTCTTCGTTTCTTCTCCGAGCCTTCAAAGTTTTCAGAAATGGCCCCGAAACAACTCCCTTCCTCTAAGAGAAAGAAGGTTGATTCTTCTTCTCGCTCTTCTGCCCAAGCGAGAGCAACTTCGGTTGGGCAAGACGAGCTTCATTCTGAGCGATGTGTCACTCCGACGAGCAGTGCACCCGGTCTTAAAGGTAGAGCTTTTTGGGACGAAAAAGAACGACTGAAAATTCTTCGCACACGTTGTACGTGAACGCGCTAGGTCGTCTTCTGTGCTGATAGCCTCTTTGAGGAAGATGATGCACAGAGACGTTTTATCTTTTACGTCCATATTTCTAATGTGTCAGCGCAAAAACTCCATATTTTTGCAGTCGGGCGTAAAAGCTTTGACTGTCGAAACTTGGCGTATACTATAAAATTTGAGTGTTACGCTTCTGGATAAAAATTCCAGCGTAGAACTCAAATTTTGGCAGTCTGGCGTAAAACACAGACTGTCAAAACTTCGCGTATACTGCCAGTCTTGAATTTTATGCTTTGGAATGAGATTCCAGCGTAAAAGATCAAGTTTTTACAGTCTTGGCGTAAAGCACAGACTGTTGATTTTTTGCATATGCTGCAAGATTTTCTAGTATAGAAACTGACGTGTCTTTCTTGCATTTTGCAGTAAACTTGCATGCGTCTCCATTGGCTGAGGTGATGGGTTCCGCTGTCGGGATGCTGCACTCCAACTACTTGGAGGATTTGTCCCATGTGATATTTTCCATCTCTGGACCCCAGTACCCTGAAGGAAGGGGAATCCTGATTTTGGCTCAAGGCGAGCGAAAGCTGCTGAATATGATTAACGGAGAGCCCCTGACGTACATAGACGGGGACCAATACATAAAGCCGGTTTTCCTCTTCGGGGACATGATTGACAAGAAGTCCCAGACGAAGCCCAAGAAAGAACTCTAGGTTTTCCCTGCCGGGAGCTTGATTCTGTATCTGCCCAAGATGCTGAGAGACTATCCCATCTCGGTATTCTTCTATGCTACACATCCCAGGAGGATATCGTGGACGCTGACTCCCGATCTTCACGGCCGGGCGGGGAAGATATTTTATCTGAAAGGAGCTGACCAGGGGTCGTTTGTTAGCCGCCCTTCCGGCTCTGTGATGCCGTTCAGGGGACTGTACCCGGGCAGTGTCCCGAGTGAAGATAGTTTAGTGCTCTAGCCGGTCCAATTACCGACTTTCTGCAACGATTTTATGGGGCACGGGGGAGTATACCCTAAGGTGAACCCTCGGACAAGTGGGTGGATCACCCATACAAATCTTCGATGGGCTCGCTTAGCTGAATGGGCCCTGAAGCATTTTCAGACCGAGCTGGAGGGCATTGGTCTGTACGAAGCTGTGAGTGCTACCAGTGTTGGGTTACCTCTCAACCCCAACCTGTTTCTGGCACTGATGGAGCGATATATCTCGCTCACCGGGACTTTCGCCACTCCACTGGGGGAGTTGGGATTGGCCCTCCACGAGATGGCAGAGATCTCGAGACTG
This sequence comes from Iris macrosiphon, assembly GCA_036927795.1. Classification (NCBI taxonomy): domain Eukaryota; kingdom Viridiplantae; phylum Streptophyta; class Magnoliopsida; order Asparagales; family Iridaceae; genus Iris; species Iris macrosiphon. Next base: position 38,545,206 of record JAYESA010000007.1, read on the forward strand.
CCGATGGGGGATACTCCATATGAAGAGTATGTTCCCACGAACCGGGAGCTGGGGGATTCAGACCCTCGGGTAGTGGAAGTGTACCAGGAGTTGATGTGCCACTACCTTGCTTGCACTGCTTTTCATGGTGAGCCCTCAGATTTGGCTCATATCAATAAATGGGTGTCCTACCTCTTCTTTCACCGGGCTAGGGCTGCTAAGCCAGAGAAGGTCTTGGAAGGCAAGGATCAGCCTTTGAATCCTCTGAGCGTGCTTAATGCTCAGGTAGTCGACGATCTTATGGAAGACGCTGGGGCTCCGGACCGGATTCTCGACGAAGGGATAGGGAAGTATCCTGCAGGCACTAAGGCCTATAGTTATTTGAGGCGTTGCCGCAGGCCTCTGTCCAGGGAAGCTCAACTGGCTGGCTTCCTCTCCATATGGCTGCGCCGACTAGTAGTACCCGGCATCGTATCCGCGGACCGCATTCACTGCAACACGCTATGGCCTGCAGTGCGTCTGGTGTTCGGGGCAAGACTGGGCTTGCTCCCTGCCATGGTGTGCCGCATTCAAGCTGGCCTGAGGGCCATGACTGACGGGCTGCTCGCCGATGAAACTCGGCGTGATAGCTCGCCGATGAAACTCGGCGTGATAGCTTTCCCAGGGTAGAATTACCATACCTGTATTTGATGGGATGGTTAATTCTCCATAACCCCAAGGTGATGTCTCTCGGCACTGGCAGTAGTTCGGGGGGTAGTTTCTTGTTGAACTACAAGAATTCTTCCTGGAACGTGACCACAGTTTTAAACTGTCGGTGGGTGCTAAACTTCGGTCACAGCTGGAAGCTCTTCTGCACTGTCCCCTCTGTACATCTTAATCAACAGGGGATCCGGCATCAGGATATAGGCGACGAGAAGATCGTTCTTTCTCCTGAGGCTTTTAATTGGTTGGTCTGCATTAGACCTTCCCATTTAATGTATAGAAGTGATGACCATTGCTTCTTTGAGCCCTACCTGCCTAGTCGGTTTGCCAGGCAATTCGGGTACGACCAGTTGCACATGGGCAATGTCGTCACCAGCTTCAGGTCCAGGGGCGGGCTCATTGATGGAGCGAGAGGATGGCGATACTTCATCATGGGTTGCACTGGAGCAATTTTTACCGTGCCCGTCATTGATCTCTCCACGGAGCTGCGCATTCTCCACTCGTATGTCCAGTTCTATGTGGCAACCAACACCTTCCATCATGATTTTGATATGCATGGAAGATTTAGGATGCCCTCTTTCAAGCCTGGGGGAAGAGTCGAAATCCCCTCGGTTTCTTCTAACGAGGGCGAAGAGTCCGTCAATCCAGATAAGCCTCTGTTGGCGGTACCGAGGGGTGAAATACCTCCACCTGCAGGGCCTCTGGTAATCTCTGGGAAGCGAAGGGCTCCTGCTCCGAAGGAGACTTTCCCTCGCAAGAGGAAGAATAAGACGGTTACTTGTCCTCTCCGGATTCCCGGCAATTAGGCTCCTAGAAGTGAGCCTGCATCTCCCCATGTTGGGGATAATTCTTTGATTGGAGGTTCCTCGCCTTTTAGAGAGGGAACCTCTGCAGTTCTGGCTGGCGGTGCAGGAGAATTCCTGCTGGAGGCTGCTGTCGCTGCTACCGCTTTGGGTAGTGGAACGAGATCGCCTTCAGGGCCGAGCCGAATAAGGATATCTTTATCTAGGTCAGCATCGAGAGAAACCCCTGCCGTGTCTGTCAGTGCACCCAGCGAGATTCCAGCCGACGAACCTCGGTTGGAATTTGACGAGGACATGGAAGAGCATTTGCCAGTGTCGGTTGACACACCACCTTCTCCAGGTATGACAGCTTGCCTAGCATCATTAAGAAATAATTTAGCTGTACTGCCTGCAGACGCGACATATATGCCATCGGCCATGGGTAAATGTCGTCTTTAGGCCTCTTTTTAGAAAAGTTAACATCATGTTGATATTAACTTTCTCTTGTCTTCTTTTCAGGGGAAGACATCTTCGGGGAGGGCAGTGTTGACTCGCCCTTTGGCACTGTTTCGGGTCCTGGCGACGACATGGAGGTACCCGACTTTGAAGAGGAGACTCTTTCGAGTGCCGGCTCGCCCGAGACGGTTCTGATATCTCAAGAGGAGGATGAGCCTGTCATTGCGACAATGCCTCCTTTGAGTACGTCGGTTGCTTCGTCCAGTGTTGGCGCATCTTTTTTTGTCGCGCCACCTATAGAGGCGACGACTGTGGCAACATTGTCTGCGGTCGTTCCTGGTGAGTTCGCCAATATTGCAGCCACTGTTAACTTCCATTCGGATCTAGCCATGCTGACTGAGCAGTATACCAGTATCTTCTACACCGCTATAAAAACATTGATATCAATGGTGTTGGAGAAGAATCTGAGCTTCGAGGCGCTGAGGAGGTCCTCTCAGTTTGCGATAGTGCCGATCAGGGAATACGACAACACTGGGGTAGCTGATACACTGGAGCAGATAGTTAATGGTTTGGAGGAACCAATTAACGAATATCAACAGCTATCTCGAGGCAGCATTGACGGCCTGGTCCAAGCTAGGTTCGACTCCTTGACTGCGGAGCTTGCTAAGCAACTGGAATCTCTGGACAAATCCGTCCAGGAACAATAGCAGGAGATGGATCAGAAGCGTGCCCAACTGGAGTACGTCATTCCTCAGCTGACTCAGTGCAAACTCAACTATGAGGAAGTGGCAGCAAGGGTCCGCAGATTGAGAGATGAACTCGCTCAAGCGGAGGAACTGGCTGTCTCTTTGTCGGCAACCCGAGATGTGCTGACGAATCGGAGGGAGACCGCCCAGCAGAATCTGACGCAAGAAGGTATTGTCCGCGCGGGTTTCGTACGTACTCGGTCCGAGCTATCCGCTTTGAACAATGATGCAGCAAGGTTGGAGCGTGCTCGCGCCGATGTCTTGAACTCCAGGGATGAGAGGATGGCTGCTCTGGCACAGCAGATTTGCGACCTGACCGCTCCTCCCAAATGATGTACTTTTTTTTGCTTTTTAATATAATTTTGCTCTTTTGGGGAATAATAAAGAGGCTTTCATCTGACTTTGTGGACCCATTATTTTGGAATATAAATGACAGGTTTGGGTGAAAGTGATATCAGAGGTAATATGGACGTGATATACTCTCGGTAAGTTTTAGCAGGATATATCTATTCAGAGGTTATATGGACATGATAGAATATGATTTTAGCTAAAATTTGTACACAAAACACTATCAGAGGTAATATGGACGTGATAGGTCTTGAAGTTCCAAATTAGATAAACATATCTATTCAGAGGTTATATGGACATGATAGAATATGATCCAACTAGTTTCGGTTTGGAAGTAGTTTTGTCAAAATAAGATTTTTGCCATATTCCACTTGAGCAAAGGAGGTTAAGCATAGTACCTCTTCAGGAATTTGCCATTGATGGGAGCCATCAATAAGTCTCCGTTAGGCTTGGCCAACATGTAAGCGCCGTTTGAGAACGTCGTCTCGATCACATAAGGACCTTCCCATTTGGGCTGAAACTTACCCTTACTCCTGTGAGTAAGAATCATCGGCCTTCTCACAGCTAAAACTAGCTCGCCAACTTTGAATACTCTTTCCTTTACTTTTTGGTTAAAAGATCTGGAAATGCATGCCTAGTAGAACGCGATGCGCTGTTGAGCTTGGAGGCGTTTCTCGTCTAATCCTTCTAACTCTTGAAGCCTTAAAAGGTCATTCTTTTCTTGAGTCAGCTCATTAGCCACTGCTATCCTGAGTGACAGAATTTGGACTTCGATGGGGAGAACTGCTTCGCTCCCGTAGACCAGTGATAATGGGGTACAACCTGTCGGTGCTCGTACCGTTGTGCGGTACGTCCAGAGACATTCTCCTAGCTTCTCATTCCAATCCCTCTTGTTCGAAGAGACGAACTTTTTAATGAGCTTGATAATAGTTTTGTTGAAAGCTTTCGCCAAACCATTAGCAGCAGGATTATATGCCGTAAAGGCCACATTTTGTATCCGATTTTTATCGCAAAATCGATGAAATGCTTGGCTGATGAATTGAGGCCCATTGTCATGAATTATCCTCCGGGGTATCCCAAAGCGATAAATGACATAATGCTTGATGAAGCTGATCACATTAGATGCCTTCACCTCAGCAAGAGGGATCGCCTCTGCCCATTTGGAGAAATAATCCGTGATGGCCAGTATGAACCGGTGACCTCTGAAAGAAGACGGGTGAATAGGACCAATGATATCCATACCCCATGCTTCGAAAGGCCAGGATACAACCGTAGGATGTAGATGTTCGGACGGTTGATGTATGAAGTCTGCATAAACTTGACAGGCTCTGCATTATCTTGCATACTTTATTGCATCTGTGATCATAGTAGGCTAGTAATAGCCCATTCTCCTGATACGATCCTGTAGCTTAGGATCGGGTTGATGCGCTCCGCATACGCCGTCGTGAGCTTCACGGATAATCCGCTGTGCCTCATCATCGGAGGGACATCTCAATAGCAGTCCGTCGTAGGTTCGGCGATATAGACACTGTGAGGATGCGTCATGATAGAAGCGTAATGATCATCTTTTGACGGATACTGCTTCTTTAGGGTCCTCCGGCAATATTTTATATGCCACGAAATCTATAAAGGGACTTCTCCAGTCTCTCCTGGGAGGATCTGTGTTCACAGCGTAGCTGCTTTCTATGTTAAAGTTGTTTTTCACACAGAGTAAATCTCTGTTAAGAAGGATCACCGAATTCTGCCTTCTTATAGGAATAGCTAAATCTGCAGCTAGACTAGCTAGGGCATCAGCTTCCAGATTCTGAGATCGGGTCACATGTTCTAGGAAGAATCCTTTGAATGTCATGGCTATCTCGACCGTTGCTTGGTGATAAGGGATGAGGTCTGGATTCCGGACTTCATATATTCCTCTGACTTGATTGACGAACAACAGAGAGTCACCGAAAGCTTCCAGAGATTCGACGCCCAATTCTTTAGCGACTTGGAGCCCAATTAGTAGAGCGTTATACTCTGCCACATTATTAGAACATGGCTCGCTGAGACAATAAGCTCGATAGATAACGAGCTTATCAGGAGTAACCAGGACAATTCCTACTCCTGAGACCACGTTTCTCCTGGGACCAGTTCTGGAGGCACCATCGAAGAATAGTTGTCATGCATCACTTTCTATTGCGGAATTACATTCTGCAACTTCGTCGGGAATGTCCTCGTACAGTTTGGAGGTCTCCGGGATCGGATGAGCATCTAGGAAATCAGCCAACGCTTGGCCTTTGATGGACTTCTGAGGGACGTACACCATGTCATACGGTGTTAATAACATCGCCCAAGTCGCGAGTCGGAAATTAAGAACACTTGGCTTGTTCATCAATACCCGAATAGGATTGATCCTGGAGATGATATGAATGGTTTGGCCCGTGACATAGTGTCGCATTGTGTCACATTTTCTGGATAGCGAACATCAGAGCCAAGCATTCTTTTTCTACTGGATTGTACCGGTGTTCGGCTCCGACCATCATCCTGCTGAGGTAGTAGATAGCTTGTTCACGACCCATATCGTTCTTCTGTGCGAGAAGAGCTCCCAGAGAATGATCCATCGCTCGAACGTACAGCAAGAAGGGTCTTCCTATGACGGGAGGCACCAGAACTGGCGGACTAGTGAGGTAGCGTTTGATATCATTAAACGCTTGCTGACAGGCTTCGTCCCATACGAAGGATACACCTTTCTTCATGAGACGAGAAAAAGGCTGACATCTCCCAGAGAGGTTGGATATGAATCTCCGGATATAAGCCAGACGGCCTTGAAATCTCCTGAGTTCTCTTAGATTACGGGGCGGTCGCATTTCTAAGATGGCCTTGACTTTATCAGGGTCCACTTGAATGCCTTTGGCGGTAATGACAAATCCCAAGAATTTGCCACTAGATACACCCAGAAAGGACTTTGTAGGATTCATTTTGAGTTGATGTTGGCATATCAACTCGAATACTGTCTTCAAGTCTTGGATGTGATTATCCTTGAGGCGATTTTTGACAGCTACATCGTCCACGTAACATTCTACTGTCTTGCGTAAATGCTCATAGAATATGTTACTCATAGCCCGTTGGTACGTAGCCCCGGCATTCTTCAATCCGAATGGCATGACCGTATAGCAATTTACCCCCAGTGGTGTCCGGAAGGCAGTGTGCTTCTCGTCTTCAGGATGCATCTTGATTTGATTGTACCCTGAAAATCCGTCCATGAAAGACATACGTTCAAAACTGCATGTATTGTCGATTATGACGTCTGTCATGGGAAGAGGAAACTCGTCCTTGGGGCAGGCTGCATTCAGATCTCGGTAGTTGATGTAGACACGTACTTTCCCATTTTTCTTCATGACCGGGACGACATTGGCGACCCAGTCGGGTTGTTGTTCTTCCCAGATGAAACCGCAGGCTATCAACTTCTTGATTTCAGCTTCAATGGCGTCCATCATGTCCAGGCGGAACCGGCGTTGGTGCTGCTTCACAGGCTTTGAATCGGACAATATATTGAGTTTGTGAGTAGCCACCTTTGGATCAAGACCTGGCATATCCTCATAATTCCACGCAAAGACGTCGATATATTCTTTTATCAGCTGGATAATTTCTTTCCTTTCTTCTTCGGAAAGATTGTTACTGATAAATATCGGCTTTGGCGAAAGTTCATCCCTAACGTCAATCTGGATAACTTTATCTTTAGTGGGAGGTTCTCTCTGCTCGAAGCAGAATTTCCATTGTGTATCCATTTGTCGAGCCCAAGCGTCTTTCTCAAACGGTTCAGATTCTTGTTCGTCTGCTTCGAAGGAATCTGTCGCTACCGTATTTACTGATAATGTTCGCTCGAGAGCATGAGATGAGCGGGAGGGCGACAAGCTGTTTTGAGAAGAGGAAAAGATATCCTCGTTTGACTCAGAAGTTGCAAGGGAGGCGGTATACCCTAACCCAAAACGAGTTCGTTGACAGTAGGGATCATCGCGCAGCGGCATTCGTCTACCTTTCCCGTAGTTGAGGCCTGGTTCAAGCTTCAAGTCATAACCCATACTTTGCATGATCTTCAGAGCTTGCGGGCTGTATCTGTGAACCTGTATTTTACCAACGTCGTCGTCGGGAGAATCCTCTTGTATAGTCGGTCCATTGCGCATGCGGCCGAAGACTATTGAACGCTGACTGCTGCAAGTAGGCGGGACAATGAAGATAGAATCCTCATGTGGTCCATATGTCGTGGTGACATTGGATGATGACGCTACTTCCCACATATACGGATGATAGGAGTCTATAGCTTCCAAGAATTTTTGTGCTATAGGTTCTATATCGTCATGGGGAGAGGATTCCTGATTCGAAATTTGAGCGTCAATATACTGGAAAAGAGGATCTTTATTATCATCTGAAACCTCGTTCCCGGTTGTCTTTACATCAATCGGTTGTTTGCTGCGCCGAAGGTTGATGACTAAGGGTGGAGGCTTCTGGTTCAAAGTGATCACTAGAGGATCACCCCCTTTTCCTGACCTGGCTTTATTCAGGTGGATAGCCATAGGCTTCGTGGCTTGTGGACGGGTAGTTCGTCCTTTCACCTTGGTTGACAGAGGTTGTTCGGCAGAGGGTTCTTCTGGCTCCCGGTGGGATTCCTTCTCTGCTTCGCCTGACACCTCTTCCATGTAGTCTTGAGAGTACAACACGGCATCAGAGTAGTAGGATTCTAATCCCTTAAACGGGTTCAGGTCAGCAAACTCCGTTTGTACCGTTCCTTGGGCATCTACATATTTAAAGCATTGATGTAGAGTCGAAGGAACGATGTTGGGGTCGTGGATCCAAGGTCTGCTCAGCAGAATGTTGTAGGATACCTCTGAATCAATGACATAGCATGTGGACACTGATCTAAGGTCGCCAATCTGGATCCTCAGACGAATCTTTCCCAACGGCTTACTTTTTCTGGCGTTGAAACCCACGATTGTAGTGGTGGTATAAGCCAATTCGCTGGTAGGAATCCTCAGCGGTCTGAGCAGACTATAAGGAATGATGCTGATCGATAATCCCGGATCTATGTGAATTCGGTCAACCTCCATGGAACCGACTTATCCGATGTAATAGAGGGGTCTGTCATGCCTGTTATGTTTCAACAGCATGTCATCTTGAGTGAAAGTGATGTTCGAGACCACCTCCATCACACTGTGGCATTGAGGACATGTCGCGGGTTCTTCGTCAGGGGGCTTGAGCTGGGTCAAGTATGCATCTGCCTGCATCAATGCTTCACTCAGGGCTTGACGAGTGTCTTGAGAGAGCCTGAGTAGTTCGAAGATGGACAACCTAGCTGGTGTATTAGCCAATTGGGCCAGGATATCGAAGTTGTATGGCTTCTCTAAACCTTTGTTTTGAATGTTTTTCACAGGTTTATCGAAACGCACTTCCTTTTGCTTCCCTTTGTCCGCCGAAGTTGGTCTCGAAGGACCGGCCCCTGGTATGGCGGGCTCTGGTTCTGAAGGCTTGGTAGCTGAAGCGTCTGCCGGTGCATCTTCCTGACTTGCTCCATGGTCCTTGAGGTAAGCTTTCCCCGAACGGGTTCCAGTAGCCAAGACCTCGTCTTCTGATGTCGAGTCTGCCGTAACCATGTGACATGATTTACGCTTCGAGTTCTTATTAGACTTAGCCTTAGCAGCTTGAGTCTCTTTCTCGATCCCGGGCACCAAATCTGGATGAACCCACATAATCTCGCCTCGCTGGGTAGTTAGGGGTACCAGGTCATGATTTTGACCTTTAGCTAGAGGGAGATTAACGATGTTCATCGTCGTCCAGGAAATAGGTGTAACACCATCCGGGACTTCTTGGGGAGGCAGATTGTCAAATTGCAGAGAGATCATGTTGGCTGTGACCGTCTTCTCGCTGTTGCGCAGAGTGATGGCCTTAGCATCGATCAGTTCTTGGATCTTCCTCTTTAGTACATAACACGCCTTTGTGGGGTGGTGTATGTACCTATGGAAGATGCAGTACTTAGGGTTATTGGTACTGTCGGCTTCATTGGGCCGCTTCACCTCAGGAAGGGTAATCTTGCCGCTTTTGACGAGATATTCGAATATGCTCGGAATATCGTCGTCGTCGAAAGAGTATACTTCAATGGGCCTGGAAGTCCCAGGTTTCGTCTGTGTGGTTGCCACAGTCTTTTGCCTGGACGTATTGATCGCCAGAGCTTCTTTACCCTTGGTACCACGAGGATGGTCGATGTTGGAGGATGACATCTTTCCTTTATCAGAGGCCGAGATCATGATGTCATTATCGCACGCCTTCTGACTGTTGTCCTCCGCGGCTACCGCTGAGATGATGAACGAGGGCCAATCATGGAACTGATATGGTCCTGTGAACACCGAGATCACGGGAAGAAGGTTCTTCCTGCAGATGTCTACCAATGCCGAGTCCGGAACTCCTGGAGGCATTTGCAAAGTGGCTTGACGAAAACGTTCGATGAAGGTGCGAACGTCCTCATTTTCCTTCTGCTTGACTTCGATGAGAGAGGACATAGACATGTCCATCCCTCCCTCATAGAATCGTGTGAAGAATAAAGCCTTGAAGTCTTCAAAGGAAGTAATGCAGTTGTCCGCCAGGCTACGGTACCACTGATAAGCTACCCCCGAGAGACAGCCCTTGAACACCCGAGTGAGGAGGGCGCCGTTCCCTTATAATAACACCGTCATCATACTGAAGTAGTTCATGTACTGACTCGGTGATGTTTTTCTCTCGAACAAAGCCATAGTATGTGGTTTGTATCTAGGAGGGAAAGGGACCTCTTCCCAGATAGCTGGATAAGGTTGGTTGATTCCCAATTTCTTGAGCTGATCTTTGTGCTTCAGGGCGTCAAATTGGGCTTTCAACTCCCTTACTGCCTGCATCGAATCTTCAGCCGGTAGCGGGACCACGGAGTGATGAGGAATCGATTGCATCGCGACTCCAACGGGAGGTAATACATTCTCCGAGTGAGGAAGCGGAGGAACTGCTGACTCCTGATCTAGAGCAGGCTCCTGGATCGCGTTTGATGGTGGTAAGTCCACCCCCACACGTATCTGAGTTGGAGGGACTGATGCTTGAGCCATAGCAGCTGTGTGTTGAGTCAGCATCATCTGGTGCATGTTCTCCATCATGGATTGCATTTCTTTCAGAGATGTCTCCAGTACAGTAATGCGTTGCCCAGCTCTCCCAGACGGGAAAGCTTCCTCGCGTTCATCTCCAATGGCATAAACTCCCATCTCCCTGGGTGTCATTGAAGGATCAGTATAGGTCTCTGTAGAAGTTGAGTCTATACTTTCAGCATCTGATTCGGGAGACTGGCGACCCCCAGCTTCGGAATCAGAAGAGTACGAAGTCGGTTGTCGTAACCTGGAACGGGTGTTTCGGAACACCCCAGCTTCAGTGTTCCTAAGGAGCTGGTTGAATCTCCTTCGGCTCGGAGCTCTAGAGAGATGACGTCTTGAGTTCGATCTTCCTCTAGGTATGTGTGAAGCCATGTTCACTGATGCATGTGTGGGCTCTTCTTCCTGGAAAGACGGAGAGTAGCTCAACCGATCGAAAATCGACCGTTTTGCTTCAGAATAGCAACAATTAATTACAATCCTATGACTATTACAATAGTGCTCGTTAGGAGGCGTAATAGACATGCTGGAAGATTCTCTATCCTTGTATTTTTGGATCAGATACCCACGCAGGTCAGGAGGATTTACAGAAGAAGAAGATGGCTTATTCCTTTTGTTCACATCAGTGGGCATGCGGATGTTGGGAACCATAGTTTTTCCTGTGCCACCTGTATACAACAGGTTGGCCATCTGGGTGGCGGATAATCCCCGAAGAGGGTGTCTTTCCGCAATTTGAGCCTTCTTTATGCTGAGGGACTTTGCCTGGCATAATTCGGACTGGCGTAAAGCCGAGGAGGTCCTCAGTCGGCTGTCAGCTCCTCGCGTAATCCGGAGGGCGGGCAGATTCTTCCCTTGCTGGCGTAAAGGTCGGAAAGTTGAGCAGTCCGCCACTTGCTTTCCCTTGCGTAGATTGCAGGGATCATCTGCTTTTCCACGGAGGGCAGATGCATCTTTACGCGCGGAGCGCGTTTGGAACTTCTGATTTGGCGCTAAGGCATTGTCAGAAATTCTGTCTGCCGCGTCATCAACGGGAGACTGGATTCTATGCACAGAGCGCGGTGTAGGCTTTTGGACTAGCGCTGAGGCATTGTCCGAAGTTTTGTCTGTTCCATCAGGGACGGGAGACTAAATTTTACGCACAGAGCGCGATGTGTACTTCTGGATTAGCACTGAGGCATTGCCAGAAGTTTTGTCTATTCCGTCAATGACGGGAGACTGAATTTTACGCGCAAGGCGCGGTGTATAATTCTGGATTAGCACTGAGGCATTGCCAGAAGTTTTGTCTATTTCGTCAGTGACGGAAGACTGAATTTTATGCGCAAGGCGCAGAGGGAGCGATGCTACAACCTCGTTGGTCGGAGAGGTCGGAGAGTCGACAGGAATGGTAGGGGATGTCTTGGGCATCCAGACCTTACGCAGCTTCCTGTTGTCTTGGACAGAGAGAGAGTGAGAGCTACCCCCTTTTCGAAGCATGTCTTCATAGGCAGACTGGTCGAACTGGACGACCAGGGTCTTCTTCACGGATCCCACGGATACCGCATCGTGTTGAGCAATTGCTTCCTCATCAGAAGAGAAAGATGTCCCCAGCAGAGTCACCATCTTGTTGTTTGATAAATAAACGAAAGAAAATATGGAAACGAGGTTTATACGAAACCCGCCCTTCTTGGTTTACAAACAAGATTGTACAATTAATCCTATACGAGGATGTCGAGTACAATTTATTTAATCTGGGTAAATATTGCTATAGGAGTCTGATCTGCAGTCGATTACTTTATCCCTTGGACCACACGATGATGATGAAGTGTCGTAGAAGACGGAAAGCAGCTTCGAAGGTTTGTAGAAGAGAGTGGATGCCCGATGCCAAAATTGTCGATCACTTCTCTTTGCCTGAGCTCTGGATTCTTCTCTCTCAATGACCGTTTTCCCTCCAATTTGTTGACCTCTTAATTTGCGACCAATTTTCGACCTTTGACCTCTGTCAATAGAGGTCTCTATTTATAGAGTTTTAGTGACAGTGACCACTCAGTCGGCGTAGAAACCGAGTAGTGGAAAGTACAGCATCCTTTTACACGATGGTTACAATAACCGTTGCCCGCGTATAGATGACCTTTTGAATGAGCGTGTGACGCGTGTCCTATTAAGAGACAACGCGTATAACTGCAGCGAAGATCACGGCATAAAAGCCACGTAGGTAGTTATCCTTCGCGTAGAAGAGGTTGGTGTAGAAGCCAATAACTGTTACCATGGCGTAGAAGCCAAGTAGGCATAGAAGCTGAATAGGCGTAGAAGCCGAGTGGGCATAAAAGCCGAGTGGGCGTAGATGATAGCTGATCCTCTTCCCCTGACTGAGGCCTTGAGCGAATTCTGGACCGGATAGCCTTAATACGCGCCAATGCAAATGTGGCCGGAGTTGGCGTATTCCAAGGGGATAGCGTATAGCGTGCTCCCATAGCCTGATGGCGTAGTGTGCCAAAGTGATGATGTGGACATCTTAGCCGAAATCACGGCTTTTGGAGATATAATCAAATCTCTTGCATTAAATGCAGAGATCTGCCACCATCCTGCACATTAAATGTGGAGGCGTATCTCGAAGATCTACCATCATTCCGCGCATTAAATGCAGAGACGTGCCTCGAGCCCTGTACGAAGAGCAGCTTTTGACGTGGCAGCCTGTCTGTCTTCTGCGGAGCGTAAGGAGCTCACGTCTGCCTGTGTAAAACTAGGCAGCGTATTCCAGAGACGTGTCTCGAAGATTTGCCATCATTGCACGCATTAAATACAGAGGCGTGTCCCGAAGGTCTGCCATCATTCATTAAATGCGAAGACGTGTCTCGAGGCTCTGTCACCCTTCTGCGCATTAAATGCAGAGACGTGCCTCGAGCCCTGTACGAAGAGCAGCTTTTGACGTGGCAGTCTGTTTGTCTTCTGCGGAGCGTAGGAAGCTCACATCTGCCTGTGTAAAACTAGGCAGCGTATTCCCTTGTATGCATAAAAGCAGTTTACGCCAAGGAGATGGCACTAAACGACAGTCTGGGTCGCTGTGCCGCGCCATCATTATAGCCGTCGTCTGGGTAGTCGTGCAGTACTCTTTGTCAGGAGTTCAGACGTCAGGTTCACTGCATGATTTGACAGGTTCATTTTGAAGAATACGATGCGTTCCTCGTACACTTCAATGCTGCATTAAAGCGGATGAGTTTTACGCCATAAAGGCGATGTAGCATCCTTTTTACGCTGAAGCAGCCTGGACATACTACTTTACGCGGATGGTCCTTGAGCTTATATTTTACGTTGTGCTCAGCGGAAAAGCTCTGTTTGTACGTCGATGGCTCTGAAGTCATCTTTTTACGCTGCCCAACATCAACATGCTGCGTATAGCTATCCAGCGTATTTTTTATGCTTCTACAGTAAACTCTCTCTAGCATAGTAAAATTTTTAATATTTCAATCTCTCTCTCTTTTGCTCCACATTTTCTCTTTTTTGCCTTAGCGATCTAGCTAAGCGTTTGGGGGAAGACTTGTACGGATCTTCAAGGTGGAAGTTCGTGCGCCGCACGGAGCGAGAAATAGACAAAAATACTAAGTCCGTGACAAGCCGCTATCATTGTCTAACATGGTTTGCAGCTGATATTCAATCCAATACGGCTAATACCGATCTGATACGGTTGATACCGATACAGTCTGGCATGTGCAGATTCGATACCAACCGCTATCGATACTGAACGATACCGACGTTTGGGTCTCTTTTCCAATCAATTCGACAATGAAAATTGATCGAAAAGACCAATTATTAAGGGTGTAAAATTATGTAAATAAAGAAAACCTATTGTAGGTAAACCAATCAGCAAAATTGACTATTATTTTATTCAATTTAAAACGACAAAAAATACTTAAAATTATATCTAGACATATAAAATATTTTTTAAAAGTTTTAATAATTTATTAATAATTATTTGTTTTTCGATTACAAAAAAGACGATACATCAGAAATTATCGAAAACTTATCGTAGGTAAACCAATCAGCAAAATTGACTATTATTTCGTTCAATTTAAAATGACAAAAATACTTAAAATTATATCTAGACGTATAAAATATTTTTTAAGTTTTATAATTTATTAATAATTATTTGTTTTTCGATTCCAAAAAAGATGATACTTCGATCTGGAAATACCAATTTTGTCTCTACCGTCAATTCCAATACTTATAAGAAGGAAATACTCATAAGAAGGATCTGATATCAATTTCGATAGAGGAAACCAAACCTTATAATCTAACAAATACAAGAGAAACCTGAGACTATAAAAGAAAAAAAAAATGCTACATTCACTAACAACAGTATTTGTATAAACAGAGAACATGCTTATGACACTATATGTAAATTCACAAATATTTACATACTTGTCAAACTTTGTAAAAAGGGCCATTAGAGACGGAGTGCCGAGGTATTATTATTAATAACCTGCGGTAAAAAAAAAAATTTGAAAAAAAAAGACAAGTAACAGGGAGAACAGTACCTACTATTTACAACTTTACCACCACCCCACTCACAAGACAGGGATGCCCCATTCTAAGCTGGTCCTTCAAAGAACATCTCTCCCTTCCCAGCTTCTTGTCAGGATGCACTGCCACCTCCTTAGGCGAATGGCATCGGAGCCAGAAGCACGAAAGGCTCGCTGCTTGCCCGGCAAACTGCACTCTGTACACCAAGCTTAGTTCAGCCCATACACTGCTGGTTCTACAATCGGACACGTAGCCATCAAGATCTGATACGTACCTCATTATTTGACCTAAGAGGACACTGGTTCAGAGATGACACCATGAAGCTACAATGTATCAAACACAGGTATCAGAAAGTAGAGATACGAGATAACATAGTATTTGAGCATCAACTGCCACTGATACATATCAACCACATGGATTACTCAGCCAATCACATATGACCCTTTGGCCTAGTCAGCATAAGTGAGGTGCCAACTCAGCATGCCCAATCAAGACTTCTCCAGATCAGCATAACAAACTCAACTGTCAGATTCAAGAACATTCAGTGAGCAAGCAATTATAAATAAAGAGAGGAAAATGTTAAGAAGGCATGAGTGATGTACTTAGCTTTTACTTCTTCTTCTTACTCCTCCTCTTCATTGTAGATGCACTACTCTGAGATGAATAAACCCTAATTCTTCCCTTTCTTCCTTCAATTTCTGCCATTAGCCATGTCAAACATTGTCAGATCTCCCCCAAATCCCGGTCGACAGGGAAAGGGGTCTAACAATTTGGTATCAGCCATTGGCCCCGATACTCGAGGCCAGTCGAGAGGCCAGTTCGAGCAGTCGAAGCTCTAGCCGGGGATCACTGGAGGACCGCCGGAGTGCGACTGAGGAGGATCGTATGTTGCTTCTTGAAGGTACAATGCTCAATCTCAGTTCAAAATTCGACCAGATTCTAGAAAATAATTCCAAATTTGATAAAATCTTGGGAGAACTGTTGAGAGCAAGAGAGGGAAGGGAAACCCTAACTACTTCCATTAGAGCTCCACCCTTACTTCCAGCACCACCACAGTTATTGATCCCTACTGCATCTCAGTACACTGCTACAGCAACATCCTTACCCCTAGGATCTCATCATGTACCCCAACTGGAAATGGGAACCTTGGGAATTCAACCTCCTTCCACAATCTTGGAGGCAAATATGCATCAACAGCAACAAGACACGAGCAATTTGAGAATGAATGTCCAGAACCAGCCTATGGGCATAGGATTAATGGGGTTGCAAGGCCCTACACCCAATGTTGAACCAAATCGATCTCCACAACAATTTTCATGGAGTGTGGGAATCAATTTGGGAATGCTGCCTCAACAAGAACCTCACAACCACAATGGTGCCCGAGTTACTCATGAGCCAGGCCATCAAGAAGGTCCAAGAAATCCTTCAATCCAGAATGTGGGGGTAACACCATAATACCTAGCCACTGGCCCAACCTTCATACAACAAACTAATACCACTCCATTGTTGCCAACCCCAGGGCACAGGGGATTACAATTTGGGACAGTGCAGGGTAACCCCTATTGGAACTTACCTCAACCCAGGCTAAAAATACCCCAATTCAGTGGTGATACTGATGTGGAGGAATGGTTGCTGAGGATAAACTACTATTTTAGTTTCTATCCTATGTCATAGTGGGACAGAATAAGAATGTGCTCTGTGCAATTGCAAGGATCAGCAGCTTTCTGGTTTGATTGGTTGATGAAGACCAAGGGAGGCATGATAGGTTGGGAGGAATTATGTCAATCTATTAAGATGCAATTTGGACCCTCACAGTTTGTGGATCCCATGTTTGAGTTGAAGTTCTTGAAGCAAGACAACACAGTGCAGGATTATACATCCCAATTTCAGAAACTGTCTAGCAAGGTTTTAGGATTATCTGAAAAATGTCTTATCAGTCAGTATGTTGGAGGCCTGAAGGAAGAGATAAGGTATGAAGTGCAGGTAGCCAACCCTATTACCTTGCCTTTAGCAATGCATTTAGCTAAGCTTTATGAAGCTAAGGTGTTAGCCACCATAAAAAACTATAGGCTTACAACATCTCAACCTAAGTCCCAATTTTCAACTCCTCTAATTCAGACTCCTGCCACAGAGGGGCAAAGGAAGAATGTCAATGGAGGCACAGGCATGTTTAACCAAAACCATACTATAACTCCTTCTGAAATGTCAAGGAGAAGGGGATTGGGATTGTGCTACTTTTGTGATGAGAAGTGGGCTAGGGGCCACAAATGCAAATAGAAGAAACTGTTTTTGTTACTAGCAGATGAAGATACAGATCTTACTGAGCATGAGCTTACAGAGGAAGGTAATTCAGAAGGGATTGTACAAGCCTCCTCAGATTGTTTTGAGATATCCTTGCAGGCATTGTCAGGGAGCTCCCATCACTCTACTATGAGAATGAAAGGAACCATCAAAAACAAGCCTGGGACCATCTTAATTGACTCTGGCTCCACTCACAATTTTTTTGATGTTAAAATGAGTGAGAGGCTAGGGTTGGCACTGGCAGATAATAACTCTTTTGAAGTAATAGTGGCCAATGGTGACAAGTTACGCAGCAAGGGAATGTGTCCAAGTGTGGTTATAGATTACCAAGGGCATAAAATTCATGCAGACTTATTACAGTTACCCATCTCAGGGTGCCATATAGTCCTTGGGGCTAAATGGTTAAGCACTTTGAAAAATATAATTTGGAATTTTCAGGAATTGGTTATGCAGTATGAGAACAATGGCAATACCATCAAATTTGTGGGTCTGAAAGCAGACACTACCAATCTGAATGAGGCAGTACCTAAGGAGCTAAAACAGAAGCCACAGATGTTTTTAATACAGCTTTGTTCAGTGAACAGTGAATACATGGAACCTGATGAAGGAGAAGACAAGGTGACAACCTTATTAAAATAGTATGAGGAATTGTTTGAAGAACCTGAGGGACTGCCACCTAAGAGAGATTATGATCACAGAGTGCCATTACTTCCAGGATTAGCCCCAGTTTGCAGCAGGCCCTATAGGCACCCCTATGCACATAAGAACAAAATAGAGAAGCAAGTCCAGGAAATGTTGAATTCAGGTATCATCAAAGATAACACTAGCTCTTACTCATCTCCAGTTATCCTGGTTAAAAAATATGATGGCACTTGGAGAATGTTCATAGATTATAGGGCTCTCAATCACAACACAATCAAGGATAAATTCCCCATTCCTATAGCTAAGGAGCTTTTTGATGAGTTGCATGGAGCTAAAATGTTCTCTAAGCTGGACTTGAGGGCTGGTTATCACCAGGTTAGAATGGCAGAGGAGGATGTCCATAAGACTGCTTTTAGGACTCATGAGGGACATTATGAGTTCCTAGTCATGTCTTTTGGTCTCACTAATGCCCCCTCCACCTTTCAAGCTATGATGAATGCCATCTTTAAGGGATACATAAGAAAATTTGTTTTGGTATTCTTTGATGATATTTGATTTGGACAACCACCTTCATCATTTAGAAGAAGTCTTCAAAGTCTTGACTGCTCATCAATTGAGGATCAAAGGGAGCAAATGCTTCTTTGCTCAGAGGCAGGTGGCCTACTTGGGACACATCATATCTTCCCCAAGTATTAAAGTTGACCAAGACAAAATCAAGGCAGTAATGGAATAGCCTGAACCTAAAACTCTCAAGGAATTAAGGATTTTTTTTAGGTCTCACAGGCTACTACAGGAGGTTCATCAAAGGCTATGGCACCATAGTTGCTCCCTTTACCCAACTCCTCAAGAAAAATGCTTTTCATTGGAGCAAGGAAGCACAAGTTGCCTTTAATAAACTGAAGGGGGTTCTCACTACTCCACCAGTCTTGGCTATGCCTAACTTTGCTGAGACCTTTATCCTGGAGTGTAATGCTTCAGGTGGGGGAATTGGGGCAGTGTTAATGCAAGAAGGTAAACCATTAGCTTTCTTAAGTCAACAACTGAAGGGAAGGGCACTTATGTTTTCAACTTATGAAAAGGAAATGTTGGCTATCATTTTGGCCATCAAGAAATGGGGCCAGTACTTGTGGGGCAGAAGCTTCATTATCAGAACTGACCACAAGCTTCTCAAGTTCATGTTAGAACAGAGGGTCTACACTGATGCACAGTACAAATGGGTCATGAAGCTTCATGGGTATCAGTACACAGTAGAATACAAGAAAGGGGGTGAAAATAGAGCAGTAGATAGTCTCTCAAGGATAGTTCCCTAACTAGTTGTTATCACTGCTATAAAAGCTAGGTGGATTGAGCATTTTAAAATTCAGATGCAGGAGACTTCCTACTACCTCACCAAGTGGTCTCAAGGGCAGTTGGATACAAACAAGTTCAGAGTGACTGATGGGTTGCTTTACTATAAAAATAGACTCTGTTCATTGACCCTAACTCTGAATTTGTCTCTGCCATGCTCAAAGAGCATCATGACACTTTATATGCTGGTCATTCTAGGTATATCAAAACCTTGCACAGGCTTTAAGAAGGTTTGGTACTGGGAAGAGTATGAAAAGGTGTGTGCAGGAGTATATCAGAACTTGTGAAGTGTGTCAAAGGAACAAGACAGAGAACATTTCTCCTGCAGGGTTACTGCAACCCTTACCAATTTCCTCTAGAATTTGGGAGGATATCTCTATGGATTTTATAGAGGGTTTGCCACCCAGCAATCATAAATCAACTATCCTGGTAGTAGTGGACAGGCTTACAAAGTATATACACTTGTTTGCCTTAAATCACCCTTTTACTGCCTCTATGGTTGATCAGGTGTTCTTGGATGGGGCCTTCAAACTACATGGGATGCCCAAATCAATTGTGTCTGACAGGGATGCTATTTTCACTAGCCAATTTTGGAGAGAATTGTTCAAATTACATGGGACTCACCTCAATTATAGTACTTCCTACCACCCTCAATCAGACGGCCAAACTGAAGTCACCAATAGGTGCATAGAAGGATATTTGCATTGCTTTTGTGGTCATAAACCCAAGGAGTGGGCTAGGCACTTAGTGTGGGCTAAATTCTGGTTTAACACGAACTGACACTCATCTACCAGACCCACTCCTTTTGAGGCAGTGTATGGGAGACCTCCACCTGATATTCTTACCTATATTCCAGGAATTGTGCAGGATCAGGGGGTGACTGAAGCCCTGACAGGGAGGGATAACACACTGCAACTTTTGAAGGACAATTTACACTTGGCACAAGACAGAATGAAGAGATTAGCTGACTTACACAGGTCTGATAGGAAATTTAGGGTGGGAGATTGGGTTTATTTGAAGCTACAACCTTATAGGCAGACTTCTGTAGGTCAAAGGAGGCCTCAAAAGTTGTCACCAAAGTATTTTGGGCCTTACCAAGTCATAGATCGAATTGGACAGGTGGCTTATAAACTGGAATTGACTGCAGACTCTCAGGTTCATCCAGTTTTTCATGTTTCTCAACTCAAAGAAAAATTGAGTAGAAGAATCAGTGTAAATAGTAATACCCCCAGTTTGAGAGATGAGGTTCTACTAGAACCCGACTACATCTTGGAACCAAGTTTAGTCCAGCATAGGAACAAGGCTGCGGTAGAATTGTTGGTGCAATGGAAGGAATGCACTAAAAAAGAAGCTCAGTGGATTGCATATGAAGACTTTGTGAAGCGGTTCCCTTATTTCGACCTTGAGGCAAGGTCTAATGGGGGGGGGCTATTGATACGTACCTCATTATTTGACCTAAGAGGACACTGGTTCAGAGATGACACCATGAAGATACAATGTATCAGACACAGGTATCAGGAAGTAGAGATACGAGATAACAGAGTATC
Organism: Iris macrosiphon; assembly: GCA_036927795.1. NCBI lineage: Eukaryota > Viridiplantae > Streptophyta > Magnoliopsida > Asparagales > Iridaceae > Iris > Iris macrosiphon. The sequence continues at coordinate 38,565,686 of JAYESA010000007.1, forward strand.
TGAGCATCAACTGCCACTGATACATATCAACCACATGGATTACTCAGCCAATCACATATGACCCTTTGGCCTAGTCAGCATAAGTGAGGTGCCATCTCAGCATGCCCAATCAAGACTTCTCCATATCAGCATAACAACCTCAACTGTCAGATTCAAGAACATTCTGTGAGCAAGCAGTTATAAATAAAGAGAGGAAAATGTTAAGAAGGCATGAATGATGTACTTAGCTTTTACTTCTTCTTCTTACTCCTCCTCTTCATTATAGATGCACTACTCTGAGATGAATAAACCCTAATTCTTCCCTTTCTTCCTTCAATTTCTGCTATTATCCATGTCAAACATTGTCAGATCTCCCCCAAATCCCGGTCGACAGGGAAAGGGGTCTAACAAGATCAGGTTTAGTTACCAACACAGGAGCTATTATCGAAAGTCATGAAGTTCCGAGTAGCAACAAGTGCTGGTGAGTTTATAATCGGATAGTTCAAAAAGCTTGATCTCCAGACTAGAATGCGATAGTACTTTTGCACAACCTGCGCATCAGAAGACAATCTTTATAGTTAACAATCATTTTAGAACATTTCCCAGCATGAATAATATCCAATCTTTATAGTTAAGACGTCTTGATTGCTCAATTCTGAATATCAACATTTTCTATACAATTAATTTGCCAATGTATTTTCTCCAAAGTTTCAAAACACAATAAAGCATGTATTCACAACTTGATTATGAAGGGGAAAAAAACAATTCCAACACAATTGTATGTGTTTTTTCTGGAAATCTTTGTGCTTTGTGTGTAAAATGTGAGCAATCTTTAAAAAAAGTTGGCGTAATGTAACCCCTCAGTGCGAACTTCCTAAACAAGGAGTAATAAAGTATGAAAAACCTATAATGACAGGCCTTAGTGATGGTATGGGCTTCTTGTGCAACAAGGAGCAGAAAGTTAGCGTAATGTAACACCTCAGTGCGAACTTCCTGGACAAGGAGTATAAAGTATGAAAAACCTATAATGACAGGCCTTAATGGTGATGGCCTGGACTTCTTGTGCAACAAGGAGCAGATCTCCAAAATTTTCCAACACTAATAAAGAGCCGGGAAAAGGTGATAGATGATGAGATGTGCTATAAGGAACCTCAATGTTCTCATAGAAAAGGCCAAAACTTATTATTGAAATGCAATGCCGATTTTTTTTTAAAGGATTTTGTCCATACAGACATAATTCCTGCATAAAACCAGTATGGTTTTTGTCCATACAGACATAATTCACAGCATGCACTAGAAAACAAGAAGAGGCTGAAGAAATTAAAAAAAACAGCAAAAACCATAAATTGTTGCATCCATGTATCCAACCATGCTTCCAGCACAAAGCCAATAATAACATACAGAATGTACTAGAAAGACCAACTAGAAGACAAATTTTGAAAGCACTACATGGCAGACACCGACCAAATCTTCATAAAATCTTTCAAACGAGATAAATATCTTCATAAACAAAAATATACATAATTCCTCTAGAAAAGACGATTATACAGATAAAAAGTCGTGAAACCATTCGAGTATATGTATATAAGAATATACATCATATAGCTGCTATAGCAGTACACTGTGCCACAGTTGAAAATAAAGAGACCAGGTTTTAATAGACTGCTGGTAATAGTGCTATGCCAAACAAAACTAACCTAAAGATAAAAATCTTTCAAACAAGATAAATATCTTTCATAAACAAAAATATACATAATTCCTCTAGAGAAGACAATTAAACAGGTAAAAATTCTTGAGTATATGTATATATGAATATACATCATAAGCTGCTATAGCAGTGCACTGTGCCACAGTTGAAAACAAAGACCAAGTTTTAAAAGACTGCTGCTATAGTTAAGCAGCTAGCTAAAGGTTCAGCATACTGGACCAGTGCTGCAAAATGTACTTGCAAACAAAACAATAGACCTGAAAGAGAGCTGCTTCCCTCCAGAAAAATGTCTTACAAGATTATCCATCTTTGCAAAATCAACTTTGCATGAAAATGAAGCTTACAATTGCCAGACATGAAGAAGGTTAAGGTAACATAAATCTACCAAATCATAAGATGTCAAGCAATTAATAGAGGCCTCTTAGGAACAGTTATTTTCACTATCCGCTAATATACCTAGCGCAGAAAATCATTGAAAGTTAACATATTGTCTTCACTATCATCATGCATTGCTCTGCTTTCCACATAGCACAGACACCTGGACCAAAGAAAACGAAAGCAACAAAAATGTTCAGAATATTCGAGGTACTAAAATTGTTTTTAATGCAATAAACCAAAATCATCAACTTCCTTTCCTTGATATTGACATTCAGTAACATTCAGTTATACTTCTTAGACTTATGTTATATTATTTCAAGTAGGACGGCGAAATAAAAATTACTATTAGTAACAGAAATTGTTGTTTTGAAGTTGCTGTTTTGATAGGCTGCTGCAGTTTTGATGCTTATAATTGTCATTGCAGATTGCATATCAAGTACCAAAAATTTATAAAGACTAAAGTTTTGCTATTGAATTGCTATTCCAGTTAACTATGATGAGTAAAAAAGACAGTACTTAAGGATCAATACGTATCCTTTTTAGATTCCAGGCCATTTTCAGCTCAAAACATCCGAAAGCAATTTCCTCTTTCAAATGTATATAGATATATGTACTTATTTCCAGGTTCAATATGTACTTATTGCTTTGTTCTTCTTAAAGAACAACAATAATTCCAGTTGGTCTACATAAAAGTAAAATGTTAAATAGATAGTAACCTCGTGAAAGAAAAGGAAGGTGCCGATCCTATAACCAAGAGATTGAGGTCTGTAACTTCAAGGAAACATGCTCACAATAGTTGTCTTTCAGAAAATTTTATGTAATTACTCTAGGTCTTTCTGTCAATAGTGCCCTCCTAAACAAACTTAATGTATGGCACTATTGTGAACATCCTATTTCAAAGGATAGTATAACCTTCCAGTGAATCATTCCCATGAAAAATCTTGAGTTTCTAGTTCACGGCAAATAGATGTCTCGTTAAGCACACTCGTACAATTAGTTAATGCTTGTAGCTTCTTGTTTGAGACGAAATGATTCTACTTTCTCAAATTTATGTATGAGATATTGACAAATCGTTAGGCATAAAATTATATCAGAACATGAATGAAAAGAAGCAATAGGACAACCTTTACCTAATTACCAAAATAATCTACAATCCATATACCTATATATCAGATAGATGAACATGAGGCCTACACCTCTTTATCCAAAATTTATCTCCAAGATGAAGCTCCTAACTTCCAATGGAAAATGTAGATATATTTGGTTTGACTTCAGACCGAAACAATACCTGCCCAGCTACACCCCCAACTAATATTCAGAAAGTGCACCTATGATAGGAAAATGTATGAACAATGACGGGATGCATAACAACACTTGTATTTTTACCAAGAAAACCTAAAAAGTACACAGCATAATGTTTGTTTTTTTACTAGTAACCTTCCGTGAATGATTTCGGTCGGGCGGAGCCGGAATTTTAGTTTACCCCGGGCTAAACTTAAAATATTTTAAAAAAGTTTAAATAAAAACTATTTCTAAGAATGCCATCATAATTCAAATGTGTGATTCAAATATCATTTTCCAACAAAAAATAATTATCAAATGACATAGGATAAATTTCATAAGTAGACATGTTAATTAAGACATCATCTTCATATATAAGATAAGAAATGAAAAAAAAAAAAAAAAATCTTAGAATAAAAAAAAAGAGCTGATGAATATGTTCACGTTGATGATTCTACTTGAGTCTTGAGTCTTGAGTCATAGGTTCAAGAGTAGATTTTGGAACCCGAATATGCTCTAATTGTTGATGTTTCTTCTTCACGTTTTTTTAAAGAACGAAAAAGAATTCTTAGACAGTTGATTGAAGATCTCAGACAACTTAAATTGCCGGTATCTTAAATTACCATTGATTAAGGATACTTGATTGTAAGAATTCAGCTAAATTGCTGTTGATTAAGGGTACTTGATTGTAAGAATTCAGCATAAATGAAAATTCTTCATCTTAGACAGCTTGTGAAATAGAGTTAGACACTTGCCAATATGAGCAATTAAGCAGGGATGATAAATTCCAGTTTGTGAAATAGAGTTAGAGAATTGCCAATATGAGCAATTAAGCAGGAATGATAAATTCAGGTTATGTTAGAGTTTCCATAACCTAGAACAGAGCAGCACCAGGTGAGTTTCGGTTTAGACTGAGACCTACACCCAGAATGTCATTTAATCAATGTTGATACAATTCAGGTCCATTGGTTACTCTTCATCAAGAAAAGATAAAAAGCAGTAACTATATAAATTAGACATGATGATGGCTTAGAGGGTCCTGATTTCAATTGTCAAGTTCCTATCCTTCTTTCATATTATACATGTACAGATTTTGGTGAAACAAAATAGGTTTCGTTTTAGTTATGTCAGGCACCTGTATGGGCTGGAGTATGGGAAGATCAGGAAAAAAATTGGGTTGGTGGCTGGGTGGGCTGGAGCCCACCCCAGCCCACTAATAGATCCGCCCAGGCCCGACTCCGCTCACTCTTAATCTCTCTACTCAGTGCGAACCACGCTAATATAGCATTATGCGGAAAATAAGGAAAATATTAAGAAAGAGAACAGTACTTATGCATTCTGAGCGCTCCTGTAGTCCTTTGCTACTTGACTGAGAGAGACAGGGCAAAAAGATTTTAAGAATTGTCGTTATAAGATGAAATAATAAAAAAATTAGAAGAAAATACTTATTATCCTTCTCCTCAGTTTCAAGATCAAGATGATCTGCTTTCTTCAGGTAAACATCTGACCATAAACAAAAAAATAATAATTAAAAATAACAAAATAACAAAAAATTAATTAATTTAAAAAAAACCCACCCGCCCTTCTCCCTTTTCCAGGTCCCCTGCGGTTCCTGCAGTGACGACGAGCTCCTCTTGTGCGGATGCGAAAGTCCTTCGGAGAGAAAATGGCCTCGAGAATGGAGTTTTCGTCCAAATCTTTGGAAAAAAAAAATTTTAACAGTATTAGAAAATACAAGGAAAACGAAAAACAAAAGAGGTTTAGAAAGGATAATCATCCACCGTTAATTCCCAGTACGGAGCTAAGGTCTCCTCCCCCTGTGTCCATCGCCATCGTGTCGGCCTCTTCGTCCACATCTAATAAAATCAGAAAATAGGTTTAGTCTTAAAAAGAATAATGCAAGAAGGAGCTAAGTTCTCCGACCGTGTCCATCGTGTCGGCATCTTCGAAACAAATTAAACATAACACCATTCTAAAAGAAATTAAGAGAAAGAAGAAAAAAAAGAGGTTTAGAAACATAATGCATAAATGCCAAGCACTGACATATAATATGAGGAGAAAATAGGTTTTGTCTTAAAAAGTATAATGCAAGAAGGAGCTAAGTTCTCCACCCGTGTCCATCGTCATCGTGTCGGCATCTTCCATGAGAAAAGAAATTAAGAGTGAAGAAGTAAAAAAGAGCATTAGAAACATAATGCATACCATTAACAAGCACTGAGCTATGGTCTTCCCCCGGGTCCATCGCCATGTCTCCCACTGTCGGCATCGCCATCGCCATGGAACCTGAGAGAGAGAGAGTGAGAGTGGGGGAAGAGTTTCTTGATTGAAAAGAAAAAGGAAAATAGGGAAGGCGCTATGTATATAGTCTCACGTGAGGAGGTGCGGGACTGGACCTGCAGTTTAATCGGACCGGACCTAAAAAATCTACTCAGTCTAACTTTAATCGGACTTATTTAAAGAACCTATAATTTTTTTCGAACCAAAAATTTAACCGGTGAACCGGTTTGTCCGGTCGAACCGGTTCACGATTAAACCAACTGATTCTGGTTTTTAAAAAAACTCAAAGAAGTTTATCACGTGAGATTTAGATCTTTTGGTACTTGGTTTGGTTTTGATAGACCTAAGTAAATGTTGATATTTTACATAAAAGGCCTATTTGAACTCCGGCGTTGAACCCCGATCCGACCTGTACCAAAGATTTTCGGTTCAATGGACATTCCGATTTTTAAAACATTGGTTGTGGGTACTCGAGCTGATATCAATCAAGTTGATTTAGGGGTGAGCATTATTCGGATTTGGACCGAAAATCGAACCGAACCGAACTAGAGATTCGGTTCGGCTTGAAAAAAAATTGGTTCGATTTCTATTTTGAAAATATTAAAATTTCTTATTTGATTTCAATTTTGGTTTTCGGTTTCGGACTTTCGAATTTGGACCGAAAATCAAACCGAACCGAATTAGATATTCGGTTCGGCTTGAAAAAAAAATTGGTTCGATTACGATTTTGAAAATATTAAAATTTCTTATTTGATTTCGATTTTGGTTTTCGGTTTCGGTCCAAAACCGAAAACCGAATAAGATTTATGCAATTATGTAAATATTCTAATTTTATGCATATTTTGTAATTAAAAATATGTATATTTTGAAAACAATAATTCTATGTATCTATTTTGAAGCCCAACTTTAGACAACCTTGAAATACAACAAATGTGTATATATTATTATAACTTTTAATATAATTTAACCATGATTCTAACTTTGGGTTCGATCCATAAAACAATAACAATGTTCAATCGAATAAACTGAATAACCAAATAGCTTATTCGGTTCGGTTCGATTTCGGTTTTGGCTAATTTCGGTTCGATTTCAGTTTTAGATTTTTAGAATTTTGGTTTATTTGGTTTTTACTATTTCGGTTCGGTTGAAACCGAATAAACCGAATATTCACCCCTAAGATGATTTAATGACTTTTTTATATCAATAGTAAATTCACATGTGTTATATGTAAAATATTTTTTTAATATTATATTAAATATTTTATATACTTAAATATATTAAAATTAAATTTTTTCATACATATGTTTATATTTTTATTAAAATTTGTTATATATTTGATTATAATTTAATAATAATTTATTATGTATATATCTTTACTCTTTATAAAGAGTTTTGAAAACGACTAGCCGTCTAAGCCGTACATATATTCTCACGTAATTAAAAATTAGAAACATATATAAAATTTAACTAATTGTTTAACTATGTAATATTATCTAATTAAAACCAAGCACTTCTTCTAACTCATGTGGTTAAGGTGTGAGGCATTTTTCTTGATTGGTTATGTTTGATTACTCATGGCGTTATTTATAACAAATTTAATTTGAAAAAAATTGAGTTACACCCCACTTTATTAACCATAATTCAATATGCACCCCGCTGTTTTACCATAATGTATAACACCCCCCACTTTTGACGAAAATCATCCACGACTGACAATCAACTCTTTTGACCAATATTTTCTAACCAAAATACCCTGACCCCATTGTCTTCTTCCCGTGAGACCCCCGCTGCACACACCCCCACAACCACACGCGCACACACCCACCCACCCCACCCCCGCTGCCCCCTCCCTACCGCGCGCACCTGCGCCACCGTGCAGCACGTCACCGTTCCATCCCGATCTGGGTGCCATAGATCGGGTTGAACCCGTCTTTCCGGCCAGGCAGAGCCATCCCAACACTGTTGCGGTCGGCAACACCCAACCCCAACAAGCTCCATCGATCGAGAGGAGCTCTATCGGTCAGCCGCGTCCTAGCTACGGCGGTAAGGAAGAGACGTCGGTTGCTCGAGTGAGGCTTGTGGCCGATCGGGAAGATCGGCATAAATCAAGATGATGCCGATGAGTGGGAAGACTCCTACGCCCACCACGAGCCCGACGATGAGGGCAGTATCCAAACTTGATGTGGAATTTTTATCGGTGTCCTTTTCCCACAGTTGTTCAAGGGTGGTGGCCGGAGGGAGGAAGGGTCTTGAAGTGAGCTCGGCGTAGAGGCGGAGGAAAAAAGAGTTTGGACAATGATGGTGGTGGAGAAGAGGAGTTTTTGGCTTGTGGCGGTGGAGGTGATGTGGCTTTGTCCTTTAAGGGGGAGGACGGGACAGGGACGGTGGTGGGGACTGCTCGGAAGGGGGTGGGGACTTGTCCGGGAGTGGTGAGGTTGGGGGTGGCGATTGAGAAGGTGGTGGCGGCGATGCAGGTGGTGGGGATGAAGGTGGAGGCGATGACGAAGGTGACGGAGGTGATCGACTGCTCAAGCGAGGCTCGTAGTGACCCCCCTCTCTCCTCCACAGAGAACTGCAAGTCTACCTCCATGTCACCCAAGCTCAGCTTTACCTCGTCGTCGGAGCCGGAGAAGATGTTATCAAAGGAGTTGGCAGGCGATGACCTTATCGCCCTCGGATACTTGCTCGATACCTACAAAAATTCCTCATCGTCTTTAGTCATGGAAATTAAGGTTTTTCTTGTTTAGGGTGTCACGCCTCAGTCCCAAAATATCGAGGGACTAGACACGTGGCAATGGCCAGCAGTACACACCGATGGACAAACCCAATTTAATGGATCCATCGGGGCATACTTAAGTTGTAATATAACAATAAGGGTGCAAAATACTAATCTCATCCACAGAAATGAATACATCAATATCAGAAACATAGTGCAATATCAATCTCAATAAACATAACTCGGAGAACAACCCGATAACGAGTCTGATACAATAGTCAAGAAATAAGATAACAACTGCATATACTGAGTACGGATAAGACATATACTCAGAAGATGTCCTCAGTGATCACTCGTCTTCTGGATCGGGTACTGCTCCAGTGCCTGCTGCTGTTCCTGCTCCTGCTAATGCACCTGTCCCGTATACCTCGGGGTAGATCTCGTCTGCTAGTCCTGGGGACATAATCCGGTATCCAGGTCCTCAGGGGACATAACAAGGTACAAAAGATACAAGCCAAAATAAATGCAGTACAATAGTAAATGAAATAAATAGGGTAACTATGTAACCATCTATGTGAAATGCAAGTGAGAGCATCACTAAAACTCAGGCTGAAACCACTACAAGCTCTGTGTCGGGGAGCCGGTAGCAGTAATAACACGTAATGTGCCTAGCTCTGCTGTAGAGTCTACGGTCTCACAATAGTAGTAGATATATATAAAACAGCATGTAGCCTGTGTGTCTCTCCCCACCCAATTTAACCACACGTCTTATGTCCACAACGTCTTATGTCCATGTCACGCGAGATCATAGCTAATGCAACAAGTCATATAATATCTATGAATATAATGTCTATGTCATAAATCCTGCAACCTACACAGAATCACCATGAATATCTCAGGAAGATTCTGTCTCATGAATAGTGTCAAGTGTCCTGGGTCATGATGTACTTGATAAGACAAGTACGAGAATATAAAGGGTCACGATATCCATCTCTAGGTGACGTTACACAACTCTGCGTACAATGTTGGCACCCGACTATTAATCGGACGCTAAGTAAAGTCACACGGTCCTAGGTCAAGCATGTACAACAATATATAAATCAAGAAAATATGTAACAAGAACTGTAAGATTTGGCAAGGTATACTTGCCTGGGGTTCTGACTCCAACTGTAGCTCTGGTCTCAGCGGGATTTGCAGGTACTCCTTCGGTTGCTGAAATAAATATCACCAACAGATTCAGAAAATATCAAATAGCTAGAAACGCCTGTCCTTGAGTCCAATTTGGACACAGGGGAAAAAATGACCATTTCTGGTCAAAGCGGGGTCCACATGTGGGCCACTTCGCACCGAAAAACATGTCAGGAACAAAGGTCTCCAAATTCGTCAAACTTAGTGTCAAAAAGTCCAGAACGATGATACGAACCCAACGAAACTTCCATAATTGGATTCCGATGAGCCGATCACAAAATCGTCCGTCAAGTGGAGCCGTGGGGCCCACGATATGCGATTTTGTCAACGTTCTCAGAATCGAACCAAACTTGGGTCACAGGACCAGCGTATTGCTATGAGTCCGATGGCGCAAGTTTCATTTCGATCCGACATATGTACACAAAGTTACAACGTGTTCCAGAATAGGCAGATATGGGACGTTGTCGGCGGATACGTGTTGATTCCGGTGTGCACGCACATCCAAATCAACTTCTGCGAAATCCTGCACGTCCGTATCAACGGTGCGCACCTTTTGGTGAAGACCGCACGCGACCAAGTCGTCCCGTTTGGCGGGGCGTACTCAGTTCCGGGGGAAAATGGGGTATTATTTTTCCTATTTTTGGATCGCAGTTCGCGATCACCACAGGACGTGACACACCGAGCGGGTCATTGAGAGGGTCACGCAGCCTACGCGTCACAGCTGACGGAACGAAAAATGGGACAACGAGGAGAGAGAAAATGGTACCTGAACAGGGCTACGTAGAACGGGATTTTTCCGTGTCCGCGAGGAGATACGACACACTGAGACACAGTGTCAGGGATGTGTCCGGTTAGGGTTAGGGTTCTGTCGACGGAGACTTCACCGGAGGAGGGTGGAGGCGGCTTGGCTAAGGTGCTATCGGAGGCGGCGGAGCTTAGGCGAGCAGAGGCGGCGAGGTCGAGACTGTCGGGGTCGGCTCAGGGGGCTGGCCGGGGCTGCATTGGCTCGGGGTGGCTTAGGACATCGCGGCGGAGAGGAGACGGGTGCTGGAGGAGCTCCAGCGAGGTCGAGAGGAGTTGCTGCGGCGGCTAGGGCAGAGGGCTGAGGCGGCTCTCGCTTCGTGATTGCCGACGAAGACGACGGCAGGGGGAAGAGAGAGGCGGATGTCGAGGGATTAAAGGGGCGGCAGCCGGAGGAGGGCGGCTTATATAGAGGCAGAGGGAGGAGAGCAGCCGGAGGTTGAAGAAGGTGAAAGGGAAGCGGCTTGGGGCGTTGGCAGAGGTGAAGCGATCGGTCGCCGACGGCCACGGCGGCGGAAACTGTCGCCGGGAGGAGAACAGTCGGGAGAAGAAGGGTTTGGGGGTTAGGTTTTCAGGCGGGTTAACGGGTCCGGGTCGGGTTCAATTCGGATCCGACCCGACCCGTTAAGAGCTGGGTTCGGTTCGGTTCTCCTTGGTTCGGTTCGGTTCGGGTTGGTTTGGTTTATTTTAAAATAAACTGGGTTAAATTTTAGGGTTTAATTCGGTTTAATTATAAATTAGTGTCTAGGTCTTTAAAAATGTTTCCATGGTCCAATAAAGTCCCGGAAAATTATCCTATGTCTAATTTTTTATTTTACACCAGAAAATATTATTTTCATAATATTTTAATATTAAGTAACATCAATTAAAAATCATTTAATCTCAAAAATACCTTGATTTAAATCCCAGAAAATTCCAAAAATTTTGAGAAAAATTGTTTTAAATATTTTTAAAAAATCAGGGGAGTTACAATCTACCCAACTTATAAAAATTTCGTCCTCGAAATTAAAATTAAGTCACGGTAGAAAGTCTAGGATGTTATAAGATTTGCATTGTTTAAAATGCAAGGCCAGGTTTAAAGGAGTGGGCGATGTTGCGCGTTGCACATCCCAAAAAATTATGGAAAAATTCGCATGAGCGAAAAAATAGGTTTCTTCATGTGTCATGTCCAATAGGGTGGACACCTAAATGCTCTTTTGCATAAAAGCGTCCAACAATTAAAAATTTGCACAAAGATGAGAATTGGATGATGGGCACGTCTACGATAAGGGTGTGGAATTTGTAGGAAGGCAGTGACTAGTGAGGTGCTCCAATTATCGGAGCAATGGTAAGGTGCGCTAAGTGATACCATATTGTAAAACTAAATAAAAATACCGTGTTCTATTTCTAAGTGGATTCGAGCTAGCCTCAGTCTCACTATCTAAGCCAAGTAAGTCTAATTCTTGGGTGAGGGAGTTTTACAATCCAGCCAACTTAGAACAATCTCGTCCTCAAAATTAAAATAAGGCATAATGTGTTAATCTTTCATGTACATAAGGCAAGTCAATCGCAATCTCCTTGTGATAATTAAAATCCTAATCATATCCATCGCAATCACTTCAAGGTTAAGATGATCACTGTTCCAATCAAAATTCAACCTATGGTTATCTCTTCTCACTTTCTCAAATTACCCACAGGCAAATTTAAATTAAATCCATATAACATCTTCAAGATTTAAATACGCATATAAATTTGCCTCACGATCTCCAACTATTATAATTTCCTCTAGAAGTAATTCGAGTCCAATATTATTCTTATTTTTACTTATAAATTTTTGTATTCTCTAACTTTTTAAATTTCATTCACATCCTCAATATTTCAAATAGGTAGTCCAACCATTAAATTTTAATTCTTAATTTAAATCATCAAATTAAAAAATAATTTAAATGCAGTCCACCAATGTTCAAGTCTGAAATTCTATATTTATCCTTCAAATTCAAATTGATGATTTTACCTTCAATACTCAAAAATTTAAATTATGTACTTAAGGTATAAATATTGGGTCCTCAATATCAAGATTTTAAAATTCATTAATCCTCATCATCTTAGTCATTCTTCTAAAATTCTCAAAATTAAAATGGCTTGAACCTCTCCCAATCTAATCTTACTCGATCACAATCTAAAAGAAATTTCTCTCGAGTTGACAATGCACTGCTACCCAACTTAGAATTTACCCATATATCACATGAGGCTATATACCTTAAGAAAAATATTCCTTAATTTATTTACTCATGTCATTCAATCCTCGAAACTTCAACTTCGATTATATCATATATGATATGTCCTTAATTACGAAAGAATAATCCTCAAGTATGTGATCGGCCTATGGGGTATATCTAGTGCTCTCTGTGTATCAAACTTATACCAAGCACGAGGTTTCGTCTTTCCAAAATAAGGGAAGACAATGATCAATAATAAAGAGTTCAAGGGAGAGGTAATAGAATAGAAGTATCGGGATCAAGGCATTTAAAGAATTCAAATAGGAATTGTCAAAGCAGTTGTGGATTAAAATCCTATTTTGGTAATCCTTTGTTCGCATGCTCGTATTAGTACAGTTATGTAACCGATATGATATGTCAGACATGTCTAGGACAAGTATATTCGTCTACTAATCACTACATATCTCAATCCGCGTAAAGTAGTATTACGAAGGGCGAATCAAGCGCACTAAGGTTAGCTAGACCTTAATACACTGATTCTAAAATATATTAGTGTACGCGTCCAATAATACATATGTCGTGAACAAGCTTGATAAAAGAATGAGCTTGCAAAACTAGGCTGTAACAGCAGCATAAGTCGAGGTAGTACAAAAATATAAGTACGCTAGATGATGATGAAAGGAGGTACAAATTAATTCAAGTTCACAAACAAAACAAAAATAAGACTCTACAGTCTCTCTAGTTGTCATACTACTCCTTATCTAAGCCGCTAGTTGACCAAATAGGGGTATGGGTCTCTAATTTCTATAGTCTGAATAAACACTATCTTCTTATGCAAGTCTAAAGTTGTGTCATCCTAGTTTACTTCATCAATGGGTCAATAGGGCTAGGTGGTACTATGTTGTGAGGCATACTACTCAACTGAAATCGTCTTAAGGATACCGTAGAAACTCTTGTTAAGGTCTACGAGAAGGGTCTCGGTACCTATTAGGGTATCCTCCTATATTACATAGGTCATGGTCATCTTAAGCCTTAGTCTTAGTGCTTATAGAACAAGTGTCGATAGTGAGGATAGAAGAGTTACTGGCCGTCAAGGGGAAGGGATCTAACTTGTATCGAGGTGGGGGTACTAATTACGTGGTTTACAACTAGGGGTAATCATCACAATCTAATTGAACAACTCAACTATCAGGTTCTAACTACAAGGTACATAATTCAAAATTCAAGATTACAACTATAACTATAGCAAACTATATATCCTATCTTAGAATACAATCACTTGGTCTATAATTAGAGGTATCAAGTGGCACGCGTTGAAAGATGAAGAAAAGAAGAAGATAATTTATTCGTCGCGCAATTAGCGAACGTTAAGGCCGCAGAGGAACAATATATGAAATTAAAATAGAGGGCTCTAGATAGCATCATGGTTTTCTAAGGGAAAGTGGTATGCTAGTTGCTATGTTTGAGGTATGATTAGGAAAATGTTCTATACATTGCTCTTGGCTTTCTAAGGCACTGTCTGCTTATCTCAAGACAAGAATCTAAATTTATAGTTCTCCAATACTTATCTAATTGCGAAGGTTAGGTTCAGTCATAATATTAAATTTTGGTTTCCTATTGGTTCCTCAATACTAGGGTCAAATATTATGGTAAAACTTCTAACTAACTCTAGTAGTGTCTATACTACTCTCAAGTCTTCATAATACATCAGGGGGTAATGGTAAACCAATTCTAGAGATAAGGAATTCTATGGTTCACTTGATATTCTAAACTTAGTGGGGTGTCAACACTCTAGTGGTACTCTTAATAGGAAGGTTACCTTACTTATCATCTAACAACAAGAACTTATATATTCTAAGAGAGGCTATACCCAAGAAACTAATAGGGAAGCACATGAATCAAGCATGATGCAAATTATTCAAATGGAATGGATTGGAAGGAGGATGAGTCGTAACCAATGTGGATGAGATCCTATACTCTAGTCCTAGGTGCAGGCTTGCTCGGTCCCTAAGTTAAAACCGAACGATTTAGTCGTAGACCTGCATGGGCCACCACAAAAACTATGTCACACCCAGTCCCAAAATATCGAGGGACTAGACACGTGGCAATGGCTAGCAGCACACACCGATGGACAAACCCAATTTAATGGATCCATCGGGGCGTACTTAAGCTGTAATATAACAATAAGGGTGCAAAATACTAATCTCATCCACAGAAATGAATACATCAATATCAGAAACATAGTGCAATATCAATCTCAATAAATATAACTCGGGGAACAACCCGATAATGAGTCTGATACAATAGTCAAGAAATAAGATAACAAATGCATATATTGAGTACGGATAAGACATATACTCAGAAGATGTCCTCAGTGATCACTCGTCTTCTGGATCGGGTACTGCTCCAGTGCCTGCTGCTGTTCCTGCTCCTGCTAATGCACCTGTCCCGTATACCTCGGGGTAGATCTCGTCTGCTAGTCCTGGGGACATAATCCGGTATCCAGGTCCTCAGGGGACATAACAAGGTACAAAAGATACAAGCCAAAATAAATGCAGTACAATAGTAAATGAAATAAATAGGGTAACTATGTAACCATCTATGTGAAATACAAGTGAGAGCATCACTAAAACTCAGGCTGAAACCACTACAAGCTCTGTGTCGGGGAGCCGGTAGCAGTAATAACACGTAATGTGCCTAGCTCTGCTGGAGAGTCTACGGCCTCACAATAGGAGTAGATATATATAAAACAACATGTAGCCTGTGTGTCTCTCTCCACCCAATGTAACCACACGTCTCATGTCCACAATGTCTCATGTCCATGTCACGCGAGATCATAGCTAATGCAACAAGTCATATAATATCTATGAATATAATATCTATGTCATAAATCCTGCAACCTACACAGAATCACCATGAATATCTCAGAAAGATTTTGTCTTATGAATAGTGTCAAGTGTCCTGGGTTATGATGTACTTGATAAGACAAGTACGAGAATGTAAAGGGTCACGATATCCATCTCTAGGCGACGTTACACAACTCTGCGTACAGTGTTGGCACCTGACTATTAATCGGACGCTAAGTAAAGTCACACGGTCCTAGGTCAAGCATGTACAACAATATATAAATCAAGAAAATATGTAACAAGAACTGCAAGATTTGGCAAGGTACACTTGCCTGGGGTTCTGACTCCAACTGTAGCTCTGGTCTCAACGGAATTTGCAGGTACTCCTTCGGTTGCTGAAATAAATATCACCAACAGATTCAGAAAATATCAAATATCTAGAAACGCCTGTCCTTGAGTCCAATTTGGACACAGGGGAAAAATGACCGTTTCTGGTCAAAGCGGGGTCCACATGTGGGCCGCTTCGCACCAAAAAACATGTTAGGAACAAAGGTCTCCAAATTCGTCAAACTTATTATCAACAAGTCCAGAACGATGATACGAACCCAACGGAACTTCCATAATTGGATTCCGATGAGACGATCACAAAATCGTCCGTCAAGTGAAGCCGTGGGACCCACGATACGCAATTTTGTCAACGTTCTCAGAATTGAACCAAACTTGGGTCATAGAACCAGCGTATTGCTATGAGTCCGATGGCGCAAGTTTTATTTTGATCTGACGTGTGTACACAAAGTTATAACGTGTTCCAGAACAGGCGGATACGGGACGTTGTCGGCGGATACGCGTTGATTTCGGTGTGCACGCACATCCAAATCAACTTCTGCGAAATCCCGCACATCCGTATCAACGGCGCGCACCTTTTGGTGATGACCGCACGCGACCAAGTCGTCCCGTTTGGCGGGGCGTACTCAGTTCTGGAAGAAAGTAGGGTGTTATTTTTCCTGTTTTTGGATCGCAGTTCGCGATCACCACATGATGCGACATACCGAGTGGGTTGCACGGGCATCGAGAGGGTCACGTAGACTATGCGTCACAGCTGACGGAACGAAAAATGGGACAACAAGGAGAGAGAAAAGGGTACCTGAACAAGGCTATGTAGAACGGGGTTTTTTCGTGTCCGCGAGGAGATACGACACACTGCGACACAGTGTCAGGGCTGTGTCCGGTTAGGGTTAGGGTTCTGTCGACGGAGACTTCACCGAATAAGGGTGGAGGCGGCTCGGCTAAGGCTCTGTAGGAGGCGGCTCGGCTAAATTGCTGTCGGAGGCGGCGGAGCTCAGGCGAGCAGAGAGGACGAGGTCGAGACTGCCGGGGTCGGCTCAGGCGGCTGGCCGGGGCTGCACTGGCTTGGGGTGGCTTAGGACATCGCGGCGGAGAAGAGACGGGTGCTGGAGGAGCTCCAGCGAGGTCGAAGGGAGTTGATGCGGTGGCTAGGGCAGAGTGCTGAGGGGCTCTCGCTTCGTGGTCGCCGGAGAAGACGACGACAGGGGGAAGAGAGAGGCGGATGTCGAGGGATTAAAGGGGCGGCAGCCGGAGGAGGGCGGCTTATATAGAGGCAGAGGGAGGAGAGCAGCCGAAGGTTGAAGATGGTGAAGGGGAAGCGGCTCGGGGCGTTGGCGGAGGTGAAGCGATCGGTCGCCGGCGGCCACTACGGCGGAAACTGCCGCCGGGAAGAGAACAGTCCGGAGAAGAAGGGTTTGGGGGTTAGGTTTTCGGGCGGGTTAACGGGTCCGGGTCGGGTTCAATTCGGATCCGACCCGACCCGTTAAGAGCTGGGTTCGGTTCGGTTAGGTTCTCCTTGGTTCGGTTAAGGTTGGTTTGGTTTATTTTAAAATAAATCGGGTTAAATTTTAGGGTTTAATTTGGTTTAATTATAAATTAGTTTCTAGGTCTTTAAAAATGTTTCCGGGGTCCAATAAAGTCCCGAAAAATTATCCTATGTCTAATTTTTTATTTTACACTAGAAAATATTATTTTCATAATATTTTAATATTAAGTAACATTAATTAAAAATCATTTAATCTCAAAAATACCTTGATTTAAATCCCAGAAAATTCCAAAAATTTTGTGAAAAATTGTTTTAAATATTTTTGAAAAATCAGGGGGTTTACATAGGGTTAGGGCTGTCGGAGTGTGGGAGGGGGCAGCAGGGGTTGGTCGCGGGGGAGAAGACAGTGGGGTAAGGATATTTTGGTCAGAAAATATTTGTTAAAAGAGTTGATTGTGTTATAACGTGGGTTACTAAATGGTTGGATTCCCACTTTGTATTTTAGTCCCATAATGGTTAAAGATTAGTATTACACCTTCATTGGGTTGTATAAATAAGGTATTTTTTCCCATTATGTGATTACACTAAGAAAAGATATTCTCTCCTATTTTCTTCTTCCTTCTTCTACGTTTATTCAAACACGTTATCAGCACGAAGCTCTAACGAGAGAAAATAAGCGAGAGCATCTCAGTGAAGCCACCATTTACGGATTCTCTACTTCGGTAATAGGTATGGTTATTTATGTTTATTATTTCTGTATATGCATATCCTAGGTGCAACCTGATGTTGATGTTTATACATCTCTTGGCATACCGCTTGGGCAAAAAGAATAATTTTTATCCATTCATCTCACTTCTTTTAGTTAACTCTGATAGCACTCCGATGTTAATCACATATAGATCTCTCGGAGAGAACGTTGGAGTTATTCTTTATTTCTTTCTTTCTTTTGTATATATGTTAATACATTCAGATCAAAACCATCAGAGATCTGATGACCATGAACATAAATTGTTTGGTCTATATATATAAGACTTCTGGAATATCATTGTTCGAAGCATACCATATGTGGTATTTTTGAAAGACTTCTTGAACATAATCATTGTTCGAAGCATACCATGAACATCTAGTATTTGGTATTTACCTACGACTTCTGGAACATCATTGTTCGAAGCATACCATGAACAAGATTTATTTGGTATAAATAGACTTCTGAAACATCATTGTTTGAAGTATACACCATGAACATAAATTATTTGGTGATTTACTAAGTGCTTATATTAACTTGTTATTATTGATCTTATACAGCAATATGTCGAGCCTCACAAAGCATGATTTCAAGCATCTAAACATAGAAGGCCAGAACTTTCTCAACTGAAGTTTGAATGCTGAATTGCACCTTCAAGCCAAAAGTTTAGGTGACACAATTATGGCTGATAAGCCAATATCTGCACAAGATAAAGTGAAGGATTTAATTTTCCTAAGACATTATATTCATGATGATCTTAGGACTGAGTACTTAACAGTCAAGGACCCCTTGGTGCTATAGAATTCTCTAGCTAAGAGATATGTGTAAAACCTCCTTCCTAGAAAATCGTATATACCCATTTATTTATTAATTATTAATTAAATTGTAGTAATTAGGTCTAAATAGGAGAAGTAAATTTTTAATAATTTTTATGTTAGGTGTTCGGACACTTAGAGGACGTATGCGACCATCAGGAATTTTTCGGAATTTATTTCATGTAGGAGACCCCTTGAGTAGTTGCTAGCCTAACGATGTGCAATACCCTACTCTATAAATTTTCTTATGTGTGAATATATATATATACAAATATATATATGTGTATATATATATTTGAAAAGAATGAAATAAAAAGGAAATATTAAGTAAGAATTTAATAACAAATATAATAATAATAGTAATAATAATAACAATGATAACTATGCAGACTCCTTAGCATTAGACCCGCCCTTAGTATCCTATATTCTGCAAGTTGCAAAAGTTGCAACTTAGCAAATATGCTAGACCCGCCCTTAAGTTCCATTCAGCGGCAGACCTTTCCTTCACGCAAACCCGCTCACCCTCTCTCTTTCCCTAATATATATATATATATATATATATATATATATATATATATATATATATATATATATATCTCAAAAACCCTAACCTAATATCTCCAGACTTCCTCTTCCCATCTAGAGCCGTCATCGCAGCCAGAGAAGCCCCACTAAGCCATCCAACCATCCCGTCGACGCCGACCTCGCATCCTGCAGTTTTCCATTCGAGGAACCTTCGCTCCGGCGCGTTTTCCCGTCGACTCGCTCGACCAAACGCTGTTCCGTTTCTATAGGTATGATCACCCCTTAACCCTCTCCAATATTCATTTTATAGCCAACTTCAGAAAACGTGCGCCCCTAGGTGTAAATCAGCGTCCAAAGTGGACGGACAGACCCGATTCTGGAATCGCAGAATTCCAGAATGACCACTCGTATTGCCGAGTTTGTATCTCCCACCACAGAGATCCGAATTCGGTGATTCTTTTTGATACCTGTAGAATACCTGACCTAGTTTAATTTCTGTAAAATAACCCTAGGCTAATAGTTGCTGTGGACATAGTTATATTCGTCACAAAACTGCGCGCACCCACTTTTTTCGGTTTTCCAAAAGTTGGAAAATGGAGCGCGCCCCGCCAAACGGGACCGCCCCGCCGTGTGCCAAGTGTACCCAATGGTGCACGCAGCATAACCGGACACGTGAAAATTCGTGGAGACTGATTCGGACGCGTGTACGCGCCGGAATCAGGCCGTATCCGCGGACACATTTCGTGTCGCAACTTTTGTGGAACTCGCACGTATTTTGTGTACGCTTGTCAGATTGCGACAAAACTTGCGCCGCTGGACTCATGGTAACGCGCTGGTCCTGTGACCCAAATTTCACGCGATTCTGAGACGGTTGACCAAATCGCCAATTGGCGGGCTCCACAGTTGACTTTTTGGACAAAATAGTGTTCGGCTCATCGGAATCCACATTTGGACATACCGTTGGGTTCGTATTGACATGTAGATTTGTTTGACCTATAGTTTGTCCCATTTAGAGACTGTTACCCTTGGCACGCTTTTCGGTACAAAGTGGGCCACACATGGACCCCACTTTTACCCGAAATTACCGTTTTGCCCCTGTGTCCAAATTGGACGAAAGGGATTTGCTTTTTAGCTATTTTGCTCATTCCGGAAACGTTGGTGATGTTTATTTTAGCATCCGGGGACGTTTGTTCGGAGTCCTTAGTTCCAGGTTCAGCGTCCTTGACATTTGGGCGCGTACACTTTACAGATTTCTTGCCAGGCAAGTATACCTTGCCATTGTACTGTTATTTATGTTCCATATGTTGCATGCATCTTTACTTTCTGTCCTTAGTTCATATATTTTAATTATTATATAAAATGTGCGCGACGGTGACGTCGCAATATATTTTTATTTATGTATTGCATTGACCCTGTTCATGAGACTACCTCATTATCATATAGTATCATTAGGTTCATTTGGCCGTGACACATATTTTTACACGAGTTGTGAGTCTCATATAGATCACGGACTACGTGACAGATCTGGCCTCCTGTACGTGTGGACCGTGCGTTAGGAATAACTGTTGTTAGAAACTTTGCATGCTAGTAGACTTGGCAGTTATTAGAGGTGTTATCGTGTCATGGATATGACATGCTTAGAGCATGGGGTGGGGAGAACAACAAGTACCACATTTGAGCTCCTTTGCACTTTCTTCTGTACGCCCGAATTCTCCGTTGGAGATACGGGTCATGATGACCACTATATATTATGTACTATCAGGCGGGCCACCGGCGTTCAAAAGACGACGTGCCTTTTAGGCCCCTGGATCTTCAAAAGAGAACCATGCCAAATCCCAGTTTTCAGCCAGATAGCTCACTTGTGGGAAAAGTTGTTCTTAACTGCATTCACTTTAGACGGTTAGGCGACCCCTTTGGATATTTATTTCAGTACTTTATTGGCGTGTGTTTAAGTATACTTGTTATGTCCCTCTGAGGACCTGGTCCGCTGCCAGGTGTACCTGTTTTTGAGTATTTGCAGGAGCACAGATGTGGAAGGATATAGATGCTTCATGGATGTCTTCTCTTCGAGCCGTGACTGGTAGCTGGTGCTTATATTATTTGAGTGAGTTGCACTTATATTGTATTTACTTTCCCCATTTGAGTTGGTAGTGGATTTGTTTCCACCCAATATCATCCTTAGATACTTCTTGTTGAGATCTAGTTTCATAGATACTGATTATTTATTTCTATATGATTTTGGTGGATGAGATTTAGATTTTACCCTGTGACTTGTATTACAGTTTCACCACTTATGGATTTGGTATTCATAAAACAGCGTACGTATGGATTTGGTTTCCATTATTGGAGTTGCCATATCCATGCGGCTGGCATGCTTACGTGTCCTAGTCCTACGTATTTTTGGGACTGGGACGTGACATGTTTTTGTGGTGGCCCATGCAGGTCTAGAGCATATTGTCTCGGTTATGTTATTGTACCGAACAAGCCTGCACCTAGGACTAGAGTATAGGATCTCATCCACAATTGACTAGGATTCATCTTCCTCCTCTCTGTTCTATTCGAACAATTGTATCCTGCTTGGTTCTTGTACTTCCCTAATTAGTTCCTTGAGTATATTTTGCCTTCTGCTAGAATATAGAAGTTCTTGTTGTTAGATGATAAGTAGGATAACCTTCCTATTAAGAGTACAACTAGAGTGTTGACACACCACTAAGTTTAGAATATCTAGTGAACCCTAGAATTCCCTATCTTTAGATTAGTATACCATTACCCCTGATGTATTATGAAGACTTGAGAGTAGTATAGACACTACTAGAGCTAGTTAGAAGTTTACCATAATGTTTGACCCTAGCATTGAGGAACCAATAGAAAACCAAAATTTAATATTAGGACTGAACCTAACCTTCACAGTTATATAAGTATTGGAGAACTATAAATTTAGATTCTTGTCTTGAGATAAGCAGGCAGTACCTTAGAAAGTCAAGAGCAATGCATAGAATATTTTCCTAATCATACCTCAAACACAGAGACTAGTATACCCCTTTCCCTTGAAAAACCATGATGCTATCTAGAGTCCTCCATTTAATTTCATATATTTGTTCCTCTGAAACCCTAGAGCTCGCTATTTGTGCGACGACTAATCATGTTTTCTCTTCTTCGTCTTTTAACTCGTGCCACCTGCCACCTCTGATCATAGACCAAGTGATTATACTCTATGATAGGATATATAGTTTGCTATAGTCATAGTTGTAATCTTGAATTTTGAATTGTGTACCTTGTAGCTAGAACCTGATAGTTGAGTTGTTCAATTAGATTGTGATGATTACCCCTAGTTGTAGACCACATAATTTGTACCCCACCTCGATACAAGTTAGATCCCTTTCCCCTTAATGGCTAGTAACTCTTCTATTCTTACTATTTATACATATTCTATGAGCACTATGATTAAGACTTAAGGTGACCCTTACCTATATAATGCAATATGAGACCCTAATAAGTACCAAGATCTTTCCTTATATATCCTAATAAGAGTTTCTGTTTTATTTACATGTACAAGATTATTTTGTAGGATCCTCTTAAGACTGTCACAGTATTAGTTTAATTATTTTAAATTGGGTAGTATACCTCACCACCTAGTATCATATAGCCCTTGTGATCCATTGATGAAGTGTAACTGCATGACAATAATTGTATGCTAGCATTAGACGACAGTGTTTATTCAGACGGTAGAATTTAGAGGTCCATGCCCTATTTGGTCGACTATCGACTTAGACAAGGAATTAATCTGATAACTGTAGAGATTGTAGAGTCTTTAGTTATTGTTGCTTATGTTGTTTTGTTTTTGCAACTTGAATTATTTGTAACTTCTCTCGTCATAATCCAGCGTTATATTTTCTGTGCTACCTTGAATTATGCTGCTATTATAGCCTAGTTTTTGCAAGCTTATTCTTTTATCGAGCTTGCTCATGGCATATGTATTATTGGGTGCACACAATGATACAATTGCCTAATCAGAATCGGTATATTAAGGTCTAGCTAACCTTAGCGCGCTTGGTTCGCCCTTCGCATGACTACTTTACGTGGATTGAGATATATGGTAGTAGACAGATATACTTGCCCCTAGATATGTCTGACACGTCGTATCGGTTACATAACTGTACTGATACGAGCATGTAATTAGGAAATTACCAAAAATAGGATTTCAATCCACAACTGTCCTGACAACTCTCTTTTCGATTCTTTAATCTCTTTGAACCTCGTACTTGTATTCTGTCACCTTCACCTTGAGTTCTTTATTGTTTCTCTCCGTCTTCCCCTATTTCGGAAAGACGAAACCTCGTGCTGGGTATAAAGTTTGATACACAGAGAGTACTAGATATACCCCATAGGCCGATCACATACTTAAGGATTATTCTTTCGTAATTAAGGACATATCATATGTGATATGATCGGCGTTGAAGTTTCGAGGATTGAATGACTTGAGTAAACATATTAAGGAATACTCTCTTAAGGTATATGGCCTTATGTGATAGATGGGTAAATTCTAAGTTGGGTAGCAGTGTATTGTCAACTCGAGAGAAATTTCTTTTAGATTATGATCGAGTAAGATTAGATTGGGAGAGGTTCAAGCCATTTTAATTTTGAGAGATTTAGAAGAATGACTAAGATGATGAGGATTAATGACTTGATATTGAGGACCCAATATTTATACCTTAAGTGCATGAGTTAAATTTTGAACAATGAAGGTAGAATCACCAATTTGGATTTAGAGGATAAATATAGAATTTCAGACTTGAATATTGGTGGACTGCATTTAAATTATTTTTAAATTTGGTGATTCGAATTAAGAATTAAAATTTTGGTTGGACGATCTATTTGAAATAATGAGGATGTGAATGGAATTTAAAGAGTTGAGGCATACGAAATTTTATAAGTAAAAATGGGAATATATTGGACTCAAACCACTTCTAAAGGAGATTATGATAGTTAGAGATCGTGAGGTAAAAGTTATATGAGTATGTAAATCTTGGAGATGTTATGTGGATATGGATAATTTGAAACAAGGGGAGAAGAGATAACCATAGGTTAAAATTTGATTGGAGCAGTGGTCATCTTAACCTAGAAGTGATTGCCATGGATATGATTCGGATTTTAGTTATCGCAAGAAGATTGCGACTGACTTGCCTTATTGTACATAAAGGATTAACCGCTTCTGCCTTATTTCAATTTTGAGGACGACATTATTTTAAGTTCGGCAGATTGTGAACCCCTCACCCAAAAAAATTGACCTACTTGGCTGAGTTAGTGAGACTAAGGTTAGCTTGAACCCAGTTAGAAGTAGAACACAGTATTTTTTTTTAATTTTATAATAGTTATATCATTTAGCGCCTTACCATTGCTTCGATAAATGGAGCAAGCCACTAGCCACTGCCTTCCTACAAATTCTACAATCTTATCCTAGACATGCCCATCATCCAATCCTCATCTTTATGCAATTTTCCAATTGTTGGACGCTTTTATGCAAAAGAGCATTTATGTGACCACACCATTGGACATGATACATGAAGAAACCTATTTTTTTCGCTCATATGGATTTTTTCCATGATTTTTTTTTTTGGATGTGCAACGTGCAATATCGCCCACCCCTTTAAACCTAGCCTTGCATTTTAAACAATGCAAATCTTATACCATCCTTGCATTCTATCGTGGCTTAATTTTAATTTCGAGGACGAAATTTTTACAAGTTGGGTAGAATGTAAAACCCCCTTCCTAAAAAATCGTATATACCCATTTATTTATTAATTATTAATTAAATTGTAGTAATTAGGTCTAAATAGAAGAAATATATTTTTAATAATTTTTATGTTAGGTGTTCGGGCACTTAGAGGACGTATGCGACCATCAGAAATTTTTCGGAATTTATTTTATGTAGGAGACCCCTTGAGCAGTTGCTAGCCTAACGATGTGCAATACCCTACTCTATAAATTTTCTTATGTGTGAATATATATATATATATATATATATATATATATATATATATATATATATATATATATATATATATATATATATATATATATATATATATATATACAAATATATATATATATATATATATATATACAAATATATATATGTGTATATATATATTTGAAAAGAAAGAAATAAAAAGGAAATATTAAGTAAGAATTTAATAACAAATATAATAATAATAGTAATAATAATAACAATGATAACTATGCAGACTCCTTAGCATTAGACCCGCCCTTAGTATCCTATATTCTGCAAGTTGCAAAAGTTGCAACTTAGCAAATATGCTAGACCCGCCCTTAAGTTCCACTCAGCGGCAGACCTTTCCTTCACGCAAACCCGCTCACCCTCTCTCTTTCCCTAATATATATATATATATATATATATATATATATATATATATATATATATATATATATATATATATATATATAGTTATATCTCAAAAACCCTAACCTAATATCTTCAGACTTCCTCTTCCCATCTAGAGCCGTTATCGCAGCCAGAGAAGCCCCACCAAGCCATCCAACCATCCCGTCGACGCCGACCTCGCATCCTGCAGTTTTCCACTCGAGGCACCTTCGCTCTGGCGCATTTTTCCGTCGACTCGCTCGACCAAACGCTGTTCCTTTTTCGTAGGTATGATCACCCCTTAACCCTCTCCAATATTCGTTTTATAGCCAACTTCAGAAAATGTGCGCCCCTAGGTGTAAATCAGCGTCCAAAGTGGACGGACAGACCCGATTCTGGAATCGCAGAATTCCAGAATGACCACCCGTATTGCCGAGTTCGTATCTCCCACCACAGAGATCCGAATTCGGTAATTCTTTTTGATACCTGTAGAATACCTGACCTAGTTTAATTTCTGTAAAATAACCCTAGGCTAATAGTTGCTGTGGACATAGTTATATTCGTCACAAAACTGCGCGCATCCACTTTTTTCGGTTTTCCAAAAGTTAGAAAACGGAGCGCGCCCCGCCAAACGGGACCGCCCCGCCGTGTGCCAAGTGTACCCAATGGTGCACTCAGCATAACCGGACACGTGAAAATTTATGGGGACTTATTCGGACGCGTGTACGCGCCGGAATCAGGCCGTATCCGCGGACACATTTCGTGTCGTAACTTTTGTGAAACTCACACGTATTTTGTGTACGCTTGTCAGATTGCGACGAAACTTGCGCCGCTGGACTCGTGGTAACGCGCTGGTCCTGTGACCCAAATTTCACGCAATTCTGAGACGGTTGACCAAATCGCCAATTGGCGGGCCCCACAGTTGACTTTTTGGACAAAATAGTGTTCGGCTCATCGGAATCCACATTTGGACATACCGTTGGGTTCGTATTGACATGTAGATTTGTTTGACCTATAGTTTGTCCCATTTAGAGACTGTTACCCTTGGCACGCTTTTCGGTGCAAAGTGGGCCACACGTGGATCCCACTTTTACTCAAAATTACCGTTTTGCCCCTGTGTCCAAATTGGACGAAAGGGATGTGCCTTTTAGCTATTTTTCTTATTCCGGAAACGTTGGTGATATTTATTTCAGCATCCGGAGACGTTTGTTCGGAGTCCTTAGTTCCAGGTTCAGCGTCCTTGACATTTGGGCGCGTACACTTTACAGATTTCTTGCCAGGCAAGTATACCTTGCCATTGTACTGTTATTTATGTTCCATATGTTGCATGCATCTTTACTTTCTGTTCTTAGTTCATATATTTTAATTGTTATATAAAATGTGCGCGACGGTGACGTCGCAATATGTTTTTATTTATGTATTGCATTGACCCTGTTCATGAGACTACCCCATTAACATATAGTATCATTAGGTTCATTTGGCCGTGACACATATTTTTACACGAGTTGTGAGTCTCATATAGATCATGGACTGCGTGACAGGTCTGGCCTCCTGTACGTGTGGACCGTGCGTTAGGAATAACTGCTGTTAGAAACTTTGTATGCTAGTAGACTTGGCAGTTATTAGAGGTGTTATCGTGTCATGGATATGACATGCTTAGAGCATGGGGTGGGGAGAACAACAAGTACCGCATTTGAGCTCCTTTGCACTTTCTCCTGTACGCCCGGATTCTCCGCTGGAGATACGGGTCATGATGACCACTATATATTATGTACTATCAGGCGGGCCACCGGCGTTCAAAAGACGACGTGCCTTTTAGGCCCCTGGATCTTCAAAAGAGAACCATGCCAAATCCTAGTTTTCAGCCAGATAGCTCACTTGTGGGGAAAGTTGTTCTTAACTGCATTCACTTTAGACGGTTAGGCGACCCCTTTGGATATTTATTTCAGTACTTTATTGGCGTGTGTTTAAGTATACTTGTTATGTCCCTCTGAGGACCTGGTCCGCTGCCAGGTGTACCTGTTTTTGAGTATTTATAGGAGCACAGATGTGGAAGGATATAGATGCTTCGTGGATGTCTTCTCTTCGAGCCGTGACTGGTAGCTGGTGCTTATATTGTTTGAGTGAGTTGCACTTATATTGTATTTACTTTCCCCATTTGAGTTGGTAGTGGATTTGTTTCCACCCAATATCATCCTTAGATACTTCTTGTTGAGATCTAGTTTCATAGATACTGATTATTTATTTCTATATGATTTTGGTGGATGAGATTTAGATTTTACCCTGTGACTTGTATTACAGTTTCACCACTTGTGGATTTGATATTCATAAAACAGCGTACGTATGGATTTGGTTTCCATTATTGGAGTTGCCATATCCATGCGGCTGGCATGCTTACGTGTCCTAGTCCTACGTATTTTTGGGACTGGGGCGTGACAATATGATCACCAAAAAATGGTCATACTACCAGGTGCACTCCATAAATGGTTCAATCTACGTTTCCAATATTAAAAGACAGTTGCAGCCTATAATTCAGCTATGTTCAGGATTACTTCACAATTGAAATTATGTGGTGAAGAAGTGACATAGCATTCTATGCTAGAAAAAATATTCACCACATTTCATGCGACTAATATGACCCTACAACAGACGTATAGTGAGAGAAATTTTAAGAAGTATTCCGAACTCATTGTTGTTATACTCGTGGCCGAGAAAAATAATGAGTTATTAATCAAAAATTACACTAGTAAACTAACTGGGTCTGCACCAATTCCAGCTGAAGTGAATGCGACTAGTGCTCGAAAAAATGTAACCAATACTAGGGGTCGAGGAAATCACAGAGGTAGAGGGCATGGACGCCATAGAAGCCAAAGAAATTGCTACAATTCGGGTCCAAGGAACGTACACAGTTCAAAAATAAGGAATTTAATCCTCGAAGAAACAATGTCCAAATTTCCAATCCAGCTGCTCCAACTAATATTTGCAAACGTTGTGGAAGAGCTGGTCATTGGATGCAAAACTGTCGCACCTCACAAAAAAAAGTAGACGAGTATGAAGCCTCAAAGGGTGTGGAGACTAATCTCATGGAGGGTACAACACACATAAATTTTAATAATTTCTTTCAATATAAGGATGGAAACGCAATTTCGGAAGACCAATTCAACACCATGATGGCGAAGTAAATGAATAGTTATTGTATGCTTATATAAGTTTATTTACTTTGCACTTTGAATAAATTGGTCATTATATGATCAATAGTCTAGGTACTTTACTTTCTTTGAAGCAGTTTTATTTAGATTTAGATCAAGTTATAATAATTGGCAATATGCCAAGTTTAACCATTTAGTAGCATATTAATATACTATTAATTTATTTTTTTGAAAGGTATAGACAATGATGATGGCATATGATTGATAGATAGTGCAACAACTCACACTATATTAAAAACTAGAAAGTTTTTCATAACATATGCCCCAAATACTGCCAAGATGACTACTATTGCTGGACCCATGCAGATTATAGAAGGTTATGGTAAGGCAGATATTGTGTTGCCAAATAGAACACACTTATTCATCCAAAATACATTATTATCTAGTAGATCTAATATAAATCTACTCAGATTTATAGATATTTGAATGAACGAATTTTATGTTGAAACCATGAATTATGATAGTAAAGAGTATCTTTGTATCACCTCTAATGTTGGAAGCTATAAGCTCACATTAGAAAAGTGCAAGTTAATCCCCTCGGGGCTATATCAAACTACTCTGAAGGTAGTAGAATCTTACCCCATCACTAGCAAAAGTCTAAAGGATTCAAGGAATCTAATCCTTTGACATGACAGATTGGGTCATCCATGATCGACTATGTTGAGAAAGGTCATCAACAATACCAATGGACATAATTTATCATACCAAAGTCTTTCATTTTCTACTGAACATTTGTGTGTATCTTGTTCATAGGGTAAACTCATTACAAGATATTTACTTCTCAAAATAGCTTTTGAATCACCACCATTCCTTCAGAGAATACAATGTGATATGTGCGGACCAAATAATCATGCTAGCGGACCTTTCAGGTATTTTATGGTTCTAATAGATGCTTATAGTCGATGGTCGAATATTTTCTTACTCTCATCTAGAAATTTTGCCTTCTCCAAACTACTTTCTCAGTTGATTAAGCTTAAGACTCATTTTTCTTACCAACATGTTAGAACGATTCGACTTGATAATGCAGCTGAGTTCATTTTTCGTACTTTTGATGATTATTGTGCTTCCGTAGGAATAAAAGTTGAACATTCCGTCCCTCATGTTCATACCCAAAATGGTTTAGCAGAGTCCTTGATTAAACATTTTCAGCACATAACAAGGCCTTTACTCATTCAATCAAACTTACCTGTTTCAGCTTGGAGACATGCCATATTACATGCTGCTAAATTAATCATTGTTAGGCCAACTGCATATCATGAGTTTTCACCATCACAACTTGTGACAGGCCATCAACCTAAGATCTCTCATTTGCATAAATTTGGTTGTGCTGTTTATGTTCTTATTCCCCCTTCTCAGCACTCTAAAATGGGACCTCTGTACCGTTTAGGAATTTATATTGGTTTTGATTCGCCCTCAATCATTAGATATTTAGAACCTTTAACTGGTGATATTTTTACTGCCAGATTCGCATACTGCCATTTTGATGAGACTAAATTTTCGCCGTTAAGGAAAAATAAGAAAGAAAAGAATGTTCTTACAGAACCATTCGCCACAAATAAATGACATAAATTATCATGGGATAATCCCACTCTGTCTTATCTAAATTCTCGTACTAATCAATATGAAACCGAGGTACGAAGGGTATTGCATCTACATGAGATTGCAAATCAAATGCCAGATGCATTTACTGATACAGCTAAAGTGATTAAATCACATGTGCCCGCTGCAAATGCGCCAGCTCGAATTGATATTCCCGTAGGAAAAAATAGCAGAGTGGCTAATGAATCTACTGTACGCCAGAAGCGTGGTAGACCTATAGGTTCGAAGGACTTAGTCCCTAGAAAGGAAAAATGTCCAAGTAACGCTCTTAAGGAGGTTACACATAACGCTCAAGAAGAGGTTATGAATGACAGATCCATACTCTCTGAAAACCCAGAAGAGGTTATTGTCTTAGAAAAGATACAAGTCCAAGAGGAGGCTCAGGTACCTGAAAGAAAAGAGATCTCTATTTTTTTATACATATACAAGAGAGGTATGGGATCGCAAAGATATACCAATAGATGAGATATTCTTATTCTCAGTAGCTACTGAAATATCTAAGGGCATTAATGACACTGAACTACGTAGCATCGATGAATGTCGACAAAGAAAAGATTGGCCAAAATGGAAGGATGTTCTTCAAGAAGAATTAGATTCCCTTAATAAACGTGGAGTGTTTGGACCTATAGTACAAATACCAAAAGACGTCAGACCGGTAGGTTACAAGTGGGTGTTTGTAAGAAAGCGAAATAAAAAGAATGAAATTGCTCGATTTAAGGCACGATTAGTCGCATAAGGGTTTTCTCAAAGACCCAGAATTGATTACGAAGAGATGCATTCTCCCGTAATGGATGCAACAACGTTCCGTTATTTGATAAGTCTGACAGTTAAGAAAAAGTTGGACATGAGACTTATGGACGTTGTAACAGCCTATCTATATGCTGATTTAGATAGCGATATCTATATGAAAATTCTAGATGGATTTAACCTACCCAGCTCAAAAGCTAAGAATATGAATTCCATAAAGCTAAGACATTCATTGTACGATTTGAAACAATCCGAAAGGATATGCTACAACCGTCTTAGTGAATATATGAAAATGGAGGGATATAAGAATAATCCTATATGCCCATGTATCTTCATAAAGAAATCTAAGGAGGGTTTCGCTATAGTTGTAGTATATGTCGATGATATAAACTTGATTGGGATAAGACATAAAATCAATGAGACTGCAAATTATCGAAAAAAGGAGTTAGAGATGAAAGATCTCGGAGACACGGAATATTATCTCGGATTACAAATTTAGCATTGTACTAATGGAATTTTAGTGCATCAATCCAAATACATAGAAAATCTATTGAAACCGTTCAATATGGATAAAACTCATCCCCTTAGCACTCCAATGGTTATTCGATCTTTAGATATCAATAAAGATCCATATCGTCTTAAGGACGACAATGAAATGGTGCTAGGACCCGAAGTACCGCCTTAGTGCCATTGGGGCATTAATGTATCTATCACAATGTACAAGGCCAGACATATCATTCTCTGTCAATCTGTTGGCTAGATAAAGCTTAGCGCCAACTCGCAGACATTGGAATGACATTAAACATGTGATGAGATATCTTCGTGGAACTACCGACATGAGATTATTTTATACTTGTGGTTTATATGACATCGTGAATCTAGTTGACTTTGTAGATTCAGGTTATTTATCTGATCCCCATAAATATCGTTCACAAACTGGATATGTGTTTCTTAATAGCAATGCAACTATTTTTTGGTGTTCAACAAAATAGACAATGGTTGCTACCTTCTCAAATCACTCAGAAATAATAGCTCTCCATGAAGCAAATAGAGTATATATTTGGCTGAGATCGTTGATTCAACACATTCGTAGCTCCTGTCACCTTTCTCCTACCACAGATACTCCAACTGTTATTCATGAGGATAATGCAGCATGTATTGCACAAATTCAAGGTAGATTCATTAAAGGAGACATGACCAAGCATATCTCACCGAAGTTTTTTTATACTCATGAGCTTCAGAAGAACTTTGATATTGACGTCCAACAAGTTAGCTCAAGTGATAATCTTGCAGACTTGTTCACCAAATCGTTGCCAAAGTCAACTTTTTAGAAACTAATTCATGAAATTGGAATGCGACGTCTTCATCAGCTGACTGTTCAGGATCAACATCATCAGGGGGAGTGATTATTTTCAGGAGAAGATACATTTTGTATGGACTATATCGCGTTGTACTCTTTTTTCTTAGTCATAATTTTTTTTTTCATTGTGTTTTTCCTGACAAGGTTTTAATGAGGCAACATTAAGCGTGTCCAGCACCTATCTAAGTCATCCTAAAGATTGTACTCTTTTCTTTCGCACAGATTTTGTCCTAATGTGTTTTTTGGCAAAGTTTTAACGAGGCAATAGGCTTAGAGATGGTGGTCATCCAAAGGGGAGTGTTATAATGTGGGTTACTAAAGGTTTGGATTTTACTTTGTATTTTAGTCCCATATTAGTTATATATTAGTATTACACCTTCATTGGGTTGTATGAATAAGGCTTTTGCCTCCAATTATATGATTACACCAAGAAGAGATCTTCTCTCTTATTTTTTTTCTTCCTTCTTCTACGTTTATTCAAACAGATTGTCAGTCGTGGATGATTTTCGTCAAAATTGGGAGGTGTTATACATTATGGTAAAGCAGTGTGGTGCACCTTGAATTATGGTAAATATGGAGTGCAACTCAAAATTTTGCATTTAATTTTTTTCAACAATTTTTTCTTAAATCATATTAATTTTTTATTAATAAATGTTGAGGATTTACAAATGGCACTCAATTTTGAACTGTTTTCAAGCCTCATTATATTATGGAAGATATTACTCTAAAGCGCATATGAATATTTAGTTAAGCCAATTATAATATCCATATTTAGGGTCCGTTTGGTTTGCAGGGTTGGACAACGTAATATAATTGACATTACATTATCAATCTAACTCAGGTTTTGGTTGGGCAAAAAAATTTGGATGTAATATAATCGTGATTATAAGTTTGATTACATTACATCAGTTTCTTCTAAAACAAGTTACGTTATAAAATTCATGTAATCGCAATCACAATACAACTTAAGGGTGTGTTTTGTATGGAAAATACTATATAGCTAGAAATAAAAAAATTGAAAATAAAAAAACCTAAATAAAAGAAAAGAACGAAAAAATTGGAAAAAAAGGAACAAACGAGAAAAACTAAACGAAAAAAAGAAAATACAAAACAAAAAAAGGACAAAAAAAAGAAAAAATAAAACAAAATAAAACAAATAAACAAAAAATGAATAAAATGGAAAAATGAATAATGCAAAAAAAAACAATAAAAAAGAGAAAGAAAGAAAAACTTATATTTTTTCCTATTTTATATTTTTAAAATTTTCCATTAAAAAATTTAATTTAATTTTTATTTTTGATTTATTTTTGATTTACTTTTAAATTTTATGTTGTATTTTTTAATTATATTATAAACTCAATTACATTACATGGTAAACCAAACATATGAATACAATTAATATTACATTACTTGGTTTGATTATATGCTCCAACCAAACATGGTAATGTAATTGTAATTCCATTATATTACAAACTCAATTACATTACAAACTCAATTTTATTACGATTACAATTATATTACAATGAACCAAACTAGCCCTTACTCACACCAATTTCACCTTACCTATTTTGACTGATTTTACAAGCTCAATGTCATTCCTTTTAAAACCATTGTTCCCAAACTCATATTTAAAACCACATGTTCCTAAAGTCATATTAAAGTCAAGTCCAACAAATTATTTATTTATTATTATTGATTCCTTAACTACACAAAATCCTTTTATTATTATTTTTAGACGTGAATCAAGCCTGGCCGGCCCAACAATTCTCTTCACTAACATGGTTAAGAGAGAGAATCCATTCAGTCATCTACTTTTTTTTTACTTCCCGGCATAACGCTCGGGGCCCAACGTAACGCTCGGGACTTTTGTGCACACTGTATTGCATGCCTTAAGGCCTACTGCCCCCCTAACTTCCACCATTTATAAATGAAAGAAATAATACGCCACCGTGACTCGATCCACTGATATTCTGCCACCCGGCCGGGGTCTTATACCTCTCCTCGGTAATCACAAGAGTCACTCGAGTTCGGTCATTCAGTCATCTACTTCTTCAGCCTAAGAAAGAGAGAGAAGTGACTTTAAGCTCTTGGTAGTTATAAGCTCTATATTAAAATAAATTATTTGGGTATGAACCACCAAACATCTACTTGGGCCAGATTTAGTATTAAGAATTTAGTGGCTGACTTTTAAAGGGGCATATTGGGGTTCTGGCATAATTATGAGGGCTTAATTTGGTAGGATGAGGGTTTAATTTGATATATATGTATCATTGGTTTTTTTTTTTTTTTTGGCTCAAATAACATAGATTTTAAAGTGTGATGGGCTTTATTCATGTGAAGGTAGACTTAGAAATTTATTTAAGAAATAAAATTTGTTAGGTTATAACCTAAACCTTTAGTATATAATACATTGGAATTTCCATAACTTCCAATGAAAGGTTATTAATATACATTGCAATAGATTCTTCTATAGGTTTGGATGAGCTACTCCTAAAACTGGACTTTTTATATATAAAAAATTTGTTGTTTTGTGTCACGCCCCAATCCCAAAATACACGGGACCAGTCTACGTGGTAATGGCCAGCTAATACGACTACGAAGGATTTCCCAATTTAATGGATCTGACTAAGCGTACTATGCTGTCCTAAAATACTATCAAGTCCGATATGCTATCATACAACAAGTAAATGTCTAATCTCATCCACAGAATACAATATAATAAAGACTGAAACAAGTGCTGGTAAATAAAATATAAAGAGTCTGAATATCCATAATACATCTGAAATAGTCTGAATGGGGACAAACCCACTGAAATACAATAATTGAATAAATGTGCAGAAAGTAGTAAGATAACTAGACTAGAGTATCAACTATCTAGATAAAGATACCCTAGCCCAAAGCAACAGTGTACCCTAAATCACGAAAACTCCTCTGGAAATGCCTTAAAATCCTCAGCTACGAATCCGGTCTCTACTCCTGCTCCGTAGATAGTCGGGTATAAGTGCTCATCCGGATCTAGAAATGAACCAGGTCCTCAGAGGGACGTAACAAGATACAAAAATGTACATGCCATAAAGTAAATACTATGTAAACTCGAGGGTGATCTAACCAGCTAAGTGAAATGCACTTGAAGACAACCTTGGTACGTATGGGTGTCACACCCCAGTTCCAAATATAAGGAACTGAGCCACGTGGCAATGGCCAACGGGTACACTTCGACAGGTATCCCAATCTAATGGACCCGACGGAGTGCACCTAAGCTATAAAGTACAATGAATAAAATCTAATATATAACACATAGACAGTGAAACTAAATCTCATCCACAGACAACTAAAATATAGAGCACATAGAGAAAATCATAACTACTAATGTGCAGAAGAAAAATAAGACAGAAAAAGTATCATAATACAAATACGAGTAGAGTCACACGGGAATAAACCCACTAATACAAATACTGAAATGAAGGAAAGTAGTAAGATCACAAGGGACGGTATCTGAAAACTAGATAGTAATACCGGCCCAGGGTGAAGTCACTACCAAAGATCAAACGAAGTCCTCGGAAAGGATCTCGTCCTCTGCAATAGGTCCTGCTCCTGGATATACACCCGGTCCGTACTCCTCAGGGTAGTCCTCCTCGCCTAAGCCTGGAAGGGAACCAGGTCCTCAGAGGGACGTAACAAGGTACAAAAATAGTATGCCATAGTATAACAGAAAGAAACATGTGAAACGCCGGTGTAATCTAGCATAACCACCTAAGTGAGACACAACTTTGAAGACAATGTTCGACGCATGGGCTGTCCAAATATAAAATCATAGCTCCGAGCACAAAGACACACGGGGCGTACCATAGCTCCGAGCACAGAGTCACACGGGTGATACTACGACTCCGGATACAGGAACACTACATAAATAGGAACATATACATATATATAGCACGTGTAGAGTAGCCCAAACATCTAGTAACTGTCTTCCCCTCCCAAAGTGGTCAACGAGTGTTCGTTAAACCTGAACCTCTATCTAACAGTCTCGTCATAATTGATGGTGAACCGTTGGATTTCTTTAATAAATCTAAGCCACACACCCTACCTACCACCAACACATAAACCAATACTCAGCCAATGTGAGCCGGGCTCCTTCCAGTCATACGCTTGATGTATACTCAAAGTGTGCCAAAACAAAAATACAAGCAAAAGTGCGCCAGCTTGAGTATATACCAAGTATTCTGGAATATGGGAGTGACATCTCTACCAACCTTAGAAAAATTCCATCCCCAGAATTTTAGGACTAAAGCAACTAGAGATATAAGGAAAGCACAACTGCCTACAAACAATCACAGGTAATATACAAGCAAGCCAAATAATATACATATAGCAATATAAATAGCAATATAACAAGGTGATAATCGATCACAAAATTCGAGAAGGAATATGAAGAAATATACTTTAAGAGTCAAATAAGTACGAATACCGAGACCGAATATCGTCCTCGCGTTCCCACGTTGACTCTCCCAAAGAGGGATGCCCCCAAGCAACTTGGACAAGACGGATAGTCCGGTTCTTGAGTACCTTCTCTCTTCGGTCCAAAATGGACACGGGCTATTCCTCGTAAGGCAAGTTGGTACCCACGACTAGCTCAGAATGATCGAGGACATGGCTCGGGTTTGGAACATACCTACACAACTAAGACACATGAAATACGTCATTCACCTCATGAAGTGAAGGCATAAGGGCAAGGCGATAAGCATAATCCCCTACCAACTCGAGAATGTCAAACAACCTAACGTATTGCAGACTAAGCTTCCCGCGAACCCCGAATCTAATAATTCCACGGGTGGGAAAAATTTACAAAAATACGTGGTCGCTGACACGAAACTCCAGAGGCCTACAATGCTGATATGCCCAATGTCGATACCGATCTTGTGTAACTCGCAGCCGCTCTCTAATCTGCTTGACGACTTCCATAGTCTGAGTAATCAATTCTGGACCCAACATCTTCCTCTCACCAATGTCATCCCAAGCTAATGATGACCTGCACTTTCTTCCATATAATGCCTCAAAAGGTGCCATCTGGATGCTGGCATGATAAATATTATTATATGAGAATTCCATCAGGTGCAGGTGTTTCTCCCATGATCCACCAAAGTATAAGGTATAGGCTCTTAACATATCTTCTAGGGTCTGGATAGTTCTCTCGAACTGACCAGAATATAATCACAAACAAGTCAGGTTAAAACAACAGCTTAGGGACATGGACTAGCAGAATATAATCACAAACAAGTCAGGTTAAAATGGCCAAACAATATTACGACTTATTATGTGGAGTCTAAAATTATCCAGATATAATAATAATAATAATAAAATAATAATAATAATAATAATCACAAACAAGTCGGTTTGGTGCATGTAACCTTACTCATGGTTGCACGATATGACTTATCCCGATGACCGGTAACACTAACTTCATTTCTTTTCAAACTCAGAAAAAGTGGAATAAATTATAACATCTACTCAAGTAAGCATGGTTGCACCATATGTGGTAGTGTTGGGGGGATTTGTGCAAATCACACTTATGTTTAAGCCAAGCAAAACATATCTTTAACGAGAGACTTAATAAAAAATTATTATAGAAACCCTCCTCAATTAATAATATACTTTCCCCCGTAACCTTATAGTATCTAAGATTGGTATCACGCAGTCAATTAGACTACATTATCAAACAAAAATATTTATTATTAAAAGGAGGAAAACTTCAATGCATGTAATTAAGAATAAAAATTATATATCAGTTCCTACAACCAAACTCAAACTCGTTCGCTTCTAACCATAAAGCATTCCGCTGATCATGTTTGTCATCATATATAGATCGGACCTTTCTGTTTGCCATGTCGAATATCCCATTATCAATAATCCAAGAGTCTCTGCCCCGCACTTCAAAGCTATGGCGCAAGCTGAAGTAGATGCAGTTGGGTTTGTAACCAATGGCTTGTTTGGATCCTCGCGCCCATGACCCACTGACGTCCAGGAATATTGTCAAGTCTTCCAGTCTATACACACGTTCCCATCTTCTCGTCGTTCCCACGTTCCTGTCCTTAACAAGCTTGTAGATCTCAAAATCCAACGTTTGTTTGTCTATCTTCTTCCCTGGTTCCGGTTCTTCGAACGTGAGGAATATGCATAGTAAATCACCCGTGACTGGTACGCTCACAAGACAAGGTGAGTAGCAAAATGGAGCCAAATTGATGTAACTACGTGGTACGATGCTCTCCACGTTGCCTGCTGTATCAATAGAGATGGTGGCGCCGGAAAAGTTGATCGCATAAAACTTGCCATCATGGTAGGCGATGTCCTCGAAGTCTTCTAAAAAGTTGTTCGGATACGTGACCGGAATCCAGTATTCGTCGTCGGGGCCCGCAAAAGCCAACTTCCTGTGGTTGCCGTAGATGATCATCGCTGCCGTCGTGGTAGGGGAGACGGCTAACTTCTTTAAAAAATTATTTCGGAGATACTTTGCGCTGACTTCGGACCCC
Source organism: Iris macrosiphon (assembly GCA_036927795.1). Classification (NCBI taxonomy): domain Eukaryota; kingdom Viridiplantae; phylum Streptophyta; class Magnoliopsida; order Asparagales; family Iridaceae; genus Iris; species Iris macrosiphon. The sequence goes on from JAYESA010000007.1 coordinate 38,604,798, forward strand.
TCCGGCTTCAAAAGGTACGTCATTGTATAATTTATGTGGTGGAAACATAAGGTCTGCAAATCCGGAAGAGTATAGAGAGCAGGGAGGTTGAATTTGTCACGGGAGAAAGGGTTAGCGAGATACACGTCTAGTTCAGAATCGACAAAAATGAGCCATCGGGAAGAAGAGCCAAGCCAAAAATCTCCTTTATTGCTACTCATATCGGGAAGATGGTAAAGACGTTCTTCCATTGGAGAAAAGATCTCGTGACTATTGTGATAATAGAGGTAAGGAAAACAACATCGACCGCCATGGTCGACAACCGCACAGCGCCACCATCTGCATGTAGCCCGAAAGCGTATACGGTCGCTAAGAGACAACCGATGGTAAATAAGCTCTATAATATCTATAGTTAAATTACTCCAACCTTTGCACTCCTCCATCTCTGTAAACTTAGTCTCCGTAAACTCCAATTGTAGAATAACAATTGAATGGGCTCCCTATTTATAACACTATGTTCGAGTCCGAAAAGAATTCGGTAAAGAATTTATTTAGATAATATAAAGTACTTGATTTAAATATAATTTGAATATTGAATACATTTTATGATACATTCAATATTCAAATTTTTTGAATATTGAATAATTTTTCTAATTTTGGATATGTGTTTATATTTGAATTTTTTTGGATATGTAGTTACAATAGTTAAATTTTTTTTTTTTTATTAACTACGTAAGAATACATGCACGGTAGGTAGTTAGATTTTTTTTTAAAATTTTTAAATTATTTAGTTGATGATATACATACGTCTTGGACAACTCATTTCTGAACAGTTTTCTTCCATGATTTGAATTTTAAATCTCCTCCATAAATCTCAATCAAATCTCAAAAAATAGAAAGCATTCAATCCTTAAATAGTCCTAGTCATTGATTATCCTATACTAGAAAACCCCCTTCTCTTATTATTATTATTATTATTTTAATTATGTACGATTTATTAGTCTATTCAATTTTTTACAAACACGTATACATTTTTAGTATATATATATATATATATATATATATATATATATATATATATATATATATATATATTCTTATAGGTACTATAGTTAATATTTTTGGATTAAGATGTGATTAGATATATATATATGGTATGTAAATTTGATTAGTAAATACTTATATTAGGTATATATTTCAATTTCAAATCCTTCAATCAATTTTCAATGAATTCTAATTATTCCTAATAACTCTAAATTTAAATTATTTCCTTCTTTGTACAACCTCTCAATCAAATCCCTTCCAATTTTGGAAGACATAATCAAATCCCTCTTAAAAACTTTCCTAATAATTTCAATAAATTTCTATTGGCTAATACCTAGTAATTTTTCACAAACACTCACAAATCCGACCTCCATTTTCTTCTTCTTTGATTTGAATTTCAAACATATTAATTCAAATCAAATCATCATCATTGATAGCATTCAATCATTCCTCTTTTAGACTATTTAAATTTTATCTATTTTGATTCCAAATCAATCAAACCTTGTTAACTCTCTCATATCTTCCTTAATTAACCATCAAATCACCAAATTATTCTTTATTCCATCATCACGACTCATAAACCTATTTGAATTATTATCAATATTATACTATAGGAATTAGTCCTTTCCTATCTAGCAAAATCTGTTACTAATGTAAACCCTCAGATTATATATATATATATATATATATATATATATATATATATATATATATATATATATATACAAATGTATATAAAATTTAGTAGTATATAAATCTAATTATAATAATATGTTAATATATACATATTTGTGTATATATAATAGTTAATGATTCTTATTTAGTTTTTCAATGGTATGTATGCTAGTATTAGTAAATTTATATGTTAGGTTTTATTCTCTTATTTGAAATTCAAATTTCAAATCTCATTCTTTAAACCATTCATTAAATTATTAATGTCGTTCCTAATGAGCAGCCATACCCATTACTTCTTATTTTCTTGTTTACAAAACCTAGCCAATACTACTCCATTCATTTCCACATTTTTTTTCTTCCCATATTCCGTCATCTCGAACACTCAAACCAATCTTCGTCCACCATCTTTCCCGCAAAGAATCCTTCATCATCTCTCTCATCATTTTCTCATCATCTCCCTCATCATCTTCTTCTTCCTTTTCCCCCCGACAATCGTCCCAACCCGTCGACACCTGGATCGGCCGAGAGAATACAACAGTCGGCCAACTACTTTTCTTGTGCACACGTTGCACACCTCTGTGAAACCCTTTCTCAGACGGAGAACGCCTCCCCCTCGAGCCCAAGTTATCCTCCTTCGAGCCCCATGTGGTTTGGAGACAATCCGAGTCTCCTAGAGACCGAAAACGCGAAGAAATCACCCACCGTAATCGAATCTTTTGGTATATATTTCATCCCTTCAATCCTATTCTATTTTTTGTTCCTAATATGTTTATATACATATACGATGATTAGATCCATGCAAAACACACCCTCATGCCATGTTACACCTATTGATCTCATGAAAAACAAAAGTATAAAAGCATGCCAATGACCTAAACTACGAGTAGATTTTTAGATCTAGTAAATGAATTTCATTAATGAGTTTTGTGGTATTTTATATAAAATTTTAGAAATTAATAGTTTATTTTAAAATTATTTTTAATGATTAGATGCATATTTTAGAGGGTCTAATGATCGTTTGGTTGATGTACAAGTCATAGATAAGTTTCAATCTTTGTTCTTGAGAAGTTGTGTATATACATATCCATGACTCTCATGACGTGTGTATGCGAAACATATGACATAACTATTTGCAAGTTGAGTTCAATGCTACGCATGAGTAGGATAGTCGACACGAATACCAAGAACTTGTTGATGATGTTCGTGTGACGATTACCTAATTAACATCATGTAAATAGTGTTCGAGTTATTTTACTTTAAATTTTTTCTTTAGGACATTTGGGCCGCTGCACCTTCGGACATGGACGTTGGATAGGCTTCTTCGCAGTAATCGATAACATGCAAGTGTACCTTACCATGACGTATTACAGTTCCTTATTAATATCTTGTGTATAGTATTATTATCTTAGGACCATTTGTCATTGTGGACAGGTTGACCAAATTAGCCCACTTTCTGCCATTTAAAGTGGGTACATATACGGAGAAGCTTGCAGATATGTATGTACGCCAGATTGTCAGATTATACGGTATTCCAGTGAGCATAGTGTCAGATCGTTGCTCCATGTCCCATTTCTAGAGGAGTTTGCATGCTAGCTTGGGCACCCAGCTCAAGTTCAGTATCGCTTATCACCCTCAGACGGATGGACAGTCGGAGAGGACTATTTAGACTCTCGAGGACATGCTACGCACCTGTGTTTTGGATCTTGGAGGTTCTTGGGAGGATCACCTTCACTTAGTAGAGTTTTCATACAACAACAGCTACCAAGCCAGTATTGAGATATCACCATTCGAGGCGTTGTATGGATGAAGGTGCCACACTCCATTGTCCTCGGATGATGTTGGTGACAGAGCTTTATTGGGACCAGAGATGATAGTGGATGCAGCAGAGAAGGTAAAGCTTATCAGGGACATACTTCGAGTGGCACAGGACATGCAACGATATTGGGCCGATAGCCACCTGAGATCTTTGGAGTTTGAGGTATAGCTTTAGTTTTGTCTTGCTTATATTTGTTTGTTGTTTGTTAGAGTGCTAAGGTTGTGTTTCATGCTAGGTTGGTGGTCTGATTTTCTTGAGGATTTCTCTGACACGTAGCATGATTCATTTCGGTAGAGCCGACAAGCTTAGTCCGCGATTCATCGGTCCTTTCAGTATTCTTGAGAGGGTCGGTGCAGTCGCTTATAGACTAGACTTACCACTTGTACTGGAGGGAGTGCACAACATGTTTTACGTGTCACAGTTGAGATGGTACATGGCAGATCCCAGTCATGTATTGGATCACTCGGAGATAGAGGTGGGCCCTACTCTTAGCTATCCAGAGCAGCTAGTGGAGATTTTGGATCGGAGAGAGAAGGTGCTGAGGAACCAGATGATTCCTTTGGTTCTTGTCACATGGAGGCATCACTCGCTAGGAGAGAGTACCTGGGAGCGAGAGACCGAGATGCGCAAGCGATATCCATATTTGTTCGTGCCGTGAGGTATAGTTCTTTCTTGCATTATATTGTTTGCTTTTGGTAGATAGTTTCTTCCTTAATTTTGAGGATAAAATTTTTCTAAGGTAGGTAGATTTGTCACCCTCACTTCTTCATTCAAGGGTAGTTTGGTAATTGATAGGGGTAATTTTAATTTTAGGATTGATTGTATTTAATATTGTGCATGCATGACTTATTTAATTATTGTATGAATTATTGATTGCTAGTTTTAGTTTAGACTTGTGTAGTGGACTAAAACCATTTATTTGAATGTATGAACCACTTTTAGTTTGAGTTAGATTTGAGCCATAAATTAGGCCCATGGATTAGGAGGTTTGATTAATTAGAGAAATCATTAGACTAGAACCTTTCTTCCCTAATTAAATTCTTTATAAGAGGCCCCAAGGAATATTTGTGACTTTGTACATTTCTTGGGGAGGGGGTTACATGGCCGACCTATTGAGAGAGGAGAGAGAGTGCTCTCATTTCTTTTCATCCCAAATTCTAGATCTACAATTTTTTTCTTCCAAATTCTCTCCATTCCCTCATCAATTCTCCACCAATTCTTTACCAATAATTTTCTAAATTCTTTATTGAGACTTCTACCTCAAGGATCTACAAGAAGGAAGCAAGGAACAAGGAGAAAAAGACTAAGATCTATAAGGAGATGGGCTACTTAGCACTTGAAAACTTTTTATTGGGAACCCATCTCCTAAAAGATATATTTTAGTTTTTTTCCTTTCTAATAGACTCTAGATCTGAGATTTAACCATAAGAAACCAATTCACATGCATAGGCTACCCATAAGAAGTGGTTTTAGGTTCATCGGAGACCTACGATGGAAGTTATGTCCAATTTGGTGCCAATTTTTAGAGAATTCTGAGACTGGCACATGTAGTGCGTGTCATTGGGTCTAATAAATCTAAATGACACTTAATTGCTTGGTTGTGACTAGTGTCGTATCCACAATTGGATATGTGTAGGCCGTATCTCGTCAATTTGACGAAACAGATTAATTTTGGGAGTTTTTCTCCGACATGGGGCCTTGTGCATATCATATTGTGACACGGACATGTAGATACTCTAATTACTACTTGTATTATTTATAATTAGTGTTTTAGACTTGTTTGTGTTCTCCGAGATGTGTAGGTTGTGTGTTGGAGCCGTATCGCAAGCGTATCATAGATTTAGTGTGATATGGGTGCGGTGTACTCCATTTGTTTGTTGTTTTGTCCTCTCTACTATAAGAGCATGTGTAATTATATATCTAGATGATAATTAGGTGATACATATATGCATAGGTTAGTGTATTTGAGTTTATGTATATATGTGTGTCTATATGTGTATATAATATAATATCTAGATATATATAACTATATGTATATATGTATATATATGTGTGTAAATATATATACTTGTATGTAAGTGTTTGTGTGTTTGTGTAAGTGGCTGTGTTGGTTGTGTGTGCATGTTAGTATTTATAGCTATGTATAGACCTATATTTATATGTATACATATCGTTACTTATATATATATATATATATATATATATATATATATATATATATATATATATATATATATATATATATATATATATATATATATACGTATTTATGTGTTTTGAGTTATATATATGTATGAGGAGTATATATATAGAGTTATAGCTAGATATCTTAGTATGTGTTTGTGTATTAGTATGTATGGTATTGAGAGAAATGAGCAATCAGTGCTCAACTAGTGAGTGAGGCAGAGAGCATCAGCTACATCAAAAAGGGAAGACTCGGGGCAGAGAGCATCAGCTACAGCAACAAGGGGGTCTCAGACTTGTGGAGAGCCCACTGTGCAGTCGGGTACTGCATAGTCCCTGTGCAGTCGGGCACTGCACAATCCCTGTGCAGTCAGTGCACTCGGGTTAAGCATAGAGCAAATGCATAGTGGCAGCTCGGGATGCAGGCAGTCCTACTGTAGCAGTGCTCAGCAAGTTTCAATCGAGCAACTGTGAAGACTCGGGTACTTAAGGTAAAAAATTGGGAGGATGCAGTTGTACAGTTCAGTCAGTTGGAGGTCGGGCAGATACCAACAGCAGGAGCTCGTGCATCTTGGAGCTGATAAACAGACATCGAGTTCAGCATTACCTATTTCGGTAGCTATTGCACAGGAAAATAAAGAGAGCAGTAGCAGCTCGGATAAGAAGGAGAAAGCCAAACTGTGAAGTTCAACGGTACTTACTAGTATTAGTCGCTTTTTAACAGCGTGTCAGCTCGCTGTGCATTGAGCACAGTTGACGTGTTCTGGTTTCAGTAAGTAATAATAGGTTTTGGTTCCGGTTAGTCTCTTGGGTTAGAGTTTTGGGTTCAGTTAGTTGTTAGATTGTTTAGCTAAGTGTTGAGTTATGGTTTAGGTTTCAGTATCCAGATATTGGTAGGATAGTTAGTTAAGGTATTGTGGTAGCTAGTGATCCTTGTTTAGTTATATTTAGCTATATGTATTTGTATAGATATATTGATATGCATTATATCATAAGTAGTTAGTTGTGGTCTTTATATACATATGTATTAGCTATGTTACAGTTGGGTTACCTTGGGATACCAAGGTATCACCAAGGTATTGGGCCGATACCCAAGGTATTGAGTTTGGGTATCGTGTTAGGTGTGATACGCATTGGTGCAAGGCTAAGGTATCCTATTTCAATTATTTTGATCTGGTATGATAATATTTGACTTAAATATATATGTAAAACCTTATTTTCCTATTAGAAACTTGTGTATCTTGAGATACGGCTCTTTAAGTGCCTTGTTGTATCATAACTTAGCTTGTATAGCATAGCTTTATAGTGTATCGACTTAGTGACTTAGTATTAGACTCTTGCAACCTAGAATTCATTGGTTTAACTTAAAAATGGCACATCGACCTAGAATTGCATCAATTTTGCTTATTTTTATTCATGAACCTTGTATTGATGCAACATACCATATATAGGTTGTGAGACATCGGCTTAGGCGTCGAGAGACACACCTTGCTTAGGACGTCAAGCGAGTATATTTCTCTGATAGTTTTTAATTCATAATATTGTATATATACATGTTCTAGAATTGTATACATTGATTTTGACACAACGATTTCATGAACTGGTACTATATGGATCCTGTCAGGAGATGTTATCCCCTACCGTGTTCAACGGGTACTCGTGTACATTGTATCTTATCATGTATATTGGATATTAATTATATTTCGTGTTCACACACTACTCGTGTTTAATATGCTTATTCGTGTACGCCCATCGCTCGTATTCGGTGGTTATAATATTCGTGTACACCCACTGCTCGTGTTTAGTGGTTATATTTTGTGTTCGTAGTGTATCGTAATTGGATCCATCGGTATTAGTTGGGGCTGGGAGAGTAGGAGTTGATTATTTGATCAAAGCCATTGTTACATCGTGTATATTCTGGTTATATACCTCACTTGTAATCCGTCTTACCTGATCATGTTCACCCAACCCGATCACATAATAAACTTGTATTCTGAGGCACATTAGTTAGTTTAGATTGCAGTTATTTTATCATATTGTGATATTTATATTGTTGATCTATATTCTCGTACATTACCTGTATATTTTGTTCATTCATTCATATGCTTGTGATCTTGTATTTTATTTCTATATCTGTTTATATGTTCGATTATGTTATTGAAACTGCTTTCAGAGGTATGTACTTCGCTCCAATCCTGACTAGATCTATTTTTTTTTCAGATAACAGGCTTATAGAGCAGTGTCCCATATTCTACGAGCCGCATGACGGTATACCTATAGAGGATACTCCTATTGACCAGGAGGACTTAGTTGCAAAGCCCGAGGAGGTCTAGATTATATTATATTATTTTGTATTAGACTATTCTTTTGGTGGATTCACAACTTATATTATTATTTTATATTGTGGATTATATCTTATTCTTTCCTTCGTTATTCCATTCATGCATTATTCTTCCTTAGTTATTTTGTGATTGAGATTAGTCATGCTTGTGAGATAGCATATTGCTCCTCCGTTTGGAGTTGAGATGATTGACATGTACCATATTAAATTATTGAGATGTTAGATAGTTAAAAATGACCGAGATAGCATTTTACTGCCGATTCTGCGGCGTAGGCTGGGCGTAACCACGTACTCGTGCCCGAATATTCGGGTGCGGGTCGTGACAGTTTTGGGAGGTGTTCAAGGATCTCTTTAAGGAGAAGTTCTTCGCTCGGGCAGACAGGCTAGACTTGGGGAGACAGTTTGAGAGCCTCATTCAGGGGAGCATGTTTGTGGGGAGTACGCTTCAAAGTTCGGCAGGCTAAGCCAATTTGCAGAGTATTTGGTGAGAGAGCCAGAGGTTCGGGTTATTCATTTTGTGAGGGTATAAACTGGAAAGTGAAGATCCTTATTCTGTCTTTTTATGAGACATACTCGAAGATACTTGTGGAGGCACGCAAGGTTGAGCGGGAGTAGGGTTTGAAGCCTAAGAGAGACCGTAATTCTTTTTTGGGGGGCCAACAATATTGCATTATCTGCCAAGCGTCCTCATTTCTAGTCCAGGCCTTTTCAGCAGCCACAGCAGCACCAGACTCCAGCTAGGGCACCGCTTTACCAGGCACCACAGCAGCAGAGATAGTTACAGCAAGCTCCTTGCCACTATTGCAAGAAGTTCGGCCATATCTGGGAGGTTTACATGAGGAGGTTGGGAGTTTGTTTGTATTATGGTACCGAAGGACATCAGATGAGAGAGTGTCCTCGTCGTGCAGTTCAGGGAGCAGCTTCAGCGCCGAGGACACAGGCGATACCACCTGCAATACAGCCGAGGGGACCACTTCTGACCCAGCAGCAACGTTATGTCCAGCATCACCATCTGGGAGGTGCACGTCAGGGACGAGTGTTTGCTATGACCGTCGAGGAGGACGAGCCCACCGAAGATGTCATCGTAGGTTCAGTTCTTCTTGATTCTATTCCATCTTTATCTTTGTTTGATAGTGGTGCATCCCATATTTTGTATCTATTTTTTTTTGCTCTGAATTATGGTTTGGTAGCTGAGCCTTTGCTTAGGACTTACAAGATCATGACCGGGAGAGGCATTATCCTGGTTAATGATATTTGCAAGGATCGGAGAGTTACTTTAGGAGACCGGGAGTTGAGTGCGTGTCTACTTGTAATGCCACTTCCGAGCTACGATATTATACTCGGGATGGATTGGTTGGGTAGTTACCGTACTAGTATAGATTATAGAGGAAATAGAGTTTTGTATGGTCTGTCAAGAGAGCCAGAGTTCGAGTTTGCTAGAGAAGATACAGAGCAGGAAGAAGGCTTTATTTGTGGAGCTATGGTGGAAGACAAGGAGTTGTTGCATCCGTTGATAGTAGAGTTCTTGGATGTGTTTCCTGAGAAATTGCCAGGTTTACCGCCAGATCGAGATATTAAATTCTCTATAGACTTGGTGCTAGGTGCAGAACCAATTTCACAGCATGTTTATAGAGTAAACAATAGCGAGCTGGTCAAGCTAAAGAAGCAGGTGGACGAATTGCAGGATAAGGGGTTTATCAGATCGAGTTCTTCACCGTGGGGAGCCCCGATATTATTTGTAGTGAAGAAAGATGGATCAGTGCGCATGTACATTGATTATAAGAAATTAAATAATTTTACTATCAAGAATAAGTACCATTTTTCACGGATTGATGACTTGTTCAATCAGTTGAGTGGTGCCAAGGTATTTTCTAAGATAGACTTAAGATCAGGCTACCACTAGGTGAAAGTGAAGACGGAGGACATACCAAAGACTGCCTTTAGAACTTGGTATAGTCAGTATGAGTTTATGGTGATGCCGTTTGGGTTGAATAATGCCCCGACGGTATTTATGAACTTGATGAACAAGGTGTTCCATTAGTACCTTAACAAGTTCGTGGTGGTGTTCATCGATAACATACTCATATACTCGAAGACACCAGAGAAGTACATGAAGCATTTACAGATTGCGTTGGATGTGCCGAGGAAGGAGAAGTTGTATGGGAAGTTATCCAAGTATGAGTTCTTCTAGGAAAAGGTAGAATTCTTGAGGCATATTGTGACTAGTGATGGTATTTCAATTGATCCGAAGAAGATCGCAGAAGTGGAGTCTTGGAAGACCCCAAGTTCGATAGCAGAGATTAGGAGTTTTTTGGGATTGGCATGCTACTACAGGAAGTTTGTGCAAATTTTTTGAGGAATGTCGAGCCAATGACCAGACTCACCAGGAAGGATGTAGAGTTTGTTTGGACGGAGGATTGTCAGGTTACTTTTAAGAAATTAAAGAAGAGGTTAATGTCTGCTTCTATTTTGACGTTACCCTCAGGGTTTAGAGGTTTCACTATTTATAGTGATGCATCGGTGTCGCTACCATATTTTCTAGGAAAGGATATTTTGATAATTTTATAATCTATTTAAATATTATGCATATTGTATAATTATTATTTATTATTTTATTATTATTAGATGTTAGTTTATTATTTTGGACTTGTGTTAGTGGACATAACTAGTTTAGTTTAGACTCATAGACCAATATATATATTAATTATTAAAATTGAGCCCAACTAGAAATCCATTGATCAGGAGGATGATTAGTTTAATTAAACCATTAGACTAGAATATTTTTTCCTTAATTATTTCTTCATGAGAGGCCCCAAGGGATATAATGGATGTTACATAGTAGCTTGAGGAAGGGACAAGGGGGCGGCCTATTAAAAGAGGGAGAAAAAGTTTCTCTCTCCTCTTTTCATTTGAAAACTAGATCTAGAATTCCCTCAACCAAATTTCTTCATTCTCACATCATTTTTCTTCCAAATTTTATTTCAATTCCTTCCCAAATCACCATTAGAGACTAGTGGAGCAAGGATCTAGAAGGAGGAAGCAAGAATCTACAAAGAGGAGTAAGGATCTATAAGTTGGAGGCTAATTTTATCACAATTGGAGGTTGCATTGGGAATCCATCTCCCAATTGGTACAATTCAGTTTTTTTCCTTCATTTAGGTTCTAAATATGAGATTTAACCATGAGGAATTAATCCATATGCATAGGCTACCCATAGGATTTGGAATTGAGTTCATATGAGGCCTATTGAGAAATTTATGGTACTTTTTATGTCAATTTTAGGAGAATTTTAAGATTGACACTTGTTGTGGTTGCCAATTGGTCCTATAGATTAACTTGACATATGTTTGTGTGTTTGGGGCTTGTGTCGTATCCATAATTGGGTACGTGTAGGTCGTATTCCAATAATTTAGTGATACGTATTGATTTAGAGGGTTTTCCTCCGACATGGAACTTTGTGCATGTCATATTTTGATACGGACATGTAGTTATGTGTTTGACTCTTCGTATTATTCATAAATAATATATTAGACTTGCTTGTGTCCTTAAGGGTACGTTTGGTTGTGTGGTGGACTCGTATCGCAAGCGTATCATAGATCTAGTATGATACGGGTGCGATGTACTCCACGTGTTTGTTGTATTTCATTCCTAGATCTAATTTCTTTTGTTCCTAACTAGTGTAGTAGATGTATTCATATGCATTTATATATATATGTATTGTTATGTATACATATGTAGTTATATGTACTAGTGTATATATATATTGTTGTGTTTATATATAGATATGTAGATATACATCTATAGATAGCTATTTGAATAGTTATGATTATGTATATATATATATATATATATATATATATATATATATATATATATATAGTTGAGAGAGTGTATATATATATATATATATATATATATATATATATATATATATATATATAGTTAGAGATTGATGTATATATGGGATCAATGGGATGGTATATGTGTGTATTGTGTTAGGCAATTATGTGTGTATGTTAGTGTGTGTTGAAAGGGGGGTCGGTGTCATGCCCCAGTCCCAAAATACGTACGACTAGGACACGTAAGCATGCAAGCCGCATGTATATGGTAACTCTAATATATGGAACCCATAACACATGCGTACGTTGTATAATGAACAATAATTCATAAGTGGTAAATATGTCACAAGTCACAGGGTATAATCTAAATCTCATCAACAGAAAATCAAATATAATAAATAACCAATATCTATGAACTAGATCTCAATATAAAGTATCTAAGGATGATAGTTGGATGGAAACAAATCCACTACCAACTCGAATATATAAGTGCAACACAACAAACACAATATAAGAATATCAACTAACAATCACGGGACTCGAAGAGAAGACCTCCCCGTAAATATAAGTAACTAGTCCGGATCTGCGTTCCTGCGAATACTCATGAATAGCTACACCTGGAAAGGGACCAGGTCCTCAGATGGACATAACAAGATACATAGAAGTATGCCAATAAAGTACTGAAATAAATATCCAATGGGTCGTCTAACCATCTATGGTGAATGCAGTTTGAGAACAACTTTCTTACAAGTGGGCTATCTGACCATAAAATAGGATTGGCATGATTCTCTCGGAGAATCAGGGGCCTATAAAGCATGTCGTCTTTTGAACGACAGAGGCTACCAAGTAATATAGGGGTCATCACGACCGCGTATCTCCGGCGGAGTGTACGGGTTACATAAAAAGAAAAGTGGAAAGGAGCCCAAACATCGTACTTGTTGTTCTCCCTACCCCATACTCTAAGCATGTCACATCCATGACACGATTTGGTTCATAGCCTATCTTTAGTACAATAGCCCAATCCTGCAACCAAATAAGAACAAGGAATGGACCACCGTATTGTCACGCCCCGATTCCGTGGAATCGTTAGTTGTCCCCCGGGCGTGACCGCCATGCGTGCCTAGGTTGCGCACCATACAAGGCTAAGTATTTTATTTTCGCATAGCAAGCACATATTCAGAGTATGCAAATAAATTGAAACACAGATTTGAACCATGGAAAGGTTCTCTTTATTGATAATGAACATCTATTACAAACTCTTGAACGAGTCAGCTAATTTGCCGTACGGGCTTACAAAAGTGTTGACACAAAATGAAATAGCAGTCATGTATATTACTTTCTTTACTAAAACTCAAAATATAAGACCTCCGGTTGGAACGACGGCCTTTCCACGAAGCTGCATATTTGCTTGGGTTGCTAGCTTCTATCTTCAAAATACTTCAAAAGGTGGCACGGATCAAGGCGTGCCTATAGCTGGACGGGATTGGGGGATTGACTTCTGCTCCTCGCTTGGTTCTTCTTAGCACGGAAAACCTGTTTCAACGAGGGTCAGTACATCAAAATGTACTGGTGAAGGCAAGCTAACTCAACTATACCAATCAACACGTTATTTTACTAAAGCATGTATATTTATTGTGGTCTTTCTATCTTGCCTTAGTTTATTTTACATCAAGTAATAGATATAGAAATCAATAAAATAACCCGCCACCGTTCGGTTATATTTACCTGCCCGTCTGAACCACCTGTACAATACCTACCCTGCCTTTCCTGTCAAGAAGACACAAGTTAGATGCAACAGGTTTAAATATACGAGGGATCACTAGCGTATGCCACAAGGGACGAGTTTAGTCTCAGGGACAAGATGACGGAGGCACATGTATCAATGCACGCCATCCCACCTATGGGGGAGACTATTCTTAAAGTTTTGTCCGAATCGGATCGGTGCCAGTGCCCCAGTAACCGTCTGCAGGAACCATAGGCCTTGTGCACAAGTTGTCCATGATCAACGACGTCTGTGTCTATGTTTAACCATTTTATGTAGCTGAGGGAATAAAATAGGGAGACGGGTGGCATTGTATGATTTGTTTTGCATAGTCTCCCTGATCATTTGTTGCATGAAAATAATATCTTACACATAGCACAATTATAGAAGAAATAAGCATTCTAACTTATGTTTATGCATATAATGAATATTCCAAATGAACAAGCATGTAAGTAAGTAACCGTTCAAAATTTTCATTTGACAAGCATAATTTCTCAAGTCTATTCCCTTATTATCTTAAAGAATTTTTAGTTATTACTTGGTATCGTTTGATCGAGGCAAGCATGAATCCAAGATTTTTAGGTATGAAGGCTGAAAGAAGGGCCAACTAATCGGGATGGTAGCCACTCACTTAGTAGTTGGAAGGAAGAAGAAAATAGGTGCTTTAGGAGTCCGTTCGAGCGGTGCCTACTGCTGGTTCACCTACATTGCCATGAACATCTGATCAATACCTCTTCCACTCTTTCCATTATTGGAATTGAAGTACAGTTCAACGAACGAAAACAATAAAATCCATCAAAACCGTTCAAGAAATCTCAAGCAAATCTGAAAACCAACTCAAGGCACGAAAGCGACAGTGAAAACTAGGCAACAAAAGATGTAGCGAAGAGGTCCCTCCTGACTTTGCCGCTAAGTCGATCCCGGGGGCACGGTCCACTGAATATGAGAATCGATTCCGAAGAAGCAAATCCATAAAGAGGATGGGTTCTTGTTTCAATCTATCCCGATCGAACGATACCGTCTTGTATTTTATAGCCGCGCTCCCCGAATAGGGGGAACGGGGCACCACACGTACTACAATAGGCTATGTCCATGGACTACTAATAACTGCTAAGTCTCCTAGCATACAAAATTTCTATCAACAGTTATCCCTAACGCACGACTCATACGTACAGGAGGCCAGACCTGTCACGCAGACCATGATCTATATGAGACTCACACTCGTGTAACAGCTGTGTCACGGCCAATGAAACCTAATGATGCTTCATGATAATGGGATAGTCTCATAAACAAGGTCAATGCATATACATAAATAAAATAAATTACGACGACACCGTCGTTGCACCCAAGTTTTCGTGGATGCGCATTTTATATAGCAGTTAAAATATATGAACTAAAGACAAAAAAATAAAGATGCATGCAACATATGGAATATGAATAAGAGTATAATGGCAAGCTATACTTGCCTGGCAAGAGCTGCAAAATGTAACGTCCAGATGTCAAATACCAAGAGTCAGAAACTATGATCTCAGAATGAACGTCTCCGGATACTGAAATAAATATCACTAACATTCCCAGAATAAGAAAAATAGCTAGAAAATACTACCCTTTCATCCAATTTAGACACAGGGGCAAAACAATAATTTTGGGTCAAAGCTGGGTCCACGTATGGCCCACTTTGCACCGAAAAGTGTGCCAGGGGTAAAGGTCTCTAAATGGGACAAAATTATAGGTCAATCAAACTCTAAAATTCAGTACAAACTCAATGGTATATCCGAATATGGATTCCGGTAAGCCGAACACAATTTTGCCCAAAAAGTCAACAGTGGGGCCCGCCAATAGATGACTTGGTCAACTGTCTCATAATTGCGTGAAAATTGGGTCACAGGACCAGCACGATACCACGAGTCCAGTGGAACAAGTTTTGTCATATTCTGACGAGCGTACACTAAATGTGCTTCCGTGAGGATCTCTTTTCTAAGGATCGTATCGTTCGGAACGCACAGTCTTCCCTTCACTAGGAGCATCCCATTCGTGCCTGCGCAAAGTCCGACGCCTTTCCTACTGAGATAAGAGCATGAATCTTTTGCAGGAACGGGTCATCCTTCTGAGCGGTCTTAATCTTTTGTAACAAGTCGGGCTTGAGGCGTAGTTGTGCTACTTGCGCCCACTTTTTGTATCTAATTTTTAGAGTAATTCCCAGGGATTCAAGATCTCAGCACAGCCTATCATCAATGGCCAAACTCCCTATAAACACTCGACTCAGTGCATCATCTACGACGTTTTCTTTGCCAGGCATGTATCTGATCATGAGATCGAAGTTGCTAAGAAGTTCAAGCCAACGCCGTTGTCGCATATTCAAATCCTTTTGTGTGTACAGGTATTTCAAGCTCTAATGATCCGTGTAGATTTCATATGGTACACCATAAAGGTAATGGCGCCACAGCTTCAGTACAAACACTACCGCGGCAAGTTCGAGATCATGCGTTGGGTAGTTCTGCTCGTGAGGCTTTAGTTGCCTCGATGCAAAGGCTATCACTTTATCCCTTTGCATCAGGACACATCCTAGACCCTTTTTTGATGCATCACTGTATATTTTGAAATCATCCAGTCTGTTCGACAGAGTGAGGATTAGGGCAGAGTTGAGGCACTGCTTTAACTCCGTAAACGAAGCTTCACAGTCGTCCGTCCAAGTAAACTTGGCACCTTTTCGTATGAACTGAGTCAGGGGCGAAGCAATTCTAGAAAAGTCTCGTATAAATCTGCGATAGTAGCCTGCCAGTCCAAGAAAACTTCGGATATCGCTAGCTGACTCCGGCCGTTTCCACTGCATAATAGCTTTTACCTTCTTCAGATCAATTGAAATGCCTTGTGAAGAGATGATATGCCCCAAAAAGGATATACTGTCCAGCCAAAATTTATATTTACTCAATTTGGCATACAACTTGTTGTCTCGAAGGGTTTGCAGCACCATCCGCAGGTGTCCTGCGTGCTCATCCCTAGTCTTTGAGTACACCAAGATGTCATCGATAAAAACTACCATGAATTTATCGATGAAGGGCCAAAATACATGATTCATTAAATCCATGAATGCAGCAGGTGCATTCATCAGTCCAAACGGCATCACTGAAAATTCATAATGTCCGTATCGGGTTTAAAAGGCAGTCTTCGGCATGTCTTCAGGCTTAATCTTCAGCTGGTGGTAACCCGAGAGAAGATCGACCTTTGAAAACATCGTTGCCCCCTGTAGCTGATCAAACAAGCCATCAATCCGTGGCAGAGGATATTTGTTTCTAATTGTGACCTTGTTCAATTTTCGATAGTCTATGCAGAGGCGTAGCATTCCATCCTTCTTCTTAACGAAGAGCACAAGAGTGCCCCAAGGAGACATACTCGGACGGATAAACCCACGATCTAGTAATCCTTAAAGCTGGCATTTTAATTCCTTCAGTTCTGCAGGGGCCATTCTGTATGGAGGCTTAGAGATGGGCTGTGTATTCGGAAATGTATCTATAGTGAATTCAATCTCTCGATCGGGTGACATACTGGATAGTTCGCTCGAAAACATATCAGGGAACTCTGCCTCAATGAAAGTAGACTCAACATTTGCGTAGTCCTGCCGTGTGTCCCAAACCGACGCTAGAAATCCCTCGCAGCCTAAGTGGAGCATTCACCGAGCAGATATTGCAGAAATCACCCATGCAGGCCGTGGTCGCGTCAGTTGTTGGACTACTAGTGTAGCAGAATACGGCTTCTCCAGGCAGGCAGAAAATGACTCATTTTTCTGCACACTCTATAGTTGCCGAGCACGCACTGAGCCAATCAATTCCCAAACTGATATCGTAGTCCCGAACATCTAGAACTAAAATATCCAACGATAGCTTCCTTCCTCCAATACAGATGTGACCACCTTGGCATACTGAACGGACAGGTATTTTCGTACCGGAGGGGGTGCTAACACTTAAATCTAGGTGCAACGGAGTTATTTCTATATTGTTCTTCGCAGCAAAGTTTGTAGATATAAAACTATGTGTTGTACTAGAATCAAATAGAACACGAGCAGGTATATTATTGAAAAGTAAAGTACCTGACACCACGGTGTCCGAGGCCAAAGATTCCTCTCGCGTCATCGTATAGACCCGTCCTTGAGCTTGATTACGCCCTCGCTGAGGTGCAGCTTTGTTGGCCTGGGTTGTAGCAGTCTAATTTTGTTGTGGAGGGTGGCGTTCTGAATATTTTGGATAGTTCAGAATGGCATGATCAAAAGCTCCACATATGAGGCATAATTCATGCTTTCGACGATATTCACTTGCAACGTGCCATGTCCTCCTACAGAATTCACATCGTTGCCCTGAATTTCCCTTTCGTGAACCGCCGTTATTTTGATGCTTTACAATATTGTTTCCTCTATCGTTGCTATGGCGTTTGTGATTGGAGGTTTGCACAGCATCGACAGCAACGTGAAGATACTGCAGTTCGAGGAAAAGGGCGTGATTTAAAACTTCCCGCATTGTCTGATACTGTGGAACGACTACGTACGCATGGATGGCAGGACATAGCCCTCCTTCGAATCGTCTGGCACGACTCGCTGCATCGGGTAGATAGGAACTAGCAAATTTGGCCAGTTTGTTGAACTCGGCGGAGTATTGCTTAACTGTCATGATGCCCTGTCGTAGTTGTAAAAACTCATTTTCTTTCTGACGACTTACAGGCGGGGATATAAACTCCTCCTCAAATGCGCCACGAAAAGTGGCCCATGCGATCGCCTCCCCTCCATTCTTAACTGGAAGAGATCGTCGATGCACGTCGCACCAGTCGTGCACATTTAGGCGAATCTGCAGTTGAGCACATACGACGCACTTTTCTTCAGGTACTTCTAGGAGAGAAAAATGGTCTTCAAGCTCGGCGAGCCAATCTAGGGCCACGATTAGGTCCTCAATCCCTTTAAATAGCGTGTTGTAGACTTTCTTGAAGTTACCAAAGGTGAAGGCAGCCACTTCCCTCGTCCTTGTTATTGACTGTGTCTCGACTTCAAGTATTGGTTGTTCCACCGAAGTCGCTGCTGTTGCTGCGGACTGGTTGGAGGCCAAAGTCTGAATAAGTTGCTGCAGGGTATCTACCTGCTTTTGTTGGACTGAGAGTCGGGCCTCTAGATTGCTCTTGAACTTGGCTTAGCGGGCATCATCTCTTTGTCATTGTGCTTCCAACATTTGCATCACTTGCTGAAGCGGATCAGCTCGAGATATGCCCCGTTGGCTCCGAGAGCTTCCTGATGTACCGGAGCTGCTCTCCTGAGCCTGTGTCTCGCCTGGTGCTAGCGCTGAGGATTGCGCTTGCGTCGTTCCTTTAAAAGAAGGTAAATACATCAGGATCATAACGTATTATGGACTTATTGTATGAACGTATCTCATTTTGGCCTAACGAGTTCAAGGGTTCGCACAGGGATTTATCGTTAAGGGAACTTTTCCAATTCAAGAGTCAAAGGAACTTTGAAGCTGTGCTCTGATACCAACATGTCATGTTCCAATTCTATGGAATCGTTAGTCGTCCCCCGGGCGTGACCGCCGTGCGAGCCTAGGTTACGCACCGCACAAGGCTAAGTATTTTATTTTCGTATAGCGAGCACATATTCAGAGTACGCAGATATATTGAAACATAG
Source organism: Iris macrosiphon (assembly GCA_036927795.1). NCBI lineage: Eukaryota > Viridiplantae > Streptophyta > Magnoliopsida > Asparagales > Iridaceae > Iris > Iris macrosiphon. Next base: position 38,624,097 of record JAYESA010000007.1, read on the forward strand.
ATTTGAAGCATGGAAAGGTTCTCTTTATTGATAATGAACATCTATTACAAACTCTTGAACGAGTCAGCTAATTTGCCGCACGGGCTTACAAAAGTGTTGACACAAAATGAGATAGCAGTCATGTACATTACATCCCTTACTAAAACTCAAATGATAAGACCTCCGATTGGAACGACGGCCTTTCCATGAAGCTGCATATTTATTTGGGTTGCTAGCTTCTATCTTCAAAATACTTCAAAAGGTGGCACGGATCAAGGCGTGCCTACAGCTGGACTGGATTGGGGGATTGACTTCTGCTCCTCGCTTGGTTCTCCTTAGTACGGGGAACCTATTTCAACGAGGGTCAGTACATCGAAATGTACTGGTGAAGGCAAGCTAACCCAACTATACCAATCAATACATTATTTTAATAAAGCATGCATATTTATTGTGGTCTTTCTATCTTGCCTTAGTTCATTTTACAGCAAGCAATAGATATAGAAATCAATAAAATAACCCGCCACCATTTGGTGACATTTACCTGCCAGTCTGAACCACCTGTATAATACTTACCCTGCCTTCCCTGCTAAAAAGACCCAAGTTAGATGTAACAGGTTTAAATATAGGAGGGATCACTGGCGTATGCCACAAGGAACGAGTTTAGTCTCAGGGCCAAGATGACGGAGGCACATGTATCGATGCACGCCATCCCGCCTATGGGGGAGACTATTCTTGAAGTTCCGTCCGGATCAGATCGGTACCAGTGCCCCAGCAATCGTCCGCATGAACCATAGACCTTGTGCACAAGTTGTCCATGATCAACGATGTCTGTGTCTATGTTTAACCATTTTATGTAGCTGAGGCAATGAAATCGGGAGACAGGTGGCATTGTATGATTTATTTTGCATAGTTTCCCTGATCATTTGTTGCATGGAAAGAATGTCTTACACATAGTACAATTATAGAAGAAATAAGCATTCTAACTTATGTTTATGCATATAATGAACATTCCAAACGAACGAGCATGTAAGTAAGTAACCGTTCACAATTTTCATTTGACAAGCATAATTTCTTAAGTCTATTCCCTTACTATCTTGAAGTATTTTTAGTTATTACTTGGTATCGTTTGATCGAGGCAAGCACGAATACAAGATTTTTAGGTGTGGAGGCTAGAAGAAGGGCCAGCTAATCGGGATGGTAGCCACTCACTTAGTAGTTGAAAGGAAGAAGGAAAGAGGTGCTTTAGGAGTCCGTTCGAGCGGTGCCTACTGCTGGTTCACCTGCATTGCCACAAACAGCTGATCAATACCTATTCCACTCTTTCCATTATCAGAATTGAAGTACAGTTCAACGAACAAAAATAATGAAATCCATCGAAATCGTTCAAGAAATCTCAAGCAAATCCGAAAACTAACTCAAGGCACGAAAGCAACAAGCGACAGCGAAAACTAGGCAACAAAAGTGTAGCGGAGAGGTTCCTCCTGACTCTGCCGCTAAGTCGATCCCGGGGGCACGGTCCACTGAATATGGAAATCGATTCCGAAGAAGCAAATCCGTAAAGAGGATGGGTTCTTGTTTCAATCTATCCCGATCGAATGATACCGTCTTGTATTTCTTAGCCGTGCTCCCCGAATAGGGGGAACGGGACACCACACGTACTATAATAGGCTATGTCCATGGACTACTAATAACTGCTAAGTCTCCTAGCATACAAAGTTTCTATCAGCAATTATCCCTAACGCACGGCTCATACGTACAGGAGGCCAGACCTGTCACGCAGACCGTGATCTATATGAGACTCACACTCGTGTAACAGCTGTGTCACGGCCAATGAAACCTAATGATGCTTCATAATAATAGGGCAGTCTCATAAACAAGGTCAATGCATATACATAAATAAAAATAAATTACGACGACACCGTCGTTGCACCCAAGTTTTGTTGAATGTGCATTTTATATAGCAGTTAAAATATATGAACTAAAGATAGAAAATAAAGATGCATGCAACATATGAAATATGAATAAGAGCACAATGGCAAGGTATACTTGCCTGGCAAGAGCTGCAAAATGTAACGTTCAGATGTCAAACACCAAGAGTCAGAAACTATGACCTCAGAATAAACGTCTCCGGATGCTGAAATAAATATCACCAATATTCCCAGAATAAGCAAAATAGCTAGAAAATACTACTCTTTCGTACAATTTGGATGCAGGGGCAAAACGATAATTTTGGGTCAAAGCGGGGTCCACGTGTGGCCCACTTTGCACCGAAAAGTGTGCCAGGGTAAAGGTCTCTAAATGGGACAAAATTATAGGTCAATCAAACTCTAAAATTTAGTACGAACTCAACTGTATATCCGAATGTGGATTCCGGTAAGCAGAACACAATTTTGCCCAAAAAGTGAACCGTAGGACCCGCCAATAGATGACTTGGTCAACTGTCTCAGAATTGCGTAAAAATTGGGTCACAGGACCAGCGGATACCACGAGTCCAGTGGCGCAAGTTTTATCACATTCTGACGAGTGTATACTAAATGTGCTTCCGTGAGGATCTCTTTTCTGAGGGTCGTTTCGTCCGGAACGCACAGTCTTTCCTTCACTCGGAGCATCCCATCCGTGTCTACCGCAAAGTCGAACGCCTTTCCTGCTGAGATAAGAGCATGAACCTTTTGCAGGAATGGGTCATCCTTCTGAGCGGTCTTAACCTTTTGTAACAAGTCAGGTTCGAGGTGCAGTTGTGCTACTTGCGTCCACTTTTTGTATCTAATTTTTAGAGTAATGCCCACGGATTCAAGATCTCGGTGCAGCCTATCATTAATATCTAAACTCCCTACAAACACTCAACTTAGTGCATCAGCTACGACATTTCCTTTGTCAGGCGTGTATCTGATCATGAGATCGAAGTTGCTAAGGAGTTCAAGCCAACGCCGTTGCCGCATATTCAAATCCTTTTGTGTGTACAGGTATTTCAAGCTCTTATGATCCGTGTAGATTTCACACGGTACGCCATAAAGGTAATGGCGCCACAGCTTCAGTACAAACACTACTACGGTAAGTTTGAGATCATGCGTTGGGTAGTTCTACTCGTGAGGCTTTAGCTGCCTCGATGCAAAGGCTATCACTTTATCCCTTTGCATCAGGACACATCCTAGACCCTTTCCCGATGCATCACTGTATATTTTAAAATCATCCAGTCTGTTCGGCAGAGTGAGGATTGGGGAAGAGACGAGGTGCTGCTTTAACTCCGTAAATGAAGCTTCACAGTCGTCCGTCCAAGTAAAGTTTGCACCTTTTCGTGTGAGCTGAGTCAGTGTAAAACCCCCTTCCTAGAAAATTGTATATACCTTTTTATTTATTAATTATTAGTTAAATTGTAGTAATTAGGGCTAAATAGGAGAAATAAATTTTTAATAATTTTTATTTTAGGTGTTCGGGCACTTAGAGGATTTATGGGACCATAAGAAATTTTTCGGAATTTATTTCATGTAGGAGACCCCTTGAGCAGTTGCTAGCCTTATGGTGTGCATTATCCTAATCTATAAATTTTCTTATGTGTATATATATATATATATATATATATATATATATATATATATATATATATATATATATATATATACAAAAATATATATGTATATATATATATTTAAAAAGAAAGGAAAGAAAAGAAAAGAAATAATAATATAATAATAATTAATAAAGTAATAACACTATACTTCTTAAAGCAACTTCTATTCTTAGCTAACTATTACAAAGCAAACCAACTACCATTACAAAGCACAGCAACTTGCTAGCAAAAGCAAAACCAAACCATCCCACTTCCCACGGACACAGCACCCGACCCCCCCTTCCGCGAACTACTCCTATCCTCTCTCTTCCTATCCTATATATATATATATATATATATATATATATATATATATATATATATATATATATATATATATATATATATATATATATAATTTCATAAAACTCTAACCTAAAATTTTTAGACCCCCTCTTCTCATCTAGAGCCACCACCGCAGCCAGAGAACCCCATCAGGCCGTCCAAACCATCCCGACGACTCCGACCTCGCGCACTGCAGATTCCCACACGAGGCACCTTTGCTCCGGAGTTATTTTCCATCGACTCGCTCAACCAAACACTGTTCCGTCTTCACCGGTATGATCATCCCTTAACCCTCTTCCATATTTGTATAATAGTCAACCTCGAACAACGTATACCCATAGGCGAAAATAGCGTCCAAGTTGGCACGAGCAGACCGAATTCTGGGATCGCAGAAAACTGCGGTGACCACCCATGTTGCCGAGTTCGTATCTCCCACACAGATATCCGAATTCAGTAATTCTTTTTGATATGTGTAGAATACTTGACCTAGTTTATTTTCTGTTAAATAACCCTAGATTATTAGCTGCTGTGGACAGAATTAAATTCGTCACAAAATTCCGCGAACCCACTTTTTCCAAAATTCTAAAAGTTGTGAAACGGAGCGCGCCCCGCCAAACGGGACCGCCCCGACGTGTACCAAGTGTACCGAACGTGCACGCAGCGTACCCGGACACAAAATTTTTTTGGGAACTGATTCGGACGCGTGTGCGCGCCGAAATCAGGCCGTATCCGCGGACACACCCCGTCGTAACTTTTGTAGAACTCGCGCATATTTTGTGCACGCTTGTCAGATTGCGACAAAACTTGCGCCACTAGACTCGTGGTAACGCGCTGGTCCTGTGACCCAATTTTTACGCAATTCTGAGACGGTTGACCAAATCGTCAATTGGCGGGCCCCACAGTTGACTTTTTGGACAAAATTATGTTCTGCCCATCGGAATCCACATTTGGACATACCATTGGGTTTAAATCGACATTTAGAATTTTTTGACCTATAGTTTGTCCAATTTAGAGACTGTTACCCTCGGTACGTTTTTCGGTGCAAAGTGGGCCACACGTGGACCCCACTTTTACCCGAAATTACCATTTTGCTCCTGTGTCCAAATTGGACGAAAGGTACGTGCTTTTTAGCTATTTTGCTTATTCTGGAACCGTTGGTGATGTTTATTTCAGCATCCGGAGACGTTTGTTCTGAGGCCATAGCTTCTGTTCCTGTGTATTGGACATCTGGACGTGACATTTTGCAGCTTTTTGCCAGGCAATTATACCTTGCCATTGTACTGTTATTCATATTCCATATGTTGTATGCATCTTTATTTTCTGTCTTTAGTTCATATATTTTAACTGTTATATAAAATGCGCGCGACGTTGTCGTCGCGATATATTTTTATCTATGTATTGCATTGACCTTGTTTATGAGACTACCCCATTATCATGTAGCATCATTAGGTTCATTGGCCGTGATACAATTGTTACACGAGTTGTGAGTCTCATGTAGATTACGAACTTGCGTGCAGGTTTGGCCTCCTGTACGTGTGGGCCGTGCGTTAGGAATAACTGCTGTTAGAAACTTTGCATGCTAGTAGACTTAGCAGTTATTAGAGGTCTAGGGACATAGCCTATTGTAGTATGGTGGTCCCATCCTTGTCCTTGTTTGGTTGCAGGATTGGGCTAGGGTACTAAGAATAGGCTATGAACCAATCGTGTCATGGATGTGACATGCTTAGAGCATGGGGTGGGGAGAACAACAAGTACCGCATTTGAGCTCCTTTACACTTTTTCTTCTGTAACCCGGAAGCTCCGCTGGAGATACGGGCGGTGATGACCCCTTTACTACTTAGCGGGCCTCTGCCGTTCAAAAGACGACATGCCTTTGAGGCCCCTGGTTCTCCGAGAGAGTCATGCCAATCCCAGTTCTCAGCCAGATAGCTCACTTGTTAGAAAGTTGTTCTCAAACTGCATTCACATAGATGGTTAGGCGACCAATTAGATATTTATTTTAGTACTTTATTGGCATGTGTTTAAGTATCTTGTTATGTCCCTCTGAGGACCTGGTCCGCTGCTAGGTGTATCTGTTCTTGAGTATTTGCAGGAGCGCATATTTGGATGGTTGTATATGCTTCGTGGATGTCTTCTCTTCGAGCCGTGATCGATAGCTGGTATACTTATATTGGGTTTGATTGTGTTGTACTTAGATTGTATTGGTCTTATATTCGAGTTGGTAGTGGATTTGTTTCCATCCAACTATCATCCTTAGATACTTCTTATTGAGACCTAATTTCATAGATATTGGTTATTTATTTATATTTGATTTTCTGTGGAGGAGATTTAGATTTTACCCTGTGACTTGTATTACATTTTATACCACTTGTGGATTTAATATTCATATTACAGCGTACGCGTGGATTTGGTTTCCATATATTGGAGTTGCCATATCCATGCGGCTGGCATGCTTACGTGTCCTAGTCCTACGTATTTTTTAGGACTGGGTTGTGACAGTCAGGGTCGAAGCAATTCTAGAAAAATCTCGTATAAATCTGTGGTAGTAGCCTGCTCCGGCCGTTTTTACTGCATAATGGCTTCTACCTTCTTCAGATCAACTAAAATGCCTTGTGAAGAGATGATATGCCCCAAAAAGGATATACTGTCCAGCCAAAATTCACACTTACTCAATTTGGCATACAACTTATTGTCTCGAAGGGTTTGTAGCACCATCCGCAGGTGTCCTGCGTGCTCATCCCTAGTCTTTGAGTACACCAAGATGTTGATAAAAAGCACCATAAATTTATCGATGAAGGGCCAAAATACACGATTCATTAAATCCATGAATGCAGCAGGTGCATTCATCAGTCCAAACGGCATCACTAAAAATTTATAATATCCGTATCGGGTTCGAAAGGCAGTCTTCGGCATGTCTTCAGGCTTAATCTTCAGCTGGTGGTAACCCGAGCGAAGGTCGACCTTTGAAAACACTGTTGTCCCCTGTAGCTGATCAAACAAGTCATCAATCCGTGACAGAGGATATTTATTTCTGATTGTGACCTTGTTCAATTCCCGATAGTCTATGCAGAGGCGTAGCGTTCCATCCTTCTTCTTAATGAAGAGCACAGGAGCGCCCCAAGGAGACACACTCGGACGGATAAACCCACGATCTAGTAATCCTTGAAGCTGGCATTTTAATTCCTTCAGTTCTGCAGGGGCCATTCTGTACAGAGGCTTGGAGATGGGTTATATATTCAAAAATGTATCTATAGTGAATTTAATCTCTTGGTCGGGCGGCATGTCGGATAGTTCGCTCGAAAATACATCGGGGAACTCTGCCTCAATGGAAGTAGATTCGATGTTTGCATAGTCCTATCGTGTGTCCCTAACCGACACTAGAAATCCCTCGCAGCCTAAGTGGAGCATTCGCCGAGCAGATATTGCAGAAATCACCATGCAGGCCCTGGTCGCGTCAGTTGCTGGACTACTAGTGTAGCAGAATACGGCTTCTCCAAGCAGGCAAAAAATGACTCATTTCTCTGCATACTCTATAGTTGCCGAGCACGCGCTGAGCCAATCCATTCCTAAAATGATATCGTAGTCCCGAATATCTAGAAATAAAATATCCAGTGATAGCTTCCTTCCTCCAATACAGATGTGACCACCTTGGCATACTGACCGGACAGGTATTTTCGTACCGGAGGGGGTGCTAACACTTAAATCTAGGTGCAACAGATTCATTTCTATATTGTTCTCTGCAGCAAAGTTTGTAGATATAAAGCTATGTGTTGCACCAGAATCAAATAGAACACGAGCAGGTATATTATTGAAATACAAAGTACCTGACACCACGGTGTCCGAGGCCAAAGCTTCTTATCGCGCCATCGTATAGACCCGTCCATGAGCTTGATTACGCCCTTGCTGAGGTGCAGCTCTGTTGGCCTGGGTTGTAGCAGTCTGATTTTGTTGTGCAGTCGCGGTGCTGGGTCTCGGACGACTGCTCGGTGGTCGCGGGCGGTGGGCTCCGACGGAGACTCTGGCGGCACGGCATCTCTAGTCGCAGGGTGGAGGATGAAGAGGCAGTTTAGGGTTAGGGTTTTGTTACTGTGTAATATATATAGGCGGAGGGAAATAGGTTTACGCGTGGGGGGTTATAAGTTGCAGTCGTTGCTGCTGCTTCTGGGTTGTTTGCGGTCCGGGTAGGGGTCTTTAGGTGGGTAGCGGGTAGGTTATAAGTTAGGGTCGAGTTTTAAGGTCTAGTGGATTTTGGGTTTAGATCTATTAAGAATTCTTTTTCTTTTATTTTTATTTTTTTCTATTTCTATTTCTTTTTATTTCTTTTCTAATTTCTTTTCTTTCTTCTATTATTCTTTTTTCATAAATATTATATATATATATACACATATATATATATAATTTTGGAAATTATATTAATTCATAGAATAATCTATCAACTGTCCACAGGGTCTCCTACATGTAAATAATTAAGTAAAAATTATAATTTCTCCATAAAATCCCTAAATGCACAATCACCTAAAATAAAAATTAAATAAATTCTATTTCCTCTAATTAGCTAATAATTACTAAAAACTGATTAAATAATTAATTAAATAATTAATACGATTTATTAAAATTAGGGGTTTTACAAAATGGATCAAGATTGTGTCTCCAAAATTTAATTGGAACGTACAACGATACAAAGTTAGAATTATTTAGAATTAAATATAAATATTTGCGACAAATATTGTGCGACTAAAATGTAGCACCAGAGAGTATAATTATAAGTTACACCGAGGTCAGAATAGAAGGCGGTCATGTATAGGGCAAAAGTGTGAAATTCGTAGGTAGGCAATGGCGAGTGTAGTGCTCCAATTATCGAAGCAACAATAAGGTGCACTAAGTGATATAAATATTATATAATTAAATAAATATGCCATGTTATATTTATAATTGGATACAAACTAGCCCTATATTCACTATTTAAGCCAAGTAGGCCTAATTTTGGGTGAGAGGGTTTACAGTCGGGCACCTACTGGAGCATAGCAGCAGCAACATCAGCTATGAGCAGCAGCAGTAGCAAGTAAATGAGCAGCAGCAACAGCAGCACAAGATGAATGCAGCAGTAGCAGCTAATTGAATGAGCAGCAGCAGCAGATGAATGAGCAGCAACAACAGCAGATAAATGAATGGATACTTTGTGTCCGAGTCAGATTCGGGTGCCGAAGTCCATCAGCGGATTTGAGTATCGATATTTGAGTTATTATTACGATACCTTGGATGTACGTATATGTTGTACGTCAGACATTAGGATACTTTGACATGACACTTTATCTGACAGATTTCGTGCTCGATATTTTCATAGCGACTAGAATATGCGTTTGGTGTTAGGACTCGTGACTTGATATACTACTCTATTACTTATTATGACTCGATGACTAGTTAGATGTTCTGGCCAAGCATGTCGTGGACACAATTCGTGAGGTCACATAGGAGGGGAGAGCATGCACTTTACGTTGGGATACTTTCATTATTAGTTGCCATTATCTCATTACAGAGCTTCAGGATTTTCATTAATTATTGCAGGTTTCTCGACGGGGCCTGTAGGGTTTCATTAGTTGCTAAAGTGTCTATCGAGACCTTTATGGTTACACCATAGCAGCCTAGCGTAAGAGTATTGTTCTTATATATGTATCACTTAGACAATTACATTAGATTTACCCCACTGTATACTCTTGTACCTATTATATGTTTTACTGTTGGCATATTTCTATGTACCTTATTACGTCCCTCTGAGGACCTGGTTTCTTGTCATTTTTGTACCATAGACTGTCGTAAAGTCTTTCTGGAGCTGGGATGCGTATCGACTTGTTATGCAGGTATTGAAACAAGGTACTTGTATTATTTTTTCCACAGTTATATTTACTTATTCTTGTTGTTTAGTCTTCTTCTGCTATAGCCTAGTTTTGTAGAGTCTATTTATTTCTTGAGTCTATTCGAGCATGTGTATTACTGGTGGCCGACTTTAGCACATCTAGTTCATTGTTGATATTTTGTGTCCTTGTGGATTGAGATGTAATAAAAAATTTATAGTGATATATAGATAATACAGCTTATACGTATTCGGGTTGGACTAAAGTCTACTCGATATGTAGCTGACCATTGCTACCTGGCTTGGTCCCATGTATTTTGGGACTGGGACAATGACAGGGATCTAGCCCCAGTAGGGGAAGGTTCAGGGATTTATTAACCATAGGATCACGACCCTTTCAATATATATATATAAATCCTTGAACTTGGCTAGAGACTCCTTGGCAGTATATATATATATATATATATATATATATATATATATATATATATATATATATATATATATATATATATACATGTCCACATGTGTTCCATGTACAATTCTTTTATATATAATATTATTGAAAATTAGATAAAAATTTAAATTATATTAAAATATAATTTGAATATATTCTAGTTAGAATTTATTATAGATATTTTTTTAAAAAAATTAGATATATATAATATAAAGTACTTAATTTAAATATAATTTGAATATTGAACATTAAATATATTTTATGATACATTCAATATTCAAAATTTTGAATATTGAATATTTTTTCAAATTTTGGATGTCTTTATATTTAAATAATTTTGGATATGTAGTTAGAATAGTTAAAAAAAGAATTATCAACTACGTGAGAATACATACAAGGTAGGTAGGTAGTTAGAATTTTTTTTAAATTTTAAATTATTTAGTTGATGAAACGCATACAACTTGGACGCTCATTTATGAACAGTTTCTAAGCCATATATATATATATATATATATATATATATATATATATATATATATATATATATATATATATATATATATATATATATTGAGAGACTCTGTCTCACAGTATCTATATCGGATTATGGATACATATTTTATACTGCATATTTTATTTTTCTGGATTTTGTGGGATTTTAAAACTTGAAATTTTGAAAATTTTCTTCTTGACCGGTATAATGGTATACTGCCCAACAGATATTTATTTTACTTTTTGAGATATTTTCGAGATTTTTTATAAATAGTACTTAAGTTTTATTTCATTTCTTTCTTTCTTTTCTCTTTCTCTCTCTTCTCTCCACCCTTTCTCTTTTGAGATCGGAGCTTGGTCTTGAGACCTAGAGTGTGGTTTCTGAACCCCTTCGTTGCGGTGGACTAGAAGATTGAGGCTGGAAGCTTGCTGTAGGCAAGTACACCTTGCCGATTCTATGAACTATTTTACCTTCTGCCATTTTTTTGGATCCTTGGTTGTTGCTTTTTAGCTTAGACTTGCTTTACTATTATTATTCATCTCATAATTTCTAGCCTTTTGACCGTCTCAATTTTAATTTCTGGTAAAATCTTATCCCGTCCCTTTTTGGTAACTCGGTAGTGAGAATGGTACCGGAGTTGTGACCGTGGGTTTTAGTCCTTATTGTGATATAAGACTTACCACTAGACTTGACTCCTTGTTAGACTTGATTCTTTTAATTTTTGGAATTTGATTTTGGTCCCCGGAATCAGATTTGACTTGGTCTAGCTTTTTCTTGGAAACCGGCATACCGACGGTATACTACAGTATACCGATGGTATACTAATTTTGACCGACTTGGATTTCTAGATTTTTTTTGTGAACCCTATCGGCATACCGGCGGTGTACTACAGTTTACCGAAACTATATCGATCCTTGCCTATATTGTTAACCGACTTCCTGGATATTTGTCTTGGCCGGCATACCGACGGTATACTACAGTATACAGACGGTATACTACAGTATACCGACGGTATACTGATTTTGTTGAAATCCAGAACTTGTTATATTTTTTTTGTCTCTGGACCGGTATACCGACGATATACTACAGTATACTGACTGTATACTGTAGTATACCACAGTATACCGATGGTATACTATAGTATACCTATGGTATACCGATTGTGCTCTCTTTTGCATGTGAATTTTTTTATTATGCTCCTTGAATGTTTATATCTGGCTTTCTTGTATTTATTGCTTTGCATGTCTATTTATGCTATGTTGTCCCAGCACGATATTTTGTATAGTTAGGAGCTTTTTACCCTATATACACCCGCCCAATACATGTTACCTATCGATACCATACGACCGGGCATTTGTATTAGTAGAGGATGATTACACTCTATTTACATTTGATACGACCAAGCATTTGTATTAGTAGATGACGATTACACTCTATGTATATTTGATACAATCATGCATTTGTATTAGTAGAGGGTGATTACACTCTATGTACATTTGATACGACCAGACATATGTATTAGTCGAGGATGATTACACTCTATGTACATTTGACTTGACCAGACATCTGTATTAGTAGGGGACGATTATACCATATGTACATTTGACCAGTGTATAGTAGTAACGTTCTTATGTTCCCTGTTCGTGGCATTTTCTGTGTAATTTGAGTTATGCTCCTTAGTTCTGTGATTGCATGTGTAGTTGTGGTTACTTGCATATTCCTGACTTCTTGGCATGTCCCAATTATTTTTCGTGTTTCATCTATCCAGTTATTTTCGTGTTTACATGGTTCTCATTATATTTCGAGTGGTTATATGTTATTCAGCTTATTGTCTTTCTTTTTTCGGGATAAGTGCAGTGGTAGCGCATGATTCTCGATCCACTTTTATTTATTCATGTTGCTTAGCGTAATGTAGCTTTGTGTTGTATTATCGATTTTAGTTCTTAGCTTTTGGCTTTCCTTGTGGTACTTGCTATTTGTGGGTCTGACCCCACTGGTTTTGCTTGGCCAGATCCAGTAGTAGAGCCCGAGGATCTTACATTCCTTCCTGCAAATGATGACTACCTGAAGCACCAGATAGCCTGAGTCAGTTTTTCTTCTATCCACATTAGATCTCGTACTGTATATTCTTTTGAGGCGTTTAGCCATCGAGCACTTATTAGCTCGTGTTTTGGACTTAACATTTTGCCTACGGGCAATGATATGATTAGCTTATTCTAGACCATGGCTAGTATTGATCATGTATGACTTATACTCTGCTAGTTTTTTATTTTGTATTACAAGATTCATGATCATCTATGTATATCTGGTTTGGGATGCCTTACTATTTTGCTCTTGATGATCATATTTCTTGTATATTGCTCATTTTCTTGTGATTGAGACACATATGACCGTTTGACCTAAGATAGACTGATGGATTATAGTATTAACCCCCCAGTTTTATAGCTTTATTATATATGTGGAGTACCGGTGTGCTTCTAGTATACGTAGCTAGCCGTTGTCTGCCACCGCTCTCCAGTATTCTGGTTCTGTTCTGGAACGTGACATATATATATATATATATATATATATATATATATATATATATATATATATATATATATATATATATATATATATATATATTGTTTTCTTTCTCTAAACCGAGCCATGACTATGTAAGCCACCCAACCGTCCGAGGGGTGTATGTGAGCGGGGGGTGATGGGGTTCGAACCCAGGATCTACCCGTGGGTATCCTCCCGCACTACCACTATACACACACACACACACACACACACACACACACACACACACACACACACACACTACCAATGAGTCTCTAGTCCGATGGTAGAGCGGAGGCATGCTACCCGAGCAGTCGAGGGATCTAGCCCAAGTAGGGGCAGGTTCAGGAATTTATTAACTATAGGGTTACGACCCTTTCAATATATATATATAAATCCCTGAACCTGGATAGAGACTCATTGGCAGTATATATATATATATATATATATATATATATATATATATATATATATATATATATATATATATATATATATATATATATATATATATATATATATATATATATATATATATATATGTATGTATATATATACACACACACACACACACACACACACACAAAAGCTACGACCACGTGCTTTGCACGTACAATTCTTTTATATATAATATTATTGAAAATTAGATAAAAATTTAAATTATATTAAATATAATTTGAATATGTTTTAGTTGGAATTTGTTATATGTTTTAGTTAGAATTTGTTATAAATATGTTATCTAAATTTTGGATATTTATTTTGATAATATAAAGTAATTAATTTAAATATAATTTGAATATTGAATATATTTTATGATACATTCAATATTCAAAAATTTGAATATTAGATAATTTTTCAAATTTTGGATATGTGTTTATATTTGAATAATTTTGGATATGTAGTTAGAATAGTTTAAAAATACATACACGGTAGGTAGGTAGTTATAATTTTTTAAAATTTTAAATTATTAAGTTGATGATATATATACGGCTTAGACCACTTCAAAAATACATTATTTTAGGGACAAAAATATATGTCGCTAAAATGCATATTTCCATCGCTATTTGCATTTAGCGACTGATTAGCGACGGAAATGTTTCGTCAGAAAAATTAAAGTCGCTACAGAATTTTTTTTGCTTATTCGCCGCTTTATCAATGGATTAGCGACGGAATGAGCGACATAAAACCATCGACAGATCAGTGATGTATAAATTTTGTCGCTAAACTTTCTGACTACTTACCGACATAATAGCGATGGATTATGTGAGCCAAAATTTATCAAATTTTTTAGAAGGTTTTGCACATTCAGGGCTCACAGAGTTTGTCGCTAATCCGTTACTAAGTCGTCACTCTCAGTGACGGATTAGCGATGGATTTTAGCAACGGACTCTAATACAAGTTTGGCACATTTGTGTGTATCAGACGTTTTAGCGACGAAATAGTCCGTCGTTAGGTAGTCGCTGGCCTGAGATTTTCTACATTTTTCGTCCACAATCAGTCGCTGACCTTAGATTTTCCAAAATTTTCTTCGCTATTACATCACTAGTCCATCGTTAAAGATAATATTTTTTCCAGAAATAAATTCCTGCTGAGCGTATACCTGTTATACATTCACCAATTTTTACATAAATAATTTTACACAAGTAAATTCTACAAAAACTAATAAAACTCACACAAACATGTACAAAATTTATATATACAATAAAATAATAAAGTAGACTAATCCAAACTTATACAAATAACTGTTATACAATCCGACAAAGTCAAATAAATACAATCAAGTAAAAAAAATATAACCAACTCGAAAAAATCCCACAAACTCAAAAAATACATCAAGTCGACGGTAGAGGTGGAGGTGGCAGCTGTCACGCCCCGATCTTCCGCGGTCCCGATCGCCCTCGCTGGATGTGAGATCACCATGCTAGCTCTCCCGTGGGACGATCGTTCTCATCTAAACATGATACCGTGCGAGCCTGAAGCTGTACTCGCACAAGGCAACAACATTAGTCATCTTGGCTATCATCGAACTGATCGAGTTTGCAGTAGAGGATCAGTGTTATGAACAATAATCCATTTGAGTATGCGAAGCAAAGCTCAAGGTACGAGTTTCTCTGAATACAATGACATCGTTCAATATATTATGTCCCTCTATACAAAAGTATCTCAAAATATCTCGATACAACTGAAGACATTGACTCCTGATCTTCGGCTCCTGAGGATGAGCCTCGGCTATCACTTCTTCAGATGATCCAAGGGAACAAGCAAACTGGTAGGGGGTCAGCACTTTAGGAAATGTACTGGTGAGTATAAATCAACGAACATAAGCAATATTCACTATAACCAATACTAAGTAAGCATATGATAAAATATTACATTACTAGTGATCTTTCTAGTTTTACCTACGTTTATTTCATGCAATATAGGAGCAGAGTCATATTACTTCTTTTGGAAACATCTTTGAAATTAGAATTCAGTTCAATACAACTAAGCATACAAGGCAAGCAGTTCAAGCACAATGTCGATCCTTATACTATTAATGTGTACGCAGCATGTATCGTGTGCTATACTCAAAGACTCTAGGAATAATACAATATCTAGTAGATTATTCTTTTTATACTATAAGGCGATCATCATATTCAAGCAAGCATATAAGTCTAGGTACGATGCAAGACAATAAGCAAAATTAATATATCATTTTTCTTAGTGATTCTTACCCCTTGTCGAACGGTTATCCCTGCAGCAGACATACAAGTTAGCAACAATTTACAAAATCATAAAGATTCTATTTTATGTTCGTCCATGTATCGAACAGTTAGGTATGCAAGAAGACTAGCCTAGCATGTTCCCTAACTACCTGATATGTAGCTATCTCAATAAATAAGCTTACTTCTCTAACTTTTCTTACTATCAGAAGCACCGCCTCCCATCTAATAGCCACACCCTCAGGGCGCACTATTAGTCTCACCCCATCAGTAGCCTCCATCCACCATTCTAATAGCCATACCCCCGAGATCCCGAAGGATCGGACCTCAGGACGCACTATTAGTCTCCAAACTAGTCATTTGCCTCCAACCTTCTTTCTAATAGCCACACCCCCGAGATCTCGAAGGACCGCACTATTAGTCTTCCATCTTCGATATAACAAGCATAACACATCGAGCGGCTGTCAGCTAGCCATGTACTGCGCCACAACCATAGCGATGATATCCTGTAGATTATCAGGAGCAATGACAGACAGAGTAGTGGCATGAGCCATCGAAGGAGCTAAATGACCCATCGATACCGTCGGAGGAGTTGGAGCCGTCGGAGTAGCTGGAGGGCCCAACGTAGTAGCCGTCGAAGGAGCCGTCGTAGTAGCTGTCGGAGGAGCAGGTGCTGCAGTATCACGAGTGGCTATCAACTGTTGGATCAGTCCATGTAGCTCATGCACAGTCATCGTGAGTTGCTCCAGAGATATTGCACCAGAAAAAATGCCAGAGCTGAGCACTGATGGAGCGGGAGTAGCCGTCGGAGGAGCTCTGGAAAGAACCGACGGCTGGGATGCCAACGATCCAGTACTGTATATGCTGCCGTATTTTTCTCTCTCGACAACTTGTATCCACTGGTTGTTTCTCTCAGTCGGCGTACTGCTCTTAAAGTCCCCTCTAACGTCTCATACGTCTCCTATATTTATTTATATAAATAGGTTTAGAGTTATATTTTTTATATTTGATTTTGGTTAGAGTATCATATTAGATACTAAATATCATAGTATATGTATATAATTTGAGTTATATTTTTATATTTGATTTCCATAATATCTTAAAATAGTATATTAACCAAGGTTCAAAGTATCAAAATCGGACCATTCCTATGAGGTTTAAAGTAAATTGAATAAAATTATAATTTTAGGTATTTATATTGTTGTTTCTTAAAATAGGATATTAACCAAGGTGCATAATTTTAAGTATTTACAGTGTTGTTTCTTAGTATTTTTGAAATTGAATGAAATAGTAATCACCCTTGTCGATTAATTTACATGCGATAGATAAGTTTTTCTTTTTTATATGCTTTTACAATCTTAATATAACCTAATATAACTTCATAAACCATCATAATGGATAAAAAAATTAACCTAGAAACTAGAAAATATCATAGTTTGACTGTTTGACCTAGAGTTGACATAGTTTAACTATTTTGACCTAGAAATCTAGAATCTAATTAAATTATAAAAATAATCTAATTAAATTGATAAAATTTTATAAAGACAACTTACATATGCTTTGGTGGATTGCTCATATACGAGCTTCCCATCCTTCTTTCTTTTGTGGGTCCGCTGGAAGATTGATGGAAAGTCGACGGTCTTGGGGTCTTTCCAGCTCTGGCGGCCTCGTCGCACTGTAAAAACTAAGAAATTAATAAATAAGTAAAAAAATTAGAATTACAAAAAATTGATATAGCAGAAAATTTTAATAATAACTATCCGTTGAAAATGCTCGACGATCGGAATGGATCCACAAGTATGGAGACCACCCTTAGCACGAACAGCCTTCGTCTTCTCCCACTTGGTCTTGTAGGCCGAGGTGTCCATCTTCGCCTTCTCTGTTCCTTTTCCACGATGTGATGCAGGAAGGAACTGATGGTGATAATAAAAAAATTATAATTTTTTCTCCATTCTAGAGACATGCCTTAATCTTTTTTATACATATCGGACAAGACAAAGTACCATGAATACTCCACTCTGATAATATCCCATATGTAGAAAAATCATTGATGGTCCACATAAGAGACACTCTCATCTGAAAGTTTTGCTCCTTCGATATATCATATATCCGAACGTCAAATTGGCATAATTATTTCAACTCATCCACCAATGGCTGCAAGTAAAAATCAATATTCTTCTTTGGATATTTTGGATCGAGTATGATAAGTGTCAAGAACATGTAAGGAGTCTTCATACACATCCATGGTGGTAGATTGTAAGGGGTCAAAATTATCGGCCAACAAGAGTACTGAGATATCGATTATCCGAAAGGAGTGAATCCATCAGAACATAAACCCAACCGGACATTCCTGGGCTTTACTACAAATCAGGATGACCCAGATCAAAATATTTTCATGCCTCTCCATCGAAAGGATGAGATAATTCTCCTTCATCCATCTTTTGTTCCTTGCTATGCCATGTCATGTATTGTACTATATTTGCGGACATATACATCCTCTACAACTTCTTTGTGATCGGCAAAAACTGCATATACATGTAGGGACTCAACCTTGCTCGGATAATTAACTTTCCTTTGCCCCGAATTACCTTATACCTGTCCTCATGATAAAAAATGCAATTATCTTTATCATTGTTCTTCTTGTAGTATAATATGCAACCGTTTTAGCAATAATCTATCTTTTCGTAGTCTAATCCGAGTTTTCGTATCATCATCTTCGACTTGTAGAAGTTTTCAGGCAACTCCTTGATCCTTTTGGTAACAACTCTCTAACAAACTGAATTATTCGGTCGTAGCATTCCTGTGGCAAGTTAAAATCAGACTTTAGGTTCAACAGCTGCATCACCACCGACAGGATAAAATGAGAATCATAACCCGGATATAACGGAGTATCAGCATTCTTGAATATATCATATAATTCCTTCACATCAGGATTAGGATCCTCCAGATCAAAACTTGGATCGGCCGCATCAAATATCAACTCACGTGCCAGGTTTCGCGATCGATATTAAAAGTTATCTCCGAGAGTGGACACTTCTACCTCCGTATTAAAGAAGGAATAATGATATTGCGAAAACAAATATTCTCCTTGATCCATCCACTCATTGTAGTTCGGTATGAATCCTTCTTGTAGAGATGCTCCCTCACGAGATCCACCTCTTTGAATAGTATATTATGATATTTGACACAAGGATACTAAATGATCCTCCCATCCATAAAATAAGGTTGACTACTGGCGTATTTGAGAAATTCCACAATGTCTATCATAAAATTATCTGTCAAACCAATCCTACTCTTATGTCGTCGATTGTATATCCACAATCGGTCAACTAAATATTGACTCATTGCTTTCTTATAGACTGGGAAGAAATAAAATGTCTTGAAAAGGCCGAACTGGCTTTCGAAGTGAAACGGAAAGAGGCCCTCGCTGTTCAATCTTCTGAGTGATAGCAGACATCAATTGCTTAAGAGTGACATGAATGATTATGCACGTACCATGTCAAAGGAAAAAATATAAAGAACTATGAGTACCTTGTTAGTATACTTGCTAAAAGCAAATGCAAGAGAAAAACTTATCTATCGCATATAAAACAACATTAGAAATAATTAAAATTTTGCATAAAGTAATATATATATATATATATATATATATATATATATATATATATATATATATATATATATATATATATATATTCTAAAATGTTACCAAGTATTGCATATAAATCAATCGACAAAGGTGACGCATAGTAATGGTCCGATACTGATTTTGATACCGATACTTTGAACCTTGGACTAGTATATACTATGAGTACCTATGTAACATAATACTATAAAAGAAAATTTATCTATAGTAAGGTTGTAAAAGCATAGTAAGATTATATATATATAGGTACCTATGTATAATCTACTATATAAGAAGACTTACCTATGTAAAATACCAAATTGGTTGCTAATTTGAATAAAAAATACCAAATAATGCTTCGGTTCGGTTCAGTTTTTGGTTCAAATTAAATCGAATAATGCTCACCCTTAACCATGACTGTGTCCGTGTCAAAACTATGTTTGTGCCATGTGTCCGTGTTTGTGTCGCATGTTGGTAATCCTAAATCAATTTCAAAACTACTAAGAAGTTTAACCTAAATCAATACTAACCAATATATCGTGTGTCGTTGACTATTTTTGTCATGTGTTCGTGTCCAAATCATAAGTCAAAATAACCTAGTTAGGATAATTACCTGTTGTCTGACCAGAGAGGGGGGTTGAGGATATCGCTGGAGAGGAGGGTTGATGAGGGCCTAAGGACTTTATGGGCACCGAAGGAATCTTGTACGCAGACGACTAGATAGAGGACATTGAGAGGGACCTGCGATTGGCGAAGATTCCTGAGAGCTTGCATGTAGAGACGGCATAAAGTATGATATTTGATATTACGCTGACATGGTTCAGGACAGACCCTAGGATATCAACGTCGGGACTTACTTGTGAAGCTTTCAAGAAGCTTTTCAAAGAGAAGTTCTTCCTAGATGTGGCTGAGAGTACTTTGTGTAAAGCCCCGCTCCGCGTCGGCATTATGTATTAGGTGAGTGAGCAGAACTTCGTTCTCTGATTCTTGCACGCCCTAATAAAATCTAAGTTTTTGCTTACAATGCTTTCATAGAGAACGAAGAACCTACCTTGCATGTTAATAAGCAAACTCACCTAGCTTGTCTTTGAAACGAATATGTCTGCTTAACTAAAAGATCCTGAAATGCATGTCTAAGAGTATGTGTTTGCATGAACATGTTCCACTATCGGCTATGCTCCGAGAGAACCATATCGTGCCTGAATGTGTTCAAGTGATAAGTCGGCTTGCCCCGCAACAACGATAATTATTCTGATGGTTCGCCTCGTCTGCATTCTAGAGTTTATTTGATAGTATTTTATGTATTCGTATTGGTCGGACAATGGCTATTGGTGAAGAGATAAACTATATATGTCATTAGCCACCATGGGTCACAGCTGCTAATAGCATCAGATGAATGAGTCATTGGTATGTTGGTCCAACAGTTGTCGATCCTGAGATACTCGGGGACCGCCCTGCATATAGATAGTTTATTATGTTGGCTTGGATAGATGGATCGCCCTTAAAATATGCATGTGTGTCTAGCTATGCATTTATCCCATGAGTCTTACGAGATACGATACGCACACCCTGAAACAGATCGAATGGCTTGTCTTGCTTATATCGTATATGAAACTCTATTTTTAAAGATGTTTCCAAACAATGTAATATGACTCTACTATCGAACTGCATGAAATGAACGTAGGTAAAACTAGAAAGATCACTAATAATATAATATTTTATAACATGATTACTTAGTGTTGGTTTTAGTGAATGCTTGCTTCTGTTCAGTGGTTTTATCTCACCAGTACTTATAAAAGTGTTGACCCACCAACAGTTTACTTGCTTGCCGGTACTGGATCGTCCGAGGGAGCGATAGGCGTGCCTCATCCCCAAGACCCAGAATACGTGTTTCGATTGCCCCGAGTTGCTATCGTATAAAGGGGCATAATATATGGAACGATGTCTTTGCTAAGAGAAACCCAAGTCCCTCAATTTGTCCCGAATACTCAGTTGGCTAAATACATTGTATTACAACAATGTCCCTTTTCGCTGCTTACTCAATTGATGTGATGATAGCCAAACACAACTTAAATGATGAAACCTTATGCGGGCATAACCCCAGGCTCGTACGACATCACCTCCCGATATCGAACGAGGACCTTCCCTGCCCCGTCAGGGAGGCGCCGAGGTACGGTGATTCGCGTCCGGTGCGCCGAGGTGCGGTAGTTCACGTCCGGTCCCTGCTGGGGGGAGGCGGTGGTCCAGGCGGCCCCTTGAGGGGCCGGGGCATGATATAATGGTATCAGAGCGGATTCGATTTCTTGGCCCAATCTGTTGCTATGACTTTGAGATATTATCGATATGGTATTGCAATAGAGCGTTTCATATAATAAGTCCATAGATATTCTTAAAGTGCAAAATGTTTACTGGACTTGAATTGCTTGATTGTTTCGATTGAGTACGGCGAGGGATGGCACTATTGCTGTTCGGAATATCGAGAAGTTTATCCTTGCAGTTTGGAGGATGAAACTTTGTGTTGGTTGATAAGTATGTAATGCCCCGCTCTGCGTCGGCATTATGTATCAGGTGAGTGGACAGAACTTCGTTCTCTGATTCTTGCATATCCTAATAAAATCTGAGTTTTTGCTTGCAATATTTTTATAAGAGAATGATAGAATCTGCCTTGCATGTTAATAAGCGAACTCACCTAGCTTATCTTTGAAACAAATATGTCTGCTTAATTAAAAGACCTTGAAACGCCTGTCTATGAGTATGTGTTTGCATGAACATGTTCCACTATCGCCTATGCTCCGAGAGAACCATATCATGCCTAAATGTGTTCAAGTGATAAGTCGGCTTGCCCCGCAATAACGATAATTATTCTGATGGTTCGTCTCATCTGCATCCTAGAGTTTATTTGATAGTATTCCATGTATTTGCATCGGTCGAATAATGACTATTGATGGAGAGCTGAACTGCATGTGTTATTAGCCATCATGGGTCACAGCTGCCAATAGCATCAGATAAATGAGTCATTAGTATGCTGGTCTAACAGCTGCCGATCCTGAGATAATCGGGGACTGCCCTGCATATAGCTAGTTTATTAGGTTGGCTTGGATAGATGGACCACCCTTAAGATGTACATATATGTCTAGCTATACATTTGTGTCACGCCCCAGTCCCAAATTCGTAGGACTAGGAACACGCAAGCATGGCAGCCGCATGTATATAGCAACTCCAATATATGGAAACCATAACACATGCGTACGTTGTATTATGAACAATAATTCACAAGTGGTATAAACTATCACAAGTCACATGACATAATCTAAATCTCATCCATAAAAAATCAAATAGAAATAAATAACCAATAACCAAGTAACTTAATCTCAATATGAAGTATATAAGGATGATAGTCGGGTGGAAACAAATCTACTACTAAACTAGAATATAAAAGCAAACACAATATAAGTATATCACTAATAATCAAGAGGCTCGAAGAGAAGACCTCCTCGAAATATAAGTAGCAAGTCCAGATCTGCGCTCCTGCGAATACTCATGAACATCTACACCTGAAAAGGGACCAGGTCCTCAGAGGGACATAATAAGATACATAGAAGCATGCCAGTAAAGTAATAAAAATAAACGTCCAATGGGGTCGCCTAACCTTCTAAGTGAATACAGTTTAAGAACTACTTTCCAACGCGTGGGCTATCTGGCTAAAATGGGATTGGCATAATTCTCTTGGAGATTCAGGGGCCTACAAAGCATGTTGTCTTTTGAATGGTAGAGGCCACCTGATAATATATAATATATAGTGGTAATCATGACCGTGCATCTCCGGCAGAGCGTACGGGTTACACAAGAAAAGTACAACGGAGCCCAAACACCTTATTTGTTGTTCTTCCCACCCCATGCTCTAAGAATATCACATATATGAAATAATAATACCTCTAATAACTGCCAAGTCTCCTAGCATACAAAATTTCTAACAGCAATTATCCCTAACGTACGTTCCATATGTACAGGAGGCCAATCTTGCACGCGAGTCCGTGATCTATATGAGGCTCACACTTGTGTAACATATATGTCACGGCCAATGATACCTAAGAATGCTACATGATAATGGGGTGGTCTCATAAACTAGGTCACATGCATATATATAAATAAAAACAGAATACGACATCGCCGTTGTTGCACCCAAGTTTCCTTAGACGTGTAGTTTATATAGCAGTTAAAATATATGAACTAAATAAGCAAAAATAAGATGCATGCAATATATGGAATATAAATTACAGTACAATGGCAAGGTATACTTGCCTGATAAAAAAGCTGCGTAGTACCAATAACCTGCTCCTGAAGTCTCGCAGAATAATCCGATAGGTCATATATATATATAATATAATACAATACAACATCAGCCATTACACTAGCACATACACAACCATAATTATACTGGACTCAGAGGGTACGCTAAGGGTGGCACTGGTCAACTAATAGGGTCAAATGCACGTCTAATTATGCGGATGTCACATCTTCAAATACTGTGCACAATCAGACAATCAACTAACACTTGTCTAGCCAGTACGTCGATGTACACAAGGCAGACAATTTCCTAATATTCAGGGTCACATGGTCATGGTAAATATGCGGGCAAAATCTACGGTGTCCTAGGGTCGTACAGTTTAAATATACACATATATAGTCATAATTATTATTACTATTTAATTACATATATATATATATCTATATAATTACATATAACAATAAGATTATATTACTCATACGCGTACGTATACGTATACGAGTTTGGGTTCTTCGACACGGTCTGGACTCATAACCACCAACTAACCTGAACCAATATGCTAACCTAGATGTTATTCACACAAGCATACATAAAATAAAAGAAGAGGGACAGGTTCAAACCTTGGGGTTAGCGTGCACGGGCACGAGAATTGAGGGTGACTGCTGTAGGTCATCTTCGACGAGGGTGACGGGTCCACAATGACGATGATATCGATATTGATGATGATGACGAGGGTGATGATTGGTGATGATGATTTTTATAATAATTGAGGTTATGGTGATGATGATAATGATGATAATGGTGATGATGATTAGGGTGATGGTGATGTGAATGATAATAGTGGTGATTATGTTGATGATGAAGGGGGTGATGGTGATTAGGGTGATGATGAGATAATGAGATAATGATGAGATAATGAGATGATGATGATGATGAAGGTTAATGGTGATGATGTATGTTATGATGGTAATGGTGATAGTTAGGATGCTAATGGTGATGATGATAGGGATGATGGTGATGGTGAGAGGATGCTGATGATGATAGGGATGATGATGATCCTACTCTTGAAGTCCGGCGAGGAAGTCGACGACGGAAAGGAAGAGGACAAGGAGGTAGAAGAGGAGGCTGACAGGGAAGAGGAGGAGGTCAGGGATGTGGAGTGGTGGTGGTGAACGGCTCAGGGAGGCGATGGTGGCGGTGCTGGTGGTGTGGTACAGGAGGTCGGGGAGAGGACAACAAGTATTCGGTAGAGGACTGGCCGGAGACGACGGTGGGGAGAGGAGTCATGGTATTCAGGCGGAAGAGAAGATAAAGAGGGAGAGGAGGAGGATAGTGGTGGTGGTCGAGGTGTTCTCAGGTGAGAGGACGAGGGAGATGGCCGTGGTAGGGGAGACCGGTGCAGGCGAGCAGGGAGAAGAACGTGGAGGTGAAGAAGTCGACGAGGAGGACGAAGTTCAGTCGAGGAGGATCCGATGTTGATGGCCAGGCCAGGCGGGGTTAACACGGTGGCTCAGGCAGTCGGGGTTGGCCACGTGAGCGACGGAGGTTGGGCTCCGACGAGGGGTTGGATGGAGGAAGGAGAAGAACAGTATATGGGAAGGATTCGGCTAGGTGTGGGTTTAGAAAAATAAAGAAAAAGAAAAGAAAAGTTGTTTTTATATGTATGTAGAATTAGGGTGGGGTATTGACCTAGGGGATTGGGCTTGGTCAACATCTTGGAATTGGGCCTTGGTTTGTCATGGGGATATTTGGAGGGCTAGGATTTGCATGATTTAAAATACAAGGCTAGGATAAGGGGAGGGGGCGATGTTGTGCGTTGCACAATCCAAAAATCATGGAGAAAATTCACATGAACAAATAATAAAGAGAAAATGGTTTCTTCATGTATTGTGTCCAATGGTGTGGACACCTTAATGTACTTTTGCATAAAAGTGCCCAACAATTAGAAAATTGTACAAAGATAAAAATTGGATTAAATTAATTAAAATTATTATAATTTCTGTTCTAAAATTAATTAGAAGTATATGAGGCTAGAATTAGGTAAAACACAAGTATCATGGACATAGAGGGCTCATAATAGAATATTATCATAAATTGGGTTGTATAAAATGGGCCAAGATTGTGTCTCCAATTTTGATTGGAACGCACAAGGATACAAAGTTAAATTTATTTAGAATTAAATATAAACGCCTGCGACAAATATTGTGCGACTAAAATGTAGCACAAGAGAGCATAATTATAAGTTATACAAAGATTAGAATGGAAGGCGGGCATGTCTAGGACAAGGATGTAAATTTTATAGGAAGGCAGTGGCTAGTGAGGTGCTCCAATTATCGAAGCAACGGTAAGGTGCACTAAGTGATATAAATATTATAAAATCAATTAAGTCACAGTGTTTGATTTCTATTTGGATTCAGACTAGCCCTAGTTTCTCTATCTAAGCCAAGTAGGCCTAATTTTGGGTGAGGGGGTTTACAATCTACCCAACTTAAAATAATTGCGTCCTCAAAATTAAAATAAGGCATAATTCTCTAAATTATTCACATTCGTACATAAGGCAAGTCAATCGCAATCTCTTTGCAATAATTTAAAATCTATTCAAATTCATCGTAATCACCTTCAAAATTAAATTAACCATTATTTAAATCAAAATTTAGCATATCGTACTATCTTCTCAATTTTTAAATCATCAACATCCAAATTTAAATTAAATTCATATAACATCTTCAAGATTTAAATAACGCATATCAAATTTTATATCACGATCTCAAACTGTCATAATCTCCTTTAGAAAATAATTCTAATCAAATATTATTCCTATCTTCAACTTATAAATTTTTGTACTCTTCAAATTTTAAATTCAATTTTTATCCTCAATATTTCAAATAGGTAATCCAACAATCAAAATTTAACTTTTAATTCAATCATCAAATTTGGAATTTAATCCGTCCATG
Source organism: Iris macrosiphon (assembly GCA_036927795.1). NCBI lineage: Eukaryota > Viridiplantae > Streptophyta > Magnoliopsida > Asparagales > Iridaceae > Iris > Iris macrosiphon. The sequence continues at coordinate 38,650,882 of JAYESA010000007.1, forward strand.
TTCATATTTAGAGTTTTATTTATTTTTCTCAAGATTTAAATCGATGATTCAACCTTCAATATTCAAAATTTAAATCATGTGCTCAAGTTATAAATATTTGATCTAAAATATCAAGATTTCAAAATTTTATTAAATACTTATCCTCTAACTCCTTTTTCTAAATTTTTGCACATTTAAAATGACTTAATCTCTCAATCTAATCTTACTTGATTACAATATAAAAGAAATTTCTCTCAAGTTGATAATGCAACTTCTATCCAACTTAGAATTTATCCATCTATCACATAAGGCTCTATATTTAAGAAAGATAGTCCTCAAATTATTTAATCATGTTATTCAATCCTTAAAACTTTAACACCAAATATATCACATATGATATGCCCTTAATTATGAAAAATAATCACAAAGTAATATGATTGTCCTACGGGATATATCTAGTACTCTCTGTGTATCAAACTCATACCAAGCACGAGATTTCATCTTTCCGAAATAAGGAAAGATGAAAAACAATAATAAAGAGTTCAAGGGGGGGAGGTAATAGAATAGAAGTATGGGGATTAAGGCGTTTAAAGAATTTTAATAGGAATTGTCAAGGCAGTTGGTAGGTTGAAATCATATTTGGTAAATTCATATTCGCATGCTTGTATCAGTACAGTTATGTAATCGATACGATATGCTCAGACATATCTAGAGGGCAAGTACATTCATTTACTAGTCAACTATATATCTCAATCCATATAAAGTAGTCATGCGAAGAGCGAACCAAGTGCACTAAGGTTAGCTAGACCTTAATACACTGATTCTGATTAGACAATGTATTAGTGTATGCATCCAATAATACATATGTCATGAACAAGCTCGATAAAAGAATAAGCTTGCAAAACTAGTGTCATGCCCCAGTCCCAAAATACGTAGGACTAGGACACGTAAGCATGCCAGCCGCATGGATATGGCAACTCCAATATATGGAAACCAAATCCACACGTACGCTGTAATATGAATATCAAATCCACAAGTGGTATAACTGTAATACAAGTCACAGGGTAAAATCTAAATCTCATCCACCAAAATCATATAGAGATAATTAAACAGTATCTATAAAACTAGATCTCAATAAGAAGTATCTAAGGATGATAGTTGGATGGAAACAAATCCACTACCAACTCAAATAGGAAAAGTAAATACAATATAAGTACAACTCACTCAAACAATATAAGTACCAGCTACCAATCATGGCTCGGAGAGAAGACATCCACGAAGCATCTATATCCTGCCAAATCTGCGCTCCTACAAATACTCAAGAATAGGTACACCTGGCAGCGGACCAGACACATGCCAATAAAGTACTAAAATAAATATCCAATGGGTCGCCTAACCGTCTAAAGTGAATGCAGTTAAGAACAACTTTCTAACAAGTGGGCTATCTGGCCATAAATGGGATTGGCATAGTTCTCTTGGAGATCCAGGGGCCTACAAAGGCACGGCATCTTTCGAACACCGGAGGCCCGCCATGATAATATATAGGGGTCATCATGACCGCGTATCTCCGGCGGAGCGTACGGGTTACACAAGGAAAGTGCAAAGGAGCCCAAATGCCTTACTTGTTGTTCTCCCCACCCAATGCTCTAAGCATGTCACATCCATGACACGATTTGGTCCATAGCCTATCCTTAGTACCCTAGCCCAATCCTGCAACCAAACAAGGACAAGGATGGGACCACCGTACTACAATAGACTATGTCCATAGACCTCTAATAACTGCTAAGTCTTCTAGCATACAAAGTTTCTAACAGCAGTTATTCCTAACGCACGTCCCACACGTACCGATGATCAGTCAATACTTGCGTCCGTGATCTATATGAGACTCACAACTCGTGTAAAAATATGTGTCACAGTCAAATGAAACCTAATGATGCTACATGATAATGGGGTAGTCTCATAAACAAGGTCAATGCAATACATAAATAAAAATATATCGCGACGTCACCGTCGCGCGCATTTTATATAACAATTAAAATATATGAACTAAAGACAGAAAATAAAGATGCATGCAACATATGGAATATAAATAACAGTACAATGGCAAGGTATACTTGCCTGGCAAGAAGCTGCAAAAATATCACGTCCAGATGTCCAATACACAGGACCAGAAGCTATGGCCTCAGAACAAATGTCTCCGGATGCTGGAATAGACATCACTAATGTTTCCGGAATGAGCAAAATAGCTAAAAAGTACATCCCTTTCGTCCAATTTGGATACAGGGGCAAAACGGTAATTTCGGGTAAAAGTGGGGTCCATATGTGGCCCACTTTGTACCGAAAAGCGTGCCAAGGGTAACAGTCTCTAAATGGGACAAATTATAGGTCAAACAAATCTAGATGTCAATACGAACCCAACGATATGTCCAAATGTGGATTCAGATGAGCCGAATACTATTTTGTCCAAAAAGTCAACTGTGGGCCCGCCAATTGGCGATCTGGTCAACCGTCTCAGAAATGCGTGAAAAATGGGTCACAGGACCAGCGCGTTACCACGAGTCCAGCGGCGCAAGTTTCGTCGCAATCTGACAAGCGCGCACAAAATACGTACGAGTTCTACAAAAGTTGCGACACGAAATGTGTCCGCGGATACGGCCTGATTCCGGCGCGCACACGCGTCCGAATCAGTCTCCACAAATTTTCACGTGTCCGGTTATGCTGCGTGCACCATTCGGTACACTTGGCACATTGCGGGACGGTCCCGTTTGGCGGGGCACGCTCCGTTTCCCAACTTTTGGAAAACCAAAAAAAGTAGGTGCGCACAGTTTTGTGACGAATTTAACTATGTCCACAGCGACTAATAGCATAGGATTAATTAACAGAAAATAAACTAGGTCAGGTATTCTACAGGTATCAAAAAGAATCACTGAATTCGGATCTCTGTGGTGGGAGATACGAACTCGGCAATACGGGTGGTCATTCTGGAATTCTGCGATTCCAGAATTCTGTCTGTCCGTCCACTTTGGACGCTATTTTTCGCCTAGGGGCACACGTTTTCCGAGGTTGGCTATAAAACGAATATTGGAGAGGGTTAAGGGATGATCATACCTATGAAAACGGAACAGCGTTTGGTCGAGCGAGTCGACGGAAAATCATGCCAGAGCGAAGGTGTCTCGAGTGGGAAACTGCAGTTCGCGAGGTCGGCGTCGACGGGATGGTTGGATGGCTTGGTGGGGCTTCTCTGGCTGCGGTGATGGCTCTAGATGGGAAGAGAAAGTCTGGAGTTTTAGGTTAGGGTTTTAAGAGCTAACTATATATATATATATATATATATATATATATATATATATATATATATATATATATATATATATATTAATAGGGAAGGAGAGAGGATGGTTGGCGGGTTGAACGCGGGTGAAGAGGGCTGAAGGTAGCGGGTTGATTTGGAAGCAAGGGCTGAACGCAAGTTGCTGCAAGTGAAGTTTTAGCAAAACTAAGTTGCTGAGGGGATTTGCTAAGAGTTTAAAGCAAAAGCAAAAAGTTGTTTAAGTAAAGTAGTGGATTATTAATATTATTATTATTATTATTATTATTATTATTATTATTACTATTATCTTTTCTTTTCCTTTCCTTTCCTTTCCTTTCTTTAAATATATATATATACATATATATATGTATATATATATATATACATTGACACATAAGAAAATTTATAGATTAGGGTATTGCACATCGTTAGGCTAGTAACAGCTCAAGGGGTCGCCTACATGGAATAAATTCTGAAAAATTCCTGATGGTCCCATAAGTCCTCTAAGTGCCCGAACACCTAACATAAAAATTATTAAAAATCTATTTCTCCTATTTAGACCTAATTACTATAATTTAATTAATAATTAATAAATAAAGGGTATATACGATTTTTTAGGAAGGGGTTTTTACAACTAGGCTATAATATTGGCATAAGTCAAGGTAGTACATAAAATATAAATACGCTGGATTATGATGAAAGAAGGTACATAATAATTCAAGTTTACCAAGAATGTGAGACTCATCTGGTGTTGTGCCTTTACAGTTGTCATACAGCTCTTGTCTAAGTCTCTAATCGACCAAATAGGGTATGGGCCTCTAAATTCTAGAGTCTGGATAAACACTATCTTCTTATAGTAGCATATAGTTGGTGTCATTCAATTATACTTTATTAATCAGTAAAAATGACTTTGCGATACTAGGTTGTGAGGCATACTACCCAACTTAAAATAATCAACTAATATTGTAATTGTATTTATGGGTTTCTAAAAAATAATATTGTCCTTGTAGATAAAGTATAAACTCTTATTGGGGTACATGTGAAAAAGATCTTGGTACTTATTAGGGTATCCTATTGTATTATATAGGTAACGGTTATCTTAAGTATTTAATCATAGTGTTTATAGAATAAGGTATTAATATTAAGAATGGAGAAGTTACTGGCTCTCCAATGAAAGAGGATATAACCTATATGGAGATATGGGTACAAATTACATGATTTAAAACTAATGTATAATCATAAAATTATAATCTAAATGAATACTCAACTATCAAGTTCTAACTACCAAGCACAAAAATTTAAAATTCAAGAATTATAACTATAATCCTAGCAAAATATATATCCTAACATAAAAGAAATCACTTGGCATATAATTAGAAGGATCAGGTGGCACGAATTAAAAGATGAAGAAAAGAAAACATAATTAGTCATCACACAAATAGCGAGCGCTAAGATTTTTAGAGGAATAAGACATGAAATTTAAAATAGAGCGACTCTTGATAATATCATAATTTTCTAAGGGGAAAGTGGTATGCTAATCTCTGTGTTTGAGTATGATCAAGGAAAATATTCTATTCATTCCTCTTGGTTTCCTAAGGTACTGTCTGCTAATATCAAGATAATGATCTAAATATTCTAATATTATCTCACTATGAAAGTTAGGTTCAGTCCTAATATTAAATCTTGGATTTCTATTGGTTCCTCAATACTAGGGTCAAACAATATGGTCAAATTTCTAACTAACCCGAGTAGTGTCTATACTACTCTCAAGTTCTTCATAACTATATCAAGGGGTAATGGTTAATTAATCTACAAGTAAGGGACGCTAGGGTTCATTAGGTATTCTAAACTTTTAGGAGCTGCCAATAATCTAATTATATTCTTAATAGAAAAGTTACCCTAATTATCATCCTAACAACATGGACTCCTATATTCTAGCAGAGGCTATACTTAAGGAACTATTAGGGAAGCATATGAATCAAGCAGGATACAATTATTTAAATAGAACAGACTGGAAGAAAGATGAGTCATAGTCAATTATGGATGAGATCCTATACTCTAATCCTATTTGCAGGTTTGCTTGGTACAGTAACGTAACCAAAACAATATGCTCTTGACCTGCATAGGCCACCACTAAAAACATGTCATGTCCAGTCCCAAATACGTAGGACTAGGAATATGTAAGTATGCCAACCGCATATATATGGTAACTCCAATATATGAAAACTATAACATATATGTACGCTATATTATGAATAATAATTAACAAGTGGTATAAACTATCACAAGTCATAGGACATAATCTAAATCTCATCCAGAGAAAATTAAATAGAAATAAATAACCAATAACAAAGTAACTAAATCTCAATATAAAGTATCTAAGGATGATAGTCGGGTGGAAATAAATCCACTACCAAACTAGAATATAAAAGCAAACATAATATAAGTATATCACTAATAATCATGAGGCTCGAAGAGAAAACCTCCTCGAAATATAAGTAGCAAGTTCGGATCTACGCTCCTGCGAATACTCATGAACATCTACACCTGAAAAGGGGCCAGGTCCTCAGAGGGACATAACAAGATATATAGAATCATGCCAATAAAGTACTGAAAATAAACATCCAATGGGGTCGCCTAACCGTCTAAGTGAATGCAATTTAAGAACAAATTTCCAACGCGTGGGCTATCTGGCTAAAATGGGATTGGTATGATTCTCTTGAAGATTCAGGGGCTTACAAAGTATGTCATATTTTGAACGGTAGAGGCCGCCTGATAATATATAATATATAGTGGTCATCATGACCGCACATCTCCGGTGGAGCATACGGGTTACACAAAAAAAGTGCAACAGAGCCCAAACGCTTTACTTGTTGTTCTCCCTACCCCATGCTCTAAGAATGTCACATCCATGACACGATAATACCTCTAATAACTGTCAAGTATCCTAGCATGCAAAATTTCTAACAGCAGTTATCCCGAACGTATATCCCATACGTACAGGAGGCCAACCCTGCACACGAGTCCGTGATCTATATGAGACTCACACTCGTATAACAGATATGTCACAGCCAATGATACCTAAGAATGCCACATGATAATGGGGTGGTCTCATAAACTAGGTCATATGCATATATATAAATAAAAACAGAATACGACGTCATCGTCGTTGCACCCAAGTTTCCTTGAACACGCAGTTTATATAGAAGTTAAAATTATGAACTAAATAAGCAAAAATAAGATGCATGCAATATATAAAATATAAATTATAGTACAATGGCAAGGTATACTTGTCTGGCAAGAAAGCTGCGTAGTACCAATAACCTGCTCCTAAAGTCTCGCAGAATAATCCAATAGGTCCTATATACATATAATATAATACAATACAACATAATCCATTACACTAGCACATACACAACCATAATTACACTGGACTCAGAGGGTACGCTAGGGGTGGCACTGGTCGACTAACAGGGTCAAATGCGCATCTAATTATGTGGGTGTCACGTCCTCAAATATTATGCACAATCAGACAGTCAACTAGCACTTGTCTAGCCAGTACGTCAGTGTACATAAGGCAGACAATTTCCTAATATTCAGGGTCACATGGTCATGGTAAATATGCGGGCAAAATCTATGGTGTCCTAGGGTCATACAGTTTAAATATACACATATATAGTCATAATTGTTATCATTATTTATATATATATATATATATATATATATATATATATATATATATATATATATATATATATATATATATATATATATATATATATATATATATATATCCATATAATTACATATAATAATAAGATTATATTACTCATACGTATACGCATACGAGTTTGGGTTCTCCGACACTGTCTGGACTCATAACTACCAACTAACCTGAACCAATATGCTAACCTAGATGTTATTCACACAAGCACACATAAAATAAAAAAAGAGGGACATGTTTGAAGCTTGGGGTTAGCATGCACTGACACAAGAATCGAGGGTGACTGCTGCAGGTCATCTTCGGCGAGGGTGACGGGTCCACTATGACGATGATATCAATATTGATGATAATGACGAGGGTGATGATTGGTGACGACGCTTGTGATGATGATTGAGGTTATGATGATGATGATGATGATGGTGATGATGATTAGGGTGATGGTGATGTGAATGATAATAGTGGTGATTATGTTGATGATGAAGGGGATGATGGTGATTAGGGTGATGATAATGAGATTATGATGATGAGATGATGATGGTGATGAAGGTTAATGGTGACGATGTATGTTATGATGGTAATGGTGATAGTTAGGATGCTAATGGTGATGATGATAGGGATGATGGTGGTGATGAGAGGATGCTGATGATGATAGGGATGATAGTGATCCTACTGCCGGAGTCCGACGAGGAAGTCAACGAGGGGAAGGAAGAGGACAGGGAGGTGGAAGAGGAGGCTGACAGGGAAGAGGAGGAGGTCAGGGATGTGGAGTGGTGGTGGTAAATGGCTCAGGGAGGTGATGGTGGTGCTACTGGTGGTATGGTACAGGAGGTCGGGAAGAGGACAGCGGGTGTTCGGTAGAGGACTGGTCGGAGACGACGGTGGAGAGAGGAGTCGTGGTGTTCATGCGGCAGAGAATATGACGAGGGAGAGGAGGAGGAGGACAATGGTGGTGGTTAAGGTGTTCTCAGGTGAGAGGTCGAGGGAGATGGCCGCGACGAGGGAGACTGTAAGCCCCTGATTTTTCAAAAAATATTAATTTGGGATTTTTCATAATTTTCTGGAATTTTCTGTAATTAAAATCAAGGTTTTAATTTTTAAATAATTTTTATTTGTTAATAAATAATATTAAAATATTATAAAAATAATATTTTTGGGTGTAAAATGAAAAACTGGACTTAGGGTAATTTTTCTGGAATTTATCGGGCCACGGACCTATTTTTAATCACCTAAAAACTATTATTTATTTATTATTAATAAATTAATTATTTATTATTTAGTATTTATTTATTTATTCATTTAAATTCCAGCCCGGCCCAATACTCCGAACCAGGCCAATTGGGCCCAGTCCAGCCCACCCGCCTAACGGGTCGGGTCGGGTCCACCTGCACCCGACCCGCACCCGCAACCCGGCGACCCCTCACCCCCGCGTGACCCGCTCTGCCCCCCCCCCCCCGCATCCACCGGCTCCCCGCGCCTCCCGCCGGACCCGCCGGCCGCCTCCGCGCTACCCGCGGCCACGCGCCCCCGCCCCCGCGCTGGCCGCCGCCTCCCTCGGCCCCACACCACCGTCTCCTCCCCTTTTAAAACCCTAACCCCCCCCCCCGAGTTCCTCCGCCACCTCGCCGGAACCACCCGCCGCCGCGCCTGAGCTCCTCCTCCGCCGCCGCAGCTTCCTCCTTCACCTCCGCCCCTCCGGCACCCCGCATCTGACCCGCAGCCGGCCGCCGACTCCTCTTCTCCAGCAGCAGCGGCCGTCCCCGCCCGCTCAGGTAGCCGCCGGCGCCGTGCCCGCCCTCGCCGGCGCCGCCCAGTTTCCCCCAGCCAGCCTCCCCCGCCGCGATCCGCCCCGGCCAGCCGTGGCTCTCCGGCAGCCCTAACCCTAACCCTAATTCTTCGAATCCGATACGTGTCGGACACGATTCAACCCCGGGTTTTTTAGTCCCATTCAGGTGCGTGTATTTTCTTGCTCGTAGCTCGGATTTCGATTCTGTAAATTACGTTGTGAAGCCTGTATGACCCTCTCGGTGCCCGGATAAACCGCTCGGGGCATCGCGTCCTGTGGTGATCGCACACCATGATCCAAAAACAGAAAAAATATCGACCCGATTTACCCCGAAACTGGGTACGCCCCGCCAAACGGGACGACTTGGTCGCGCACGGTCTTCACAGATACGTGCGCAGCGTTGATACGGACGTGTGGGATTTCGCGGAAGCCGATTCGGGTGTGCGTGCACACCGGGATCAACGCGTATCCGCGGACACCGCCCCGTATCCGCCTTTTCTGATTCACGCCCTAACTTTGTGTACACATGTCGGATCAAAATGAAACTTGCGCCATCGGACTCGTAGCGATACGCTGGTCCTGTGACCCAAGTTTGGTTCGATTCTGAGAACGTTGACGAAATCACGTGTCGTGGGCCCCACAGGCCCCGTTCGACGGGCGATTTTGTGATCGGCTCATCAGAATCCAATTCTGGAAGTTCCGTTGGGTTTGTATCATCGTTCCTGACCTGTTGACACTAAGTTTGGTGAATTTGGAGATCTTTGACCTTGACACATTTTTCGGTGCAAAGCGGTCCCACTTGCGGATCCCGTCTTGACCCGAAACTGTCGTTTTTGCCCTTGTCTCCAAATTGGACCCAAGGACAGGCGTTTTTAGCTATTTGATATCTTCTGAGCATGATGGTAATGTTTATTTCAGTATCTGAACACATTTCTAGAAATTTCTCCGAGACACAAAACTGTAATTGGATCCAAACATCAGGCAAGTACCTGCACTTCAAGTTTAATCCTTATATTATGATAAATAAATTCCCTGCTTTATTAGTATTATTGATGATTACACGTAGAGTTAGAACACTGGATTTTATGTCTTGAACACTGGATTTCATGTCTTGAATACTGGATTTTATGTCTTGCTTTTTGTGTCGGGTGGGAGAATACTAGGAGGCATGTAGTTTACCCTTCCCCCTGTCGTGACTGCTAGCTGTTGGTACGCGCCTGTACCATCAGCCTTATTCCTGATTGTTCCTGACTGCTAGTCGTCTATGACGGCCTTATTAGCCTTATAAGCCCCTACATGCCAACTATGTATTCTAAATACACAAGTTCACGCACATAGTTCTTGTCGTGTTGCAGTTCTTGTTGTCTTGTTACCGTTACATTTCCTGTCATATTTTATTCCTGTTTTACTCATATTTCTGGGTTATAGCAATTAATCATATTTTACTTCTAGTCCTGATTTATAGCATTATTTCTCAGTTAATTTCACTACTTACTTATGCATATTCTCAACATGATGCTTAGTCAGTTATTTTCTTCCTGTCACAAATATTTAGTTTAAATCTTGTTGTGCATTGTGTACTTTGCTCCTTTCCTGACTGGATCCGTTATTTTAGGCGATGATGAGAACCTTGCCCCCACCAATATTGGCCCCTATGAGGCAGCAGGTGATACAGTTGAGAAGCCGGTTCCCACTCAGGAGACTACCTTTGAGGAGTAGTAGCCAGTTAGCTAGTTTTTTCCTTTCAGCACAATACTCGGGTTTGTCCCTGATTTATCTTCTGGCTTTGTATTAACTGTGGATTTGGTTGACACAGATTAAATATTATAAAATCTTAGCATTCTTATTCCTGTGATTATCCTTGCCTGTGTATTATTGTGGATGAGATAGATAATTATTGATCCCAGAAATGACCTAGACAGCGTACTACCGCCGACACTGCGGCGTAGGCTGGACGTGCCCACGCACTCGTGCCCGAATATCCGGGTGCGGGTCGTGACATATTTTTGTGGTGGCCCATACAGGTCCAACGACTAAATTGTTCGGTTTCAACTCAGGGACCGAACAGGCCTGCAATAAGATAGGATAAGTTTAGGATCTCATCCACTTGCTTGAATTGTTCTTGACATCTATCTCGGATTCAAATTAATTCCTTGACTTGCATCCTGCCTTGATTCCTGTGCGCCTTTTATCGTTTATTTTTGGATGCAGAGTAAAAGATCTACTAGCAAGCGACGAGGTTCCTACAAGATCACCACGATATGCTCTACTAGCATGACATTAGAGAATGCGCAGGCTCTTGGAGTAGCTAATGCGCGCAGGTGATTTGTAGATACCGTTCCTAGTATTGTTTAGCTCGTGCCTATTGGTTCGTGACCTCAGTCCCAACCTAGTAATTTTAAACTTGCTAAATAACCTGGTATGCTTTTAAATTTGATAACTGTAGAGATTTTAGAGGCTTTTGCTATTGTGCTTATTTTGTGTTATTTTGTGAACTTCAATAATTTGTACCTCCTTTCATCATCATCTAGCGCACTTAATTTTGCTGAACTTGACTTATGATGCTATTTTATAGCCTAGTTTTGCAAGCTTACCCTTTATCGGGCTTGTTCATGACACATGTATTATTGAGGCCTGATCAACCCCACTAATACAAGTGTCTATTCAGAATCAGTGTACTACGGTCTGATCAACCTTAGTGCATTTTGATTCGCACTTCGCACGACTACTTTACGTGGATTGAGATGTATAGTTGACTAGTATACTTGCCCCTAAATATGTCCGAGCATATCGTATCAATTACATAACTGTACTAATACGAGCATGCGAATAAATGATTACCAGAATAGAATTTCAATCCGTAACCGCCTGACAACTCCCATTAGAATTCCTTAAACGCCTTGATCCCTATACTTCTGTTCCATCACCTCACCCTTGAACTCTGTATTATTGATCCTCGTCTTCCCTTATTTCGGAAAGACGAAACCTTGTGCTTGGTATAAGTTTGATACACAGAGAATACTAGATATGCCCCATAGGCCGATCACATACTTGAGGATTATTCTTTCGAAATTAAGGACATATCATGATCAGTGTTGAAGTTTCGAGGATTGAATGACATGAGTAACCATATTAAGGAATATTTTCTTAAGGTATATAGCCTTTTGTGATGGATGGGTAAATTCTAAGTTGGGTAGCAGTGCATTGTCAACTCGAGATAAATTTCTTTTGTGACCGAGTAAGATTAGATTGAGAGCGGTTCAAGCCATTCCAATTTTTGAAAATTAGAGGAGTGACTAAGATGAGTAATGAGTTGATATCGAGGACCCAATAGTTATACCTTAGGTACATGATTTAAATTTTGAATAATGAAAGTAAAATCGTCAATTTGAATTTAGAGGATATATAATTCAGACTTGAACATTGGTGGACTACACTTAAATTATTTTTCAATTTGATGATTTGAAGTAGGACTACCTAGTTAGAATATTGAGGATGTGAATGTAATTTAAAAGGTTGAAGCTTACAAATACTAATGGACTCGAATCACTTCTAGAGGTAATTATGATAGTTAGAATCGTTAGGCAAATTCATAAGCTTGTGCAAATCTTGAAGATGTTATATGGACTTAATTTAAAATTGCCTGTGGACAATTTGAGAAAGTAAGAAGTAATAACCATAGGTTAAAATTTTGATTGGAACGGTAGTCATCTTAACCTTGATAATGAGACAAGATTAGGATTTTAATTGTCGCAAGGAGATTGCAATTGACTTGCTTGTGTACATGAAGGGTTAACAGATTATGGCTTAATTTTAAATTTCGAGGACAAAATTTTTATAAGTTGGGGAGATTGTAAGCCCCTGATTTTTCAAAAAATATTAATTTAGGATTTTTCATAATTTTCTGGAATTTTCTGAGAATTTTCTGTAATTAAAATCAAGGTTTTAATTTTTAAATAATTTTTAATTATTAATAAATAATATTAAAATATTATGAATAATAATATTTTTGGGTGTAAAATGAAAAACTGGACTTAGGATAATTTTTCTGGAATTTATCGGGCCCCGTACCTATTTTTAATCACCTAAAAACTATTATTTATTTATTATTAATAAATTAATTATTTATTATTTAGTATTTATTTATTTATTCATTTAAATTCCAGCCCGGCCCAATACTCCGAACCCGACCCATTGGGCCCAGTCCAGCCCACCCGCCTAACGGGTCGGGTCCACCCGCACCCGACCCGCACCCGCAACCCGACGACCCCTCACCCCCGTGTGACCCGCTCCCCCCCCCCGCGTCCACCGGCTCCCCGCGCCTCCCGCCGGACCCGCCGGCCGCCTCCGCGCTGCCCGCGGCCACGCGCCCCTGCCCCCGCGCTGGCCGTCGCCTCCCTCGGCCCCACGCCACCGTCTCCTCCCCTTTTAAAACCCTAACCCCCCCCCCCCGAGTTCCTTCGCCACCTCGCCGGAACCCCCCGCCGCCGCGCCTGAGCTCCTCCTCCGCCGCCGCAGCTTCCTCCTCAGCCTCCGCCCCTCCGACACCCCGCAGCAGACCCGCAGCCGGCCGCCGACTCCTCTTCTCCAGCAGCAGCGGCCGTCCCCGCCAGCTCCGGCAGCCGCCGACGCCGCCCAGTTTCCCCCGGCCAGCCTCCCCCGCCGCGAGCCGCCCCGGCCAGCCGTGGCTCTCCGGCAGCCCTAACCCTAACCCTAATTCTTCGAATCGGACACGTGACGGACACGTGTCGGACACGATTCAACCCCGGGTTTTTCAGTCCCATTCAGGTGCGTTTATTTTCTTGCTCGTAGCTTGGATTTTGATTCCGTAAATTACGTTGTGAAGCCTGTATGACCCTCTCGGTGCCCGGATAAACCGCTCGGGGCATCGCGTCCTGTGGTGATCGCACACCGCGATCCAAAAACAGGAAAAATATTGACCCGATTCACCCCGAAACTGGGTACGCCCCGCCAAACGGGATGACTTGGTCGCACGCGGTCTCCACAGATACGTGCGCAGCGTTGATACGGACGTGTGGGATTTTGCGGAAGCCGATTCGGGTGTGCGTGCACACCGGGATCAACGCGTATCCGCGGACACCGCCCCGTATCCGCCTTTTCTGATTTATGTCCTAACTTTGTGTACACACGTCGGATCGAAACGAAACTTGTGCCATCGGACTCGTAGCGATACGCTGGTCCTCTGACCCAAGTTTGGTTCGATTCTGAGAACGTTGACGAAATCGCGTGTCGTGGGCCCCACAGGCCCCGTTCGACGGGCAATTTTGTGATCGGCTCATCGAAATCCAATTCTGGAAGTTCCGTTGGATTCGTATCATCATTCCTGACCTGTTGACACTAAGTTTGGTAAATTTGGAGACCTTTGACCCTGACACGTTTTTCGGTGCAAAGCGGGCCCATTTGCGGACCCCGTCTTGACCCGAAACTGTCGTTTTTGCCCTTGTCTCCAAATTGGACCCAAGGACAGGCATTTCTAGCTATTTGATATCTTCTGAGCATGATGGTAATATTTATTTCAGCATCTGGACACATTTCTAGAAATTTCCCCGAGACACAAAACTGTAATTGGATCCAAACATCAGGCAAGTACCTGCACTTCAAGTTTAATCCTTATATTGTGATAAATAAATTCTCTGCTTTATTAGTATCATTGATAATTACACGTAGAGTTAGAACACTGGATTTCATGTCTTGAACACTGGATTTCATGTCTTGAATACTGGATTTCATGTCTTGCTTTTCGTGTCGGGTGGGAGAATACTAGGAGGCATGTAGTTTACCCTTCCCCCTGTCGTGACTGCTAGCTGTTGGTATGCGCCTGTACCATCAGCCTTATTCCTGATTGTTCCTGACTGCTAGTCGTCTATGATGGCCTTATTAGCCTTATAAGCCCCTACATGCCAACTATGTATTCTAAATACACAAGTTCACGCACATAGTTCTTGTCGTGTTGCAGTTCTTGTTGTCTTGTTACCGTTACATTTCCTGTCACATTTTATTCCTGTTTTACTCATATTTCTGGGTTATAGCAATTAATCATATTTTATTTCTAGTCCTGATTTATAGCATTATTTTTCAGTTAATTTCACTACTTACTTATGCATATTCTCAACATGATGCTTAGTCAGTTATTTTCTTCCTGTCACAAATATTTAGTTTAAATTTTATTGTGCATTGTGTACTTTGCTCCTTTCCTGACTGGATTCGTTGTTTTAGGCGATGATGAGAACCTTGCCCCCACCTATATTGTCCCCTATGAGGCAGCAGGTGATACAGTTGAGAAGCCGGTTCCCACTCAAGAGACTACCTTTGAGGAGTAGTAGCCAGTTAGCTAGTTTTTCCCTTTCAGTACAATACTCGGGTTTGTCCCTGATTTATCTTCTGGCTTTGTATTAACTGTGGATTTGGTTGACACAGATTAAATATTATAAAATCTTAGCATTCTTATTCCTGTGATTATCCTTGCCTGTGTATTATTGTGGATGAGATAGATAATTATTGATCCCAAAAATGACCTAGACAGCGTACTACCGCCGACACTGCAGCGTAGGCTGGACGTGCCCACGCACTCGTGCCCGAATATCCGGGTGCGGGTCGTGACAGAGACCGTTTTAGGCGAGCAGGAAGAAGAACGGGGACCTTCCCTGGCCCATCAGGGAGGTGTCGAGGTACGGTGATTCGTGTCCGGTGCTCCGAGGCACAGTGGTTCGTGTCAGGTCCCGGCGAGGGGAGGCGGTGGTCCGGGCGGCCCCTCGCGGGGCCGAAGTGTGACACTTTGGAGAGTCAATTCTAGAATCTTGTCCAAGGGAACTTGACGGTGGACGAGTATACAATAGAGTATTGTTGATTAGGATAATTTGTTGAGGGGCAGAATCCTCGAGCCAGGGCTAAAAAGTTCAGGAAGGGACTGAACAGTAAAATTAAGTCTCATACTAATAGAGACCGTACCATTACTTTTAAGAAAATTCTGAGACAGACACAGTAGGCAAAGGATGATTTGGAGCTTGGCTCCAAGAGGTCGAGAGACACCAGAGGAGCGAGTAGTGGTGCGAGCCCAGCAAAGCGCACTCACTTTCAGCAGCCGAGAGTATATCAGCATCAGCAGTATCTTGTGCCAGTTAGGGCACCAGTTCAACAGATATAACAGTTTCAGAAGCCAGTTCATCAAGCACTATAACAGCCTCAGAGGCAGGCTCAGTAGACTTTTCCTTGTGCCTATTGTGGAAGGCATAGGCATGATTGGGAGAACTATCAGAAGAGACTCAGACTATGCTTGTATAGTGGTTCCCCTGACTATCAGGTGAAGAAGTATTCCAATAACCCGTATAGACCAGATCGCGGTCAGAGAGGTAGAGTTAGGCCACCTGTGATATTGCAGACTGCTCAGCACCCGCATAGAGAGCCACCCCAGCAGGGCGGGTATTTGCAATGGCAGTCGGAGAGGTCGGCACTTCAGGTGATAAGTTAGCTTATTTTGTCCTATTTTGTTCCTTTTCTTTCCATCTATTATTTGTGTATTTAGTTAGTATCTTAGATACTGCTTGTGTGTTATTGTATAGTTAGTATATCCTGACGGAGACTATAAAACTATGATGGACAAAGACCATAGTTAGTGATTTCTTTTAAATTGCATGTTGTATATTTTAGTTTAGACTAGGGTTGACCTAGAAGGGGGGTACGATCATCTTTAATTTTGAGGACGAATTTTTTTTAAGGTGGGTAGGATTGCTACCCTCACTTTTTCAATTAAGGGTAGTTTAGTAATTTGGCATAGTATTTTATTTTTAGGATTTATTATATTAAATATTGTGCATGTGTAATTATTTATTTATTGTATTATTTATTTATTGTTAGATGCTATATTATTTTGGACTTGTGTAGTGGACCTAACTAGTTAGTTTAGACCCATGGACCCAATATTTATTTTAGTTTAGATTGAGCTCAAGATTAAGCCAATTCATTAGGAGGATGAATTAATTAGTAAAACCATTAGACTAGAACCTTCCCTCCTTAATTAATTTCTTCATAATAGGCCCCAAGGGTTATTTTAGACTTTATCTAGTAGCTTGAGGGAGGGGACAAGTAAGACATATATAAAGGGGGTAAAAACTTTCTCTCTCTTCATTTTTATTTTCAATCTAGATTTAGAATTTCCCTCAACCAAATTTCTTCATTGCTACATCAAATTTCTGTCAATTTCTATCCAAATTCCTTTTCTATTCTTCATTAGAGGCTACTAGAGCAAGGATCTATAAGGACGAAGCAAGGATCTACAAAGAGGAGTAAGGATCTACAAGTTAAAGGCTACATTCACTCATTTGGGGATTTCATTAGGAATCCATCTCCCAATAGGTATAATTCAGGTTTTTTCCTTTAATTAGGTTCTAAATCTATGAATTAACCATAAGAAACCATCCCACACGCATAGGCTACCCATAGAAATTGGAATTAGGTTCATATGAGGCATATGGAGGAAGTTATGGGTGTTTTGTGTCAATTTTGGAAGAATTTCGAGATTGACATATGTTGTGTTTGTTAATTGGTCAATTAGAACAAATTAATATATGTTTGTTTGTGTGTAGCTAGTATCGTGTCTATAATTGGATACGTGTAGGCCGTATTCCGATAATTTGGTGATACGGGTTAATTTTGGGGATTTTTCTCTGACACGGAGGTTTGTGCATGTCATATTTTAACACGGATATGTAGATATGTAATTATCTCTTCGTATTATTCATAAATATTATTTTTGACTTATTCGTGTCTTTCGGGATACGTTTGGTTGTGTGGTGGAGCCGTATCGCAAGCGTATCATAGAATGAGTGTGATACGGGTGTGGTGCACTCCACGTGTTTGCTTTATTATTTCTCAATGCATGTGACTTGTGTATATATATTATGTATGTTATGTATATGTATTGTGTATGTATCTATAGTATATAGTATACCTAAGTATATGTAGCTAAGTGTATAGATGTACCTATATATATATATATATATATATATATATATATATATATATATATATATATATATATATATATATATATATACAAACATACATATACACATATATATACAAACATACACATACACACACACACACACACACACACACATATATATATATATATATATATATATATATATATATACATATACACATATAGATATATCAACTCATATATATATATATATATGAGATTGTATATATGTGTATTGATATCTATGTATCTATGTGTTTGTTAGTGTGTGTGAGAGCATAGATGTATATTGTGAGTGAGTGAGTGAGTGAGTGAGTGAGTGAGTGTATATATAGGTTGATATATTAATATCTATATGTATATGTGTATATTGGTATATATATATATATATATATATATACACACATAAGTGTGTGTGTGTGTGTGTGTGTGCGTGTGTGTGTGTCTTATTATTTGAATGCATGAGTGTTTGAGTGAGTGAGCGTGAGTGTGTGTATGTATGCAGCGAGGGGGGCAGTAGCTAACAGCGTGCACGCCGCAGCAGTGCGGTGCAGCATAAGGCCGTGACAAATATCCCCATATGATATGGTGTTTGTCCCACATAAGGCCGTCAAGGGTCAAGCATTGGCCGACTTTCTGGCAGTCCACCCGGGGTCAAAAACCTCAAAGCTCTATGAAGAGATTCTAGACGAAGTGGCGGACACCAACATCACTTCACATGAAGCGGTCTGGCGAATATTCTTTGACGATGCTTAAAGAGCAAGGCCCAAAGGCGGTTCATCGCTGGGGTCGGGATAGTATTTATCTCCCCATACAGCCTCGTCATCAAACATGCGTACTCCCTCATAGAGCCATGCTCCAATAATGTGGCAGAGTACAACGTCCTAATCGTCGGACTCCAGCTCGCCAAGCAAGTCAGAGTAGAGTACCTGGAGGCCTACTGCGATTCTCAGTTAATCGTCAATCAGGTCCGGGGAGTATATGAAATCCGAAACGAAGACTTGATCCCCTACCACCAAGCTACACTTAGTATTATCATAACCTTTGAGATGTTCTTTATTGAGCATGTCCCTTGGTTGCAAAACATAGAGGCTAATGCCTTAGTCGGGCTTGCTACTTCCTTGGCAGTTCCAAACAATGTCCATCAACTAATCGATATGATCGGCCAAGAGCTGGTCTATCCCAAAAGAAACCTATGCTTGTGCCTCAACTATGCAGCGGAGGTTCAGACTGACATTCAAGATTGGAGGCTTTCGTTCATTGACTATACAGTCTATGAAATTCTTTTTGAGAACCCCAAGGAGGCCACTTTAATCAGGAGATGCTCCCTCCGTTTCTGTTAAGATACGAAGACCAAAATATTATTTCGTTGGTCCTATAACATCCTTCTTCTATGGTACTTATCGAACGCAGAGACAAAATAAGCCCTCCGAGAAGCTCACGACGGTGTCTGCGGGACGCATCAACCCGGTCTGAAGCCACAAGACCGTCTTCAGAGAATGGACTACTATTGGCCTACGATGGTAGCAGATGTTGTTAATTATAAGAGAAAGTGCCAAGCATGCTAAGTCCACACAGACTTCATCGACCAGCCACCTGAGTTCCTACACCCAATGGTAGCATCTTGGTCATTTGACAAGTGAGGAATAGATATCATCGGGCCAATCAGTTCGCCTTCATTGAAAGGGCATCGGCTCATCTTGGCGATCACCGACTAGTTCTCCAAGAGGGCAGAAGTTGTCCTGCTCGCTGAAGTCAAAATATTAAATATGATTAACTTTGTCAAGCATCAAGTCATATATCACTTTTGTTTGCCACATAAGATCATTCACGATAATGGTCCACAGTTTGCAAGTCACACCTTCTATCGGTTCTGTGACAAGAACCGAATCCAAAATATAATCTCACGGTATATAATCCTGCAGCAAACGGTTTGGCGGAAGCATTCAATAAAACCATCATCAATTTCCTCAAGAAATTTGCGTCTTCCAATAAACACGACTAAAACGAGAAGCTGGGTGAATGTCTCTGGGCCTACAGTACAATAGTCCGGACAGCTACTGGCAATACACATTTCTCTCTGGTATACAAAAACAAAGCGGTCCTTCCCCTCGAGATCCAGATCCCTTCGCTATGAGTAGCTCTCTCTAATCGACTAACCACGGACGACAACTACCTCCGACGGTTACAGGAGTTGGAAGCACTCGACGAGAAATGACTCTTAGCTCAATAATGCATAGAGCTGTATCAAGCATGACTCTCTAGAGCATTCAACAAATGGATAAAACAGAGAATGTTCCAAGTGGATGACCTGGTCTTAACAGCAAGAAGACCGATGGTTATGATTCACAAGACTGTCGGCAAATTCTAACCTAAATGGGAGGGCCCTTTCATTGTGGAAACCGTGTTTTCCAACGGCGCATACCGGCTAGTGAAACTCAACGACGACTTGCTCATGATGCCTATTACGACAAGTTTCTAAAAAAGTACTACGTCTAAACTAGACTTGTACTCCCCTCATCCCCAGCGGGACCACCTAGATGTACATCTCTACACTCTTGGTTCTTCATCCCTAGCAAGTGCCTATGTACAATATTTTCTCTATCGTTATAAATTTTTGTCAAAGCCATCATCTATATCCAGGAGTCCTGGATATGCACCGGATAATGGATCCCCAAAGTCTTTCCAGCGGAGCAGTCCTCAGGTCAACTCACACACTCATGTAGTGACCACTCCAAAACTAATCCCGTTAGACGCTAGCCATGTTCATATTGCCTCTGATCTATCTTTCCACCAATCTGCCCAGCGGAGTAGTCCTCAGGTCTATCTTCATTTTCGGATAGACCTCACTCAACAAACTACTCCCTAGCAAATCCTTGGGACTTTGGTTCATGTCCATATTACCTCTGAATTATCGTCTTAACATTTTTCCCCGGCTGAGTTTGCCATGTCCATATTACCTCTGAGCAAACTTTTTGGTCTAGACCATCGATCATCATGTCCATATTACCTCTGATATCGATTGTCTTCCAACTTATCACACATACCCACTCTGGAGTATGCCCGTGGTGCTAAGTCCACAAAATCTATCTCGTCCATATTACCTCTTATAGGGTTTATTTTTGAACTTATTATTTCCACTCAACGTGTGCAACAAATAATAAGTCCACAAGAAGTCCCCCAGCAGGATGTCCTCAACAAACTGCAGTATCGTACTACATCCATATTTCCTAGGGTACGATATCCAAAAATCATAATATATGCAAGAAGAAATTCCGAAAAAGAAGAAAATTTTATTTAAGTGAGTACATATGATGGAAATCTATTACATTTTAAGGGTTTTCATTAACATTCAAGGTCTTAAGTACATATGATGGAAATCCCTTGTAAAGGTTTTCATGAGGTCTCGCCAACAAGAACCTCTTCCATTAAAAGGTGCCCCCGTGTTATTTCTGTCACGGACATAAGTGGGCCCAACAGCAGAGCTCAATACTTTTTGGCTTACCACTCCATAGTGCAAACCTTAATATATAGACAAATCCATACTGATGGATAGCGAAGGAGGAGGCGATCGGGCACTCTCCAGCCATGCGGGAAGACTGGACGACAGGAATTGTAATTAATCCAAATCCAGTAATCAGTGCCGCAGAACCCGAACTGGTAGCATGCCACATAAAGGGAAGAATCGCAGATAACATGATACATAAGCAGGTATAGCTCTACGCGAGACATAGGATGTTCATCTCCATCTCCTGGATTAGCTCTCGACAAATTGCCGCATAAGATTGATTGTCGTCCCGAATAACAGACGTTATGATATCCTTCTATGCTCCATTATGAGCAACACAAGGGAAGACAGAGCCTACATAGGGAAAATATGTGGCATTAGTAAACAAAGACTATCTAACATCCATACAGCCGAGCATAGTCAGTGCATGGCCTCGATGAAGCGTCGTTTATGCGGCCAAGTCAACGATATGGCATAGGCGACCATGTGGCTGAGTTAGTCATGTGACCTAGGCACCCATGTGGACGAGTCAGATATACGGCCGAGTCAACTATGCGGCTGTGTCAGCCATGTGACCTAGGTACCCATGCGGCCGGATCAACCATACGACAGTGAATAGTTGGCACATAGACGTATCCATGCATCCAAACATGCACATGTGTCTCTATATTCTTGACAGCCCGACACGAGAAGCGGGATGTTCCCTACCTTTGAGGTCAGGAGGCCACGGATCGAGGCTACCCTATCTAAACTTCTCAACGAAGAGAGTTATAGCCTTCGGCATCCTCCACGGGGAAGAGGAAGGGAAACAAAGAGGAGAGCTTCTCTTTTTTCTTCTGACCGCCTATTTATAGGCTTCACGGCCGTGTTAAGAGATCAAGGCAACGGACTAAATATTTATAAGGATGAACCTGATGCCTCGATTTACGGGATACACTTTAAATCTTCTTGGGAATCGACCCCTCGAGCCCTGTGTCAAGAGATGGCTTAGAATCCCAAAAGAAATATATTCAAATCTTCTTAGTAAATAATCTGACAGCCTAGCAACATCGACTATGCGATCACGATACCATGCGACATAATATCCATGCGGCCCAAATATACCCCGTCTACGCTTTCTATTCAAAGTATTTCAAACTTACCAGTTTTAAAACTTTGAAGGGGGTCTTGTAAAAGCATGAAAAAATTGGATCCATGCGCTCAACAACCATGCAGCCTAGGAAAAAGTTTAGCAGAAAATTGATCGAATGATCACCATGCGGCCCAATTAGGCGAGAGCCATATGGACCAAAGGACTGAAGGCAGTTTTGGTCGCAGATGGATCTGACATCACGCTCTAACAACGAGATTATATCTGACACCAAATCCTGATAGAGAAGAATTTTTTAAACGTCTTGAAAGATGTGAACTCACTAAAAGACAGAAGTCTCAGAAACTATGCAGCATTATATGTACAACACGATAAAAGACTCCCATGCGGCTCTGGCCCATGTGTCCCAGACTCATGTGATCCAGACCCCATACGGTCTCTGCGATTCTTGGTTTCGTATGCCCCAGATTCTCAAACAAACAAAATCGTGCTGTTGTAACAAGGTGATCCTCTCCAACCAAGTGGTAGGCCACGTGTCCAATTGACCAAGTCAGGTCCACAAAGAACGAGAAACCATTCAGATATTCAGTAACAAGAAAATCTTAACAAATTTCTACTTGACAGCTAAAGCCCAAATTCTCGTGCACAGTTGTAACTCATTTCTATTAGGGGAAGACACGTGGAAACTCCCGATGTCCATGCGGCCTAAAACCCATGCAGCCACAGAACAACTATAAATAACATAGTACTACCCCCATACAACCCCCCTACCTGGCTATCTGCGGATCTACACTCGAGCAAAAGAGAAGAACTTCTGCATCGGATCATCCACGGAGTAAAGAGAGTTGCTATACTTCTAACCCTCCATCGTCAACCCCAGAACACAAAATTTGTACTTAGATTATCTCCTAGGACTTCTCTGTACTCTCTGCCAAAGGAAGTAGCGATGCCATATGCAAAAAGGAAGAGACCCATAGAATGGCAGAGGCAAATAGAGCTTTAAATTAATATATCTAGGGAAGGTTCATTTTAGAAAAAAAAATATTGGATTCATAGAAATAAGAAACTCCCAACCAAGCACACTAACTATAACTAGAGATGAGATTACTTTATTTAATTAAATCACGTTTCTTTCCAAAACTTTTGCATTTAATGGCAAACAAGTCCGATTTGGACACAAGGGTAAAATTGATAATTTTAAGTCAAAGCGGTGTCCAACTATGGCCCACTTGCACCGTAAAATATGTTTGAATAAATTTATCCAAAATCGATAAATTTAGTATCCAAAAGTCCAGAACGATGATACAAATCCAACGGAATATCCAGAGTTAGATTTTGGTGAGCCAGTTATGAGATCTCCCGTTAAGTGGGATCGTAGGGCCCACAAAACAAGATTTTGGTGGAAGACACGAGATACTCCCTTCGGTCGCCTCACACCTAGATCTTGCTTTCACTCACTGGCAAGCGTAGTGAGTCAAACTATTGGAGTTATCGTGTCATTAGTTTAGGATTTATCTTTTTAACTATAGGTGTTCTTTACCATAATGCCCATTCCGGGACAAAAAAGTTACATAGATGAGACGGATCTTACCTTCTTAGTGATCCATTCCAAACCCCAAATTGGAAAAGTGTTTCAAATCTTCTGAATCAACGTTCTCAGAATCGAACCAGACTTGGTTCACAAGACCAGCGTAATGCTACGAGTCTGATGGCACAAGTTTCGTTGCAAAATAACACGCACACAGAAAGTAATTGCACAACTTCAAAAAATATTGATACGAGATTTTTTGGCAGATACGGGTTGATTTTGGCGTGCACACATGTTAGAATTAAGTTTCACGAAAGTCCACACGTCCGCATTTATGATACACATCTTTTGGTACAATCTAGACATGACGAAGTTGCCTCATTTGGCAGGACGGACACCGTATCAGAAAATTTTAGTTTTAGAAAACATAATTTTTCTTGGTTTTGGAACTCGGTTTTACAGAGATTGAAAGCAAATAAAAATAAACTAAAAGATAGGATTTAAACTTGGATATGTTGTCTAAAAGTCTGTTCAAGTGGATTTTTGTAAACCCCCTGATTTTTCAAGATTTTAAAACTGGATTTTTCAGAATTTTCTGGGATTTTTCGGGAATTTTTACTAATTAAAATCAAGGTGTTTTTGGCATTAAATAAAATTAAATAATTTTAAAATATATGAAAATATTATGAAAATAATATTTTTGGGTGTAAAATAAAAAACTGGACTTAGGATAATTTTTTTAAAATTTATTGGACCCCAAAAATATTTTTAAAAGCCCTAAAATAATTTTTAAAATTTTAAAATAAATAAACCCAAACGAATCGGGTTGAACCGGGTTCAAACCGGCCTGAACCGGGCTGAACCCGGTCCGACCGGCCTAGCGGGTCGGGTCGGATCCACCCGACTGAACCCGACCCGCCCGTGCCCGAACCCGCACCCCCACGACCCAGCCCAGCTGCCCGCAACCGCCGCTCCGCCCGCACTTTCCGCCGCTCCGCCCGGCCACGCGCCGCTCAGCCCGGCCACGCACCCCCGCGACCTCCGCCCGCCACGCCACGTCGCCGCCTTGCCAGGCCCGCCGCTGCCCTATAAAACCCTCGCTCCCCTCCGGCCAGTTCACCCCCACCAACTCTCCGTCTCGCCGTGCCCAGCCCGACGCCGCCACCGCCTCGCCGTGCCCAGCCCCGCGTCGCCCAGCCGCCTCCGCCCCTTCGGCGGCCTCCCCGACAGCACCCAGCAACAGCAACAGCGGCCGCAGCAGCGCCCCCAGCCGCCTGCCGCACGCCGCCGCCTCAGGCCAGCGCCACCCTAGCACCCTCCGGGCCGCCTCAGGCCGCAGCGCCGCCCCTCCGCCGCCGCCTCCGGCCGACCGTCCCAAACCCTAACCCTAGTTCTCTTGTGTAGGACACGTGTCGGACACGGAAAATTTAGGTTTTTCGGACCCTATTCAGGTACGCGTATCTCCCTGCTCGTATCCGATTTCGATTCCGTCAGTTGCATCGCGAACCCTGCGTGACCCTCTCGATGCCCGTGCAACCCGCTCGGTGCATCGCGTCCTGTGGCGATCGCGAACCGTGATCCAAAAACAGGAAAAATAATGCCCTGATTCACCCCGGAACTGGGTACGCCCCGCCAAACGGGACGACTTGGTCGCGTGCGGTCTTCACAGATACGTGCGCACCGTCGATACGAACGTGCCAGATTTCGCAGAAGTCGATTCGGGTGTACGTTCACACCGGAATCAACGCGTATCCGCGGACACCATTCCGTATCCGTCAGTTCTAGAACGCGTCATAACTTTGTGTACACACGTCGGATCGAAATGAAACTTGCGCCATCGGACTCATAGCGATACGCTGGTCCTGTGACCCAAGTTTGGTTCGATTCTGAGAACGTTGACAAAATCGCGTGTCGTGGGCCCCACTAGCTCCACTCGACGGGCGATTTTGAGAACGGCTCATCGGAATCCAATTCTGGAAGTTCCATTGGGTTCGTATCATCGTTCCTGACCTATTGACACTAAGTTTGGCGAATTTGGAGACCTTTGACCCTAACATATTTGCGGTGCAAAGCGGGCCCACATGTGGACCCCGTTTTGACCCAAAATTGCCATTTTGCCCTTGTCAACAAATTGGACTCAAGGACAGGCGTTTCTAGCTGATTGATATTTTTTAGATCTGATGGTGATGTTTATTTCAGCAACCGGAGTACTGCCTGCAAATTTCGCTGAAGTCAGAACCACAATTGGAGCCAGAACCTCAGGCAAGTGTACCTCGCCAAAACTTGCAGTCTTTGTTACTTATTCCCTTGGCTTATATATATATATATATATATATATATATATATATATATATATATATATATATATTATGGTTCATGCTTGACCTAGGACCGTATGACTTTACTTAGTGTCCGATTCATAGTCGGGTGCCAACACCGTACGCGGCGTTGTGTATTGTCATCTAGACTTGGATACCGAGACCCGACATTTTTCGTACTTGTCTTATCAAGTACATCATAACCCAGGACACTTGACACAATTCATGGACAGGATCTTCCTGAGATATTCGTGGTAATTCTGTATAGGATACAGGACTTGACATTGACATTATGTTCCTAGATACTATATGACTTGTTGCATTAGATATGATCTTGCGTGACATGGACATGGGGCCACATGGACATGAGACGTATGATTACATTGGGTAGGGAGAGACACACAGGCTACAGGTTGATTTTATATTATGCCAGCGTCTCAGTCTTTCGCTGAGCTAGACGACCACATGATATCACTGCTACCGGCTCCCCGACACCGAGCTTGTAGTGGTTTCAGCCTGAGTTCTAGTGCTGCTATCATCTTGCATATCACTTAGCTGGTTATTTAGTGTTTCCCTATTGTACCATTTATTGCTGGAGAGACACGCAGGCTACAGGTTGACTATATTATGTCGGCGTCTCAGTCTCTCTCCGAGCTAGACAACTACATGATATCGCTGCTACCGGCTCCCCTACACAGAGCTTGTAGTAGTCTCAGCCTGAGTACTGGTGATGTTCTCACCTGTATTTCACATAGATGGTTACATATTTACCCTGTTTATTTTATTGACTATTTTACTGCATTAGTATGGCTTGTATTTTCTGTACCTTGCTGTCCCCTGAGGACCTGGATCCGGATTATGTCCCCAGGTATAGCCGAAGAGATCCATCCAGAGATATACCGTACAGGAGCACTTCCAGGAGCTGTACCAGAACCTGAGAACGAGATCGTGCCAGAGGTCTTCTCCTGAGCATTGGCTATATATAGTCAGTTATTTCTGTTTCTATTTCCAGTTCCTTTATTTCCTGTCTATTTGCTTGATATATCAGACTTGTTCTCGGATTGTTCACCGAGACACTTTTATTGAGATTGTTAGTTTATATTATTTATATTTATTCTGGCATTTAATCTGTGATTATCTGTTGTGGATGAGATAAGAATAGACTATGACTTGTATCGTTGGACCTATTTATTGTTAGACTATAGCTTAAGCATGCCCTGATGGATCCATTAAATTGGATTATCCATCGATGCGTGCTGCTGGCCATTGCCACACATCTAGTCCCTCGGTATTTTGGGACTGGGGCGTGACATGGTTTTTATGGTGGCCCATGCAGGTCCACGACTAAATTGTTCGGTTTCAACTTAGGGACCGAACAGGCCTGCAATAAGAATATGATAAGTTTTTTAGGATCTCATCCACTTACTTGAAATGCTCTTGATATCTGTATCGAATTCGAATTAATTCTTGACTTGCATCCTGCCTTAATTTCTGTGCACCTCTTATTGTTTATTTTGGTTGCAGGGTTATAGATTCACGAGCAAACGACAAGACTCCTGCAAGATCACCACGAGATGCTGTGGTAACCAACGAAGATGAAGTAACACTAGTTGATGGAGGACAATCAGCTCAACAATATGCCTCGAGAGTCCAGCACGAAGACATTCCACCATCGACGCAATTTACTCCACCAATGCCCGTAATTCCACTAGGGCAGGCCATGGATGGGCAGCAGGTGTTTTAAATGATCTATGCAATAATGCAAGCTCAATAAGAGACTTTGAGTCGCAGCCTAGCACTTATACTGGAGCAGGCGAATCTACCAGCACGAAGGCCAACGATGGGCTCTATTTCTGATTTCCGCCAGCTGAAGCCCCGTACCTTATCAGGCAAAGAGGAGCCTACAGAAGTTCATGAGTGGCTCATCAACACTCAACATCAATTAGAAGCAGCTGAGCTTCCAAGAGAACGTTGGATGACTGCCGTTAGAATGCAGTTGATGGACAATGCACATCACTGGTGGCTATTTGAGGAGACACGGCTCGGACCAGACCGAGTCAGTTGGGAAGAGTTCTCTAGACTCTTCCAGGAGATGTACATTCCAGCTATCGCTCGATCAGAACTTCGGGACAAGTTCAATCACCTCACTCAGGATGCTAAGATGGTGGAAGAGTACAATGCTGAGTTTATTCGTCTAAGTCGCTTCGCCCCAATATTGATCCCGACGGAAGAAGAGAAGGCCGAGAAGTTCTTCGACAGACTAAACATTGAGCTACAGAAACTAATTGGATCCGTTGTACCTACTTCATACTCAGACGTCCTTGCTGCAGCGCGACGCATGGAGCGCATCATCAGGAGAGAGACCAGTCTGAAGCGGCCACCCACATCAGCACCAGCTGGAGCACCACAAGAAGAAGTTGCAAAAAGACCTCACATACACCAGCCACCAGAAGCATCTCCACAGGCAATACCTGTCTGTCAATATTGTCGCAAGCGAGGCCATATTGAGGACGAGTGCAGACGAAAAAGGAAAGTAGGTTTAGCTTGCGGATCCAGTCAGCATCCATTGAGGGAATGCCCTGAGCGCCGAGAAAGAGCACCAAAGGGTAAACAACAAGCGTTATTAGAACCGAGGTCAGCCCATCCAGCATTGGGAGAACCGCAAACGGAAGTTCAAGAAGTCCTACCACCAGCTCCAGGAGGGTATCAGCCGAGACCACCTTTGATACCCCAGGCACTACTCTTCCAGCAGACTCAGCAGCAGCAGAGGAATCGACTGCAAGGACGCGAACAAGCTTTCGCGATGACCGTGGAGAACGCGCAGACTCGTGGAGTAGCTAATGCGCGTAAGTGATTCGTAGATATCGTTTCTAGTATTGTTTAGCTCGTGCCTATTGGTTCGTGACCTCAGCCCCAACCTAGTACTTTAAAACTTGTTAATAATAATCTAGTTTTCTAAAAAATTTAGTTCTTTTGCTTTAACTAGATTTTTTTCTCTGGAAAGTGCATAACTTTCATTCTTAGGGAAACGATATTTTTCCTAAGTGTCTTGTGATGTGTTTCGAACAATGCTTATGACCGTGTCATCTATGTTGACTGGTTGTTCTTTGATTGCGAGGACGTAATTCTCTTAAGGGGGTAGATTGTAAACCTCCTGATTTTTCAAGATTTTAAAACTGTATTTTTTAGAATTTTCTGGGATTTTTCGAGAATTTTTACTAATTAAAATCAAGGTATTTTTGGCATTAAATAAAATTAAATAATTTTAAAATATATTAAAATATTATGAAAATAATATTTTTGGGTGTAAAATAAAAAACTGGACTTAGGGTAATTTTTCTGAAATTTATTGGACCCCGAAAATATTTTTAAAAGCCCTAAAACAATTTTTAAAATTTTAAAATAAATAAACCCAAACGAATCGGGTTGAACCGGGTTCAAATCGGCCTGAACCGGGCTGAACCCGGTCCAACCGAACCGGACCGGTCCGACCAGCCTAGCGGGTCGGGTCGGATCCGCCCGACTGAACCCGACCCGCCCGTGCCCGAACCCGCACCCCCACGACCCAGCCCAGCTGCCCGCAACCGCCGCTCCGCTCGCACTTTCCGCCGCTCCGCCCGGCCATGCACCCCCACGACCTCCGCCCGCCACGCCACGTCGCCGCCTTGCCCGGCCCGCCGCTGCCCTATAAAACCCTCGCTCCCCTCCGGCCAGTTCACCCCCACCAACTCCCCGCCTTGCTGTGCCCAGCCCAACGCCACCACCGCCTCGCCGTGCCCAGCCCCGCGTCGCCCAGCCGCCTCCGGCCCTCCGGCGGCCTCCCCGACAGCACCCAGCAACAGCAACAGCGGCCGCAGCAACGCCCCCAGTGCCTGCCGCACGTCGCCGCTTTCGGCCAGCGCCGCCCCAGCACCCTCCGGGCCGCCTCAGGCCGCAGCGCCGCCCCTCGACCGCCGCCTCCGGCCGACCGTCCCAAACCCTAACCCTAGTTCTCTTGTGTCGGACACGTGTCTGACACGAAAAATTTGGGTTTTTCGGACCCTGTTCAAGTACGCGTATCTCCCTGCTCGTTTATTCGATTTCGATTCCGTCAGTTGCGTCGCGAACCCTGCGTGACCCTCTCAGTGTCCGTACAATCCGCTCGGTGCATCGCGTCCTGTGGCGATCGCAAATCGCGATCCAAAAACAGGAAAAATAACCCCCTGATTCATCCCGAAACTAGGTACGCCCCGCCAAACGGGACGACTTGGTCGCGTGCGGTCTTCACAGATACGTGCGCACCGTCGATACGGACGTGTGGGATTTCGCAGAAGTCGATTCGGGTGTGCGTGCACACCGGAATCAACGCGTATCCGCGGACACCGTTCCGTATCCGTCAGTTCTGGAATGCGTCATAACTTTGTGTACACACGTTGGATCGAAACGAAACTTACGCCATCGGACTCGTAGCGATACGCTGGTCCTGTGACCCAAGTTTGGTTCGATTCTGAGAATGTTGACAAAATCGCGTGCCGTGGGCCCCATAGGCTCCACTCGACGGGCGATTTTGAGAACGGCTCATCGGAATCCAATTCTGGAAGTTCCGTTGGGTTCGTATCATCGTTCCTGACCTGTTGACACTAAGTTTGGCAAATTTGGAGACCTTTGATCCTGACACATTTTTCGGTGCAAAGCAGGCCCACATGTGGACCCCGTTTTGACCCGAAATTGTTATTTTGCCCTTGTCTCCAAATTGGACTCAAGGACAGGCGTTTCTAGCTGATTAATATTTTCTGGATCTGATGGTGATGTTTATTTCAGCAACCGGAGTACTGCCTGCAAATTTTGCTGAAGTCAGAGCCACAATTAGAGCCAAAACCTCAGGCAAGTGTACCTCGCCAAAACTTGTAGTCTTTGTTACTTATTCCCTTGGCTTATATATATATATATTATGGTTCATGCTTGACCTAGGACCGTGTGACTTTACTTAGCGTCCGATTCATAGTCGGGTGCCAACACCGTACGCGGCGTTGTGTATTGTCATCTAGACTTGGATACCGAGACCCAACATTTCTCGTACTTGTCTTATCAAGTACATCATAATCCAGGACACTTGACACAATTCATGGACAGGATCTTCCTGAGATATTCGTGGTAATTCTGTATAAGATACAGGACTTGACATTGACATTATGTTCCTAGATACTATATGACTTGTTGCATTAGATATGATCTTGCGTGACATGGACATGGGGCCACATGGACATGAGACGTATGATTATATTGGGTGGAGAGAGACACACAGGCTACAGGTTGATTTTATATTATGCCAGCGTCTCAGTCTTCCGCTGAGCTAGACGACCACATGATATCATTGCTACCGGCTCCCCGACACCGAGCTTGTAGTGGTTTCAGCCTGAGTTCTAGTGCTGCTCTCATCTTGCATATCACTTAGCTGGTTATTTAGTGTTTCCCTATTGTACCATTTATTGCTGGAGAGACACACAGGCTACAGGTTGACTATATTATAACGGCGTCTCAGTCTCTCTCCGAGCTAGACAACTATATGATATCGCTGCTACCGGCTCCCCTATACAGAGCTTGTAGTAGTCTCAGCCTGAGTACTGGTGATGTTCTCACCTGCATTTCACATAGATGGTTACATATTTATCCTGTTTATTTTATTGACTATTTCACTGCATTAGTATGGCTTGTATTTTCTGTACCTTGCTGTCCCCTGAGGACCTGGATCCGGATTATGTCCCCAGGTATAGCCGAAGAGATCCATCCAGAGATATACCGTACAGGAGCACTTCCAGGAGCTGTACCAGAACCTGAGAACGAGATCGTGCCAGAGGACTTCCCCTGAGCATTGGCTGTATATAGTCAGTTATTTCTGTTTCTGTTTCTATTTCCAGTTCCTTTATTTCCTGTCTATTTGCTTGATATATCAGACTTGTTCTCGGATTGTTCACTGAGACACTTTTATTGAGATTGTTAGTTTATATTATTTGCATTTATTCTGGCATTTAATCTGTGATTATCTGTTATGGATGAGATTAGAATAGACTGTGACTTGTATCGTTGGACCTATTTATTGTTAGACTACAGCTTAAGCATGTCCTGATGGATCCATTAAATTGGGTTATCCATCGGTGCGTGCTGCTGGCCATTGCCACACATCCAGTTCCTCGGTATTTTGGGACTGGGGCGTGACAATTTTTAATATACTAAATATTTTATGACAAAAACGGGTGCAAAGTCAGGGGTTAGGAAGGGTTTTTTTTACAGTTTTAAACCAGTTTTTCATCTGACTTTCGAGTCGATTTACATGCGATTTAAAACATTAATAAGAAATATAATTGATGGGACCTACAGAGGTTTATGTTGTGAATCAAATGGAATAAGTAGTTCAAAAAATGATCGAATGTGGGAGAAGAAATCTTGTCGTGAAGGAGGCTGGTAGAACAGCCTGTGCCTGCACGGTTGGGCGCGCGTGCGGCGCTGCAGTGGCGAGGATGGGCAGCCAGGGGTCTATCGTAGGAGGTTGGCGGCGGGATGGTGGTTTGCGCGGATTAGGGTTAGGGTTTTGGACATAATGTATATATGTAAGGAGCGATAGAGGGTCGGGGTTTTATGAGGGTGAGGGGGGCAGCATAGTCCGCGTAGTGGTGGTGGGGGGGACGGGGGGAGGGTCGGGGTCTGAGCGGCTGGGGGTAGTTTAGGTTTGATTTTTTATTTTATTTTTTATTTCCTTTCCTTTCCTTTCCTTATATATATATATATATATATATATATATATATATATATATATATATATATATATATATATATATATATATATATATATATATGACTATATGTATATGTATATGTATAAGTATATGCATATATATCCATAAAAATACAAAAAAATTATATAAAAATTCAGAAAAATAGTTTTGTTCCTAAAATAGATTCTAGGAAACTAATAATTTTTCACCAAAATACTTTTGTGAAATAAATTTTAATTACTAAATATAAATAATTATTGATATAAGTTATTAAACCAAGAATAATTATATTTTCCTAATTATCTAAGAAATTCACCAAAATTCCTATAAATAAAATAAAAAATATAATTGGAAAAAAATTTAAAATTGAGGGTGTTTACAGGAGAAGACTCAGCTCCCTCACGACGAGCTGCGAAGACCAAGAGATCTTGTAAGACTTGGCTACCTAAGACCTGTGCCACATATCCTTCCAGTGTCGTAGAAGATATGGCCACCGGAGGAGCTCTGTCAACCGCATATCCTACAACAACTCCTTTCGCTGAGCACAGCCAAGGAGAGGCACATGTGTCAAAATGGCATGCACGTACTCCAGAAGAAAAGTTATAGTATATATGTGAGCTTAGTAAAAGCTCTGAAGCTGCTGGCAGAGCAATTTAGGGCTATGCTAGCCCACCAAATCCGTTGTTGCATTTCATAAGAAAGAAGAAACGCACCCGGTATAGGGATACAAGTAGTGAACAACACCGAGCCTATGTCGCAGTATCGATGGTAGAACGCTGTTTAGGTAAACTATTTATCCAGCAATCAAGATATAATATGCCACCAATATAAATAAATATACTCAATCACATATCTATAGATGAAATAAGCATGAATATGATAAAAGAATAGAAAAGTCATAAAATACAATTTACAAGACTAAAATAATATCCAATGAGTCAGAGAAATACTAAAATAATGTTGGAGATAAATCAAGTACAAAAGAAAACTAACTACGAAGCTACGAGTCCTGGGTCGTCTGTCTCAGTCAGGATGAGACCCTCCTGAGCCAAGATCTCTGGCTCTAAGTCTACCACATCCTGATACCTGTAGTGAGTAGGATACCACTCCTCAGTGTCATCTGGAAAAAATATATTCAGTCAGGAAAAGAGCAGAGTACATCTCTAACAGCAGTTCTAATAAATAATATAAACTATGTAACAATAAATAGATGTGAATATACAAGATGCAAATATACATATACAAGAGATATGCAATAAAGAAAATACTTGAAATAGATACAAGAATGAGTAATATAGAAATGAACAAAAAGTACTAATGACTAAGTGAGTGAGTACCAGCTTTAACATGTGATCAACTTGGGAACTTGATACAAGAATTATGGCCTGGTTAATCTTACGTGTGGTGTATGATTAACACTATTCAATGAACAAAATTTGATACAAGGAGGGTATGATCACATATCTACACTACGTACTCTCTGCCCCCGATGGGTATAGTGGATCCAACCATGGTATATTATGATACGGGATTCTCTAGGAAGGTAACAAGTCTTCCCAAGAATTAGTGCCTCCACATATACAAGAAGAACAAGAAAACAAGGCTTGCACAAGATATACCATATTTACTAAGAAATAATATCTCATGACGAGATCTGGATATACCAATCCGTGTAACCATCATGTCAAGAAATTAAAGTTATCTACACTAGATACAAGCGACATAGAGGATATCATAAATGAGAAACTATCAAAGAATGTACTCACCTAAAATCTGATAAACAGTATCAAAGATTTCTGCTACAATGCCTCGAAGACCTAAATAGGGAATATTACATCAATACAAGGTTTTGGAATAAAAATAAGTAAAACTAGTCAACTTCTAGGTCATAAACTATTTCTAAGTCAAAATAGTCATACTAGGTCAACTCTAGGTCAAACTTGGTCAAACTAGCTATTTTTAGGTTGTATGAGTCTATCTCTAAGATATTGGGTCCATGTACTATACAACTAGGCCACACTAGCTATACTAAGATACTAGGATGCAAACAAGGTACCGTATCGTAAGATACGCAAGTAATTAGATAGAAAATATCATAATACGTATATACAATCATCAATATATAATATTCCTAACTAAACTAATGCTAAGTGGATACCTTGGCTTTGAACCAATGCGGTATCACACCACCTACGCACCTAACTTTATACTCAAACCCAATACCTTGAGTATCCATCAATACCTTGACATTACCTTGGTATCACAAGGTAATGAGAATTCTAACATAAAATTAACTACCCAAACTCTAAATTGTAACTAACATGTATTTACTAATATAATACTACTATACTAACTACTAACTACTAAAACATATATGCATATATGCATACAACTACATATCACTACAAGTACACAAGTATATATATCTAACTACTAAGTAACAATATGAATACATATATATATATATATATATATATATATATATATATATATATATATATATATATATATATATATATATATATATATATATATATATATATAATACAATAACTCACTACTAAACTATTAATGAACTACTACCTACTTATCAATGAACTAACTAATAAATCAAATGACTAACTACCCATGAACTAACTAATCTAAACTTACCTTGCTGCTGCTGTCCCCTTGCTATTGTTGCTCAAGCTGCTGCTACTGGATGTTATTGATGCTACTGTGCTGCTGATGCTCTCCAAGCTGCTGATCTAGTTGCTGCTACATGTTGTTGATGCTGAAGTTTCTAGCTACTGCTATGCTAAATATTGTTGCACTGAGTTCATCTTGCTGCTGTAACATGCTGTTATGCAGCAGCATGTGACTTCAGTTCACTGCTTGCTATCCCGACCCCCCTTCCTAGCACACACACACATACAACTATGCATACACACACACACACACACACACACACACACACACACACACACACACACATATATATATATATATATATATATATATATATATATATATATATATATATTATGTGTTGTTCTATGTTCATTGTATGATTATGTATATATATATGTATAGTGATATTGTGTTTATATGTGTATACATAATCATACAATGAACATAGAACAACACATAATATATATATATATATATATATATATATATATATATATATATATATATATATATATATATATATATACACATATATATATCATATACAATGATAAATATAATATTTGAATAACTATACACAAGTATATTAAAATACAAGAAAATAAACACGTGGAATGTATCGCACCCGTATCACACTAGATCTATGATACACTTGCGATACGAGTCCACCATACAACCAAACATACCCCGAAGGACACGGACAAGTCTAAAATAATTATTATGAATAATACGAAGAGTTAATTACATATCTACGTGTCCATGTCAAAATATGACATGCTCAAACTTCCGTGTCGGAAAAAAAACTCCAAATTAACCCGTATCTCCAAATTGACGGGATACGGCCTACACATATCAAATTATGGATATGACACTAGCTACACACAATCAAACATATATTAATTTGGTCTAATTGACCAATTGACAAATACAAGATGTGTCAATCTCAGAATTTCTCCAAAATTGACATAAAATACCACATAACTTTCTTATAGGCCTTCTATGAACCTAATTCTAATTTTTATGGGTATCCTTAGCATAATGGGTGGTTTCTTATGACTAAAAAATAGATTTATAGTCTAATTAAAGGGAAAAACTAAATTATACCTATTGGGAGATGGATTCTCAATGAAACCTCCAAATTGAGTAAAAATAGCCTTCAACTTGTAGATCCTTGCTCCTCCTTGAAGATCCTTACTTTTTTTCTTGTAGATCCTTGCTCTAATAGCCTCCAACGATGATTTGGAAAAGAATTATAAAAAAATTTGGGTGAAATTTGATGTAAAAATAAAAAAATTTGGAAGAGAAAATTCTAGATCTATATTTGAAATAAAAATAAAGAGAGAAACTTTCCCTCTCTTTCAAATATGTACGGCCACCAAACCCCCTTCCTAAGCTACTATATAAAGTCTAAAATACCCCTTGGAGGTCTCTTATAAAGAAATAATTAAGGAGGAAAGGTTCTAGTCTAATGGGTTTAACTTAATTAATCATCCTCATAATGAATGGGCTTCTAATTTGGCTCAATTCTAACTAGATTTAAATGTTGGTTCATGGATTTAATCTAAACTAGTTAGGTCCACTAACACAAGTCCAAAATAATAAACTAATATCTAATAATATAATAAATAAATATACAACATGCACAATATTTAATTAATTATAAAATGACCAAAATATTCTTTCCTAGAAAATATGGTAGTGACAAGTCTACCCCTCAAAATTCAAAGACGAAACTACCCCCAGAAAATAAAATAGAACAAAAAAGAACAAAACAGAATCAGGAAAGAACATACATAAGGCACAAACAAATATAGGTAACACTCTCGCATTTCATCCTCTCTCTCCCAGGTAGACTCTCCCGGAGAGTGATGCCTCCATGTGACGCATACCAAGAAAATAGTCTGGTTCCTCAGCACCTTCTCTCTTTGATCCAGAATCTCAACTGGCTGCTCTGGATAGCTAAGAGTAGGGCTCACCTCTATCTCCGAGTGATCCAACACGTGACTAGGATCCTCCATGTACTGTCTCAACTGTAAGTAAAATACGTTATGCACTCCCTCTAATGTAGGTGGAAAGTCTAGTTTGTAAGCAACTGCACCGACCCTCTCGAGAATACTGAAAGGTCTGATGAATTGTGGACTAAGCTTCCCGCCTCCACCAAAATAAATTGTGCCTCGTGTCAAAAAAGTTCTCAGAAATACCAGACCATCGACCTAGAACAAAACACAACCTTAAGAACTTAATCTATAACAAACAACCAATATTAAGCACAAAACAAAAATCTAAAACTATACCTCAAACTCAAAAGGTCTTCGGTGGCTATCGGTCCAATATCGTTGTCTTTTCTGCGCCACTCGAAGTCTGTCTCTGATCAGCTTAATATTCTTCGCTGCATCCATAACCATCTTTGGCCCTAGCAAAACTCTCTCTCTCCAACATCGTCCCATGACAAAGGAGTCAGACATCTACGACCGTATAGAGCCTCAAATGGTGACATCTCTATACTAGCCTGATAGTTGTTGTTGTAAGCAAACTCTACCAAATAAAGATGGTCCTCCCAGGATCCCCCAAAATCTAGTACACAGGTACGTAGCCTATCCTCGAGAGTCTGAATAGTCCTCTCTGACTGTCCATCTGTCTGGGGATGATATGCAGTATTGAACTTGAGCTGGGTGCCCAAACTCGCCTGTAAACTCCACCAGAAATGAGAAGTATCCCGATCCAAGACTATGCTAACGGGAACCCCATGTATCCTGACGATCTGCCTCACATACATCTCAATCAGCTTCTCCGTAGACAAACCCTCCTTGAAAGGCAAAAAGTGGGCCAACTTGATCAACCTGTTAACGATGACCCAAATTGCGTCTTTCCCTCCTAGAGATCATGGAATTCGAACACAAAATCCATAGTAATATGCTCGTACTTTCACTCTAGAATAGGTCATGGCTGAAGTAAACCGCCTGGCCAATGCCTCTCGGCTTTCACCTGCTGGCACAC
This sequence comes from Iris macrosiphon, assembly GCA_036927795.1. Taxonomy (NCBI): domain Eukaryota; kingdom Viridiplantae; phylum Streptophyta; class Magnoliopsida; order Asparagales; family Iridaceae; genus Iris; species Iris macrosiphon. The sequence goes on from JAYESA010000007.1 coordinate 38,689,545, forward strand.
TAAGCATCTAGATACAAGCTGTGCCACTTTTCTGTTCATGTCATACCACCACACACTCTCTCGCATATCCCGATGCATCTTGTTGGCACATGGATTTATGGAATACTGAGAGCGATGCACTTCCTGTAATACCTCCTCACACAGCTCCCCACTAGGCATAAATAATCTAACACTATGCTGCAAAGAACCATCTACAGCAATGGTGAAATCATCCTCCAATTCTGCTCTCACCTGAGCTCTGATGCTCCTCAGAGATACATCCTCATACTAGACTGCCTTGATCCTATCTATCAACTCTGAGTGTATTTGTAACCCCCATATATGTATGGCAAAAACTAGAAACTATCACCTCAATGCCCAATCTCTCTAAGTCTTCTAACAAATACCGATCCTGCATCAAAAATATAGCTACCGAATACCTGCTCAAGGCATCGACAACTATATTGGTTTTCCCAGGATGATACTGTAAAGATATGTCAAAATTCTTTATCAGTTCTAGCCACTGACGTTGCCTCATGTTCAACTCTTTCTGAGTAAAAAATGTACTTCAAGCTCTTGTGGTATGTGAAGATATCTACACGCTCTTCGTACAAATAGTATTTCCATAACTTCAGGGCAAAAATGACTGCTGTCAACTCCAAATCGTGGGTAGGATAGTTCTTCTCATGATGACGCAATTGTTTGGATGCATAGACAATCACTTTCCCATTCTGCTGAAGAATACAACCCAAACATTTCTCTGATGCATCACTATAAATAGTGAAACCTCCAGACACTGATGGCAATGTCAAAATAGGAGCAGACGTCAACCTCTTCTTCAATTTCTCAAAAGCAAATTGGCACTCCACTATCCAAACAAACTCTGCATCCTTCATAGTGAGTCTAGTCATTGGCTCTGCAATCCTGGAAAAATCTTGCACAAACTTCCTGTAGTAGCCTGTTAGACCCAAGAAACTCCTGATCTCTGCTACTGAACTTGGGGTCTTCCAAGACTCCACTACTGCGATCTTCTTTGGATCTACTAAAATTTCATTACCAGTCACAACATGTCCTAAGAACTCCACCTTGTCCAGGAAGAACTCATACTTGGACAGCTTCCCATACAGCTTCTCCTTCCTCAGCACATCCAACATAATCCGTAAATGCTCCTCTGCTCCTCCGGTGTCTTCGAGTCTATGAGTATGTCATCGATGAATACCACTACGAACTTATCAAGATACTGATAGAATACCTTGTTCATTAAATTTATAAATACCGCTGGGATATTAGTCAAGGATATTAGTCAACCCAAATGGTATCACCATAAACTCATAATGGTCATACCGAGTCCTAAAAGTAGTCTTCGGAATGTCCTCTGGCTTCACTCTGACCTGGTGGCAGCCTGATCTCAAGTCTATCTTAAAAAATATCTTGCGCCACTCAACTGATCGAACAGGTCATCAATCTGTGACAGCGGGTATTTATTCTTGATAGAGAGATTATTCAATGCCCTGTAATCAATGCACATACACACCGACATATCCTTCTTCAGTACAAACAATATCGGGGCTCACTACGGTGAAGAACTGGATCTGATAAACCCTTATGCTATAATTCATCTACTTGCTTTTTCAACTCGACTAGCTCGTTGTTGTTTACTCTATAGATATGCTGTAAAATTGGTTCTGCACCTGGCACCAAGTCTATAGAGATTTTAATATCTCGATCTGGCGATAATCCTGGCAATTTCTCAGAAAATACATTCAAGAACTCTGCTATCAACGGATACAACAACTTCTTGTCTTTCACCATAGCTCCACAGATAATGCCTTCTCCCTGCTCTGCAGCTCCTCTAGCAAACTCAAACTTTGGCACTCCTGGTGGACTAAATAAAACTCTACCTCCTCTATAATCTATACTAGCATGGTGCCTACCCAACCAATCTATCCCAAGTACAATATTGTAGCTCGAAAGTGGCATTACAAGTAGACACGCACTCATCTCCCGGCCTCCCAGAGTAACTCTCTAACCCTTATAAATATCACTAACCAGGATAATGCCTCCCCCGGTCATGATCTTACAAGTCCTAAGCAAAGACTCAACTACCAAATGATGCTTCAGAGCAAAAAAACAGATACAAAACTATAGGAAGCACCACTATCAAACAAAGCTAAAGCTGGAATAGAATCAAGAAGAATAGAACATGTGATAACATCTCCGATGGGCTCAACCTCCTCGACCGTCATAGCAAATGCTCGTCCCTGATGCTGGTGCTAGGCATAACGTTGTTGCTGGGTCAAAAGCGGTGGTCCCCTCGACTATACTAGAGGTGGTCTCGCTTGTGTCCTTGGATCTGGAGCTGCTCCATGAACTGCACGACGAGGATTGAAAGGAAATTCTCTCAGTTGATGCCCTTCAGTACCATAATACAGACAAAACCCCAACCTTCTCCTACAAACTTCCCAGATATGGTCGGGCTTCTTGCAGTAGTAGTAGGAAGCTTGATGTAACTATCTCTGCTGCTGCGGTGCCTGGTAAAACGGCGCTAGCTGGAGTTTGGTGCTGCTGTGGTTGCTAAAAATGCCTGGACTGAAAATGAGGATACTTAACAGTCATTGTGCTGCTGTTAGCCCCCAGAAAAGAATTGTGATCTCTCTTGGATTTCAAACCCAACTCCCGCTCAACCTTGCGTGCCTCCACAAGTATCTCCGAGTAGGTCTTATAAAAAGACGAAATAAGGATCTTCACTTCCCAGTTAAGACCCTTACGAAAATGGATAGCTCGAACCTCCGGCTCCCTCACCAAATACTTTATAAAATGGCTCAACCTACCAAACTCTACAGCATATTCCTCCACAGACATGCTTCCCTGAATAAGACTCTCAAACTGCCTCCCTAAGTCTAACCTATCTGCCGAACATCTCCCAATACTGTCCCACATCAGCAAAAAGTGGCTTATTTCTGAACCAAGTATGGGCGATGTCGAATAGCTGAAGTCCTATAGCCTCAACCCTCATATCCTCAGCAAGACGGGATACCCTCATGAGACGCTCAATATCCTCGAGCCAATCATTAGCATAGACGATGCCCTCTGTCCCCTTGAAGACCCGAGGTTCTAGCTTCTTGAAGTCCTGAATATTGCCTGGTCAGAGCTGGGCAACCGGAAAGCAACCTGTTGTTGGACCTGAACTCCTCTCTCTACTACAGCAGGGGCAAGCTGATGAGCACTCTCAATTTCCTGTCGTAACACATCGGTCTGCCTCTGGTGTGCCTCAGACTGAGCCCTCTGAGCCTCCAATATCTCACAAAATAGTGTGAACACCTGAGTCGCATATGTCGACGTGGAAGGTGGAGATGGAAGTCCCTCAGATACAGCAGGAATAGTCCTCTGAGTTAGAGGTGGACCCCCGAATGCAGCTGATACGCCAATTACCGGAGAAGTGACTAGTGCAGGCCCTCGAAAAGTCGCAGATCTCTCAAAAATGGCTCCTCCCTGCTGTGATCTAGTCTTAGGCGACATCCTGAGGCAAAGCGAAAGGAAAGAATTAATATGGCACATGATATAAGGCATTCAAAGAAGGACAGATAAAGATCAATATCAATATCAAGGAAGAACAGTTAAAATAAATTAATAGAGTTTTTCCTAGATGTGATTGAGTATTCTCAGCCTATAGCATATATCCTATATCCTAAAACAGGATCGTAATAGCACTCGAATAAGGGTACGACTATAAATCATACTAATTGCGACCTCAAAGAGTTGTATGGGCCACCACTAAAAATGTGTCATGACCCGCACCCAGTATAGGGATGCAAGTAGTGAACATCGCCTAGCCTACGCCGCAACATCGGCGATAGAATATTATTTGGGTAAACTATCTATCTAGCAATCAAGATATAATATGCCACCAATGTAAATAAATATACTCAATTACGTATCTATAGATGGAATAAGCACAAATATGATAAAAGAATAAAAAAGTCACAAAATACAACTCACGGGACTAAAATAATATCCAATAAGTCAGAGAAATACTAAAACAATATTGGAGATAAATTAAGTACAAAAGAAAACTAACTACGAAGCTACGAGTCCTGGGTCGTCTGTCTCAGTCGGGATGAGACCCTCCTGAGCCAAGGTCTCTGGCTCTAAGCCTACCACATCCTGAGGCCCGTAGTCAGTGTCATCTGGGAAAAATATATTCAGTCAGAAAAAGAGCAGAGTACATCTCTAACAGCAGTTCTAATAAATGATATAAACTATGTAACAGTAAATAGATGTGAATATACAAGATACAAATATATAGATACAAGAGATATACAATAAAGAAAATACTAAAAATAGATTCTAGAATGAGCAATATAAAAATAAACAAGAAATACTAATAACTAAGTGAGTGAGTACCAGCTTTAATATGTGATCGTCTTGAAAACTTGATACAAGAATTATGGCCTGGTTAATCAAACGTGCGGTGTATGATTAACACTATTCAATGAACAAAACTTGATATAAGGAGGGTATGATCACATATCTACACTATATACTCTCTGCCCCCGACTAGTATAGTGGATCCAACCATGGTACATTATGACACGAGATTCTATAGGAAGGTAGCAAGTCTCCCTAAGAATCAGTATCTGCATATGTACAAGAAGAACAAGGAAACAAGACTTGCATAAGATACACCATACATACCAAGGAATAATATCTTATAACAAGATCTGGATATACTAATCTGTGTAATCATCGTGTCAAAAAATCAAGGATATCTACACTAGATACAAGAGACATAGAGGATATCATAAATGAAAAACTAACAGAGAATGTACTCGCCTGAAATCTGGTAAACAGTATTAAAGATGTCCGGTACAGTATCTCGAAGACCTAAATAGGGAATATTATATCAATATAAGATTTTGGAATAAAAATAAGTTAAACTAGTCAACTTCTAAGTCATAAAGCCATTTCTAAGTCAAAACAGTCAGACTAGGTCAACTCTAGGTCAAATAATCAAACTAGCTATTTTTAGGTTGTATGAATCTATCTCTAAGATATTGGATCCATATACTATGCAACTAGGCCACACTATCTATACTAAGATACTATGATGCAAAAAAGATACTGTATCGTAAGATATGCAAGTAATTAGATAGGAAATATCATAATACATATATACAATCATCAATATATAATATTTCTAACTAAACTAATGCTAAGTGGATACCTTGACTTTGAACCAATGCAGTATCACACCACCTACACACTCATCTTGATACTCAAACCCAATACCTTGAGTATCCATCAATACATTGACATTACCTTGGTATCACAAGGTAATAGAAATTCTAACATATAATTAACTACCCAAACTCTAAATTATAACTAATATGTATTTACTAATATAATACTACTATACTAACTACTAACTACTAACTACTAACTACTAACTATTAATACATATATGGATACAACTACATATCACTACTAGTACACAAGTATATATATCTGTACACAAGTATATATATCTAACTACTAATTAACAATGTGAATACATATATATATAACTACATAATACAGTAACTCACTACTAAACTATTAATGAACTACTACCTACTTATCAATGAACTAAAATGACTAACTAACTACCCATGAACTAACTAATCCTAACTTACCTTGATGCTGCTGTGCCCTTGCTATTGTTGCTCAAGCTGTTGCTGCTTCTAGTGGATGTTGTTGCTGCTGTTGTGCTGTTGATGCTCTCTAACCTGTTGATCTAGTTGTTGCTAACTTTTTTTGCTGCTGCAGTTGCTAGCTGCTGCTGTGCTAAATATTGTTGCACTGAGTTCATCTTACTGCTACAACATGCTGTTATGCAGCAGTATATGGCTTCAGTTCACTGCTTGCTGTCCCGACCCCCCTTTCTAGCACACGCACACATACAACTATGCACACACACACACACACACACACACACACACACACACACACACACACACAGATATATATATATATAACACTAGATACAAGTACCTATCTATACATATCACCACAACTCTGTGTGTGTGTGTGTGTGTGTGTGTGAGAGAGAGAGAGAGAGAGAGAGAGAGAGAGAGAGAGAGAGAGAGTTGTGGTGATATATATATATACATAAATATACATATATGTATATTATATATATATATATATATATATATATATATGTGTGTGTGTGTGTGTGTGAGAGAGAGAGAGAGAGAGAGTTGTGGTGATATATATATATATATATATATATATATATATATATATATATATATATATATATATATATATATATATATATATATAAACACAATATCACTATATATATACATGTACATAATCATACAATGAACATAGAACAACACATAATATATATATATACATATATATCATATACAATGATAAATATAATATTCTAATAGCTATACACAAGTATATTAAAATGCAAGGAAGCAAACATGTGGAGTGCATTACACCCGTATCACACTAGATCTATGATACGCTTACGATATGAGTCCACCACACAACCAAACATATCCCGAAGGACACGAGCAAGTATAAAATAATAATTATAAACAATATAAAGAGTTAATTACATATCTACGTGTCCGTGTCAAAATATGACATGCTCAAACTCTCCGTGTTAAAAAAAAAACTCCAAAATTAATCTGTATCTCCAAATTGACGGGATACGGCCTACACGTATCCAATTATGGACACGAAACTAGCCACACACAATTAAACATATGTCAATTTGGTCTAATTGACCAATTGACAAACACAAGATGTGTCAATCTCAAAATTCTTCCAAAATTTACATAAAATACCACATAACTTTCTCTATAGGCCTTCTATGAACCTAATTCCAACTCCTATGGGTAGCCTTAGCATATAGAGTGGTTTCTAATAATTAAAACACAATTTTAGAGTCTAATTAAAGAGAAAAAAAACTAAATTATTCCAATTTCTATGGGAAGATGGATTCCCAATGAAACCTCCAAACTGAGTTAAAAGAGCCTTCAACTTGTCGATCATTGCTCCTCCTTGTAGATCCTTACTTTCACCTTGTGATCATTGCTCTACTAGCCTCTAATAATGATTTTGGAAGGAATTTGAAAGAAATTTGAATGGAATTTGATGTGGGAATGAAGAAATTTAGAAGAGAAAATTCTAGATCTAGATTTTAAATAAAAATGAAGAGAAAAACTTTTCCTCCCTTTCAAATATGACCGGCCACCAAACCCCCTCCCCAAGCTACTATATAAAATCTAAAATACCCCTTGGGGCCTCTCATGAAGAAATAATTAAGGAGAAAAGGTTCTAGTCTAATGGATTTAACATAATTAATCATCCTCCTAATGAATGGGCTTCTAATTGGGCTCAATTCTAATTAGATTTAAATGTTAGTCCATGGATCTAATCTAAACTAGTTAGGTTCACTAACACAAGTTTAAAATAATAAACTAACATCTAACAATAAATAAATAAATATATAATATGTATAATATTTAATTAATTATGAAATGACCAAAATATTCTTTCCTAGAAAATATGGTAGTGACAGTATTGGCAGAGGAAAATACTACGATGCCAATGACTTAGATGTTCAGCATTTTAATCATTCTATGCGCATCATATAGGATGGGTAAAAAAAGGATTTTAAGGGGAGAAATAGTGCAGACTCCCAAGTTATCTGCATGAAGGGAACATTTCTTTCATGCGCCAATAATTATGAAGCAAGACCAAATTCCTTGAAGCATCATCGTATACGAAAAAAGGAAGAGTTCTTTCTTTAATAGACTCTCTGGCTCTATACGGCCAGACTTTCAGATGGGCTCAAATATGGACTCTCTGTACTATGCGCCACAGGGTGCTAAGTCACAAAGTCTGAGACGATTTGAGCTATACACGCTAAAACAGTCGCTTATGTGCCTCTTCAAAAGTCTTAAAAAATGACCTATGTGCTGGTTTAGCCATGCGCATGGTTAGAAACCACCAATAAACCTATGCTAGGACTCAGTCCATGCATATACCAAGGGTTTAAAGGTAAAATTTTCCTCTTCAGACTTACGTGACATGTTGTGTCACAAACGCAAAATGAGGGAAACTATTGTTACACATGAATTGCCCTCTCTAGGGCATCAATATGCTAGCATAATTATCAAATGTTTATGTTCCCAAATAACAAAAGCTCCAGTGAGGCAGTCCGTGTTTCAACGACTACGTCAAACACCACTAGTCCGACAACGTCTTGGGAAGCAGATGTCAAGTGATGACGAAAGTGAAGACGAATTACTCATTGCCTTATGTTATGCATCTTGGGGTCCCCTCCTGCTAGATCAAACCCAAAGAAGAAGTCTTCAAAAGAGGTTCCATCCAACCCTCCAATTAGTACACTAAGAAGTCAAACAAGGGTGCCAATTTTATCTCCATCATCACAATGAGCACGGACTCCTCTAAGTCATCCGGAGAATGTTCCTACGGAAGGCGTGTTTTAATACACTCGTCAAAAGTCAAGGTCTTCGTCTTAAGATTCTGGACGACAAGCAGGGGGAAAGTGTTCCATTAATACTTGAAACTGCATCACAAGCAGGGGTAGCAATCATCCTATTTTTCATGATATTCCAACATTCCATGAAGATAATGTACCTCAAGGAATTGAGGAAGATATTCCAAGGAGTGGTAGATCTCTACAAACCACAGAAGAATGCGAAGCTTCAGAACCTAAGAATAGTAATTTCCTAGTCTTTGAAGATGATGCAAACATGATGATATTCCATGAGGATAATGCTCTCCAAGACTCAGAGGTGGAAAGTGTGGACTCTACCACCCCATCCAAAAGTTATCACACAATGTTATTATATATGACTGCTAATACCAATGAAGAAGGCACCAGCGATTGCCAACATCTTGGTGCATTAGAAACAATGGTTCAAACATTGAACCAGGCGTTAAATGAGATTAAGGCAGCCCTGATACCACCACAACTAAAGACTTTGACAAACAATCAGGAAATTGTGTCACCTAACAAAAATTATGTCCCTCCTAACTTTGGCGGTACTTTCCCGGTAATGCAACACACTACACCAATAACTACTCTATAATTAGATGTTACTCCAGCAATAGACGACACTTGAGAAGCTATCAGGGAATTACATGCTCGATTTGATGCTTTAAACAATCGAGAAAAGCTTTATAAGCTTGGGATAGGACAACATTATCCCTATGAGTGGAATAATATTATTTTTCCACCCAAGTACAAGCCACAGTCCTTGATTCCATTTGATGGGAAGACATCACCCGTCAATACATAAACTACTTCGAATCTATGACAAGGTATCTACCCAGGGATAATATTTTACTTACTAAGCTATTTATCGGAGCCTTGACCGATTAACTTATGAATGGTTCTGCAGCCTTTCGGATAATAGTATTATATCATTCGATGACTTTTGTCGACTTTTTCTTTCCAGATTTTATGACAGTGGAATGGATATGACTATGTCCACCCTCATCGACACAGCTCGGAGGGAGAAGGAGCATGCACGTGCCTTCATAGAGTGCTTCAGGAAGACAGCCTTGAAGATGCCTCTCGACATTCTAGAGTCCGTACTTATGGACACTTGCAGACAAAATCTATTGCCAGTAGTAAAACTCGGTATAGGCATAACCCAATTCGAAGAATACACTTGACACGACTTCATGTGACGGGATCCATCTTGATATATTCATGGTGTTTTGATTCTGTACAGGATTCTATGAATCGTGATATATATATATATATATTACTATGACTCATGGTGATAGTTAGAGGTCATGATCTCATTCATTATGAGATGATATGTGAGGTTACATGGGAGGGAAGATTATACACCATGCTATGGGCTGATTTTGCACAGTTTGCCTTAATATCTGTAGCAGAGCTTTGGTGGTGGCATAGTTTACTTTAGGTTATATGATACAGAACCTTTAGTGCTTGGTATAGTTTACTTTAGGCCCCACGATATGGAACCTTTAGTGGTTAAACAGTTTACGGAAGTGTTTATTGAGTTCTTCCATGATTTTCAACCTGGAGTTACAGTATCTTACCCCTGAGTACTATATATTATATTATTGTTTTACTTCTGGCATGTTGTTTCTTGTACCTTGCTATGTCTCCTGAGGATCTGGATTCAATTTTGTCCCCAGGTTATTGCTGAGCTGGTTTAGTGGAGTATTTTGGTGGATGATTGTTCTCCAAGATTCAGGTATATGTAGTTGATACTTATATCATATTCTTTCATGTTTATATTCATTTCTCGTTATTTATTTCTGTTGATATAGCCTAGTTTTATAGACTATGAGAAGGGAGTCGCGTTTGAGTGGTCCGCCGACTGTGAAGTATCATTTAAAGAGTTAAAGCGTCGCCTCATCTCTGCCCCATTACTTGCACTACCAGACGAGACCTCGGGATTCCAAATCTTCAGCGACGCGTCAAGGCAGGGCTTAGGTGTGTACTTATGCAGCAAGTGTCACGCCCCAGTCCCAAAAATACGTAGGACTAGGACACGTAAGCATGCCAGCCGCATGGATATGGCAACTCCAATATATGGAAACCAAATCCATACGTACGCTGTAATATGAATATAAAATCCACAAGTGGTATAAAATGTAATACAAGTCACAGGGTAAAATCTAAATCTCATCCACCAAAATCATATAGAAATAAATAACCAGTATCTATGAAACTAGATCTCAATAAGAAGTATCTAAGGATGATAGTTGGATGGAAATAAATCCACTATCAACTCGAATATAAGAGAAAATACAATATGAGTACAACACCATAACACAATATAAGAATATCAGCTATCCATCACAGCTCGAAGAGAAGACATCCTCGGATCACATGTAACCATCCAAATCTGTTCTCCTATAAATACTCAAGAAAAGATACACCTGGCAGCGGACCAGGTCCTCAGAGGGACGTAATAAGATACAGAAAATACGAGCCAATTTGAATACAGTAAACATGCATATGGTTTAAAAATAGATAAGTACGCTGTACATGACAATCTATAAGAATGCAAATGAGGATAACTTTTCGACGTATGGGCAAGGGTAGTCTACTCGATCTAAGCCTCACAACTCACACACCCGTCTAGAACATCAGAAATCGACATACCTCTGGGGTAGCGACCAGCGCGACTCTACAGAAATCGACATACCTCTGGGGTAGCAACCAGCGCGACACACGCCCGTAGTGCGAACTATATACTACGGTTTACCAGAGTGGTTAAAAGCCCATACGCCTAATGATTGTCCTCCCATGATACTAGGTGCCATGTGTGTGTCAACATATCTAATACATAGTAATGACTGGAGAAAAACTACACATGCAAGAACTATACAGAAATGAAATAAATAAAAAAAAATATAAATAGCATGCAAAGTACTGTAAATAATTTGGCAAGGTATCTTGCCTGGGGTCCTGCTGCTGGTATGAATCAGAGTCCAAGTCACAGTCCAAATAGCCTATGTATTACAAATTTATCACGTCAAAAGATAATTTATTTTAATTTATTTAATTCTGGAATAATTACTCTAAAATCCTATTTTAATCTTATTATTCTAATTTTTATGTTAATTCCTAAATTTTGTCCAAAGAAACTGAATTTTATCAACTCGAGACTCATGGCACGCAAATCGAGGCGATCTGTTGACCAAAAAGTCAATCGACACAAACTCAACTTTCATGCATGATTTCCTATAGATTTTAGCATCAAAAACATACTAGAATTTACGGGTCGTCCGAATTCAAATTCGTTTGGAAATTATGGCACATACAAATTTTGTATTGTGCACCGATGGTTAAATTCTAACCTAGAAGTTCTACAGAATTAACAGTATATAAATACTTCAAAATAAATTCTGGAAAAACTATATGTCGATGATCTCGATATTAGCTTTCCGAAACTTTAAACGGTTCGTGATTCTGATTTCTGGTTCTCCCGAAATCGCGAAAATATCGAAACACGTCTATTTTCGGACATACTGTGCTCTACTAATTTTACAGAATTTAATACTCATAATTTAGAAAAAAAATTTATATAATCAGAAATCTAACCTCATTATCGTTCTAACAAAAAAAATTGGAGCGCGTTTGGAGTCCCGAGCTAGGAGATATCGTCTTTTTAATTCGTCATAACCAGTAGAAAATGAGGCTGAATTTATGACGAATTTTAACTATTTTTGGACGAAAAAGAGAGGAATTTGGGGAAGAAAAATATGAAGGATGAGGTATTTATAATGGTGGACACTACTTAATTAAATACGACTATGATTGGTTAATTTGGATAGGATTATGATGAATTTAAATAAGGATAGGATATACATTAAGTTGCTTTTCTAGTAGGTTCAGGATTTGAATTAATTTAAAGTAGAGTTTGAATCTATCTCAATAATTTATAATCTTGAATATAATTAAATATAATACAAATAATTTATAAAATCTTATTAATATCTATTAACACTAAATTAGCATCTATCTAATATTAAGACTATATATATCCAAATAAATCCTAATTAATTTCAAAAATCTAAAATAACCTAAAAATGATTCTAAATAAATATTTATATAAGTAAATATATCGAGAAATTTATTTACTAATTAAATAACAGAATACTCTAAAGAAATTAAATATCTATAATAATATAAAATATACACAAAATATCTATTTTGGGTGAGGGGGTTTACAATCTACCCAACTTACAAAAATTTCGTCCTCGAAATTAAAATAGAACATGGTTTCTCTCTATCTAATCTCACTTGATCACAATCTAAAAGAATTTACCTCAAGTTTAATAATGCAATTTCTATCCAACTTAGAATTTACCCATCTATCACATAAGGCTCTTACACTTAAGAAAATATTCCTCAATTTATTTTCTCATGTCATTCAATCCTCAAAACTTTAACACCAACTATATCATATGTGATATGCCCTTAATCAATTATGAAAGATAGTCACCAAATAATGTGATTGGCCTATGGAGTATATCTTGTACTATCCGTGTATCACTTATATCCAAGCACGAGATTTCGTCTTTCCGAGACAAGGAAAGATGGAAAGCAACGGAAAAGAGTTCAAGGAGGGGTAATAGAATGGAAGTATGGGAATCAAAGCGTTTAAGGAATTCAAATGAGAATTGTCAAAACAGTTGTGGATTGAAATCTTAATTTGGTAATTTCCTATTCGCATGCTCACATCGGTGCAGTTATGTACTTGATATGATATGTTTTGTCGTATCTAGAGGGTAAGTATATTTGTCTACTGGTCCACTATACATTTCAATCCACGTAAAATACTATTGCGAAGGGCGAATCAAGCGCATTATGGCTAGCTAGACCATAATACACTGATTCTGATTAGACAATTTATATTAGTGTGGTTGATCAGGCCCCAATAACACATATGTCATGAATAAGCTCGATATAAGATTAAGCTTGCAAAAACTAGGCTATAATAGCAGCATAATTCAAGGTAGCACAGAAAATATAAGGCTGGATTATGATGTGAGAAGTTACAAAATAATTCAAGTTCGCAAAAGCAAAAATAACATAAGCAATAATAATAAAAGGCTCTACAATCTCTACAGTTATCATACAACCTCCTTATCTTAAGTCGCTAGTCGACCAAATAGGGCAAGGACCTCTAAATTCTATGGTCTGAATAAACACTATCGTCTTTTGCTAGCATGCGATAAATATCATTCGGTTACACTTTAATTAATAGGTCAAAAGACTATGTGATACTAGGTGTCAAACATTATGGTAAAACTTCTAACTAACTCTAGTAGTGTCTATACTACTCTCAAGTCTTCTTAATACATCAAGGGGTAATGGTATAACAATCTAAAGATAAGGAATTCTAGGTTCACTAGATATTCTAAACTTAGTGGTGTGTCTATATTCTCGTTGTATTCTTAATAGGTGTGCTACTCTAATTATCATCCTAATAACAGGGGTTCCTATATTTCAGCAGAAGACTATACTCAAGGAACTATTAGGGAAGCACATGAATCAAGCAGGATACAATTGTTCAAAATAGAACAGATAGGAGGAGATGAATCACAGTCAATTGTGGATGAGATCCTATACTCTAGTCCTAGGTGCAGGCTTGTTCGGTACAGTAACGTAACCGAGACAATATGCTCTCAACCTGCATGGGCCACCACAAAAATATATCACGTCTCAGTCCCAAAAATACGTAGGACTAGGACACGTAAGCATGCCAGCCGCATGGATATGGCAACTCCAATATATGGAAACCAAATCCATACGTACGCTGTAATATGAATATAAAATCCACAAGTGGTATAAAATGTAATACAAGTCACAGGGTAAAATCTAAATCTCATCCACCAAAATCATATAGAAATAAATAACCAGTATCTATGAAACTAGATCTCAATAAGAAGTATCTAAGGATGATAGTTGGATGGAAACAAATCCACTACCAACTCGAATATAAGAGCAAATACAATATGAGTACAACACCACAACACAATATAAGAATACCAGCTATCCATCACAGCTCGAAGAAAAGACATCCTCGGATCACATGTAACTATCCAAATCTGCGCTCCTGCAAATACTCAAGAAAAGATACACCTGGCAGCGGACCAGGTCCTCAGAGGGACGTAACAAGATACAGAAAATACGAGCCAATTTGAATACAGTAAACATGCATATGGTTTGAAAATAGATAAGTACGCTGTACATGACAATCTATAAGAATGCAAATGAGGACAACTTTTTGACGTATGGGCAAGGGTAGTCTACTCGATCTAAGCCTCACAACTCACACACCCGTCTAGAACATCAGAAATTGACATACCTCTGGGGTAGCGACCAGCGCGACTCTACAGAAATCGACATACCTCTGGGGTAGCGACCAACGCGACACACGCCCGTAGTGCGAACTATATACTATGGTTTACCATAGTGGTTAAAAGCCCATACGCCTAATGATTGTCCTCCCATGATACTAGGTGACATGTGTGTGTCAACATATCTAATACATAGTAATGACTGGAGAAAAACTACACATGCAAGAACTATACAGAAATGAAATAAATAAAAAGAAATATAAATAGCATGCAAAGTACTATAAATAATTTGGCAAGGTATCTTGCCTGGGGTCCTGCTGCTGGTATGAATCAGAGTCCAAGTCACAGTCCAAATAGCCTATGTATTACAAATTTATCACGTCAAAAGATAATTTATTTTAATTTATTTAATTCTGAAATAATTACTCTAAAATCCTATTTTAATCTTATTATTCTGATTTTTATGTTAATTCCTAAATTTTGTCCAAAGAAACTGAATTTTATCAACTCGAGACTCATGGCACACAAATCGAGACGATCTGTTGACCAAAAAGTCAACCGACACAAACTCAACTTTCATGCATAATTTCCTATAGATTTCAGCATCAAAAACATACTGGAATTTACGGGTCGTCCGAATTCAAATTCGTTTGGGAATTATGGCACATATAAATTTTGTATTGTGCACCGATGATTAAATTATAACCTAGAAGTTCTACAGAATTAACAGTATGTAAATACTTCGAAATAAATTCTGGGAAAACTATATGTCGATGATCTCAACATTAGCTTTTCGAAACTTTAAACGGTTCGTGATTCTGATTCCTGGTTCTCCCGGAATCGTGAAAACATCGAAACACGTCTATTTTCGGACATGCTGTGCTCTACGAATTTTACAGAATTTAATACTCATAATTTAGAAAAACAATTTATATAATCAGAAAGCTAACCTCATTATCTTTCTAACAAAAAAAACTGGAGCGCGTTTGGAGTCCAGAGCTAGGAGATATCGTCTTTTTAATTCGTCATAACTAGTAGAAAATGAGACTGAATTTATGACGAATTTTGACTATTTTTGGACGAAAAAGAGAGGAATTTGGGGAAGAAAAATATGAAGGATGAGGTATTTATAATGGTGGACACTACTTAATTAAATACGACTAGGATTGGTTAATTTGGATAGGATTATGATGAATTTAAATAAGGATAGGATATACATTAAGTTGCTTTCCTAGTAGGTTCAGGATTTGAATTAATTTAAAGTAGAGTTTGAATCTATCTCAATAATTTATAATCTTGAATATAATTAAATATAATACAAATAATTTATAAAATCTTATTAATTTCTATTAACACTAAATTAGCATCTATCTAATATTAAGACTATATATATCCAAATAAATCCTAATTAATTTCAAAAATCTAAAATAACCTAAAAATGATTCTAAATAAATATTTATATAAGTAAATATATCGAGAAATTCATTTGCTAATTAAATAACAGAATACTCTAAAGAAATTAAATATCTATAATAATATAAAATATACACAAAATATCTATTTTGGGTGAGGGAGTTTACAGCAAGACAGAGTGATAGCCTATGCATCCAGACAGCTGAAAAAGTACGAGAAAAATTATCCTATGCATGATCTGGAACTGGCGGCAATTGTGTTCGAGCTGAAGTTGTGGCGACATTATCTTTATGGAGTGCCTTGCCAAATTTATACCGATCATAAGAGTTTGAAGTACTTATTCACCCAGGCAAATCTGAAACTATGACAGAGGTGTTGGTTAGAATTGATAAAGGATTACGACTTGACAATAGACTACACACTTGGCAAGAAAAACATGGTAGCGGATGCGTTGAGTCGGGTCTTTGTGGTACAAGCCGTTACCAGTTCTACTTCGGCCATGGGTTTGATAGTTATAGGATTTTGTGGCAGGTCTACTCAAAACGAAGAAGGGTCATGCTCCTGACGGGTTTAGTACCAAACTCCCCGCTAAAAGCTTACTAACCTAAGAGTTCCCCGAACAAACAATCGATGCCTTCTTGCATCCGACTTAACGCCCCGTTTAGAGTTTTTGTGTCACTGGGGCGGCCGACTTTAGCACATATAGCTCATTATTGTATTTTATTCATTGTGAATTGAGACATAGATATATTTACTAGTTTATCTAGATAGTGATCATTATAGTATATCTTATACATATTCGAGTAGGACAAGAGTCTGGTTGAATACGTAGCTAGCATGTTTACGTATTTCTAATCCTACGTATTTTGGGATTGGAGCGTGACATCTCCCGAAAGCATAGTTTCATAGGCTTATTGGTCAAATTGTACGACCAATATCTTTTGAGTAGTTCCAATCTTAGACGCATCGGATTGCACCACTACCTTTTCATCGGAGGAGAAGAAAGTTCCTAATAGAGTCGCCATTTTTTAAGACATTACAAAAAAAGTTGTTTCTAAACTTTATTGTAAAAATTACAAATAAAAGTACAATAAGAAACCTAACACCGAGGTTTCTAAATACCAAAGAGAATATGGGGATTATAGCGAAGGAGATCAAGTCCGGGTCTACTTCTTTACTCCGTTGACTACCCGAACACAAAGATTGGAAAGAGAAGGAAAGTAGCTAAATCTCGGCTCACTGGCAAGAAGGACAAAAATTGGTCTCAAAATTACTCTGCTTTCGATCGCTTGGGAAGCACATGTCCCTGCTATTTATAGTCATTCAGACTGTAACGGCTATATGCACCTAAATTTGGAAAGTCACTAATTTTTGGCTCTGACGCATAAGGTTCAGCTGGCTGTATAAACCTCTGTAATAAATGGAACGCATAATCCGGATATGAACGTAGGCGCATAACCCGGTCGACTTGACATGTGACTTGCGTTACAAAATGATTCAAAAAAAAAAACAAAATTAATGGCCTGTTATCGTAATGTATGCGCTATTAATACATTTAATGCGCATAATTATCTCTTCTTCTTCATAACGGTCACTGTCAGTTGAAGAGTTGATGCCGCATAGCATGGTTGACCGCATAAGAAGATTTGTCGTACATATACATGGAATTACACAGTTGTATACTAACAAAAAATAATTATGACGATGACATCAGCACTGACGTTTGTCTCGTAACCGTCGTATGCACAGATTTTGAAGCGTCCAGAGCAATTAATGATGTGTCAGACATATGCAGCTAGGACGTTTGCCGCATAGCTTCTTTTGCCGCATAGTTGAAAACTCTTTTTTTTTCTTGACTGCAACATGACGCATAGTATTACGCTTGGGTGTATGCAGCCTGAGGTATATGTGGCCCGACTTTTTCTGAATTTAGCCATTCATTTTTTTTGGCCACATAATTGTTTGAGATGCGTGAACTTAGATATTTTTCATGCTTCTACAAACTTAAGCATACTGGAACGGTGAAAGAGTACGTTGCGGAGTTCACACGCTTGATGCTCGCGATATCTAGCATGGACGAGGAGGATCGCTTGTTCTTCTTCCTCGATGGACTTCAATCGTGGGCGGCTCAAGAATTGTAGCGACAAAGGGTGTAAGACTTGAACGATGTTGTGGCAGCAGTTGAGAGGCTCATCAAATACAGGTTGAATGACAACGATGCCAAGGCCAAGCCAAAGGCCACCAAGTAGAATGGTGGAGGAGAGGAGATCTGTAACTCCCCTTTTCCAAAATTTAAATAAAGAGATTTCTAATACCAGTTTCTATAAAAAAAAAAATTAGGTATTTTTATAGCTTAAAATTATTTTTCAAAAGACAGTTTTCTAAAAATAATTTATTAGTAATTAATAAGCAAAATGGTAATTATAGAGAGGGGAGGACAGTTTTTGTAAATAAAAAAAAACTATTTGGTGGGAACATTCTAGAGGATTGATTATTAGGACATGTGCCTAAAAGGATGGGCCTAGAAACTTCTAATACACTCTAAAAATACCCCTAAAATCCTATCTTCCAACCATTCAATTTCTCTGAATCCATTCACTGCACTAGGCACTCCAGTCCAGTCCATTACTCTGTGGACCAAGCCCGTTCCTTCCAAACCTGGCCCATTGTCGGTTGTTCAAGAACCACGGAACCATTTCCCCCCTGTTATTCTTTTCCGTGCGAGAGGAACCGAGCTAGAGAGAAGAGCGATCAAGCGTGGTGATCGACTACGCGCCTCCACCCTACTCCACCAGCAACGACGGAGGATGATGAGCTTCGACGCGAAGTAACTCTTCTCCAGCGTGGCTTCATCTCTCTGACGACTTCTTCCCGACGGCGATCGTCGCTCTCGGCGACGCGGCGAGGTGATCGGCAGTTCGTGATCGGTGAGTCATCTTTCTTCTATTTTCAGTTGATTTAGTTCAAATTGATCAGGTCGAGGAGTTGGATCGATCGATCCGAGCGATCGAGTTCTTCAGAGAAGATCGACCGATCGAGCATCGATCGAATTGAGGTTTCCATCGATTCGATCACGCTACATCATAATCGAATTGGATCGACGATCGATCGAGTCAGTGATCAGGAGTTTTTCACTATTTTAAGGGAATTTATAAGGGCACTACAAAGTTTACTCATGGTTAGTTCAGGATTGGAACTAGCCCATTAATGAACAAAGTTTACTCACACTAGTCCATTTTTTACTCTTACTATCCAAATTTCTCTAATCTCCACCGGAGTTCTCCTCCCTCCTCCCTTTCTTGCCGGATCCCTCCTCCTCCGCCTCCTCCCCCGTCCTCCACCGCCGTCTCCCGTCGCCATCGCCGCCTCTGCCTCCTCCCCCGCCTTCCATCGCCTCCTTCCTCTCTCGTTCCTCCGTCTCGTACCCCCTTTCGGTGCTCGACTACCTCGACATTCGTCCGTCGCGCCGCTCCTCCCTTTCCTCCTTCCTCCGTCGCTACCACCAGATCCTCCACTCCGCCGCCGGAAGACATGAATAATAACACAATGACAAAAAAAATTAACATCACACAGAAAACCAAAAAAGAAAAAGAAAAAATAGAATAACTATCAAAATTTGACATATATGTTGATGTTTAGGACTGGCAAAATTTTGACTGTCCTACCAATTCGAAGGACTGTCAAAATTTTGACAGTACTAAAAATTCAACATATATTTTTAGGACTATCAAAATTTTGACAGTCCTGCCAATTGGAAGGTCTGTCAAAATTTTGACAGTCCTAAAAATATATGTTGAATTTTTAGGACTGTCAAAATTTTGACAGTCCTTCCAATTGGTAGGACTGTCAAAATTTTGACAGTCCTAAAATTTATTTTCTGTTAATTTATTTTGTTAATTGGTGGGGGGGGGGGGGGGGGGGCAATTTATTTTGTTAATTTTATGTTTTATTTAAGAAAATATATTTTAACGAAATAAAATTAAAATAAATTAACAGTAAATTTACTGTATCGAAATTTCAAAATTAACAAAAAATTAAAATAAATTAACTCAGTTGTCGATATGTATCAAAATTTTAAAATATTCTAAATTTCTATCCTTAAAATTTGTTAAAGTATTCTGTTATTTAAAATAATAAATTTATTATTGGTACATTAAATATTTTGTAAAAAAAAAATACCAAAAGTAAACTTTGAAGGTCGAAATATCATTTTTTTGCGATTCTAAAAATTTGGGACTGTCACAATTATGACAGTCCTAACAATTTGTAGGACTGTCAAAATTTTGACAGTCCTTCCAAGTGGTAGGACTGTCAAAATTTTGACAGTCCTGATTATAACAGTCCCGAGTTTGGGAGTGACAAACTTGTAATTATCAATGATAAAAATTTGGGCTAGCCCCAAGTAACTTTTAGGATGACAAACTTATAATTTTTTTTAAATTTTTAATGGACTAGCCCCGAGTAAAATGTGTAGTGCCCTTATAAATTTCCTATTTTAATCTTTGTTGAATATATTCCGATCTCAGTTCTTGATTTGGTTTTGAAGTGTTTTAATCCATTTCGGTTTTGATTGATTGATTCTTATTTTAAAACACTTTTGAATAGATCAATTTCAGTTAATAATCCTGAGTCGAAAGTTTTTTTTTTTTTTTGTTGTTGCACGTCAGGTGCTCGGTTGATTGTCCCTAAAGGTTTGATACTCTGTTTCATCTGAATCAGACACGGGAATACCGTGTCGACATGTTAAGGACACATGTATGATCTTGATACTTGTTCCTTCCTTCTTGAGTTTGGGTTATCGATCCACTAGCTCGGTCCATTTTATCTTGAATGTTTTCAATCTCAATTTTATCATTTTGAATTTGTTTCCCTCTGTTTTCCATTACTGAAGATTAATTTTTGTTATAGTTGTGATCGTAAGGTGTTCGATCCTATTCCGCTGAGGATCATCTTCCCTAGTCGACGGAAACATATCTAATTACTGTAGACGAGTCCTTCTCATGTCCGCGGATCGGACACAGTAATCGTAGGTATGCTTTTTCTTGATCTATTCCTTTAATTTTTCCAAATCTAGTTAAACTTCTGTGTCGTGTCGAGGATGAACTCGGACACTGTGTCTGTGTCTAATTCACTAGGAGAATGGGAGTCTCAGTTATGGTTGTCGGGTCTTGAGAGCCGACTAAGAGCCAATACACAGATAATGTTGTTCATATTGATTTCAAATTATTGGCGGGAAGTTTGGGTAAGTTGAATTCAAATGCTGGTTAATAGGCCAGACCCGGTTTTGTAAGGAGACTATTGGTTTAGTGAATAAGGAGTTTGGTTTAGTTGGTTGGTTAGCTAGCATCAAGAATTAGTTGAAGAATTATCAATTAAGAATTTATAGTTGGAGAATTTGTAGTTAGTTAATAAGTTAGATAGTAAAATTGGTTAACCAAGGATTGGTAATTAGAATCAAATTCTTGAAGAAAAGTTAATATAATAAAAATTAGAAATAAAGTTAGATTTTAGTTATAGAAGTTCTAGAAAGATTTGGACTTACAATGGAAATGGTATCTAATAACTTAATATTATTTTATCTAGGTAAACTAGAGCGACTTCCACTTTGGACCCGAGACAATTACTCTATACGATGCTCTCTCTCCATTACAATATTTCGTTATTTTATTAAAAGTTCTTTCCATACATCATCCTTTGATTTCCGTAGTTTATATTTTATTGCCAGTTTATTCCTCGATTATATTGTCCTATTTTATTACATGTCTCGTGACACAGTATGACACACGATGTTTCTCTTGACGTGTTATTGTATATTGTATCATGTTTACTGTATTTTATGTCGTGTTCATTGTTATTGTATTGTGATCGTTATTGGTGTCGGAAGAGGAATATCAGAGTCGTGTGTGGATTACCCTATTCTCAAACCGTGTTGAGTAGCAGTCGCATGTCACGTGCGGGGTGACAGATCATTTCTAGTTGTCCACTACGACAAAGGTATTCAAATCACGAGTTAGGTATGATTGTTTTCTTATGCATATTGATTCACTACGTGTTCTTTATTGTTTTTATGTTCATGTCATTTCACATTATACTTCTAGTATTGTGTAGATGTACGTTGCTCATTTCCTAACTGGATCGTTGATATCAGTGAGTGATAGGTTAGTACTGACACTTGGGATCAGTGGAGTTACTTGGAGGACTTAGTGTAGATATTATTGATGTACCATTCATTGATGTATTCATTTGTGGTTGTATATTATTTTATAATTTATCGAATTTGTCTCCGGATGAGATTGACATGTATTATGTACAAAAGATCATACTAGTGGACTGTGGTGATTGTGGGTGCGTGAGTCTGGGATTGTTTATCGTTCTTAGTGATGTGACTTACTGAATGATTTATGTGACTTGGAGATTCAGAAGGTATAGACAGCTGACTACCGTCGACACTACGACGTAGGTTGGATTTGATCACGCACTCATATCTGATATCGCGGGCGTGGATCGTAACAAGAGCTCTCCTAAGGAGGGTCTGTTCGAGGGAAAGAAGCGTGAAAATATCCAACCCGAACGGATAGTTTTGTGCTTCGTATGTGGAGAAAATCACTATGCTCGGAATTGCCAAAACAGAAGCGTGTTAATGTCGTCCGAAGCGATAAGGTGGAGGACGAAGAGTACGAAGTGGGAGCGCACATGGGAGCGTTACACTTAACGCCGTTAAGGCCAACTCAGTTGTGTCGAAGACTCCGAGCAGGGAGATCATGTATGTTGACGTGAGGATCAATGGCATGAGCACATGTACGTTGGTTGATACGGGCATGTAAACCCCCTGATTTTTCAGGAATTTTTAAAAGCAATTTTACACAATTTAATGTAATTTTTTGGGATTAAAACTAAGGTATTTTAATTTTAATTAATTTTTAAATGATGTTAAATAATATTAAAATATTATAAAAATAATATTTTCTAGTGTAAAATAAAAAATTAGACATAGGGTAATTTTTCAGGAATTTATTGGACCCCAGAAGCATTTTTAAAGACCTAGAAAATAAGTTTTAAATAAACCAAATTAAAACCTAGAAATAAATCTGGTTCAATTGAACCAAACCAACCTGAACCTGACCCGGTCTAGTTGAACCGGGCCCAAATCTTAGCGGGTCGGATCCGGGTTCGACCCGACCCGACTCGGGAACCTAATCCCTAACCCGACTTCTGTAACCGTCGCCGACCGTCGTGTTCCCCGCCGGCGGTTACGATCCTGCGCCTCTTCGCCTCCTCCTCAACCCCCGCCGCTTCGCCTCCGCAACCGCCGGCCGACTGGCCACCTCCCTCCTCCCCTTTATAAACCCCTCACCCAGCAGCCAACCCCACCGAGAACCACCACCGACTGAGCCCCACCGTCGTCTCTCCACAGCGCCTCCGTCTCCTCCGCCTCTCTCTCGTCCCAGCAGTGCCGACAACCTCAGCTCCTCCTCCGGCGAAGCCCCATCACCCCAGCTCGTCGCCTCGCCGCAGCAGCTCCGCCTGAGCCGCCGTGCCGCCTCCAGCAGAGTCCCGGCCAGCCTTCGCCTGAGCCGTCCGACGAGAAGCCGCCAGCGCCGCCACCTCCGCAGCCATGTAGACCCGGCGAAGTCTCCGGCCATCGAACCCTAACCCTAGGACACTGTGCAGTGTCGCAGTGTGTCGTGTCGTCTCGTGGACACGAGAAATTCGGTTTTCGCGGAGCCCTGTTCAGGTAGTCTTTTCTCTCTCCTCCTCGCCCGTTTTTTGTTTCGTCTGTTGCCCGTGCAAACCGCTCGGTGTGTCGCGTCCTGTGGCGATCGCGAACTGTGATCTAAAAATAGGAAAATCAACACCCTATTTTTCCCCGAAACTGAGTACGTCCCGCCAAACGGGATGACTTGGTCGCGTGCGGTCTTCATTGAAAGGTGCGCGCCGTTAATACAGACGTGCGGGATTTTGCAGAAGTTGATTTGGATGTGCGTGCACACCGGAATCAACACGTATCCGCCGACAACGTCCCGTATTGACCTATTCTGGAACACGTTGTAACTTTGAGTACACATGTCGGATCAAAACGAAACTTGCGCCATCGGACTCGTAGCAATACGCTGGTCCTGTGACCCAAGTTTGGATCGATTATGAGAACATTGACAAAATCACGTATCGTGGGCCCCGCGGCTCCATTTGACGGGCGATTTTGTGATCGGCTCATCGGAATCCAATTCTGGAAGTTCCTTGGGTTCGTATCATCGTTCTGGACTTGTTGACACTAAGTTTGACGAATTTGGAGACCATTGCTTCTGACACGTTTTTCGGTGCAAAGCGGCCCACATGTGGACCCGTTTTGACCAGAAACTGTCATTTTTGTCCCTGTGTCCAAATTGGACTTAAGGACAGGCGTTTCTAGCTATTTGATATTTTCTGAATCTGATGGTGATGTTTATTTTAGCAACCGGAGGACTGCCTGCAAATTTCGCTGCTGCCAGAGCTACAGTTAGAGTCAGAACCCCAGGCAAGTGTAACTTGCCAACCTTGCAGTTCTTGTTACATATTTTCTTGACATATTCATATGTTGTACATGCTTAACCTAGGACCGTGTGACTTACTTAGCGTCAGAATAATATTTGGGTGCCAACATCGTACGCGGAGTTGTGTAACATCACCTAGAGATGGATATCATGACCCTTTACATTCTCGTGCTTGCATTATCAAGTACATTATACCTCAGGACACCTGACACCATTCATGAGACAGAATCTTTCTGAGATATTCATGGTAATTCTGTATAGGATACAGGTTTCATGACATATTCCTTATATATGCTTAGATCTTATTATGACTTGCTGCATTAGTTTTGATCTTGCGTGTCATGGACATGAGACGTGTGATTACATTGGGTGGGGAGAGATTTACCATACAAAAGGCTGATTATATATATATAATACTTTAATGGAGGTGCCTTAGACTCTGACACAGAGCTATGGTACCGTACTGGCCCTTCGAGAGAATACTGCTATAGGTTTCTCCGACACAGATCCTATAGTAGTCTCAGCCCGAGTATGACTAAAACTCTCATTTGCATATCACTTAGCTGCTTATATAGTTTACCCTATTGTTTCATTAATGCTGCACTGCATTTATTTTGGCATGAGTTATTTTGTACCTTGCTATGTCCCCTGAGGACCTGGATCTGGATTATGTCCCCAGGGTTAGCAGAGGATATCTATCCTGAGGTCTACGGAACAGGAGCATTAGCTGGAGCAGAACCAGGAACCGAGGACGAGGTGATTGCAGAAGATTTCTTTTGAGTATATGTTTCTTCTATGCTCAGTCTTGTTGCTATTAAAACTCTTTTAATTCTTGTTTAAGTGAACAATTGTAACAGACTTATTATCGGGTTGTTCTTCGATTTTATTTACTTGTGACTGATAATATTTTTTTTTTATATTCTGATATTGTGTATTCATTTCTGTGGATGAGATTAGCAGACCCTGATTGTTGTTTTGCAGCTTAAGTACACATTGATGGGTCTATTAAATTGGGTTTGCCCATTAGTGTGTGCTGCTGGCCATTGCCACGTGTCTAGTCCCTCGATATTTTGGGACTGGGACGTGACATGGTTTTTGTGGTGGCCCATGCAGGTCTACGACTAAATTGTTCGGTTTCAACTTAGGGACCGAGCAAGCCTGCAATAAGAATAGGATAAGTTTTCAGGATCTCATCCACTTGCTTGAAACGTTCTTGACATCTATATCGGATTCAAATTTATTTGACTTGCATTCTGCCTTGATTCTTGTGCGCCTCTTATTGTTTATTTTGGATGCAGAGTTATGGATCCACGAGCAAACGACGAGACTCCTGCAAGATCATCACGAGATGTGGTAACCAACAAAGATGAAGTAATACTAGTGGATGAAGGTCAACCAGCTCAACAACAAAGTCAAGCAAATCAGCATGCCTCGGGAAACCAGCAAGATGACACTTCGCAGCAGTTCACTCCACCAATGCACGTATTCTCACAAGGGCAAGCTATGGACGTGCAACAGATGTTTCGAATGTTCTACACGATGATGCAAGCCCATCAGAAGGTTCATCAAGAAGCTCAGCAAAACCAAGCGGAGAAGTTCATCGACAGATTTAGCTCTAAGCTACGGAAGTTAATCAGCTCCGTTGCAACTACCTTAGACACGAACGTTATTGCTGCAGCACGATCCATGGGGTGCATCACAAGGATAGAGTCCAGCCAGAAGCGGTCGTATGCATCAGCACCAGACCAAGCACAACAAGAAAGAGTTGCAAAGCGACCACAGATGAATCCATCGCAGAGAGCATCTACACTACTTGTACTAGTTCTTTCTACTTGTCACTACTGTGGCAAGCTAGGCCATCTCGCTAAAGAATGCTGACTCAGATTGGGACTATGTTTATCTTGCGGATCCAAAAAGTATTCGGTAAGGGATTGCCCTGAACGTCGAGAGAAAGCATTGATGATTCATCAACCAGCCACATCAGCACCAGCCGGAGCACCACAGGAAGAAATTGCAAAGAGTTCTCACCTGCACCCGCCACCCCGAGCATCTCCGCAAGTACTGCCTATCTATCAATATTGTCGCAAGAGAGGCCACATTGAGAATGAGTGTAGACGCAAAAGGAGATTATGTTTAGCTTGCGGATCCAGTCAGCACTTAGTGAAGGAATGTCTTGAGCGTCGAGAAGGAGCACCAATATTAAACAGACCAGCACCAAGGCCAGCCTCTCCAGCATTGGGAGCACCACAAACGGGAATTGGAGAAGTCAGACCACCTGCCCTAGGAGGGTATCAGCCGAGGCCACCCTTGGCACCACAAGCAGCACTTTTCCAGCAGGCTCAGCAGCAGCAGAGGAATCGACCGCAAGGACGCGGACAAGCTCTGGCGATGACCTTGGAGAACGCGCAGACTCGTGGAGTAGCTAATGCGCGTAAGTTTTCGTAGCTATCTCGTCTAGTATTGCTTTAGTTCGTGCCTATTGGTTCGTGACCCTAGCCTTAACCTAGTAATTTTGAACTTGCTAATAATTGATAACCTAGTATGTTTTTACAAGTGATAACCTAGTTTTCTAAAACTGTAGTTTTCTAGATTTCCTGCACTCTGGAAATTGAATAACTTCCATTGCAAAGGGAAATGATTCCCTATGTGTTTTGCTTAAACCCTCATCCTTGAATCTCCTTAATCGTGATGTGCTTCGAATAATATTTGCAACCGTGTCATCTATGTTGATCGGTTATTCTTTGATTGCGAGGACGCAATCCTCTTAAGGGGGTAGATTGTAAACCCCCTGATTTTTTAGAAATTTTTAAAAGCAATTTTACACAATTTTCTGGGATTAAAACTAAGGTATTTTGATTTTAATTGATTTTTAAATAATGTTAAATAATATTAAAATATTATAAAAATAATATTTTCTGGTGTAAAATAAAAAATTAGACATAGGGTAATTTTTCGGGAATTTATTAGACCCCGGAAGCATTTTTAAAGACCAAGAAACTAGGTTTTAAATAAACCAAATTAAACCCTAGAAATAAACCCGGTTCAATTGAACCAAACCAGCCCGAACCGGACCCGGTCTAGTTGAACCGGGCCCAAATCTTAGCGGGTCGGATCCGGGTTCGACCCGACCCGCTTCAACCCGACCCGACCCGGGAACCTAATCCCTAACCCGACTTCTGTAACCGCCGCCGACCACCGCGTTCCCCGCCGGCGGTTACGACCCCGCGCCTCTCCGCCTCCTCCTCAACCCCCGCCGCTTCGCCTCCGCAACCGTCGGCCGACTGGCCACCTCCCTCCTCCCCTTTATAAACCCCTCACCCAGCAACCAACCCCACCGAGAACCACCACCGACTGAGCCCCACCGTCGTCTCCCCACAGCGCCTCCTGTCACGACCCGCACCCGGATATTCGGGCACGAGTACGTGGGTACGTCCAGCCTACGCCGCAGTATCGGCGGTAGTACGCTGTCTAGGTCATATTCACAGTTAATTAAAATCTAGCTCATTCACAATAATAAATAGGCAAGGATAATAACAGGAAATAGGAATGCTTTATAAGATAAATTGTGACAAACAGATCCATAGTTTATTACAGAACCAGAAATTAAATCGGGGACAAACCCGATTACTAGGCTGAAAGAAAATAATAACTAACTGCTAACTACTCCTCAGAAGTAGCCTCCGGAGTAGGAACCGGCTCCTCAAAAGTATCACCTGCTACCTCATAGGGACCATAATAGGTGGGGGCATAGTCCTCATCATCGCCTAAATCAACGGATCCAGTCAGGAAAGGAGCAAAGTACCAAATGCACAACAAGATTAAACTAAATATTTATGACAAGTAGGAAAGAACTGACTAAACAATCACGATAAGAATATGCACAATAAGTAGTGAATTTAACTAAGAATTAAGCACTAAAAATCAGGAATATAAGTAAAACATGATTAATTGCTATAAACCAGGGACATGAGTAAAATAGGGATATAATGAGACAAGAAAATACAACTGTAACAAGACAAGAAACTATGTGTGTGTAATTGTGTATTTAGAATACATAGTCGGCATGTAGGGGGTTATAAGGCTAATCAGGCCGTCATAGACGGCTATCAGACATGAATAATCGAGTATCAGGCTGATGGTACAGTCGCGTACCAACAGCTATCAGACATGACAGGGGGAAGGGTAAACCACATGCCTCCTAGTATTTTCCCTCCCGACACAAAAAGCAAGACATGAAATCCAGTATTCTAACACTACATGTAAACATCCAATGGTGCTAGTAGAGCAAGGAACTAATTATCACAATATAAAGAATAAACTTGAAGTGCAGGTACTTGCCTGATGTTTGGATCCCAACTAGAGTTCTATCCTCGGAAAATTTTTAGAAATGTGTCCGGATGCTGAAATAAACATTACCATCATGCTCAGAAGATATCAAATAGCTAGAAACGCCTGTCCTTGAGTCCAATTTGGAGACAAGGGCAAAAAACGGTAATTTTGGGTCAAAACGGGGTCCGCATGTGGGCCCGCTTTGCACCAAAAAATGTATCAGGGTTAAAGGTCTCCAAATTTACCAAACTTAGTGTCAACAGGTCAGGAACGATGATACGAACCCAACGGAACTTCCAGAATTGGATTCTGATGAGCCGATCACAAAATCGCCTATCGAGTGGGGCCTGTGGGGCCCACGACACGCGATTTCGTCAACGTTCTCAGAATCGAACCAAACTTGGGTCACAGGACCAACGTATCGCTACGAGTCCGATGGCGCAAGTTTCGTTTCGATCTAACGTGTGTACAGAAGATTAGGGCGTGATTCAGAAAAGGCGGATACGGGACGATGTCCGCGGATACGCGTTGATCCCGGTGTGCACGCACACCCGAATCAACTTCTGCGAAATCTCACACGTCCGTATCAACGACGCGCACGTATCTGTGAAGACCGCGCGCGACCAAGTCGTCCCGTTTGGCGGGGCGTACCCAGTTCCGGGGTGAATCGGGTCGTTGTTTTTCCTGTTTTTGGATCGCGGTGTGCGATCACCACAGGACGCGATGCCCCGAGCGGGTTGCACGGGCACCGAGAGGGTCATGCAGGCTTCGCAACGCAATTTACGGAATTAAAAACGGGACAGCGAGGAGAAAGTTACACGTACCTGAACAGGGTCAGAAAACCCGAAGATAACCGTGTCCGACACAGGGGAAAACTAGGGTTAGGGTTTGGGGATTCTGGCCGGAGCTGCGGTGGCTCGGGCGGCTCTGCGGCGGGGGGAGGTCGGCCGGGGGCTAGGGCGGCGCCGGCGTTGCTGGCGGAGGCGGCGACGCGGGCACGGCGAGGCTGCGGCGGATCGGGGCTGACCGGAGTCGGGCGAGGGGGTGACTGTGGCGGGTCGGGGAACGGCGGAGCGGCTCTGGGGCTGCGGGAGGCGGAGGGCTGAGGGCTAGGCGGGTCGGCCGGTGGCGTCGAGGGTGGTCGGGGGGGGGGGGGAGGTTCTGGCCGGAGGGGGCGGGTCTCGAGGGTTAAATAGGGGAGGAGGCGGTGGCGTGGGGCCGAGGGAGGCGGAGGCGCTCCGGGCGAGGCGAAGGTCGTGGCGAGTATGGCGCGGCGCTCGCAGCGACGTGCGGAGCGGCGGCCGGCGGATGCGGCGGAGGAGGCGGGGGAGAACGGGTCAGGGGGAGAGGGGAAAACGGATCCGGGCGGGTCGGGTTCAGTCGGGTAGACCCGACCCGACCCGCTAGGCCAACGGGCCGGTTGGGTTTGGGCCGCGGCTGGGCTGGGCCGGGGTTAACTTAATAAAATTTAAAATTTTAATAACTTAATAAA
Source organism: Iris macrosiphon (assembly GCA_036927795.1). Taxonomy (NCBI): domain Eukaryota; kingdom Viridiplantae; phylum Streptophyta; class Magnoliopsida; order Asparagales; family Iridaceae; genus Iris; species Iris macrosiphon. The sequence continues at coordinate 38,720,178 of JAYESA010000007.1, forward strand.
ATTTAAATAATAAATAAATAATTAATTAATTAAATAATAATAGTTTTTAGGTATTTTAAAATTAGTCCGGGGTCCAATAAATTCCAGAAAAATTACCCTAAGTCCAGTTTTTCATTTTACACCCAAAAATATTATTTTTATAATATTTTCATATTATTTATTATCAATTAAAAAATTATTTAAAAATTAAAACCCTGATTTTAATTACAGAAAAATTTCCAGAAAATTCCAGAAAATTGTGAAAAAATGCAAGTTTAATATTTTTGAAAATTCAGGGGGTTTACAATCTACCCAACTTATAAAATTTTGTCCTCGAAATTAAAATATGGTAGGGTTCTCTCTATCCAATCTCAATTGATTACAGTCTAAAGGATTCCTCTCAAGTGAACATTGCGGTCTCTACCCAACTTAGATTTTTACCCATCTATCCTCTAAGGCTATACAACTAGTAAAGCTATGTCCCAACTTATTTAATCATGGTATTAAATTTTTAAGTTTTTAACACCAACACATCACCTATGGTATTCCCTTAATCATGTATAAAGGGTCATCATCAAATGCGACCAGTCTGTGGGGTATATCTAGTACTATCTATATATCAAACTTATACCAAGCACAAGATTTCGTCTTTCCGAAATAAGGGAAGACGAGGATCAATAATAAAGAGTTCAAGGGCGAGGTGATAGAACAGAGGTATAGGGATCAAGGCGTTTAAAGAATTCTAATGGGAATTGTCAAGCGGTTATGGATTGAAATTCTATTTTGGTAATCATTTGTTCGCATGCTCGTATTAGTACAGTTATGTAACTGATACGATATGCTCGAACATATTTAGGAGGCAAGTATACTAGTCAACTATATATCTCAATCCACGTAAAGTAGTCGTGCGAAGTGCGAATCAAAATGCACTAAGGTTGATCAGACCGTAATACACTGATTCTAAATAGACACTTGTATTAGTGGGATTGATCAGGCCTCACTAACACATATGTCATGAACAAGCCTGATAAAGAGTAAGCTTGCAAAACTAGGCTATAGAATAGCAGCATAAGTCAAGTACAACAAAATTAAGTGCGCTAGATGATGATGAAAGGAGGTACAAATTATTTAAGTTCACAAAATAACACATAATAAGCACAACAGCCAAAGACTCTACAATCTCTATAGTTATAAAAGCATACCAGGTTATTAACAAGTTCAAAATTTCTAGGTTGGGGCTGAGGTCACGGACCAATAGGCACGAGCTAAACAATACTAAAAAAGGTATCTACGAATCACTTACGCGCATTGGCTACTCCCAGAGTCTGCGCGTTCTCCACGGTCATCACGTAAGCTTGTCCGCGTTCTTGAGTAGCAGGACAGTCCCTCACTTGATGTGCTGTTGATCCACAATATAGACAGGCTCCTAGCCTCTTTCTACAAACTCGCCAAATGTGACCTTGTTTATGACAAAAGTCACAAGTGAGAGCTTGTTGGTTCTGTCCTTGAGTCTGGTGTTGGGACGCTGTGGCTCGAGGAAGAGGACGCTGGGTTTGCTGCGAGGCCCTCTGCTGTGGTTGTTGTTGGAATGGGCGTTTGTGGGGTCCCATACTTCCAGTATCTCTCTCCCGCTTTAGTCTATGTCCCATGTCTCTCTCAACACCTTGTGCCACGCTCAAGATTTCTTCGTAGGTACGAACTCGGCTAGTGGTGACAGCAAGGCGAATATCAGGAGATAACCCCTTCTTGAATCTACGGGCTCTATCCTCAGGGGTACGAACCATATATTCTGCAAAGTGGCTCAGTCTGCTAAATTCAGCAGTGTACTCATCAACAGAAAGATTTCCTTGTTCCAGCTTCTCGAATTGACTTTCGAGAGCTTCCCAAGCCACTTCGGGATAGAATTTCTCCTTGAACAGCCTCTTAAAATCCTCCCAAGTTAGCTCAGGAGCAGATAACTGAGGCTCATCTCTAAACCAGGTCCGAGCTATGTCAAATAGTTGCAGGCTTGCAGATTCCACTTTAAGATCATCAGGGACCCGAGCAGTCTTCAGGAGTCGCTCCACATTCTCTATCCATTCATCGGCATAGAGAATACCTTCAGTCCCATAGAATTCTAGGGGTTTAAGGTTTTTGAAGTCCTTGGCACTTCCTGGCCTCTTTTGTGGTGACTCCTGGGAGCGAAGAGCATCCGAAAGGCTAGTTCGTAGCAGGACAGTCTGTTCCTTTTGGGATTCTATAAGTCCCTGGAACACTCCGAGTAGATGTGCCCCATCCATAGTAACTGTCGGAGTAGTTGGAGGCGGAGGGAGCGCAAGAGTTTCAGGCACAGTCTGCTCGGCGGGTTCGGATGTGCCTCCTACGGTATTCCTTGTCTGAACCATTCTGAAAGATTAAGGGATAGGAAGATTAGAATATATTACTTGGAAATCAAGGGCGATAGGAAAATTTTACTAGGAACGATATCGAGATTTGAAATAAAAGATCCTATTCTGTGAATGAGCTTTTCATAAAATCCTCAATCTTATTGCAGGCCTGTTCGGTCCCTAAGTTGAAACCGAACAATTTAGTCGTGGACCTGCATGGGCCACCATAAAAACGTGTCACGACCCGCACCCGGATATTCGGGCACGAGTACGTGGGTACGTCCAGCCTACGCCGCAGTATTGGCGGTAGTACACTGTCTAGGTCATATTCACAGTTAATTAAAATCTAGCTCATTCACAATAATAAATAGGCAAGGATAATAACAGGAAATAGGAATGCTAAGATTTCATAAGATAAATTGTGACAAACAGATCCATAGTTTATTACAGAACCAGAAATTAAATCGGGGACAAACCCGATTACTAAGCTGAAAAAAAATAATAACTAACTGCTAACTACTCCTCAGAAGTAGCCTCCGGAGTAGGAACCTGCTCCTCAAAAGTATCACCTGCTACCTAATAGGGACCAAAATAGGTGGGGGCATAGTCCTCATCATCGCCTAAATCAACGGATCCAGTCAGGAAAGGAGCAAAGTACCAAATGCACAACAAGATTAAACTAAATATTTATGACAAGTAGGAAAGAACTGACTAAACAATCACGATAAGAATATGCACAATAAGTAGTGAATTTAACTAAGAATTAAGCACTAAAAATCAGGAATATAAGTAAAACATGATTAATTGCTATAAACCAGGGACATGAGTAAAACAGGGATATAATGAGACAAGAAAATGCAACTGTAACAAGACAAGAAACTGTGTGTGTGTAATTGTGTATTTAGAATACATAGTCGACATGTAGGGGGTTATAAGGCTAATCAGGCCGTCATAGACGGCTATCAGACATGAATAATCGAGTATCAGGCTGATGGTACAGTCGCGTACCAACAGCTATCAGACATGACAAGGGGAAGGGTAAACCACATGCCTCCTAGTATTCTCCCTTCCGACACGAAAAGCAAGACATGAAATCCAGTATTCTAACACTACATGTAAACATCCAATGGTGCTAGTAGAGCAAGGAACTAATTATCACAATATAAAGAATAAACTTGAAGTGCAGGTACTTGCCTGATGTTTGGATCCCAACTAGAGTTCTATCCTCGGGAAATTTTTAGAAATGTGTCCGGATGCTGAAATAAATATTACCATCATGCTCAGAAGATATCAAATAGATAGAAACGCCTGTCCTTGAGTCCAATTTGGAGACAAGGGCAAAAAACGGTAATTTCGGATCAAAACGGGGTCCGCTTGTGGGCTCGCTTTGCACCAAAAAATGTGTCAGGGTCAAAGGTCTCCAAATTCACCAAACTTAGTGTCAATAGGTCAGGAACGATGATACGAACCCAATGGAACTTCCAGAATTGGATTCCGATGAGCCGATCACAAAATCGCCCGTCGAGTGGGGCCTGTGGGGCCCACGACACGCGATTTCGTCAACGTTCTCAGAATCGAACCAAACTTGGGTCACAGGACCAGCGTATCGCTACGAGTCCGATGGCGCAAGTTTCGTTTCGATCCGACGTGTGTACAGAAGGTTAGGGCGTGATTCAGAAAAGGCGGATACGGGGCGGTGTCCGCGAATACGCGTTGATCCCGGTGTGCACGCACACCCGAATCGACTTCTGCGAAATCCCACACGTCCGTATCAACGAAGCGCACGTATCTGTGAAGACCGCGCGCGACCAAGTCGTCCCGTTTGGCGGGACATACCCAGTTCCGGGGTGAATCGGGTCATTATTTTTCCTATTTTTGGATCGCGGTGTGCGATCACCACAGGATGCGATGCCCCGAGCGGGTTGCACGGGCACCGAGAGGGTCATGCAGGCTTCGCAACGCAATTTACGGAATTGAAAACGGGATAGCGAGGAGAAAGTTACACGTACCTGAACAGGGTCAGAAAACCCAAAGATAACCGTGTCCGACACGTGTCCGACACAGGGGAAAACTATGGTTAGGGTTTGGGGATTCTGGCCGGAGCTGTGGCGGCTCGGGCGGCTCTGCGGCGGGGGGAGGTCGGCCGGGGGCTAGGGCGGCGCCGGCGTTGCTGGCGGAGGCGGCGGCGCGGGCACGGCGAGGCTGCGGCGGATCGGGGCTGACCGGAGTCGGGCGAGGGGGTGACTGTGGCGGGTCGGGGAACGGCGGAGCGGCTCCGGGGCTGCGGGAGGCGGAGGGCTGAGGGCTAGGCGGGTCGGCCGGTGGCGTCAAGGGCGGTCGGGGGGGTTGGTTCTGGCCGGAGGGGGCGGGTCTCGAGGGTTAAATAGGGGAGGAGGCGGTGGCGTGGGGCCGAGGGAGGCGGAGGCGCTCCGGGCGAGGGGGAGGTCGTGGCGAGTGTGGCGCGGCGCTCGCAGCGACGTGCGGAGCGGCGGCCGGCGGATGCGGCGGAGGAGGCGGGGGAGAACGGGTCAGGGGGAGAGGGGAAAACGGATCCGGGCGGGTCGGGTTCAGTCGGGTGGACCCGACCCGACCCGCTAGGCCAACGGGCCGGTTGGGTTTGGGCCGCGGCTGGGCTGGGCCGGGGTTAACTTAATAAAATCTAAATAATAAATAATTAATTAATTAATTAAATAATAATAGTTTTTAGGTATTTTAAAATAGGTCCGGGGTCCAATAAATTCCAGAAAAATTACCCTAAGTCTAGTTTTTCATTTTACACCCAAAAATATTATTTTTATAATATTTTAATATTATTTATTATCAATTAAAAAATTATTTAAAAATTAAAATTCTGATTTTAATTATAGAAAAATTCCCAGAAAATTCCAGAAAATTGTAAAAAAATGCAAGTTTAATATTTTTGAAAATTCAGGGAGTTTACACCTCCGTCTCCTCCGCCTCTCTCTCGTCCCAGCAGTGCCTACGACCTCAGCCCCTCCTCCGGCGAAGCCCCAGCACCCCAGCCCGTCGCCTCGCCGCAGCAGCTCCGCCTGAGCCGCCGTGCCGCCTCCAGCAGAGTCCCGGCCAGCCTTCGCCTGAGCCATCCGACGAGAAGCCGCCAGCGCCGCCACCTCCGCAGCCGTGCAGCCCCTGTGAAGTCTCCGGCCATCGAACCCTAACCCTAGGACACTGTGCAGTGTCGCGGTGTGTCGTGTCGCCTCGCGGACACGAGAAATTCGGTTTTCGCGGAGCCCTGTTCAGGTAGTCTTTTCTCTCTCCTCATCGCCCGTTTTTCGTTCCGTCTGTTGCGACGCGAACCCTGCGTAACCCTCTCGATGCCCGTGCAAACCGCTCGGTATGTCGCGTCCTGTGGCGATCGCGAACTGCGATCCAAAAATAGGAAAATCAACACCCCATTTTCTCCCGGAACTGAGTACGTTCCGCCAAACGGGATGACTTGGTCGCGTGCGGTCTTCATCGAAAGGTGCACGCCGTTAATACGGACGTGCGAGATTTCGCAGAAGTTGATTTGGATGTGCGTGCACACCGAAATCAACGCGTATCCGCCGACAACGCCCCGTATCGGCCTATTCTGGAATACGTTGTAACTTTGTGTACACACGTCGGATCGAAATTAAACTTGCGCCATCGGACTCGTAGCAATACGCTGGTCCTGTGACCCAAGTTTGGATCGATTCTGAGAACGTTGACAAAATCACGTATCGTGGGCCCCGCGGCTCCATTTGACGGACGATTTTGTGATCGGCTCATCGGAATCCAATTCTGGAAGTTCCTTGGGTTCGTATCATCGTTCTGGACTTGTTGACACTAAGTTTGACGAATTTGGAGACCATTGCTTCTGACACGTTTTTGGTGCGAAGCGACCCACATGTGGACCCCGCTTTGACCAAAAACTGTCATTTTTGCCCGTGTCCAAATTGGACTTAAGGACGGGCGTTTCTAGCTATTTGATATTTTCTGAATCTGATGGTGATATTTATTTTAGCAACCGGAGGACTACCAGCAAATCTCGCTGCTGCCAGAGCTAAAGTTAGAGTCAGAACCCCAAGCAAGTGTAACTTGCCAACCTTGCAGTTCTTGTTACATATTTTCTTGACATATTCATATGTTGTACATGCTTAACCTAGGACCGTGTGACTTACTTAGCGTCCGAATAATATTCGGGTGCCAACACCGTACGCGGAGTTGTGTAACGTCACCTAGAGATGGATATCATGACCCTTTACATTCTCGTGCTTGCATTATCAAGTACATTATACCTCAGGACACCTGACACCATTCATGAGACAGAATCTTCCTGAGATATTCATGGTGATTCTGTATAGGATACATGTTTCATGACATATTCCTTATATATGCTTAGATCTTATTATGACTTGTTGCATTAGTTTTGATCTTGCGTGTCATGGACATGAGACGTGTGATTACATTGAGTGGGGAGAGATTTACCATACAAAAGGCTGATTATATATATATATAATACTTTAATGGAAGTGCCTTAGACTCTGACACAGAGCTATGGTACCGTACTGGCCCTTCGAGAGAATATTGCTATAGGTTTCTTCGACACAGATCCTATAGTAGTCTCAGCCCGAGTATGACTAAAACTCTCATTTGCATATCACTTAGCTGCTTATATAGTTTACCCTATTGTTTCATTTATTGCTGCACTGCATTTATTTTGGCATGAGTTATTTTGTACCTTGCTATGTCCCCTGAGAACCTGGATCTGGATCTGGATTATGTCCCCAGGGTTAGCAGAGGATATTTATCCTGAGGTCTACGGAACATGAGCATTAGCAGGAGAAGAACCAGGAACCGAGGACGAGGTGATTGCAGAAGATTTCTCCTGAGTATATGTTTCTTCTATGCTCAGTCTTGTTGCTATTAAAACTCTTTTAATTCTTGTTTAAGTGAACAATTGTAACAGACTTATTATCGGGTTGTTTTCCGATTTTATTTACTTGTGACTGATGATGTTTATTTTCTTTATATTCTGATATTGTGTATTCATTTGTGGATGAGATTAGTAGACCATGATTGTTGTTTTGCAGCTCAAGTACACATTGATGGGTCCATTATTGGGTTTGCCCATTAGTGTGTGCTGCTGGCCATTGCCACGTGTCTAGTCCCTCGATATTTTGGGACTGGGGCGTGACAGGGCATCACTCATAACTTCATCTCGAACGTGAAGGTCCATCGCTTGGGTCTAGCATTGAAAAAAGATTCAAGCAAGATGAATGCGGTCAACTCAATTGCTCGCCTCGTGCAGGGATCGTAGCTAAGGGAGTTCGTATAGTGGTAGGACATTGATTGGGTAGCCAATTTCACTGCTACATCACTGGACAACTTCAAGATGATACTTGGCATGGATTTTCTAATCGCGGCGAATGTGGTTTTGATGCCACACTTAGGAGTCGTCATCTTTATGGAGGAGGATTTCTCGTGCATGATGAGTGTTGCACTAGGTGAGTCATCAAAGAAAAAAATTGTCTCTGTCATTCAGCTCAAGAAGGGTAGCAAAAGGGAAATGGCCTACTTAGCGGTGATCGAGATATAGGAGGACTTCGAGGAGAAGGTCTTCCAAGCAAGACCGATGATGTTGCAAGGGACAAACCTGAGAAGACACTTCCGCAGAGGGAGGTGGATCTTGCTACCAAGCTGGGACAAGGTCAGGAGAAGCATATCGTCGACTGCGAGTTGGCAGATGCGACAAAGATAAGTGTACGGAAGTGGAGTGACTCATACAAGGAGTCGCTCGAGGATCGTGGTGGACGTTCGGGTGGACAGAGTCGCAATAGGACTCGCATGCGTGGAGGTATGGAGGACTACGTGCGCCCACGAGACGAGTGGGATCGACGACCTGATAGCCTGCTCGAGTCTCTTTCTGTGCCGATGAGGGTATGAACCGTAAAAAAAAGATTGCGGTGTGCCAGTTTGCCTTCGATCTTGATGAGAAGATGGGCAAGCATAGGGAGGGCCGCCCAAGAAGGAAAAAGAAGGTACGATATGCGACAACCATGATTACGAAAATGGAAGTCTTATGTAGACTTAATGCACCCGTCAACGAGGACGTCGACAAAACAGGTAGGGGAGAATGTCACGCACAATATTTTTCGGCCCGCAGAGATGGATTTGCATAACCCTCCTCTTATAGGAATTTTGCGGGAAGCTTCAAGAATCCTCCAGAACATGATAGAATAATCTTTACAACTTTTCATTCTAGAGGCTTCCTTTTAAATATTTGGCATTAAGAATAATGTATAGAATATTTTTAGGATTTAGAATAATTCTTAGAATATTCTTTAAAATATTTCTATTTCTGAAGTTTTTTCTAAGCCCTTTGAGGCAATATAAATAAGTGGGAGGCTCATTTGCTCCCCACCACCCAAGTTAGTTGTAAACTCTCTCTAGCATAGTAAAGTTTTCAATATTTCAATCTCTCTTGCTCTACATTTTTTCTTTTTTGCCTTAGCGATCTAGCTAAGCTTTTGGGGGAAGGCTTGTACGGATCTTCAAGGAGGAAGTTTGTGCGACGTACGGAGCAAGAAATAGGCAAAAATACTAAGTTCGTGATAAGTTGATATCATTGTCTAACATGGTTTGCGGCCGATATCAATCCAATACGGCTGATACCGATCTGATACGGTTGATACCGATACAATCTGGCATGTGCCGATCTGATACCAATATTGAACGATACCGACGTTTGGGTCCCTTTTCCAATCAATTCGACAATAAAAATTGATCGAAAAAACCAATTATTAAGGGTGTAAAAATATGTAAATAAAGAAAATTTATTGTAGGTAAACCAATCAGCAAAATTGACTATTATTTCATTCAATTTAAAATGACAAAAAATACTTAAAATTATATCTAGCCATATAAAATATTTTTTTTAAGTTTCACTAATTTATTAATAATTATTCGTTTTTCGATTCCAAAAAAGACGATACTTCTATTCTAAATTATCAAAAACTTATCGTAGGTAAACCAATCAGCAAAATTGACTATTATTTCATTCAATTTAAAACGACAAAATATACTTAAAATATATCTAGATGTATAAAATATTTTTTTAAGTTTTAATAATTTATTAATAATTATTTGTTTTTTGATTCCTAAAGAGACGATACTTCGACCTAAAAATACCGATTTTGTCTCTACCGTCAATTCCAATACTCATAAGAAGAATCTGAACCAAACCTTGCTTTATAAGTGACAAATACAAGAGAAATCTGAGACTATAAAAGAAAAAAAATGCCTACATTCACTAACAACATTCACTAACAACAGTATTTGTATAGACAGAGTACATGCTTATGACACTATACGTACATTCACAAATATTTACATACTCGTCAAACTTTGTAAAAAGGGCCATTAGAGACGAAGTGCCGAGGTATTATTACTAATAACCTGCGGTAAAGAAAAAAGGAAAAAAAAAAAAAACACGAGAAACAGGGAGAACAGTACCTACTATTTACTACTTTACCACCACTCCACTCACAAGACAGGGATGCCCCATTCTAAGCTGGTCCTCCAAAGAACAGCTCTCCCTTCCCAGCTGCTTGTCAGGATGCACTGCCACCTCCTTAGGAGAATGGCATCGGAGCCAGAAGCACGAAAGGCTCGCAAGGGCTGCTTGACCGGCAAACTGCACTCTGTACACCAAGCTTAGTTCAGCCCATACACTGCTGGTTCTACAATCGGGCACGTAGCCATCAAGATCAGGTTTAGTTACCAACACAAAGGAGCTATCGTCGAAAGTCATGAAGTTCCGAGTAGCAACAAGTGCTGGTGAGTTTATAATCGGATAGTTCAAAAAGCTTGATCTCCCGACTTGAATGCGATAGTACTCTTGCACAGCCTGCGCTTCAGAAGACGATCTTTATAGTTAACAAGCATTTTCCCAGCATGAATAATATCCAATCTTTATAGTTAAGACGCCTTGATTGCTCAATTCTGAATATCAACATTTTCTATACAATTAATTTGCCAATGTATTTTCTCCAAAGTTTCAAAACACAATAAACCATGTATTCAATTATGAAGGGGGAAAAAACAATTCCAACCCAATTGTATGTGTTTTTTTCTGGAAATCTTTGTGCTTTGTGTAAAATGTGTGCAATCTTTAAAAAAGTTGGCGTAATGTAACCCCTCAGTGCAAACTTACTAAACAAGGAGTAATAAAGTATTAAAAACCTATAATGACAGGCCTTAGTGATGGTCTGGGCTTCTTGTGCAACAAGGAGCAGAAAGTTAGCGTAATGTAACACCTCAGTGCGTACTTCCTGGACAAGGAGTATAAAGTATGAAAAACCTATAATGACAGGCCTTAGTGGTGATGGTCTGGGCTGCTTGTGCAACAAGGAGCAGATCTCCAAATTTTCCAACACTAATAAAGAGCCGGGAAAAGGTGATAGATGATGAGATGTGCTATAAGGAACCTCAATGTTCTCATAGAAAAGGCCAAAACTTATGGTTGAAATGCAATGCCGATTTTTTTTAAAGGATTTTGTCCATACAGACATAATTCCTGCATAAAACCAGTATGGTTTTTGTCCATACAGACATAATTCACAGCATGCACTAGAAAACAAGAACAGGCTGAAGAAATTAAAAAAAAAACAGCAAAAACCATAAATTGTTGCATCCATGTATCCAACCATGCTTCCAGCACAAAGCCAATAATAACATACAGAATGTACTAGAAAGACCAACTAGAAGACAAATTTTGAAAGCACTACATGGCAGACACCGAAGAACAAATATATAAAGGGGCAAGGGTTGGAGATAGCCACAGCTTGACTATTGACAGCTGTTATTGACAGCTGTTTGGAGACCTAATTTGGAAAAGAAATGGTAGTGAATGAGCAAAAGCCCAACTAAAGTAATCATTAAAGAACAAAGACAGGAAATGCTGGACAATGATGCTCAGTGAACCAAACAACACTGACCTAAAGATAAAAAAATCTTTCAAACGAGATAAATATCTTCATAAACAAAAATATACATAATTCCTCTAGAAAAGACAATTATACAGATAAAAAGTCGTGAAACCATTCGAGTATATGTATATAAGAATATACAACATATAGCTGCTATAGCAGTACACTGTGCCACAGTTGAAAATAAAGAGAATAGGTTTTAATAGACTGCATGAAACAAAACTGACCTAAAGATAAAAATCTTTCAAACAAGATAAATATCTTTCATAAACAAAATTATACATAATTCCTCTAGATTAAACAGGTAAAAACTCTTGAAATCGTTCAAGTATATGTATATACGAATATACATCATAAGCTGCTATAGCAGTTCACTGTGCCACAGTAGAAAACAAAGACCAAGTTTTAAAAGACTGCTGCTATAGTTATGCAGCTAGCTAAAGGTTCAGCATACTGGACCAGTGTTGCAAAATGCACTTGCAAACAAAACAATAGACCTGAAAGAGAGCTACTTCCCTCCAGAAAAATGTCTTACAAGATTATCCATCTTTGTAAAATCAACTTTGCATGAAAAAGAAGGTTACAATTGCCAGACATGAAGAAGGTTGCAAGAACCAACTTGTAAAGACGTGCTAGATAGAGATCACGTGTCACATTTATGATGAGGTATATTCCTTTCTAGTATCTAGTAAATGTAGAATACAACAAATAATCGACAGAAAATAACTTAGAAAACTTTCTTTAGGCTGCAGTCATGGTTTAATATTGGCTGTCAACATGCCTGTTGACCTAGACTTATTTTGGCTATAATTACCTCCCATAATAGATCATATTTGTTAACACTGTATTACATGCATTCATATAGTACTAGTAGACAGGGAAAACAGGAAAATATGGAATAAAAAGAGAGTGCTACTCTTGCTGCTGTTGTTGCTTCTAGTACTAATTAGTGGAAAATATAGCTACCAAAAGCTAGCTCAAGTTACCTGCCACTGTGCAGAAGCTAAACGAACTCGTGGTCTTCTTGATTTGACATAGTCATATGCTTCAGTAGGTGTCATCTGCTTATGTTGCACCTGAAAGAATACATTTTTGGATCATAGATTCTTAGATGATGCACCATGTATCTTCTCATAAATAGAAGTTCTAGTATGGCATACCAGGTAACAAAGAACAATGGTAGTGCTTCGTCCTCTGCCAGCTTTACAGTGAACATATGTTGTTTTACCACAAGATGCATTGTCTTCACAAGGAAAATAAACAATCAAATCATAACAGAAAACAAAATAATGAAAAAAGCGACGTGCAATACGAGTTCTTGTAACATTTCAATTCCAAGGAACAATGGCATCTCAGCTCCATGTAAATGGGACTGCTATTGAAAGAAATGCCTATTGTAGCACAATTAAAGAAGAAATGCCTATTTCAGTAAAGTGACAGTTCCATGGCCTTCATAATTTCTCTTCTAGCTTAATAGATGAGCAAGGTTTGGGCTATATAAGTGACAGCAATACCACCATAAACGTTAGAGAAAGCACCATGCTAAAGTTCCAAAGACAGTGAAAGAATACTCAACATTCTCATTAATTTAAATATACCATTAGTTTGAATTAGAAGTACCTGGTCCTTATGGATAAAATATAGTGATGTGCACAGTGTCTGGAGTTTCAATTTCAAGGAAATGTTGTGAACTTCATGTAAATGGGAATATTATTGGAAAAAAAACATGTAATATAGCACAAATATAGAAGATAAGCAGTAAAAACCAAACGGTTCTGTATCTTCATAACCTTTCACTTCTATATTGAACAGATGAAAGAAGGTTATTCTACAGAAGGGATAGCAGTACCACTGTGAACATTGGGCAAACAATAAGGTTCAAAAGATGGCGGAAGGATACTACTTGGGATACAATATAATACACATTTGATGTCCGATTCAAGTGAAGACATCAATGCAATTTATAAAGCAAACTAGTTTCCATGATTTGCATCAATCTGAGAAGCAAGTCAAAATAAAAGAGGATATCAAATTGACTTTATCCAATTAATGACTTTTGAAGGTTAAGCCCCAAAAAGACTCATCCATTGCCAATTTCTCGATCCCAGTGCAACTTATCCTTTTGGAGCTGACGTAACAAACTATGCGAGCTTAGGCCCTGACTCACCCTCTGAGGACGAACTGTTATCCAAGCTGACCGACCGACAATCCATCAAGTTTCACGAAACCCGTCTTTTTTTATGAAAAGTTTTTGTGCGCTAAGTAGAAAGATGAAACTTCTTCTTTCCTAAATCTCCATTATGATAAACATCTGAAGGGCTTGATAAAGAAAAGAAAAGCACATACTGTGAATGAACTCCACAGCTTTATATATATCTCCGAAAGATGGAGCAAAGCAGTAATCTCTTGTTGGTATCACCAAATGCTCAATTCCATATGCCTAGAATAAGAAAACAGAACTTAGGACTCCAGGTACTTTACTAGAATGATAAGTATCATGAATGGAATTTTACAACAAATAAGAGCTGAAGTAAACAACAGAACTTTGTTATATTGAAGTCTGATAATTTTTGTAGTTATGAGTAAACATTATAAACAAGTAATGTTTTTTTTTTGAACTTGTTATTTTTTGTAGAATGATAAGAATCATGAATTGAAATTTTACAACAAATAAGATGATATTTTTTGTGAAATAAACAACAGAACTTGTTCATATGTCTGCACAACAGAGATTGTTACTGATTTAGAGTAATAAAAATAAATTCACATGATAGGGTATTTTTAAAACTCAGAAAATGTTTAATTCTGCCTCGATTATAGTCCCCTCCTCCCACCCACCAACCGACCCAAACTCAGAAAATGTTTAATTCTGTGTAAACTGTGTCTGTTGAAACTTTTACTTGCTTCATTCATTATGAATACAATTTAAAGAGTTATACAGTAAAAACATTTGCCACTACTTTTTACATTGACTGATCAAAGTTCATTTGCCCACTACTTTTTACATTGACTGATCAAAGTTCACAACTTCTAAACTACTAAGCTTCACAGTTCATGCAGGCAAGCTATTGACTCCTCATTCTTCCATCTCTTCCCCAATAATCGAATAATCGATGCATACATGCAATGGCAACTTTTAAACAAGATCATAGAGATGCCAAGTGGATATACGAATAAGAAAACTCACAATATATAGTGAAGTAGGCACCAATGTCTCATAAGGTTCATTTAAAGTGATTACACCAGAGACACCAAGTTGTTTCAAGCAAGGAACATCACTTGGGAATGGAACTGCACCTAGCAGCAAAAACTGGAAGCGAAATGTGTTAGTACAAAGTGATTAATAGAAAGAGCCATCACTCTATCAATATAAACATTCTGAAAGGGAACCACTTGTTAAAACAAAACAAAAAAAGTTAGTCAACAATACATTTAGATGCAGAGAAAGCCTCAACACATTCTCCTTACTTCAAGTTCATTTTTAAAATTTAGTTCAGTTTGTCAAAATCACATTGTTACACGTAGTTCTGGTATTGACAGGAAACAGTTGCAACTGATATGCCCCAGCGAGTGTGGGCGGGCCTATGTGCAGTTGTTCATGAGGAATACAATTAAATAAGCCACGACGCTCAGTTCAAGTATAACTACAATGTCCCTTTTCTCCTCGTCCATTTTCTACATAAAAATGGAGAAAATATTATCCTCCTTTTGAATAGAAAAATATTAAATTAAATAAGAAAGAAAATATATAAGAAACGTAAAGAGGACCTGGCATGCCAAGATGAAAAGGAAAAAACCACTCCACAATGCAATAAAACAGGGTACGGTATTAAAAAAAAATGTTAGGGGTGTATTATAGGTCACATAACAAGAAGCCAACCTATGCTGTTAGTATCTTACGATACATAGCTTACTCTTATGATATAAGGTAATGATATATTACCATTTCATTACGTATAGGTTGATCCGATCCTATACATATAAGTTAACGTAGTAGTATCGCTTTTTTACTTGAGCTATGTAATATATACTTAAGAATCTGGATGCCGAACTAGACACACCTGTAAAGATGAATTAAATAAAAATCTATGAGAAAATTATAATAAATCATGTCCATATATGAATTTAGAAGTAAAGACCTAAACTCCCAGAGTACATGTATCATACTATATATGATACACGATAGACGATACACTATACGAGGCAAGCAAAACGATACATGCTATGTATCACGAGTTGACAACCTAGCATCACATTAGAAAGAATCCATGTGTCTAAAAAGGGAAAGGCATAGTCGACAATATCCCATAATTGTTGTTCTTAGTCTTAACTTGTGTGATGATTGCAAATTTCGGCCTAGTTTCAAACAAGCCTCTTTAAAAGAGTTCCACATTATCAACATCCGCATGTCTCTAGAGCAAGAAAGTATCCTAGTTATCACAATCGGTGTTGTTAAAGGCACCGTCCAGGCGCGTCTAGGCACCCAAAACGATGTTTCATCGCCTAGTCCAAAGGCAGGCAAGGTATCTTCTCTAGGCGACGCGTAGGCGAGAAAGGCGTCAAAGACGAGATTAGGAAAATGGGTAATTGGACGAGCCTAGGTATGGTGGGTATTTTATACAGCTTTTTTGGACTTTGTTTATTTTTTTTTTAAATAAATTGTATGGGCTTATTTGGTTTTATTGGTTTTTAAAGTTGCATTATTAAGTTTTAAATGCCCAATAGAGTCTTTTTAAGTTTTAACACTATAAGTTACTGACTAAATAGATATAAATTAAAAGAAAAGATATTGAGTAGGATGATGATTTCATTTTCGATGATGATAATGTTTAGGATGATCTCTTAGACTTATATGATGAAGATGAATGATGGATGATTGCGCAGGAAGAAGAACGATTCGTTAAGTCATTTAGGAATGTGAAACATTGGCTCGTTGATTATCTTATGTTTGCTTTTCAATTAGTACAATTCGTCTTCTATCATAATGACTTATGTGAGATTTTTTTTTTAACATTAATTTGTAATTTAGTATTATTTTTTACTCTTTTCTTTAATTTATTGTTTAAAAACTCAAGTTTGATGAATGTTTAGGAATATATGGCATGTTTGTATAACCTAAGTACCTAACATGAACTACAAAAGTGATAAAATGTGTTATGAAGATGGAATTTGAGAAACTGTCCATGTGGTGCTTTGCTTATCTGGGTGAGGCTAGGCGTGCTTAGGCACTCCCAGGGGATGAGACGATAAGGCGAGATGGCTCGCCTAGGAGCGCCTAGAGACTTTTAAAACACTTATCACAATACAATAGTCCAATCTCCTGCTCACAAGATACACGACCACCACCTTAGTACAATACCCTCTTATCAAGAGGATCAAATTCCGTCTCCATCTGAAATACTCATATAGAGCCCAACTTAATTAAGAAGTGTTAAAAACAGAAAACAAATTTGTTGGCTCCCCCCTAAAGTTCAGAGTTCCATTTCTATTCCGACTTCCTAATTTGCTACCAAATCTGTAATTCTCTTTTTACCTACTTAATTTGTAGTGTTTATTCACTACTTCTATAGTTTCCATTTATTGCTTCTACGTTAGGTCAAAAAAATATGTGACCACTGCATATGGTCCATAATAGAGCGGTAAGGATTCTGATACCTTTTTGTGATGATAACAGTTGCACTACTCACTTATGTCAAAATTAATGCTAAGATAGAACTTTAGATCATGTCAGAAACAGTAAGTAATGTTATACTGCCTTGAATACTTCCAGGTTGTGCATTAGTGCACAATGGCACAATAAGCATCCAACACTAATCAAAGATACTAAGCTGCTTGCACTGTTCAGGATCTCCATTAGTTGCTTCAAACCACAATGTTCAAACTTAAACAACAGTGCAATCTGTAGATCTTATTTCAAGCCATAACCCATTATGCAATATGAAGATATACCATGCCATATACAAGGAAACCATTACATAAATATATGTACGCAACACAATGTGTAACTGAACTGTTTCATATTGTAGTGACTTTAAACATTTTTGGATATAAAAACCATAAAATTAACAAGCAAAATAACTTAAGGGTGTTCCAATACCACGAGAATCCCTCTCATGCAGAGTGAGGAGGCTCAAAATGTCTGCATTCTTACCCCCATATATATTGGAGGTTGTTTCGCGACTAGAATCTACATCCTCTAGAAGCAAGCAACAACCCTTATTCTAACACACCTAAATGGAATGTAAGATACCATTTTTTTGATCAAATTGATGGTTTCAAGCATTTGGTGAAACATCTCAAGTACTTACTTTTTAGGAGCAGTCACTCTCAAAAACACACAAATACACATTCGTATACATTTTGTCATCGCCGGGAAACCTCCAAATTCTTCCCTCTGCCATTTTAACTTACCCTTCACCCTCGCCACCAAAGAACTCTTTTTTATCCACTTCCATCATCTTCATCCCATAGCATTTTATTGGAATAGAAAACGAACAACCTGTGAAAGTGGCAGGAAACAGGATATCCTCGTAAAAGGAAAAATGGCATTTTGGACTAAACTCCCAAGTTTGAAGGTGCAGATGAATTGAATGCGTTGTTTGCTCAAATGAACTTCATGATGAACTCCAAATTAGAAGGAGAGCGAAGTAAGACCGCAAGGTGTCCAAAAGAAAAAGAAAAAAAACTTCCGTCAACGATTCATCAATGCTCCATTTTAACTTACCCTTCATCTCGCTACCAAAGAACTTCTCTTTTTTACCCATTTCCATCATCTTCATCGCCTAGCACTTTATCAGAATATAATACGAAGAAAATGAACCACCTGTGAAAGTGGCACGAAAGAGGATATCCTCGTAAAAGAAAAAAAAAATGACATTTTGGACTAAATTTCCAAGTTTGAAGGTGCAAATGAATTGAATGCATTGTTTGCTCATATGACCTTCATCATGAACTCCAAATTAGAAAACGAGCAAACTAAGACTGCGAGGTGTCCAAAAGAAAAAAAAGTCTTCCGTCAACACTTCATCAATGCCATATGAGCGCTTTCAGCAAGTATAAGAAACAAATCTATGGTGAATATTTTCAATCGGGTACCAACTGCTTGGATGTGTTTGAAAACCTCGAGATGAATAGACTCTTGCAGATTTTTTTTTTTTTACAGGAAATCCCTTCCTTCACTAATTATTTTCACAAATCTCCATCCTTTTTGCCAAATTAATAAAACCTGAATGGCCGAGTCACGCCGACACGTATTTGACACGACACACTACAAAATACACTAGGACACACCTAAATCAATGCCATGTCTGTGCTGCCATGCTCTAGTCGTGTCGTATCCTAACTATTTCAACAGTAAAATCATATAATTGTATCGATCGACCACAAAAATAGTAAATTGAAGAGGAAGGGATGACCTCATCGACGGGATCCCACCAGCGGAACTCCGCCTGGATCTTGTTCCTCACGACGTTGTACAGCAGGGTCGGATAGAACAGGAACCGGGCGCCGACGCCGACCGCGACCCTCTTCGTGCCGGAAAGCCCTAATTTCTCCGCCGAGATCCGCTCCTCCTCGCCGATCCCTGGACCCCCTTCCTCCAATTCCTCGATATGCATTCCTAATGCCCTAATTTCCGCCGATCCGATCTGAAAATTGGGAGATTTGGGGAAGAAAATTCATATGGAGAGAGAGAGGGGGAGAGAGGTGAATTTGGGGGAAGATCAAGAAACCCTAGATTTTTTGGTATGGACGAGAGTTGCAGATGGTGGAGAATTCCTGCAGTTGAAGCTATGAATCACTTGCTTGGCGTGGATGGGGATCACGGAAGAAGCAATCTCACACACAAAAAAAAAAATGGAACTTTTTTATTATTTGTTTGCGTCACTTTTTTCTTTATTAACAATAAACAATAGTGGGGATAGAGAGGAAACGGGAAAGAACCTTCCCACCAACGGTCACACCGAGTAACCGTCACACCAGAGTAGATAAGGTTTTATTAAATGAAAGATTTTTTTTTAAAACTTTTTTTATTAATTTTTATTTTTTTTGGGCCATTGAAAAAAATACAACCGATGAGGAGATTTGACAGTCTTATACATTTTTTTTCAGATTTTTGACGATATGTACAAAACTTTGTGCAGACGATACGTACAAAATTTTGTGTACGTTGCGTTGTATGTCATTTGGGTCCACTATCCCATATTTCCTTCGCGGTTTGATCTCGAGACCATCCGTCTAGTCAAGAAGGTTATATCTCTTCTCACTGACCACAATAGTAAGTTGAGTTCGGTACTTATACATATTCAGATTTATAAAATTTTAACAGTCATAAGCATAACAAAGACTGTCAAAATTGTAATGTCTCATAACACTGTGTTGTGCCTTAGCAATGATATTTTTTTACTCCACAAAACTTATTATCTGTTTAGAGGTAAAGTAGCAGTCGGTAGGTTCTGGCCATGTCATAACTAGACCCGTTTAAGTCAAATATGAATATAACAACGTGTATATTTTTTTGTATACTATTGTTTCGTTTAAGTTAGTCACAATCTTAATATTTTTCTCTTTCAACCGTGATGCAATTTGGAGGGGACTAAGGAGGAAGGAGAAATGGTAAATAAGAGGAGAATGCAACATTAAACTCACTCATGTGGTAGGATGATGAAGACGAAAAGACGAACACGACCTTCGTAAGTGGTGGTTTGGAAGTTGAAGAAGAAGAAGAAGAAGAAGAAGAAGAAAGTGGACGAGAAGAAGAAAAAAAAATTTTGTTTGAAGTCTTAATAAATAAGAAAGAATGAACCAGGATTTTAAGTGGGGTATTATAAAAGGAGGACAAATTTTTAGTATATTTGTTTAGTTTAGGAGGCTTTTCTTTTTTAAGTTTTTTAACAAATATAACATTGTAAAATACTAGAGACAAGTTAATTGTTATGATTATTTTCGTGTTAGAGAATTGAAGTTTTAGTCTTTCTTATCTTGGGTAGTTGGTTTTCAGACACCTACGTTTTGTTGCTGGGAGGTAGAAGGTGGTATATTTTTGGAATTGTTGACCTATATTAAATATGCACTTCAACATTTTAGATAACTTATATTGATGGATCTCTCTCTCTCTCTCTCTCCTCTCCTCTCTCTCTCTCTCTCTCTCTCTCTCTCTCATTTGTTATTCAATTGTGTTAATTTTGTTTCTCCTAGAATTTGTTTGTTGTTTTACCACAAATGGTGGTCAAGAGATCACCCCAACTTAATTAATTTATTTTAGAACGTAGAAACCATTACAACAAGTACGAACAAATATCGCAAAGTAATATTCAGTGATGAACAGATGAGGCATTCATATCCCTAAGCCACATTTCCTCCGAGAGCAGCTTAGCAAAGCGAACGAGCTCTTGTTCGTTGGTAATGACACCTCCGATAACTTCCTCGAGTATATACGTGTCCATGTTCATCCGCGAGGCCTTCTTCTTCAAGAGCTTATTTCCAATTTCGAGTAAGCTTGTCAAGTTCTCCTTGCTGGAGTTGTTGACCGCTGATAACTTTTTGGACACGGTATCGTCCTGCATATATATTTTTCACATTTGTTAGTACATGAAATTTTATATTTATACTAATATATAACTAAAATACTAGGTGTATTATTAATTTTTTTTGGTGTTCAAATGAGAGGTTCTATCATTAATATTTTGGTGTAACACTTTTTTGTCTAAAAATATTATTATTCATGGATAAAAAAAAGTCATTTATTTACCAAATAACTCAAATTTTTATACTAATTGTCCCGAACTCTAGTGTATATATGTAAAATAGAATTTAGTTGTTTGGTTTTTGCAGGTACCTACGTAAATACGAAGATAGTTCCTCTCACATTGTTGAGCTTGGAAGAGAATAGAGAAGTTGATATCCACCACATCGTTGCCAGTTTCTAAGAAGAAACGTACTGGAGGGTCATCGTTGTCTTTGTATAGCCACCCTAGAAGACTTCATTCAGCAAGCTCTTTCATGCTGAGCTTCCCCCCGATCATGGTCGTCCTTGTAACGACCTGCTTTGCTCAGTTCAGTAAAGATGAAGCATTGGCACAATGACGTTCAGACTTGGAATTTTGGCTTGTTCAGAGGCGTGCTCGGAGTCACGCTCGGTCGAGATTAACCCTCGTTCAGGTGGGTGGCTCCGATAAACCTGTCTTTGCTCGACCGTCACACTTAATAAAATGGAATGTACATGCTAGTTGCTAGGCAAATAACCTGATGCATGCTAATAAAAGAAGTGAACCAACCTAGCTAAGTAAATAATCTCACTATTTATCAGTTGCATAGAACATGGAGAGTAAATCAGCTACTAAAAATGGAAACTCGCACTACTACTTTATACTTGTGCAGTAGAATTCTCATATTTCAAGTAGACTATGTTGCATGATCTTTATAGTACTTAACTTTACACTATTAAAATACTTGTCACATAGTTTATATCACAGTTTTGAATCACTTCACATAATATAGTCCACTCAGTTGAGACAGAAAGACTATTAAAATAGTTATTCTGAGTTAAAGATGGAAACATGGAAAGTTTCAGGATCTTTAGATCGCCAAGGCAGTCCCCGGACCGGGAGTTGCATAAAGACAGTGAAGTGGAAGGAAGAGATGGCTCGGGGAGCCTAGTAAAGTTTGAGATTTAAAGAAATATTGAGCAGATAGAATGAAGAAGAGGAGACTTGCATGGTCGCGAACAACTTATGCACAAGGTACCATGGTTCCTGTGAACAGTCGCTGGAACACTGAGACCGATTTGCCCCGGACGAAACTTAGATAGCATGAGTGATTTGGGAGCTTGTAGTGGGGCTCGCTACCCACACTGCAAGGATCGTCGTCTAACCAGCTATAGTCCAGGATGGATTATGGTGCCAGTGACCTTCACTTCATATAGATTAAGTTGTCTTTGTTAGCGGCAATCCATGCGCATGTCGTTAGTTATTGTCATGACCCACACCCGATATAGGGGTACGAGTACGCGGGTACGTCCACCCTACGCTGCAGCATCGGCGATAGAATATTGTCTATGTCACAATACTATCTAGTCAATCTTACAGAACTAAAGCACGATATAACAATATAATATGAAATACTCAACCACAGAACTAAAGCACGATAAGATATCGAAAGAATAAACCAAACACAAAGTCTAAACAATAATATAATGTAACTTCAAACAATAACATCCAAGTCTCAATATATGCCGGAAACAAATCCGGTACCAAAATCTGCAAAAAAAGGAACTAGCTAATATAACTAGTGATTCCAGCTAGACCTCCCGACAATCACACCTGAGCTACAAGGTCCAAGACTGCAGCTACTCTCCATGCGGTCCGTAATATGTCGGATACCAGTCCTCTAAGTCGCAGTCTGAAAAATATATCCAGTCAGGATTGGAGCAAAGTACAACCCGATAATAGTTTCAATTAATTGACAAGGACTATAAAACAATAAAATAGATGATGCTATATACTGAGAGAAAATAATAAATAGATGCGATGGCAAATGGTAAAGGAAACAGGCAATGTAAGCAATAAGGTATGGCCAGTGCATATGTGAAATAAAAGAGAAAGGAATTACAATATCAGATTCAAGGCAATATGATCTATGGAACTGAAAATGAAGAACTGCAGCTATTCTAAGTATTTAAAATACTAGTTTCGATATGTGATCGGCTTGGAAACTTGTACAATAGCTATTTGGCCTGGCTAATCATACGTGAGGTGTATGATTAACACAAACAATGTTTTACAATTTACAATAGGAATATGATCACATTTCTTACTAGCAATTTTTTCTGCCCCAACTAGTATAGTGGATCCAACCATGACACGTTACGATACACGATCATTGTCCAATAATAATACCATGTACAATATCTAATATCAATATCGTGTACGATGTTAACACGATAACCATTGTAACATCTCATGACTGATTATCAAAGCTACATACTAGTCCGTCTACCATAGTGTCAAGATTCATATATAATATTTCTAAGTACTTGAATTATAGAAATTATCAAATAATGGAAACTATTAGAGAATGTACTCGTCTGCCGTCCAGAGCAATGAATGTCAAACTGCGTTCGAACTGGTGTCACGCAGACCTATATATAAAATATTACATTAATACAAGGTGTTGAAAATAAAATTAAGTTAAACTAGTTCAATTCTAGGCCATGAAGCCAATTCTAAGTCAAACTAGGTCCAAATAGTCAAACTAAGTCAACTCAAAGTCAAACTAGTCAAACTTGGTCAATTCTAGGTATTCTAGGTCAGTACCTTGCTAATAATAGACTATACTAACTAATACCAAGTTTTACTGGTCAACACTAGTCTTATACTAACTAATATCAGACTATATTAACTAATACACTAGCTAATATTAGTTATATTAACTAGTAGCACTAAGTATCAACTAGTTAGACTATAGACTTATAGGTAATAACATATATACCTTACCTATCTAGCATCAATATCCTAATCTTGGTATCTTGCCTATAATTACCTTAATACAATTTACCTATCTAAACATTACTCTACCTTAGCTAACCCAAGACACTAGTCAATGCCTTAATACTAAACTCAAGATACTCACTAACTAGTGCCTTTGCTACCTTGTCTATCAATATCTTGGCATTGTAATTGCCTATGCACTTAATACCACAATACTTGATACATTTTCTAACATACCCCGTCATATGTTACTATAATATTAGATAATCCTCAATCCTGGAGCACATACTCCTTCTTACCTCCATACTGCCATACTCATATATATATATACCAATGCATCATTTGGTATCACAGCACCCTATCATTTGCTCCCACTACTGATACCACAACTTGCTCTTCCAGTTTTTAACTTGCACAACTACTAAACTTATTCGCCAGCCACATGTAGACCTGCTACACTAATTTGGCTAATATAGCACCTGGCATCATGTGCCAAGCCCTGAATTCGTTCCCAACTGCTGTTGTGTTATCCCAGGATCTACCTTTACTTGCTGAACACCAATATCTCATTTGCAGTCATGAACATGCTACACTTGGCTCTGACTAAACACTCATCAACACCCTATTACACATACATCGGATACCAACTGACACCTACATGGATATTTCACAGACATGCCCATCCATATTTGCATTAGTGCACTGCACTAAATACAGATGTCTCAGACCCAACCCCATCTCACTGCTGTTACTGGCCTAACCCACATGTTGCAGTGCAAAACCTCACTACACAACCCCATTACCCAAGCTCCAATCCCCTCTGAGCCACATACACCCTAAAGCCACATTCCTATACCCTATACTGATATTATAAACACATACACTCTGTAACCCCCCTGATTTTTCAGAAATTTTTTAATTTAGAATTTTCATAATTTTCTGTAATTTTCTAGGATTTTCAAGAATTTATTTTAGATTCAAATATAATTAAAAATATCCCAAACTTTTATTTTATGTTCTAAATAATAAAATATATTTTCTAGAAGTTTTTGGGAATTTTCTGAGTATTTTTAGTATTTATTGGGAGTTATTTAGGCTAAAACTAATTTTTAGGACTTGTAGAATTTATTGTGCAAGTCCAGGAATATAGAATGGACCCACGTTATTTTTTAAGGTTTATAATATTATTATATATTTTCTGAAATAATTTCAGAATTTTTGGAATAATGTTAGTATTTATTTTTAGTTTTATGGTAAAACTAATTTTTAGAGCTTCTCCTAATTATAGTAGGAAATCTATGAATATATAATTGTCCCAAACATTTTTCTAAGATTTTTAGGTTCAAAATATATTTTCTGTAATTTTTCCAGATTTTTATGATTATTTTTAATGTTTAATTTGAGTTATTTAGATTTAAAACGACTTAAATAATGTTTTGATAAAGGCAAATCAAAAAAATAAATAATATAATCAAAACCATCCAATCAAATCATGACACGTGTCACTCTATCAACTTTCATTCAGCCGCTCAACATCCCTATATATATATATATATTATTATAACCCTAATTATCCTATTATTTTTAGAGAGAGAGATTTTGGAGAATTGTCATCTAGGGTTCCTTCATCTTCCAGAAGCCATTGCGCATAGCTCCGGACTCCAAACGTGGCCTAGTTTCTTGCGTTAGAACGATATTGAGGTTAGATTTCTGATTATATAATTTGTTTTATGAAATTATGAGTATTAAATTCTGGAAAACTCGTAGAGCACAGCATGTCCGAAAATAGACGTGTTTTAATGTTTTCGCGATTTCGGGAGAACCAGGAATCAGAATCATGAACCGTTTAAAGTTTCGGAAAGCTAATGTTGAGATCATTGACATATGTTTTTCTCAAAATTTAATTCGATGTATTTTCATACTGTTAATTCTGTAGAACTTCTAGGTTAGAATTTAACCATCGGTGCACGATACGGAACTTGTAGGTGCCATAATTCCCAAACGAATTTGAATTTGGATGAGCCGTAAATTTCAGCATATTTTTGATGATGAAATCTACAGGAAATCATGCATGAAAGTTAAGTTTGTGTCGGTTGACTTTTTGGTCAACAGATCGCCTCGATTTGCGTGCCATGAGTCTCGAGTTGATAAAATTCAGTTCCTTTGGACAAAATTTAGGAATTAACCTAAAAATTAGAATAATAAGATTAAAATAGGATTTTAGAGTAATTATTCTAGAATTAAATGTGTTAAAATAAATTATCTTTTGACATGGTAAATTGTAATACATAGGCTATTTGGACTGTGACTTGGACTCTGATTCATACCAGCAGCAGGACCCTAGGCAAGTATACCTTGCCAAACCCTACAGTTTTTGCTACTTATTTCTTGACTTATTTATACATTGTCGTGCAAGATACCTTACCAACTCTTGCACATTATTTGCATGCTTTCCTTTTCAGTTGTTACTTTCTTGTCGTATATAGTTTCTTGATGCGCTTTTCATATTTGATTTGTTCCTACTGCTATAGTCTTATTTTCTCGTTTTACGTGCATGTACATTATTTGCTCTTTTTTATGGATCACTAATTGTTCCATAGACATATTGTGATGGTATATGTTTACTCTACGCTTCCTTGAGTTGACTCGGTTGGTTTCTTTAGTTCCTAGATGATCGTTATTAGGCATTGACTATACTTGAGCATTCTCGACTATGAGTACCCATTGTGCTATGATAGAGACTTGTTTATTTGACCACCTCATTCGTGAGCTCCCATAGGGCGGCGAAAGAGCTATACTATAGATTGGGAGTCCCCATTGGCCTACTTTCTATAGGACCGTGATCTCCCATTGAGTTGCGGTTATCCCGATTGCTTGTAGTCATGTTTGATAGAACCATCGGCATGCCACCATCTTAGATGTAGTAATTTCTCGTGTCTTATTTGCTTCTCTTATGTTTATTTTCTGGTCTATCTTGCATGTTCATTTACTGTACTTTTGGCTCATATTCTTTTGTATCTTGTTACGTCCCGCTAAGGACCTGGTTTTGTTCTCCAGATTTAGCAGATGAGGAGTACCCACAGCTTTACGGATCAACACCAGACGAGGGTACGATAGCAGTTGATGGCCCTGCTTATACTTAGTTACTTTCTAGTATGTTTTAGTTATATTTCCTTGTCTCTATTTTCCATTTATCGGTAGTGGATTTGTCTCCACCCGACTTAGTATTATTTCTTGCTGGATATTCGACAGTATCTTTACTTCAGCATTTATTCCAGTTTGCTATTTAGTTCATATACTGTTCTTATGGATGAGATTAGTATAGACTGTGACTTGTATCATTGGACCTACTTATTGTTATATTATAGCTTAAGCATGCCCCGATGGATCTATTAAATTGGGTTTGTCCATCGGTGTGTGCTGCTGGCCATTGCCACACGTCCGGTCCCTTGGTATTTTGGGACTGGGGCGTGACACACTCAATCTAAACTCTGATACACCCTTGTAGACTGGGTACCCACATCTTAAGCATACTTTACCAATGCTAAGAAAATTCTGAAACTTACATCTCCAAGTATCTACTCATCCTGTTGATACCCAATATCAAGGAACTTGTATCACATAACTATTTCCACACCACACTATACTTAATACACACTCACTTAGTGTAACGCCCCGCAACCGCACAGTGCGTTACGCTGAGTCGGATTGAATAAAACAATAGCTGGTTACATTTGATTTGTTGGATTTTGGGAAAAAGTATTGATTGAGTTGGTTTCATGTGCAGATGGCTAGCGGAGTTCGATGGGAATCAGGTGTTCGTTCATAACAGTACTGAGATAGCTGGATTGGAGCGATAATGCCGTCTTCCTTAGTCCGATCGGTCGGATGATTTGGAGAGCACGACATGCTCACACGGTCATACCAATTGAGTAGATCATACTTTGCATCGGACCACGGGTTCAAGGGATCGGCCGTATCGGCATGACAGGATACTTAGCGAAATCAAACATTGTGAGTGGGCTCTTTCCCTTTTTCTCTACTCCTTCATGCCTAATAATATGGAAAATACGTAAAGGCTTGAACACTTGGACTGGAACTTGGGAATCACTACACTGAGGCGTGCATAGAGTGTACGATGTTTGCTTGGATAGGATTGTGGCTTGAATTGGTTTTCGCGGTTGGGTTAGTTGAGCTAGAGTTGGATTATACACTTGGGGTAGTTGGTTGAATAATTAGAATTATGCTTGGACAGTTGGAATTATACATCTTGGTTGGAACATCGAGAATTCGGGCGAGCGAGCGTGCATCCGTTCACGAGTATCATTTGGGCGCTTTGTCTTGCAAAGCGAGCAGTTGTGGTTCAAAATCGAACAACTGCATCGGCGAGGGCATTGTGCCACTGTTGCGGCATTGTGCCACGGGTTTGTTCTGAGCGTGGGGTGTTGCACCCAATTTGAAATACTGTGTTAAGAAGTGGCATTGTGCCTATGGGATAACTTGAGATTTGGTGCCTTGGGATATATGTTGGGAAATGGTTATTGGATATCTTGGTTATGGATCTTTGGTTGGATATTTTGGTTGGATATTTGGTTGAATGAGTCTTGGATCGCTTGGTGGGACAAGAATGTTTGATCATCTCGTCATACCTACTTGGTGTCTGCATGTCACGGACAACCTGTATTGCACAGGATTTGGTTTCCTAGAACGGGATGAGGCTCCGGGGCACCGGGACCGTTCTGCCATGGAGGAGACAAGGGTAACGCGTCTTGGGCGCCGTGTCGGTAGTTCGTTACGATACCAGAGGGGGATACCCATGGCTGGATCGAGTAGAACTGCCTATTGATTAGTCCGATTAATGTCCTTTATGGCTTGGCCAGTGACTTCATATAGATAAGTGTTGGCTTGCTTTTCTTTGGTTGGTTTATGCTTCGTGTAGGCGCGGACACCTTGCCTCGGCAAGAGTGTGTACTTTGAGATTGGATTGTAATTTTTGGGTTGAGGGATGGATATTGAGGCTTGGTTGATGGTTCGATATGGTATCGTGTTGCTTGGGCTTGAGTAGGACGGTTTACATGCTAGTTTCCTTCGAGTTGGTTATGTATTGCTTGTCGATTAGATTGAGTTAAATGCTTGCATGCTTAAACTACTTTATAGCTTTCCTTAACATGTCATCCCTATGCCATGAAATGAATCTAGGATTCAACTAGAAATATCACCATATAACTGTTTGCATTCACTATTTACTTAGTGTCGGCTTAGACGAGTGGGTTACCCCGCTCACCAGTACGACTGTGTACTGACCCACATTTGTGGGCATTATTTCTGGTACGCAGGTGTAGTGGCGCTGCTTGGATATACGAGACATGATGTATGAACTGTAAGTACCTTTGTGGGCTAGAGAAAGAGCAAGAGTATTGCATCACCTTTGAGACAATCGCCTTCGTGGCATTTCATTTGGACCCTATCGAGAGCTTCACTGCATATACTCTGATGTGTGCTTGGTACACAATACTTGACTTTCGTTGTAACTTTGTCGTTTCGATGATAAATTTGGTATTTGACAACATCGCCTTGTACGAGTGCAACTCCAGGCTCGTACGGCATCACGTCCCGATGAGAACGATTGTCCTGCGGAGAGCTGTAATGTAGTGATTCACGTTCAGCAGGGACTATTGAGCTTACGGGAGATTTGGGGCATGATATATTGGTATCAGAGCACCTGATTCATTTTCTCGGACTTGGTCCTTCGCTTCATCACAAACTCTAAATAGCTTTCGCGTGTCGTTTAGCTCTTGGCTCTACTCGGTGCCGCATTGGATGTTTCATGCAATAAATCTATAAATTGCTGGTTGTGGCTACATATTATGCTTCGTTGGGTTACTTTTGTTGGTTTTCGTTAGATCGCTTAACATCGTTAGGCGTTGTTGCATTCGTGCAGCAAGTTGGGTGGCGTTGTTGCATTTGTGCAGCAGGTTGAGAGCTGTCGCTGGGTTGGCTTGACTTGTCGTTCAGGGAGTTTTTGATTGCATTAGTGGATCAGTTGGTTGGCATACGAGATTGGTTATACGGCATAATGTGAGTAAAAGCATTGGATTTGAGAATGGATCGTTGCACGAGTTGCTCGTGTAGCAAAATTATTGGACGGAGTTTGAATTTTGGCTGGGTGAATCACAGAGAGCGTTGCACGAGTTGCTCGTGTGGCGCACCGGTTGAGCAGGTTTGAGTTTGGCTTGGGAATATTAGGATAGTGTTGCACGAGTTGCTCGTGTGGCGCACCGGTTGAGCAAGTTTGAGTTTGGCTTGGGAATATTAGGATAGTGTTGCACGAGTTGCTCGTACAACAAATCTATGGAACAATTGGATTTTTGGTTGGATTATTTGGAAGAGAGCTCGATGCACGGGATTGCTCGTGTTGCGTAAGTATCAGACGGTGAGAATAGTTGGAAGTATTGAGAACGGGATATAGCACGAGTTGCATCGCGAGATTGATGGAAATAGTTGGATAATTCAGGCATTGGCTGAGTTTTATGTCAGATTTAAGTTGGAGATGGCAGGATCACACATAAGGGGTGGCTTGAACGGATCTTGGATCAGTGCAAGAAATCGTAATACGAGTAGCGACTTGATTTAGAGTGCTATATGGGATACCACATAGTGAAGAAGGCATTAAAATATTTTGGTTAGACATCAATGGGAATTGCCTCAACGGACTCGGGTAACAGGAATATAAGTTGGTTAGTGCACATCGACTGAGTTAAAAAGAATAAAAATAAAGCAAAAGAATATTGAGTTGAGCATATCAAGAACGAACTTGTGCAAATAGAAGTATCGTTGGACTTGACAGATGGACGAGATCGGAACGAACAGTTGGGAGACGCTTGAGTGAAGCGATGGATTAATTGAAGGATAAGCGAGCACGGACTACGATTTTGGCCAACACATTTGAGCTGTTGGTTGAGCAATGAAATATGATCTTGGTTTGGAGGGGCAATACGATGGTTTCATACGAACTTGAAGGATTTTGGATATTGCTGCTCGAGAAGTTGACTCAGGTTTAGCGGAAGTAGAATTTTAGGCAAAATGGTGCAACAAGGGTAGACAGATTCTCTGGAAGACGTGAACGGATTAAGGCAACAACTGAAGGCAAAGATTGTGGCGGACAGACTTTTAAAGATAGCTAAATATGGGAGCAACAATTGAGCAAATCACTGTGCTGCTCGAGTAAGTTGGACGTACATTGTGGGATACGGCAAACGGATAAGAATTTGAGCAAGTCTTGAGTTTCGAGAATCATTGCAATTGGTAGTGCGAGTAGACGAACATGGCAATTCAAAAATTTGATAGATTCAGGACAGAACGACGAATTGATGGAAGACGATTTCAACGAGTGCAGTTCTCGAATTATGGCTTGGATAGATAGCAAGACTCTAGGTGGTTAAGCGGCATTGGTTGACAGATCATCAGAGGTAGTGCATGAAGTTCTCAGATTCGGAAGTTCGTTCGGAGGGAATGGTTGGATTATGGCTCGGATTTGCAGAGGAGATATAACATGGTTCATAGTAACTGTCCATCGTGATGACTTACAATTATCGAGCGTAGCTTCGGGAGAGCTTATCCTAGCGACTTTATCGCTAGATCATAGATGAATATTGTAGACCCATAGAACGACCCTCTCGGTGATGCATTTGGGAATGCATCGAGGGCAGATATGAGTAGTGTGTGTTGGAGATTTGGCTTATTGACTGAGTGTTGGATTTGAGAGATCCTTGGGATAGCCTTCAGCTGAAGATGCAGCCAGATGATCGGAGCGATGGTGGAAATAGCCTAAGTCAACTAATAATATTCAGAGTCGCAGATTTTTGTAGATGGCATCGCCTCTGACTCATCGTGCCCTGGAAGTGAATATCATTCATATGAATTGACGACTGTGAAACTAGCTCGTGAAGTTAAAGCAGCGGCTCGTTCAGATCAAATCTTTACGAATATTGGAAGGGACAGACGTACCTCAGATTTATAAGATGCATCAGAACTTAGTCTGGAAAGCGTGCTCGTTCAGAAGGCAAAGGTGATATCCTAAGCTTCGAGGCAGTGGAAGCAGCACGAAGAACTATTCCATGCGCAACCTAGGAATTGTGGCTAGTGTGTCCATATTGAAATCGTGTCGACACTATCCCTTTGGCGTGGCGACAAAATATTCGTGGATCACACGAACCTCAATATAGATGTTCACCCAGTGAGGTATTGAGATGGCAGGAAAAAGGTGTTGGGATGAGCTGATCTAAGAAAAGTTTGATATTTGGGTAAGTCGCCTAGTTGGGGTAGTATCAGTTGAGATGATCGTTCGGTGCACGAGATAATATTTGGAGATGGTGCCAGTTTGGATTCAGAAATAGTTGGATGGATTGAGTTGGAATACGAACTGATTGAGTCGGTGGAAAATCATCATATTTGAGAATAGTGCTCAAGCGAATATGTTGGAATGGAAATCAGGATTGGTTCAATTGGGAATAAAAGCAAATAGATGCCTCGGACATAAGGATACCCTTGTAACTTATCCAAATTCGCTATCGCAAAGCTTGGCTGAAATGCATGTATTTTAGGGATGCCTTAAATATGTGCACGATCCAAAACTAAGCGATACGAGAAATTCGTATTGAGCTGCAAGGAGGATGTGGGAATATAAAAATTGTACGAGCGTTGAGCAGAGCGAGATGCTGAGTTAGGATCGTGAGTATGAGAGTTGCATAGAGCAGAGTTATGAATTGGACAAGCGACATGTGATAGGAATGAGTACCAGCACGGTTCGTGGACGAACCTGATTCTAAGTGGTATATTATGTAACGCCCTACAACCGCACGGTGCGTTATGCTGAGTCGGATTGAATAAAACAATAGCTGGTCACATTTGATTTGTTGGATTTTGGGAAGAAGTATTGATTGAGTTGGTTTTATGTGCAGATGGCTAGCGGAGTTCGATGGGAATCAGGTGTTCGTTCAGAACAGTACTGAGATAACTGGATTGGAGCGATAATGCCGTCTTTCTTAGTCCGATCGGTCGGATGATTTGGAGAGCACGACCTGCTCGCACGGTCATACTAGTTGAGTAGATCGTGCTTTGTATCGGACCACGGGTTCAAGGGATCGGCCGTATCGGCAGGACAGGATGCTTAACGGAATCAAACATTCTGAGTGGGCTCTTTCCCTTCTCCTCTACTCCTTCATGCCTAATAATATAGAAAACACATAAAGGCTTGAACACTTGGATTGGAACTTGGGAATTACTACACTGAGGCGTGCATAGAGTGTACGTCGTTTGCTTGGATAGGATTGTGGCTTGAATTGGTTTTCGCGGTTGGGTTAGTTGAGCTAGAGTTGGATTATACACTTGGGGCAGTTGGTTGAATAATTAGAATTATGCTTGGACAGTTGGAATTATACATCTTGATTGGAATATCGAGAATTCGGGCGAACGAGCGTGCATCCGTGCACGAGTATCATTTGGGCGCTTTGTCTTGCAAAGTGAGCAGTTGTGGTTCGAAACCGAACAACTGCGTCGGCGTGGGCATTGTGCCATTATTGCGGCATTGTGGTACGGGTTTGTTCTGAGCGTGTGGTGTTGCACCCAATTTGAAACACTGTGTTGAGAAGCGGCATTGTGCCTATGGGATAACTTTAGATTTGGTGCCTTGGGCTATATGTTGGAAAATGGTTATTGGATATCTTGGTTATAGATCTTTGGTTGGATATTTTGGTTGGATATTTGGTTGAACGAGTCTTGGATCGCTTGGTGGGGCGAGAATGTTCGATCATCTCGTCATACCTACTTGGTGTCTGCATGTCACGAACCTGTGTTGCACATGGTTTGGTTTCCTATAACGGGATGAGGCTCCGGGGCACCAGGACCGTTCTGCCATGGAGGAGACAAGGGTAACGCATCTTGGGCGCGGTGCCGGTAGTTCGATACGATACCAGAGGGGGATACCCATGGCTGGATCGAGTAAAACTGCCTATTGATTAGTCCGATCAATGTCATTTATGGCTTGGCCAATGACTTCATATAGATAAGTGTTGGCTTGCTTTTCTTTGGTTGGTTTGTGCTTCGTGTAGGCGCAGCCACCTTGCCTCGGCAAGAGTGTGCACTTTGAGATTGGATTGTCAGTTTTGGGTTGAGGGATGGATATTGAGGCTTGGTTGATGGTTCGATATGTTATCGTGTTGCTTGGGCTTGAGTAGGACAGTTTGCATGCTAGTTTCCTTCGAGTTGGTTATGTATTGCTTGTCGATTGGATTGAGTTAAATGATTGCATCCTTAAACTGCTTTATGTAGAAGCATGAAATACGCTGGGGAATTGTACGCGTATTATACAGTCAAAACTCCCAACATGTACGAAGTTCGCATAAAGCAGCGCTTCAAGGTCGTATGGCGTAAAACATGGCTTCAGAACTGCTTGCACAAAACAGAACTTCAGAGCTGAGTGGCGTATAGAAGAGTTTCAGAACTGCCCGCGTAAAGCAGCACTTCAAGGCTGTTTTGGCATAAATGTTGCTACACCTCCCTATGACGTAAAATATTTTTGTCTTTAATGCAACGTAAAGTCATACGAGGAACTCTTCATATTCCTATAATGAATCTGTCAGACAAAATAGTGAACCTGATTCCTGACAAAAGTACTGCACGACGATCGAGAGGACGACTGTGATGATAATTTTGCACAGAGACCCAGACTGTCATTTAGTAACATATCCTTGATACAAGTCATTTTTATGCATTCAAGGAATACGCTGCCTATTCTACACAGGCAGAGATAAGTTTTTACGCTCAAGATGAGACGAGATCAGACGCCACGTCAAAAGCTGTTCTCGTACAGTGCTCGAGGCATATCTCGGCATTTAATGCACGAGATTGAGGCATATCTCTGCATTAAATGCACGAAATTTGGTCCCATCCTTTATGATTTTGTCATGACTGGGAGAGCTAAAACTAGGGCTAATACGCTTACATCATCATCCTGGCATTTTACGCCAACCAGGCTATTTTTAACCATAGGAGCACGTCGTATGCTATCTCCTCGAAATACGCCAACTAGACTATTTTCAACTATAGGAGTACACCGTATGCTATCTCCTCGAAATACGCCAACTCAAGCTATATCTGCAAAGGTACGTGATAAGTCTATTTGGCCCAGAATACACTCAAAACCTCAGTCAGGAAGGATAATTGGCTATTTTTACGCTGGTTATCTATTATTCATGCAGCAGAAAGTTTTACGCAGAATTTGGCTTTTACGCCAACAAGACAGCTATTTGGCTTTTATGCTAACAAGACAGCTATTTGGCTTCTACGCCAACAAGACAGCTATTTGGCTTTTACGCCAACGAGACAGTTATTTGGCTTCTATGCCAACCATCTCTACGTGAGGAGCAGTTACCTACGTGGCTTTCATGTCGTGATCTTCGAGAAGCAGTTATACACGTTACCTCATAATGGGGCACGTGTCATACGCGGATTCAGGAGATCATTCAAACGTGGGTAGCAATTATTATAACCGCCGCGTAAAAGATGCGAATCTCTCCACATTTGGGCTTCTACGCCGACTGGACAGTTATCATGATTGATCTCTATAAATAGAGACCTCTAGTCATAGGGCCAGAGACACAGGGACGGAGACAGAAGAGAGAGATCAGAGATCAAGAGATCATAGAGAGAGAGCACAGACAGAGAGTGTTGATTGACAACTTTGGCAACGAGAATTCAATCCCTCCTGCAATCTTTTAAGCTTCTTCTTCTTCTACAGCACTTCTTCCTCATCGTGTGGTCTAAGGGATAAAGTGATCGACCGTAGTTCAGACTCCTATAGCAAATTTTCCCCAGAATTATTTTTTATTGTACTTAACATCCTCGTATAGGATTAATTGTACTCTTTTTCTTGTTTGTAAACAAAAAAAAAAGGTTTCGTATAAACCCTCTTCTTCTCTCATTTTTGTTTATTCAAACACAAGATGGCAACTTTGCTGGGGACGACTTTCTCTTCTGACGAGAAGGCAATTGCTCAACACGATGTGGTAGCCGTTGGATCGACGAAGAAGACCTTGGTCGGCCAATTCGACCAATCTGCTTATGAAGACATGCTTCGTGCAGGGGGTAGCTCGCGTTCCCCCTCTGTCCAGAACAACAGGAAGCTGCATAAAGTTTGGATGCCCAAGACGTCCTTTACCCTTCCTGCAAGCTCTCCTCCTCTGATCAACAAGGTTGTGACAACATAGCCTACGTGCTCTGCGCGTAAAACTATGTCTCCCGTCCGTGACGTGGCAGACAAAGCTTCTGGCAATGCCTCAGTGCCAATCCAGAAGTGTAGAACGCGCCCTGCGCATAAAACTATGTCTCCCGTCTGTGACGTGGCAGACGAAACTTCTGGCAATGCCCCAGTGCCAATCCAGAAGTCTAGAACGCGCCCTGCGCGTAAAACTTCGTCTCCCGTCTGTGACGTGACAGACAAAATTTCTGACAAGGCCTCAATGCCAATTCAAAAATTTCAAGCGCGCTCTGCACATAAAAATATATCTCCCCTCTATGATGAGGAAGATGGTCCCCTTGTAAGCCCCTGATTTTTTCAAAATATTAAAATTAGGATTTTTTTACAATTTTCTAGAATTTTCTGGGAATTTTCTGTAATTAAAATCAAGGTTTTCAATTAATAAATGATTTTTAATTGGCAATAAATAATATTAAAATATCATGAAAATAATATTTTTGGGTGTAAAATAGAAAACTGGACTTAGGGTAATTTTTCT
Organism: Iris macrosiphon; assembly: GCA_036927795.1. NCBI lineage: Eukaryota > Viridiplantae > Streptophyta > Magnoliopsida > Asparagales > Iridaceae > Iris > Iris macrosiphon. Next base: position 38,756,774 of record JAYESA010000007.1, read on the forward strand.
GGAATTTATTGGACCCCGGACATATTTTTAAATGCCTAAAAACTATTTAATTAATTATTTATTGATTTATTAGTTAATTAATTAATTAATTATTATTATTATTATTATTATTTTTATTATTTATAAAGCCCAGCCCGGTCCAAACCCAAGCCGGCCCAGCCCAACCCTTGGCTGCGGGTCGGATCCGGGTCCAACCCGCGACCCGAACCCGCGAGCCCGTATCCGTTTCCCTAACGGGCCGGGTCGGGTCTGTCCGACCCGAACCCGCCGACCCGACCCGGAGATCCATTCTCTCCCCCCCCACGTCTCCCCGATCTCTCCGCCGGCGGCTCCGGCCACGTCGCCGGAGCCCGCGCCTGACCCCCCACGCGTCTCCGCACCCGCCGGCGACCTCCCGTTCCCCGCGCCACCCGCCGCCTCGCCCGGCTCCCTCTCTCCTCTCCCCGGTCCTATAAATCCCCTCCGGCAGCCGCCCCCTCCACCTAAAACCCCCCGACCGGCCTCGCCGCCCGACCACCGCGCCTCCGCCCCGTCCCCGGCGAGCCGCCCTCAACGACGACCAGCCGCCCTCCTCTGCTCCTCCTCCGGCGCCACCCGCTCGACCCAGCAGCAGCAGCCGCTGCCCTTTCCCTCGCCGACAGCAGCATCCGGCGCCGCCCTCGGCTTCGCCGTGCCTCCGCCCGGCCGCGCCCCAGCGCCCCCGACCGCCCTCGACCTTCCCGCCGCCGTGCCGACCACCGGAGCCGCCGCAGCGACCCCTAAACCCTAAAACCCTATTTTTCCCCAAACCGGACACGACACAGGACACAGGACACAGTGTCCTCGTGTCGTGTCAGACACGGTGAAGCCCGGTTTCGAGCCCTGTTCAGGTACTTATAACTTTCGCCTCGTAGCTCTGTTTCCAATTTCGCAAATTGCATTGTGAAGCCTGTATGACCCTCTCGGTGTCCGGATAAACTATTCGGGGCATCGCGTCCTGTGGTGATCGCACACCGCGATCCAAAAATAGGAAAAACCAGACCCTGTTTCACCCCGGAACTGAGTCCGCCCCGCCAAACGGGACGACTTGGTCGCGTGCGGTCTTCACAGATACGTACGCATCATCGATACGGACGTGTGAGTTTTCATGGAAGCTGATTCGGGTATGCGTGCACACCGGAATCAACGCGTATCCGCGGACATCATCCCGTATCCGCCTTTTCGGTAATTCACCCTAACTTCGTGCACACACATCGGATCGAGACAAAACTTGCGCCATCGGACTCGTAGCGATACGCTGGTCCTGTGGGTCAAGTTTGGTTCGATTCTGAGAACGTTGACGAAATCGCGTGTCGTGGGCCCCACAGGCCCCGCTCGACGGGCGATTTTGTGTTCGGCTCATCGGAATTCAAATCTGGAAGTTCCGTTGGGTTCGTATCAGCGTTCCTGACCTGTTGACACTAAGTTTGGTAAATTTGGAGACCTTTGACCCGGACACGTTTTTCGGTGCAAAGCGGGCCTACCGGCGGACCCCGTTTTGACCCGAAACTGTCGTTTTTGCCCTTGTCTCCAAATTGGACCCAAGGACAGGCGTTTCTAGCTATTTGATATCTTCTGAGCATGATGGTAATGTTTATTTTAGCATCCGGACTCATTTCTGGAAATTTCCCCGAAATACCAAACTATATTTGGATCCAAACATCAGGCAAGTACCTGCACTTCAAGTTTAACCTTTATATTGTGATAAATAAATTTCCTGCTTTATTTGTACCATTGATGATTATATGTAGAGTTAGAGCACTGGATTTCATATCTTGAATAATGTATTTCGTGTCTTGCTTTTCGTGTCGGACGGGAGAATACTAGGAGGCATGTAGTTTACCCTTTCCCCCTGTAATCACTGTGTGCCAGCTGTTGGTACGCGATTGTACCATCAGCCTTATACTTGATTATTCCCGTAGTCATTGTGTACTAGTCGTCTATGACGGCCCTATAGCCTTATAAACCCCTACATGCCAACTAGGTATTCTAAATATACAAGTTCACGCACATAAGTTCCTGTCTTGTTACAGTTATATTTCTTGCCATATTTTATTCCTGTTTTACTCGGATTTCTGGTTTATAACAATCAATCATATTTTACTTCTAGTCTTGTTTTATAACATTATTTCTCAGTTAATTTCACTACTTACTTACGTATTTCTCAACATAATGCTTAGTCAGTTATTTTCTACCTGTCACAAATATTTAGTTTAAATCTTGTTGTGCATTGTGTACTTTGCTCCTTTCCTGACTGGATCCGTTGTTTAGGCGATGACGAGAACCTTGCCCCCACCTATTATGGACCCTCTGAGACAGCAGGTGATACAGTTGCAGAGCCGGTTCCCACCCAGGAAACTACTCCTGCAGAGTAGTTAGCTTTTAGCTATTTGTTTTCCTTTCATCTTAGTAATCGGGTTTGTCCCCGATATAATCTATGGTTCTGTAATAAACTCTGGATCTGATTATTATATTCTGGTTATAAAATCTTAGCATTCTTTTCCTGCTATTTTTCCTTGCCTATTTAATTTTTGTGAATGAGCTAGATTTATCACCTGTGATCATGCCCTAGACAGCGTACTACCGCCGACACTGCGGCGTAGGCTGGACGTACCCACGCACTCGTGCCCGAATTTTCGGGTGCGGGTCGTGACACCCCTTGATCACATCAAGGGAAAACAAGTGGCGAGTCTCCCAACCTCTAGGTTTGTACGCCACCAAGAGAAGAAGTTGCCCACTCTTCAGATTACGCGAGACGCTGGAGGCCATTTGAGGACTTTTCCTATTTTACGCGAACCTGTGCAAAGCTCCAGATTATGCCAGGATAAGCCTGTCCACGTAAAGAAGACCCGTTTTATGGGAAAATACGCTCCTCAGAAGGATGATGGATCGTATGCTACTCACATGGCAGAACTGCTGTATTCTTATGGCAGAGAGAGGGTCGTGGTCCCCAATCTCCACGTTCCTACTAATGTAAAAAGGCAGAATAAGCCTTCTTCTTCTGTTAATCCCCCTGATTTGTATGATTTCTTGATCCAGAAACGCAAAGACAGAGGATCTTCTAATGTGTCTATTACACCCCCTAGGGAGCATTGTTGTAATAGCCATAAGGTTGTAATTAACTACTGCTGTTCTAAGGCAAAACGGTCAGTTTTCGACCAGTTGAACTACTATTTGCCTTTACAGGAAGAAGAACCGATATTCGTATCGGTAAACATGGCTTCGCACATTCCTAAAGGAAGGTCAAGTTCAAGACGTCATCCCTCTAGAACTCCAAGCCAAAGGAGATTTGACAAACTCCTTGAGAATATTGAAGCATGTGTCTTTCGAAATACCCGCTCGAGGTCACGGCAATCGGCTTCATACTCTTCTGATTCTGACACTGGGGGTCGCCAGTTTCCTGAATTTGATGCTGAAAGTATAGACTCAATCTTTACAGAGATCTATACTAATCCCTTAGTAGCATCCAGAGAAATGAGAGTTTATGCTGTTAGAGATGAATATGAAGAAGCTTCCACATCCGGAAGTACGGAACAACGCATCGCTGTATTGGAAATATCGCTCAAAGAGATGCATACCATGATGGAGAGTATGCACCAAATGTTGGTGACTCAACGCACAGCTGCGGTAGCTCAAACACCTGTTCCTTTGACTCAACTACGTGTGGGGGTAGATATACCATCAAGCCAGAAGCCTATTCAAAATCAAGAATCAGCTGCTCCTTAACCTCTCAACCCGGAGAATGTATTACCTTCTGTTGGAGTTACAATACAATCGGTCTCTCACCTCTCTGCGGTCCCTTTCCCGACTGAAGATTCGATACAGGCAGTTCGGGAAATAAAAGCCCAATTTGATGTCTTGAAGCACAAGGATCAGCTCAAGAAATTGCGAATCAACCAGCCATATCCAGCTGTCTGGGATGAGATCCCTTTCCCACAAAAATACAAACCGCAGGCTATGGTTTTATTTGAGGGAAAGACGTCACCAAGCCAGTATATGAATTACTTCAGCATGATGACGGTGTTGTTGCAGGGAAATGACGCCCTTCTCACTCGAGTATTTAAGGGCTGTCTGTCTGGAGTGGCCTACCAATGGTACCGTAGTCTAGCATACAACTGCATTACTTCTTTTGAAGATTTTAAGACTCTGTTCTTCGCTCGATTCTACGAAGGAGGAATGGACATGTCGATGTCATCACTCATCGAAGTCAAGCAGAAGGAAAAAGAAAACGTTCGTACTTTTATTGAGCGTTTTTGTCAGGCTACTTTGCAGATGCCTCCCGGAGTTCCAGATTCCACCTTGGTGGATATTTGCAGGAAGAACCTTCTCCCACTGATCTCAGTATTCACGGGACCATATCAGTTCCATGATTGGCCCTCATTTATCATATCGGCGGTAGCCGTTGAAGATAACAGTCGGAAGACTCGTGACAACGGAATCATGATCTCTGCCTCTGATACAGGGAAGCGGTCATCCTCTAATAATAACCATACTCGTAGTACAAAAGGAAAGGAAGCTCTGGCAATCAATACGTCCAGGCAAAGTACTCCAGGAACTACGCAGACGAAACCTGGGACTTCCAGACCTATAGAAGAATATTCTTTTGACGATGACGACATTCCGAGCATATTCGATTGTATAGTCAAAAGTGGCAAGCTTACTCTCCCCGAGATAAAGCGGCCAAATGAAGTCGGCAGTACAAATAATCCTAAGTACTGCATTTTCCATAGATACATACATCACCCCACAAAGGCATGCTATGTATTAAAAAGGAAAATCTAGGAGTTTATCGACGCCAAGGCCATCACTCTGCGTAATAACGAGAAGACGGTCACTGCAAACATGATCTCCCTCCAGTTTGGCAACCTGCCCCCTCAAGAAATCCCGGACAGTGTGGTACCTATTCCACGGGCAATAATGAACATTGTTAATCTCCCTCCTAATAAGGGTCAAAATCATGACTTAGTGCCCCTGACTACCCAGAGTGGGGAGATCATGTGGGTTCACCCTGATCTGGTGTCAGAAATTGAGGAAGAGACTAAAGCTGCTAAAGCTAAGTCTAAAAAGAACTCAAGATGTAAACCATGCTATATGGTTGCAGTATCCCCGACATTGGAATAAGAGGCTTTAGTAACCGGAACCCGGTCAGGAAAAGCCTATCTCAAAGACTATGGAGAAAATTAGGAAGAAGCGATGGCAGACACTTCGGCTGCCAAACCTTCAGAGCCTGAACCTGTCATAACAGAGGTGGGTCCTTCTAAACCAACTTTGGTGGACAAAGGCAAGCAGAAAAAAGTTTGTTTCGATAAACCTTTGAAGAATATTCAAAACAAAGGTTTAGAAAAACCTTATAACTTCGACATCTCAGTTGGCTAATACTCCAGCCAGATTGTCCATCTTTGAGCTACTTCGGCTATCTAAAGACACTCGTCAAGTCTTGAGTGAAGCGTTAATGCAAGCAGATGTATGCTTGACTCAGCTCAAGTCCCCTGATAAAGAGCCTGTGGCATGTCCTCAATGCCATAGTGTGATGAAGGTGGTCCCTAATATCACTTTCACTCAAGAGGATATGTTGTTGAAACACAACAAACACGACAGGCCTCTTTATTACACCGGATACATCGGCTCCGTTGAGGTAGACCGGATTCACACAAATCTGGGATCATCGATCAGCATTATCCCTCATAGTCTGCTAAGACCATTGAGAATTCCTACAAGTGAACTGGCTTACACTACCACCATAATCGTGGACTTTAATACCAGGAAGAGCAGACCGTTGGGGAAGATTCGTCTAAGGATCCAGATTGGTGACCTTAGATCAGTGGCTACATGCTACATCATTGATTCAGAGGTATCTTACAATATTCTGTTGGGCAGACCATGGATCCACGATCATAATATTGTTCCTTCAACTCTACATCAATGCTTCAAATATGTAGACACTCAGGGAGCAGTGAAGACAGAATTCGCTGATCTTAACCCATTCAAAGGAGTTGAGTCCTACTATTCTGATGCCATATTATACACCCAAGACTACATGAAGGAGGTATCAAGCAGGATGGAGGAGTCTACATGAAGGAGGTATCAAGCAGGATGGAGGAGGAATCCCACCAGGAGCCAGAAGAACCATCTACTAAGCATCCTTTGTCAATTAAGGTAAAAGGGCGGACTACCCGTCCAAAAGTCATGGAACCTATGACTATCCACTTGGGCAAAACCAAATTGGGAGAAGGAAATGATCCCCTAATGACCAGTCTGAACAAGAGGCCTCCACCTTTGGTCATTGACCTTAGGCGCAACAAGCAGTCGGCTGATGTAAATACAACCGGAAACATGGTTTCTGACGATAATAAAGATGCTCTTTTCCAGTATACTGACGCTCAATTTTCTAATCAGGAATCTTCTCCCCATAATGATATAGAACCCATAGCACAAAAATTCTTGGAAGCTATAGACTTCTATCATCCATATGTGTGGGAAGTAGCATCAACATCTAATGTCATCACGACATATAGGCGGTATGAAGATTATATCTTTATTGTTCAACCTACTCGCAGCAATCAGCATCCAATAGTCTTCGGTCAAATGCGAAATAGACCGATTGTACAAGAAGATTCTCACGAGTCTGATGCTGGAAAAATACAAGTCCACAACTATAGCCCACAGGCTGTAAAGATTATACAAAGCATGGGTTATGACTTGAAGTTGGAGCCAGACCTCAACTATGGAAAAGGCAGACGAATGCCGTTGCATGGTGATCCTTACTATCAATAAACGCATTTTGGGTTAGGGTATACCACATCTCTTGCAGTTTCAAACAACTCTGAACCAAGTGATGGGACCATTTCCTCTTCTCAAGATGATTTTTCATCCTCCGATTCAGAGGATGAATTTGAACTGGCACTATCAGTAAATATAGTGTTGACAGATTCCCTCGAAATAGAGGAACAAGAATATGAACCATTTGAGAATGAACCCTGGGCACAGCAAATGGACACACAATGGGAACTCCGGTTCAAACAAAAAGAACCACCCACTGAAGATAAGGTTGTCCAAGTCAATGTTGGGGATAAAATTTCACCAAAGCCGATATTTATCAGCAGCAATCTTTCCGAAGAAGAAAGAGAAGAAATGATCCAGCTGATAAAAGGATATATCGATGTCTTTGCTTGGAATTATGAGGATATGTCAGGTCTTGATCTAAAAGTGGCTACCCATAAACTCAACATACTATCCAATTCAAAGCCTGTAAAGCAACACCAACGCCAGTTCCGCCTGGACATGATGGATGCCATTGAAGCTGAAATCAAGAAGCTAATAGCCTGTAGGTTCATCCGGGAAGAACAATATCCTGATTGGGTCGCTAATGTTGTCCCGGTTATGAAGAAAAATGGAAAAGTTCGTATTTGTATCGACTTCCGAGATCTAAATGTGGCCTGACCTAAAGATAAGTTCCCTCTTCCCATTATAGACGTCATGATCGATAATACGTACGGTTTTGAGCGTATGTCCTTCATGGACGAATTTTCGGGATATAATCAAATTAAGAGAAATCCTGAAGATGAGAAGCATACTACCTTTCGTACACCACTGGGGGTATATTGCTATACAGTCATGCCTTTTGGATTGAAGAATGCCGGGGCCACATATCAACGAGCTATGAGTAACATATTCCATGAGCACTTATGCAAAACAGTGGAATGTTACATAGACGATATTGCTGTCAAAAACTGCCTCAAGGATAATCACATCCAAGACTTGAAGGCAGTATTCGAGTTGATGCGCCAATATCAACTCAAAATGAACCCTACAAAGTCCTTTCTCGGGGCATCCAGTGGCAAATTCTTGGAATTTGTCATTACCGCTAAAGGCATTCAAGTTGACCCTGATAAAGTAAAAGCTATCCTAGAAATGCAACCGCCCCGTAATCTCAGAGAACTCAGGGGATTTCAAGGTCGTCTAGCTTATATCAGGAGATTCATATCCAACCTCTCTGGAAGATGTCAACCTTTTTCTCGTCTAATGAAGAAAGGTGTGTCATTCGTATGGGATAAAGCATGTCAGCAAGCGTTTAATGATATCAAACGCTATCTTACTAATCCTCCAGTTCTGGTGCCTCCCGTCATATGAAAACTATTTTTGATGTATATTTGAGCAATGGATCATTCTTTAGGGGCTCTTCTCATACAGAAGAACGATGAGGGTCACAAACAGGCTATTTACTATCTAAGCAGGATGATGGTCAGAGCTGAACACAGGTATAGTCCAGTGGAAAAAGAATGCTTAGCCCTAATGTTCGCCATTCAGAAGACGCGACATTACGTGACGGGCCAAACTATTCATATCATCTCCAAAATTAATCCACTTCGGGTATTAATGAATAAGCCAAGTATTCTTAATTCTCGACTCGCGACTTGGGCAATGCTATTGACACCGTATGATATGGTGTACGTCCCTCAGAAGTCCATGAAAGGTCAAGCCTTGGCTGATTTCTTAGCCGCCCATCCAATTTTGGAAACCTCCAAATTATATGAGGATATTCCCGACGAAGTTGCAGAATATAATTCGCCAATGGAAGGTGATACATAACAGCTATTCTTCGATGGTGCCTCCAGGACTGGTCCCAAGGGAAACATGGTTTCAGGAGTAGGAATTATTCTGGTAACTCCTGATAAACTCGTCATCTACCGAGCATATTCTCTTAGCGAACCCTGCTCTAATAATGTGGCAGAGTATAATGCTCTATTGATTGGGCTTCAAGTCGCTAAAGAATTGGATGTTGAATACTTGGAAGATTTTGGTGATTCTCAGCTGATCGTCAATCAAGTCAAAGGAATATATGAGGTCCGCAATCCAGACCTCATTCCTTATCACCAAACGACGATCAAGATAGCAATGACTTTAAAGGGTTCTTCTTAGAGCATGTACCTCAATCTCAAAATTTGGAAGCTGATGTACTGGCCAGTCTAGCAAAAGATCTGGCTATTCCTATAAGAAGGCAGAATTCGGTGGTCCTTCTTAACAGAGATTTATTTTGTGTAAAAAATAATTTTCACATATAACGCAGCTATGCTATAAACACGCTTCCTCCAAAAAGAGATTGGACAAGTCCCTTTATAGAATTCGTGTCATACGAAATCTTACCGAAGGATCCTAAAGAAGCAGTATCTATCAAAAGATGATCACTACGCTTCTATTTTGATGCTTCTTCACAAAGTCTATATCGCCGAACATATGATGGACTATTGCTGCGATGTCTCTCTGATGATGATGCAAAATGGGTTATCCAAGAAGATCATGACAGAGTATGTGGAGCACATCAACCCGGTCCTAAGTTACAGGATCGTATCAGGAGGATGGGCTACTACTGGCCTACTATGATTGCAGATGCCGTAAAATATGCAAGACAATGCAAAGCCTGTCAGATTCATGTGGATTTCATACATCAGCCTTCTGAGTATTTACATCCTACTATTACATCATGGCCTTTTGAAGCATGGGATATGGATATCATTGGTCCTATTCACCCTTCGTCTTCTAGAGGACATCGGTTCATATTGGCTATCACCGACTATTTCTCTAAATGGGCGGAGGCGATCCCTCTCGCTAAGGTAAAGACATCCAATGTGGTCAGCTTTATCAAGCATCATGTCATTTATCGCTTTGGGATACCTCAAAGGATAATTTATGACAATGGGCCTCAATTCATCAGTCAAGCATTTTACCGATTTTGCGATAAGAATCGGATACAAAATATGGCCTCAACGACATATAATCCTGCTGCTAATGGTTTGGCGGAAGCCTTCAACAAAACCATCATCAAACTCTTAAAGAAGTTTGTCTCTTCGAACAAAAGAGATTGGAACGAGAAGTTGGGGAATGTCTCTGGGCATACCGTACGACGGTACAAACACCAACGGGTTGTACCCTATTTTTATTAGTTTATGGGTGTGAAGCAGTTCTCCCCATTGAAGTTCAAATTCCATCACTCAGAATAGCATTGGCTAATGAGATGACTCAGAAAAATAATGATCATTTAAGACTTCAAGAGCTAGAAGGATTAGACGAGAAACGCCTTCAAGCTCAACAGCGCATCGAGTTCTACCAGGCACGCATCTCCAGAGCTTTTAATTAGAAAGTGAAAGAAAGAGTGTTCAAAGTTGGTGAGCTAGTTTTGGCTGTAAAGAGGCCAATGATCATTACACACAAAAGTAAGGGCAAGTTCCAGCACAAATGGGAGGGCCCTTATGTGATTGAAACCATATTTTCCAATGGCGCTTACAGATTAGCCAAGCCTAATGGAGATTTGCTAATAGCTCCTATCAACGGCAAATTTCTGAAGAGGTACTATGCTTGATCTCTCTTGCTTAAACGGAGTATGATGAAGATTTCATTCTGACGATACTACGTACAAAACTTAGTTGGAGCATATTCTATCATGTTCTTATGACCTCTGAATAGATATGTTTAACTAATTTGAAATATCAAAACGTATTACGTCCATATTACCTCTGATAGTGTTTTGTACACAAATTTAGTTGGATCATATTCTACCATGTCCATATTACCTCTGAATAGATATGTTCAGCTAAACCCTACCGAAAGTATATCATGTCTATATTACCTCTGATATTACTTTCATCTTAGCCTATCATTTATATTCTAAAGTGATGGGTCCACAAAGTCAGAAAATGTATCTTTATTATCTCTGGGGATAGCAAATTACAAAAAGAGTAGAAAAGTACATCAAGGGGAGGAGCAGTTAAATCGAGAATCTGTTTCGCCAAAGCAGCCATCCTCTCATTCCTGGAGTTCAAGATGTTGGTACGAGCCCGCTCCAGCCTTGCTTCTTCATTGTTCAAGAGAGATAGTTCGGACAGAGAATCAACAAAACTTGCGTGGATGACACCCGCATGTGTCAAGTTCTGTTGAGCCATCTTCATCTGGCCCTCAAATATATCACGAACCACTAATGCCTTAAGAAGCCTCTTCCTTGCCTGAGCAAGTTCAGCTTCCAATTCTCGAACCCTCGCTTCACATCCCTCACATTCGGCCTGGCACATAGCTAGCTGAGGAACAACCTCCACCAATGCTGCTTGCTCTCTCTCCATCTCTTGTTGATGTTCCTGGATGGATTTGCTTAAAGTTTTTGCCTGCTGAGCAAAATCTGCAGTTAGGGAGTCGTACTCAGCCTGAATCAAGTCATCGATGCTGCCTTGGGATAGTTGCAAATATTCGTTAATGGGTTATTCTAAACCATTAACTATTTGCTTTAGCGTATTAGCTCTTTCAGCGCCACTGAAATTTTTAATCTGCGCTATAGTGAGATTGGAGGACATCTTCAGAGCTTCAAAGCCAAGATTCTTCTCCAGCACCAGGGATATCAATTCTTTCAAAGTGAGGTAGAATACGATAGTATATTGTTCAACTAGCATGGCAAAGCTCGAATGGACGTTGGGAGTGGCCGCAATATCGGTAAGTCTCCTTTCTGGAACATCGGCAGAGGATGTTGCCACTGTTGTTGCTTCAATAGATGGCGCAACGAAAGAAAAGACGCCAATAACGGTTGAAACTGCTGGCATGCTCGACGAAGAAGGCACAGTCGAGATGGTGGGTTCATCCACCTCTGATATGGCTTAAACTGCTACTGGCGGGATTACGTCTGAAAATGTTGCGAGATCAACAGTTTCAAAGTATGCTTCTTCGACGGTGGTCACCGCCGTTTCATCAGCTGGATCTGCAACAAAATCAGAAGTTGTGTCAACTCCGCCCTCCCCCGAGATGTCTTCCCCTGAAAATAAGACAAGAGAAAGTTAATATCGATTTGATGTTAATTTTTCTAGAAAAAGTGTTAAGACAATATTTACCCCATGGCTGATGGTATGTATGTTGCGTCTACAGCCTGTATAGCTAAATCATTTCTTAATGATGCTAAACAAGCTGTCATACCTGGAGAAGAGGGTGCACCAACTGACACTTGAGGGTAATCATCCCAGTCGTCACCCAGATCCACTCGAGGTTCATCGGGTGGAATCTCGCTTGAGATACTTACAGACGAAGGAGGGGCTTGTCCCATTATTTGTCTTGATAAATGTATATTTATTCTTATTATGCTCGGCCTCGAAGGCGATCTAGAAGCACTCCCGGTAGCGGTGGTAGCGGCAGCAATCGCGGGCAAAGAATCTCCAGCACTCTCAGCTGGAACTGTGGAGGTTCCCTCTCTAAAAGACGAAGGACCCACAATCAAAGAATCATCCCCAACAGGAAAAATAATGGGCTCACTCCTGGAAGAGGCCCCCTTGGTGGAAGTCTTTTTAGGACCTCTGGTAGTCTGCTTCTTCTTGCGGGGAGAAGGCTCTTTCAGAGTAGAAGCCTTTCGTTTATGGGAAATAATGAGAGGCTCTGCTGGCAGAGCTATTACGCCTCTCGGCAAAATCAACAAATAGTCATCGGCACCGGTGGTTTCATCACCTTCGTCAGAGAAAACAGAGGGTATCTCCTCTCTTCCGGTGGACTTATGGGAAGGCATTCTAAAACTTCCATGTATATCAAAATCATGATGGAAGGTATTGATGGACGCATAAAACTGCGCATACGAATGAAGAATGCGCAACTCCATGGAGAGAGAAGTCGCTGGCAAAGCAAAGGTTGCTCCAGTGCAACCCATTATGAAGTACCGCCATCCTCTAGCTCCATCAATAAGTCCACCTTTGAACTTGAAGCTAGTGATGAGATTTCCCACATGCAACTGATCATACCCAAATTGCCTGGCAAAACGGCTAGGCAGATAAGGCTCCAAGTAGCAGTGGTCCTCGCTTCTGTACAGCAAATGGGAAGGTCTAATGTAGACCAACCAGTAAAAGGCTTCAGGAGAAATAATAGTCTTCCCCTGACCTGCATCCTGAAGTTTAGTCCCTTGTTGATTGATATGTACAGGGGGAATGGTGCAGAAGAACTTTCAACTATGGGCAAAATTTAGTGCTAGCCGACAATCTATGACGCTAGTCACATTCCAAGAAGAATTCCTGTAATTTAAGAGAAAGTTATTGCCCGAACCACTGGCCGATCCGGGAGACATCACTTTGGTGTTGTGAAGGATTAACCATCCCATCAGATATAAGAACGACAATTCCACTCTGGGATATCCTCCATGCTATGTATCATCAGCCAGCAGTCCCTGAGTGATGGCCCTCAGGCCATCTTGAATCTTGCATACCATGGCAGGGAGCAGGCCCAATCTTGCTCCAAACACCAAACGCACTGCGGGCCATAAGGTGTTGCGATGAATGCAATCCACAGACGCGATGCCAGGAACCACCCATCGGCGTAGCCAGACAGAAAGGAAGCCAACCAGTTGAGCTTCTCTTGACAAAGGCTTTCGGCAATGCCTCATATAGCTGTAGGCTTTGGTTCCTGAAGGATAACCCCCTATCTCTTTATTAAGAACCCAATCTAGAGCCCCTGCATCTTCGATGAGATCATCGATTATGCTGGCATTAAGCATGCTCAGAAGGTTTAAGGGTTTATCTCGGCTATCTATAACCTTGTCCTGCTTGACATTTTTGGCCTGATGGAAGAAGAGGTAGGATACCCATTTGTTGATATGAACCAAATCAGAGGGCTCTTTGTAGAAGGTGGTGCATGCAAGGTAGTAGCTTATCAGCTCTTGGTACACCGCCACTGCCCGAGGGTTAGTATCCTTCAGCTCCCTATTTATGGGAACATACTCTTCATAATGAGTGTCTTCCATTGGCAGCTTTGAGATATCTGCCATCTCATGAAGGGCTAAGCCCAACTCACCTAGCGGAGTGGCAAAAGTCCCAGTGAGCGAGTTATATCGCTCCATCAAAGCTAAGAATAAGTTGGGGTTGAGAGGCAGCCCAACACTAGTGGCACTCACAGCCGCAAACAAGCCAATACTTTTCAGCTCCGTCTGAAAGTGCTTCAGGGCCCACGCAGTTAAACTGGCCCATCGAAGATTCTGGGGGCTAAGCCATCCACTGGTGCGAGGGTTAACCTTGGGGTATACTCCTCCCTTCCCTATAAAGTTATTGCAGAAAGTCGCTATTTGAAGCGGCTGGATTAGAGAAGTGTCTTCACTCGGGACGCTGCCCGGCAGTAATCCTCTGAAAGGCATGACAGGGCCCGAGGGACTGCTTACAAAGGATCCTCGGTTTAATCCTTTCTTATAAAAGATCTTTCCTGGCTGACCATAAAGATCAGGAGTCGGAGTCCATACCATCTTTCTGGGATGTGTGGCATGGAAGAATGCAGAGATAGGGTAATCTCTGGGCATCTTTGGCAGATACATGATCGTTCCCTCAACAGTAAAGACCCAATCTTCCTTCTTGGGCTTCGTCTGGGATTGCTTATCAATCATATCCCCGAATAAGAAAGCTGGTTTCTTATACTCAGTCCCATCTATATATGTCAGGGACTCCCCACTGATCATACTCAGCAACATTCATTCTCCCTGGGCCGAGATAAGAGTTCCCCTTTCTTGAGGATACTCATTTCCAGAGATGGGGAATGTCACATGGGACAAGTCCTCCAGATAGTTGGAATTCAGCATTCCAGCAGCAGAGCCCATCACTTCAGCCAGAGAGGGGATCTGTAGGTCCACTGCAAAAGGTAAGAAAACAAGTCAGTTTTACGCCAGATACTACACTCTTTACAGTATACGCCAAAACTTGACAGTCTGTGCTTTTACGTCGGACTACAAAAATTTGAGTTTTACGCTAGAATTTACTCCCAGTGCATAAAATTCAAGGTTGGCAGTATACGCCAAAACCTAACAGTCTGAGTTTTTTTACGTCAGACTGCCAAAATTTGAGTTTTACGCTAGAATTTACATCCAGTGCGTAAGACGCAAGGTTTGCAGTATACTCCAAATTTTGACAGTCTGTGCTTTTACACCCGACTACAAAAAAATGTGTAAAATTTTACGCTGACACATTAGGAATATGGACGTATTTGCGCATACACATACAACGTGTGCGAAGGATTTTTTTTCTCTCCTCTCGAAGCCCTTACCTATGATGCCCGGAGCGCAGCTAGACGGCGGAGCACTTCGTTCAGGACGAGGTTCGCTCGGCCTAACGGGGGTCGCTCGTACTTAAGCAGTGAAGCGAGATAAATAAGCGACTCTTTTTCCCTTAGCAGCGGAGGCCTGTTTTGGTGTCATGACAAAACTGAGTTCTCAGGAAGAGACAAAAATGAAGAGTTCTCAGAAAAAGACGAAGAGTTTTCAAAAAAAAGACGGAGGGTTTCTCTCTCTCACGACCTAGGTCTATTTATAGAGTTCAGATAACTCTTCGAATCCTGAACCAAATCCGATATTTAATATTCGGTTATGATTTGGGACCACGTCAGCCTATCATTTGAAAAAGAAGGCGGACAGTCATACTACGTAACGGATCCATGATTTTACGTGCAAAGCAAGGATCCATGGTTTTATGCTCGGAAGCTATAGATCCACGATTTTACGCTCAGAAGCTTTTACGCTCAGAAGCTACAAATCTACGGTTTTACGCTTAGAAGATACAGACGTATAATTTTACGCTCGGAAGCTTTTTTTGCTCAGAAGCTACAGATCTACTATTTTACGCTCGTAAGTCTTTACGCTCAGAAGCTACAAATGCTACGGATCTACGACTTTTCACATATCTTAAAATTACGCAGGACAGGATACGCGTATAATTTGGGTCTTATACTCGAGAAAGTCAATTATAAGGGATTATACAGAAAATGCTCCTTTTTGGTTACAAAATATTGCAAGCGCCTGAAACACACAGATGTCAGCATTGAAGATGACTCTTCTGTCATTCAAAGTCTAGCCAGAATCCTTTACATCTAGGTTCAAGTATGGCCTGTTCGGCGGATATTTCTTGCTCTGTTTCGGGAAGCCATTCTTGAAGATGGTGTTCTGAACAGAAATTCTTCGTATTAGAGAAGTAACAGTTCAGAATTCTATGTGACTCCTCGTCTAAAAATAGCATGACAATTGGACTTTCAAGACGATTTAATGCTGAAGAACTTTTACGCATATTCCTCTATGCGTAAAAGTCGGAACGTGACTGGAAGCATATTTTTCAGAATCAACGTAAAGATTACTCAAACATGCTGAAGATGCGTATTATCAGACTTCCTCACAGCAAATATGGCAAATCAATGATGCGTAAAAGAAGACAAGTTTATTAATCATGATTACATATGATGAAAATCCATTTTACAAAGGATTTTTCATTAATATTCAAGATCATGATTACATATGATAAAAATCCTTTTTTTACAAAGGATTTTTCATTAATATTCAAGATCGCGACGGGAAGCTATTATGCCAGGTTCTCGTCTGACGGAGATCTTCAGTTCTTCTTCTACGGCACTTCTTCGGCTTCTTCGGTCGATGAACAAGAAAATGGTGATGGCGGGAGGATACAAAACTGGGCCTATTTAAATTATTCAAGCCCCCCTCCATACGTCATTTGCGGCCATACCCAAATTTGTGATCCAACACAATACTGGAAGATACGACCAAGCTGTCCACCAGGGTCCAACTTCATGATAGGGGAAAATACAGCTAGCAAGCTGTGTGGTCCAATGAGACCCTTCCTCTCTCCTTGACGAATTGCCATATAAAATTATTGATTACCCCGAGTAAAGGAAGCTATGATACCCTTCCATGATCCATCATTGCAGAGGATACTTCCTCGAAGATGCCTCCTTTTACGGCTTCTTACATACTAGAAGAGCATAATCTTCTTCTTTCTCAGGTCAGCCCAATGAATCTCGGCAACCATCTTTGTGATGAAGGGAGTATGGAAAGACAGGTTTATTCGCTTGCCTTTATATAGGCAGAAGAGAACATACCAAATCCTAATAATTTCTTAAATATTGCCGAAAAATCAGCCTCAAAGAACGAGTCAAATTTGACCATTTTATGCTTCATTCAAAGTATTTCAAATTACGAAAAATTTGAAAACTTTGAAGGGGGCTTGTAGAAGCATAAAATACGCTGGGAAATTGTACGCGTATTATACAGTCAAAACCCACAACATGCACAAAGTTCGCATAAAGCAGCGCTTCAAGGCCATATGGCGTAAAACATGGCTTCAGAACTCTCGTGCAAAACAGAACTTCAGAGCTGAGTGGCGTATAGAAGAGCTTCAGAACTGCCCGCGTAAAGCAGCGCTTCAAGGCTGTTTTGGCGTAAAAGGTTGCTACACCTTCCTACGGCGTAAAATACGTTTGTCTTTAATGCAACGTAAAGTCATACAAGGAACTCTTCATATTCCCCGAATGAATCTGTCAGACAAAACAGTGAACCTGACTCCTGACAAAAGTACTGCACGACGATCGAGAGGACGACTGTGATGATAATTTTGCACAGAGATCCAGATTGTCGTTTAGTGACATATCCTTGATACAAGTCATTTTTTACGCATTCAAGGAATACGCTGCCTATTCTACACTGGCAGAGATGAGTTTTTACGCTCAAGATGAGACGAGATCAGACGCCACGTCAAAAGCTATTCTCGTACAGTGCTCGAGGCATATCTCGGCATTTAATGCACGAGATTGAGGCATATATCTGCATTAAATGCACGAGATTTGGTCCCATCCTTTATGATTTTGTCATGACTGGGAGAGCTAAAACTAGGGCTAATACGCTTACATCACCATCCTGGCATTTTACGCCAACCAGGCTATTTTCAACCATAGGAGCACGTCGTATGCTATCTCCTCAAAATACGCCAACCAGGCTATTTTCAACTATAGGAGTACGCCGTATACTATCTCCTCGAAATACGTCAACTCAGGCTATATCTGCAAAGGTACGTGATAAGGCTATTTGGCCTAGAATACACTCAAAACCTCAGTTAGGAAGAATAATTGGCTATTTTTATGCTGGTTATCTATTTTTTATGCAGTAGCAAGTTTTACGCAGAATTTAGCTTTTACGCCAACAAGACAGCTATTTGGCTTCTACGCCAACAAGACAGCTATTTGGCTTTTACACCAACAAGACAGCTATTTGGCTTCTATGCCAACCATCTCTACGCGAGGAACAGTTACCTACGTGGCTTGCATGTCGTAATCTTCGAGAAGCAGTTATATACGTTACCTCATAATGGGACACGTATCTTACGCGGATTCAGGAGATCATTCAAACGTGGGTTGTAGTTATTATAACCGCCGCGTAAAAGATGTGACTCTCTCCACAGTTGGGCTTCTACGCCGACTGGACAGTTATCGTGACTGATCTCTATAAATAGAGACCTCTAGTCATAGGGTCAGAGATACAGGGATGGAGACAGAGGAGAGAGATCAGAGATCAAGAGATCATAGAGAGAGAGAGCACAGACAGAGAGTGTTAATTGACAACTTTGGCAACGAGAATTCAATCCCTCCTGCAATCTTTGAAGCTTCTTCTTCTTCTTCTACAACACTTCTTCCCCATCGTGTGGTCCAAGGGACAAAGTAATCGACCGCAGATCAGACTCCTATAGTAATTTTCCCCAGAATTATTTTTTATTGTACTTAACATCCTCATATAGGATTAATTGTACTCTTTTTCTTGTTTGTAAACAAAAAAGAAAGGTTTCGTATAAACCCTCTTCTTCTCTCATTTTTGTTTATTCAAACACTTTATAGCTTTTCTTAACATATCATCCCTATGCCATGAAATGAATCTAGGATTCAACTAAAAAGATCACCATATAACTGTTTGCATTCACTATTTACTTAGTGTCGGCTTAGACGAGTGGGTTACCCCGCTCACCAGTACAGCTGTGTACTGACCCACATTTGTATGCATTATTTCAGGTACGCAAGTGTAGTGGCGCTGCTTGGATATATGAGACATGATGTATGAACTGTAAGTACCTTTGTGGGCTAGAGAAAGAGCAAGAGTATTGCATCGCCTTTGAGGCAATCGCCTTCGTGGCATTTCATTTGGACCCTATCGAGAGCTTCGCTGTGTATACTCTGATGTGTGCTTGGTACACAATACTTGACTTTCGTTGCAACTTGGTCATTTCGATGATAACTTTGGTGTTTGACAATATTGTCTTGTACGAGTGCAACTCCAGGCTCGTACGATATCACGTCCCGATGAGAACGATTGCCCTACGGGAGAGCTACAACGTAGTGATTCACGTTCAGCGGGGACTATTGAGCTTGCGGGAGATTTGGGGCGTGACACTTAGTGCTCTATCCAAAATACCCATCTCCCTGCTAAACCTAACCACAAACACAAATCCTATCCACCCCAACAATCATATTCTATTCCTAATATAATATCCTCAACCAATTTAGTACACCAGATACACATTTACTCATAGATAGCAACCTTGCTTACAAGATACCGTATCCAACATTCATTATACCAACCTATGCACTTGACACCCCCATGTACACTCCTCCCAAGTGTTTGCAAATTGGAACCCAAACCTCCATTTCTCAATTGCCTGCACTTGCAGTACAACCAACCCTGCTGCATACTAGCTTCCCTGCAGCCTAGTATCTGATACGCACAAAACACACTACCAAATCCTCTAATTGTTCTGAAACCCTTCCCCTCTAATATAAATGGATACTCGTACGAGTGTCACACCCACAACACATATGCAGATGCACCACCACTGCTTAAACACCCTTAAGAACCCCCCTTAACCACTTCTTCTTGCTTTTACCGATACTCTTCTTATCAAGGACTGTTGTTGTTACTTCTTCTTATTAATCAACAACTAATGTTGCTGCTATTGTTGATACTGCTACTGCTCTTGTAGTTCAATATTTGTATTTGGCACTGCAGTGCCAGAGCTTGGCTTGCACTGCACAGATACTGCTCCTCTCTTAATGCTGGTGGTTGCTCGTGTAGTGGCTCGAGTCTCTGTGCGTGCAAGAGCACTGTGCTGCTCGAGGCTGCACAAACTTGCAGCTACAGCTCATAAGGTGATGTGCACTTCTTCTTACTGCTTTCCCTGCACTGTGGCTAGGCAATTATGCTCGAGCAGATGCAGTAGCTTCCAGTGGTTGATTGCACAGTGTGGCTCAAGCTGCATCTCCTCGAGACTGCACTGTGATCTCTAATAGCTGCTGCTATCACTCCCTCTCTCGATCTCACTGAATGCACACTGCAAAACTGAAACCAACCTCACTGAACTCATTCACTCACTGACACTGCCTCTCACATAAACTCACAAATACCTAGTACACATACACCAAGGTCTGATACTCATGTGTGTCAGGCACACACACACTAGATCCTAACATATATTGTCTTAGCTACTTTCGAGACCTCTTTCCCTCTCTACCAAACTGAACCTAATGCTACTGAGCACTCAATAATACACTAACACTTATACTGAACCTCATCTCATACCTTATCACTGATACTTCATGATATACTATATTTATACCATACCAACCTATGATACCAATATCATCCCCAAACACTAAATTTTATGACACCATGCTATCAATACAATATACTAAAATAACACTAGGGATTTACCCACTTATAATTCATACCAAAATCAAACACATGGTGGTGTAGTATCTAGTATCTCATTCTTGGTGTCAAGATATATCATGACACATCAACACATCTCCACCATTTTATTAAACAAACCCCAAATTCTCATAAAATACATTATATAACATACGTATATATATATATATATATATATATATATATATATATATATATATATATATATATATATATATATATATATATATATATATATAAACTTCTAGAATGACTAATTACAATATAATTAACAAAGAATGACACACTAGTAATTCCATCAAACACTTGGCTTACAAAATTCGAAGTTTTTCCCAAATTAGCACAAAACTCAATGTAACTTTCACAATAGGTCTCCAAAGAACCTAGTTCTTCTTCCTATGGGTAGTCCTTATCCATGGATAGATTTTTAGGAGTTTATTTCATCATTAAAAACTGAAATAATAAAGAAAAATAGGGTTCTTATCTATTGGGAGATGGATTCCCAATGTCTTCTACCAATGACACAATCCTCAAGCCAATACTTCCCTCTTTGAATGCTCCTCTAGCAATACCAAGCTCGTTAGCCTCCTTGGAATGAGAATGAGAATGAGAGGAATAAAATTTGGGAATGGAGAAATTAGGGTTTGCTCTCTAATTTTTGGGAATGAAATAATGAGAAGAGGGAATGAGGGTTATTCATGAACAAAAGGCTTATATAGACTTCCTCTTAGGGTTAGGGTTAGGTTGAGGAATGTTCAAATTGACACAAGTACCCCTCTCATTGCTTCATGAATAGGATCTAACTAAACCATAGGAGAATATTCTATTCATGGGTCTAAATAGGTTTAATATAATTAATCTAGTCATGACTAACTATTTAAATTGGTCAAGTCAAGTCTAGTGTGGTCCACTAATGTCAAGTATAATTAAAATAGACTAGTCAACTAACAAATAATAATATTAGTAACAATATATATATATAACATTATACATCAAACAAAATATAAACACAATATTATACTAATGCAAAATGATAAAAATATTCCTATTTTAAAATGTGGTAGTGACAGTTGCACAAAGATGAAATGCACGGTACACCTTATGGTTTTAGTATAACACGTCTGTGGCAGAGACACGCTCAAGACACTCAAAGTTTACATAGTGATTCCTTCGTGTCATTATATGTATTTGTATAACGTGGTGTATCTTTGGAAAGGGAAGGCCGAATGGTAAGTATGGTAAGTTAATTCCTATCACATTGTTGCGTGACACACTTATGCCACGATACAAAGTTACTAGATTTCCTCATGCCATGAAACTAATCCTAAGGCAAGAATAAAAAGGCAACATAAATAAGTTGATGCACATAACATAATGAATGTGATTAGTTTTGTTGAGTGGGCGAGAGGCCTCCTGTCATGTCCCGATCTCGCAAAGGCCGATCGTTCTCGCTTTGGGCCTTATGGAATCGATCGTCCTCTTATGGACGTGATGTTGTGCAAGCCTAAGTTGCGCTTGCACAAGGCCAATGCTTGAACAATAACAAAATAAGCTATTCAAAGTTAGAAGCAGCAGCACAATATGAAGAAAAGTAACTAAACACAATGGTATACGAAGACAATCTCTTTATTGATATCTGAAATTGTTACAAGGCTTGTCAATTGGCTTACATCTCTCAAGAGCAATAAAAAATACAATGATATCGTTCTATACATTACATCCTTTTATACAGAAAACAACTCTAAATATCTTGATCCATCTCAAGGCATCGACTCCAGATTTCTGGCTCCTGAGGATGAGGATATGCTATCACTTTTTCAGACAATCCAGCACTTGTGAACAGAATTGGTGGGAGGTCAGCACTTTGGGGAAAACACTAATGAGTATAAAATCAATGAACAGAAGCAACACTCTCTAAAACCAACACTAAGTAAACATATAATAAAATATTATATTATATTACTAGTGATTTTGCTACTTTTACTTAGGTTTATTTTATGCAGTACAGGATCAGAGTCAGTTTACTTCTTTTTGAAAACATCTTTTGAAAGCCATATTTCATATTCAATTTAATCAAGCATATCAAAGGAGCTATTCTATCGTGAAGTGCACAACATGTATTATGAACTATATCCATTAACTCTAGGAGCATTAGAACATCTAGTGGGATATATATCTCATATTAAAGGAACAACATCATATTCAAGTTAGCATCAATTTAATTCTAGAAGCAACATATGATAAGAACAGTTGCGATAAGGAATATAAGGAATATCAATGATCACTTATTCAGTGATTCAGACAATGATCACCTTTTGTTGAACGGTTACCCCTGCAACAGACACACAAGTTAGCACCAATTTGTATAAACATATACAGGTTCAGATAAAAAACTATATAATGCACATGATTCATGAATAAGCAAACTTTTTAATCTATACTCTTCTCTTCAATCAATCAATATGTTCAATAGCTCTTCCCCTTTCTAATAGCCACACCCTACTAGATCACAAGAACCATTCATCAGGACGCACTATTAGTCTCCTTTATATAAGTCTCCTCTATCTAATAGCCACACCCAACTGGATCACAAGGACCGTTCCTCAGGGCGTACTATTAGTCTTCTCTATACAAGTCTCCTCTATCTAATAGCCACACCCCACTAGATCACAAGGACCGTACCTCAGGGAGCACTATTATTCTCCTTTATACTCTGCACAGACAAGCCGCCATCTCTTTCTTTATACAGAACAAGCATTTATACAGTTCTATCTTTTATAGTACGATACAAAAATATGCAAGCAATATCTATTTAAACAGACATGTCAACTATTCTCTATCTATCTTTTACTAAGCACACAGTTCTACTCTTTCTCTAGCATATGATACAGAATATGTTCAAGCATATTTTTATTCTACTCTTATTAACATGCAATAAGGGACATAAAGTTCAATAGCAGTGACAATGTTTACTTATCATACAACATTCTTTTATTTACTTAGCATGGCAATGATTCTTTCATTAGACAAGCATATAAGTTCTCTAGTTAAGCATGCAAGTTCATGTTCTATCATTCTTCTTATGAATACTATCTTTTAGCACATGCAGTTATAAAATTAGATTCTTTATTAGGCGCGAAAGAATCAGAGAATGAAGTTATATCCACTCACCCAGATCAATCGTCTTGTGTCCCAACAGAGAGCTCTTCAGGAAGGCTTCCTCTTGACCCAGCAAACGGATCTCTCTTGTACATAGTGCCAACACGGAACGGGATACTACACCTCCCCACAAGTGCATACAATATACTGATAATCTACCAGATTGCTTGTAGGGTGTGGAAGTAACTCGTTCGGTGCAGAGTTTTCTTCGTACGCTAAGGCGTGGAGTTTGTTCTGGCGTCTTGGAGCGTTGCGGATGGAGCTAGAAGCACCATATAAAGGACATAATATATTGGAACATCATCATCATCCATTGTATTCATTTCAAGTTATAAGCCTCCGGGTGCAGTTTATTGTAATAAGAGAGAGGGGGGAGAGAGAGAGAGAGAGAGAGAGCTTGAGCGATTTTAATCTTAGCTTCCAACCTTTGTAAAGTTATTTCAATTAATAAAGAGAATTTTCTTTGTATAACTCATGTTTATTTAACTTTTCTTCTTGGGGACCGTCTGTGCGACTCTATGGCTTAGCATTTTCATCGGACGTTTTGGTGCTTGCCTTGCGTGAGCGCAACTTAGGCTAGTGGTATCACATCCAACAAGTACGTTCGGTCCTTCGGGGTTGGGGCATGACATATTGGTTTCAGAGTACGGCTTTACATCCTTGGCCCTCGTATCAATTCTCTTTATTTTATAATTGTGTTCGTGATTAATGTTACCGACACTCTCTCTCTTTCTCTCTCGATGTTCGTCGGATATTCCATACAATAAGTCTAGATATTTTATGAATCTCGTTGGGTGTTTTGGTTGACCAAAAATAGCTTGCGGAATGTCTTGTTGGCTGAGTTGTGCTGGGCCTTACATATTGAGACTTGTGTTAGTATTAACAAGTTTGTGTGCTGGATCAGAATATTGTTCTAACGAGGATAAGTTAGATTCGGACAATGGTTTTTTTTGATAAGGATCAATAGAGATGTTGTCGGAAGACGATATCGTTAAGCAAACATAAGGAACGTGCTTGGATTTTGAGGAAGAGATCGGTCGGATATGCGAGCAAAATCAGTTAAAAATTAAATTCAATTTTGAGAATGTGTTGAATGGCTTAAACCCTAAGTGGTGTAAGGGAAAACTTAGAAATGTTTGATTAATTGAGAATTTTGGGATAACAATGAGTCTAATAGCAAGCAACGCGATAATGCAAAGCCTTAGAATGAGGTTACCTAATTAGTCGTGATTTAGAAGGTCTCGTGCGAGATTGGCTCGAATGATTAATAATGAGTTGAGCGAATATTAAGAGCATATCAGATAGGGATTCAAAGTAATAATATTGATGACTTGGTCGAGGAATCATCGTAGATCATATACGTAAGTACGGATTGAATCGAATGGAACAAAATTTAGAGTTATGATTGAAGACTCGAGGATGCGATTGAAGTTAGCACGAATGGAGGATAGCACGATTTGAAAGATAGCGATTGGAAATTTGAGTTGAGGATACGAGAATCACTACAAAAATACAGAGTTTTAGCGACGAAATTTTTCGTCGCTAAAATGTATATTTTTGTCACTATTTTAATATAGCGACGGATTAGAGATAAAAATATGGCGTCACTAATTTAAGTGTCGCTGTCACATTTTTGTCGCTAATTTGTCGTTATCTCGACGAACTAGAGACGAAATTAGCGACGAAAACTCAGCGACGGATTAGTGATGGATTATTTGTGTCACCTTATTTGGTGACGGATTGGCGACAAAAAATATGAGCCCATTTTTACCAAATTTTTAGAAGCTCACCGACTGAATTTTTGTTACTAATCCTTCGCTAACAACGACGAAAATAGTGATTTTTTATGATACATATTTGTCATATTTTTGGTACCAGACATATTTAGCGACAAAACTTTTTATCGCTAATCCATCGTTGAACCGTCGCGTATACGTCGCTGACCTAGAAATTTTTAGTTTTTCGTCGCTAGTCCGTCGCTAAACATAATTTTTTCCCCCAGAATAGAATTACTTACTTCCTTCTCCTGTAACATTATACAAAATTTATCAGAGATTCAAACACATCAAATACAATAGAACGTATTAAATATAAGTTTGTAGCCATAAATTATCATATTATCAAGTTATATAACCATATAAAATATCGTACTAAATACAATAGAATGTATCAAACACATAAAACTACCATAATCTAAACATATAAAGTTATACAACTAGTACATCCAATAAACTGTCAAATTATGAAAAATAAATACATCAAGTCGACAGTGGAGGCGACGACGGCTGTCGACTAGCCATGTACTGCGTCATAACCGCAATGATGATCTGCTGTAGATCCTCAGGAATGACAGTCAGAGCAGCAGAAGCAATCGGAGATAGAGACAAAGGAGCCGGAGGAGGAGCTGGAATAGCCATCGTTGGAGCCGTCGGAGGAGCAGGAGCTGCAGGATCACGAGACTCTGCCAGTTGTCTAACCTGCCTCTGTATCGCTAATAGAGTTATCATGATCTACTCCAAACTCATAGCACCAGAAGGAACGTTGGGGCCGGGCTCTAATGAAGCTGGAGGAACCGTCGGAGGAGCTCTGGAAAGAACTGGCGGCTGGGATGCCAAAGATCCAGTCCCGTAGACGATGTCATCTTTTTCTCTCCCGACAACTTGTATCCACCGATCGTTTCTCTCAGTCGGCGTACTACTCTCAACCCCACCCTCCAACGTCTTATACGTCTCCTATATTTTTATGTAAATAGGTTTAGATATCGTAGGTTAGGATTAATTTTTTTATTGACTACAACTAAGGTTAGGTTTAGAATTAAGTTTAGATATCGTAAGTTAGGTTTAGAGTTAAGGTTTTTAGATATCATAGGTAACAATATTAAAGTTAAGGTTATATTTTTAGGGTAAACAAATATAGTTAAATTATAAAAAGAAGTAATTAAATTTTGTTGACAAAATTTTACAAACACAACTTACGTATTCTTTTGTTGTCCGCTCATCTATGAGCTTCCCATCCTTCTTTCTTTTGTGCGTTAGCTGGAAGATTACGGAAAAGTCGACGGTCTTCGGATCTTCCTTGGCTCTGATGGCTTCATCGCACTTTAAAAATAAGTAATTAATTAATAAAAAAATAAGAATTACCAAAAATTGATCTAGCAAAAAATTATAATACTGACCATCCATCGAATTTGCTCGACGGTCGAAATGGATCCACCGGTATGGAGACCACCCTTAGCATGGGACGCTTTCGCCTTCTTGTACTTGGCCTTATAGGTCGGGGCCTCCATCTTCTCCCAGAACTCTTTCTTGAGCCACTCCTTGCGAAGATCCCCTGAATGTGACGCTAGCGCCTTCTGATCATTGATTATACCCCTTAACCTTTTGCTAGCGATGGTCTTGTAGCACTTTCAGATCGCAGACTCTCTATGATCCGGCCACCAGTACTTCTTCTGTAAATTAGAATTTTTTTTTATCATTTTAATCAAAAAATTATATATTATTCTAAATAAAAATTTTATACATACCCGCAGCATATCCAGCCAAATGAATCGTTGATCCAGCGGGTCGTCACTGAAGTTGATATAAGGCCCATGAAAGTTCTCCCGCCTGACGTCCCCCAGATCAGTACCAGCCTTGGTCGAAAAGAACCTAAAATAAGTAAATAATATATAATTAGAATAAAAAGGAATAAATAAATAAATGTGTGAATTGACAATTAGTACTTACGTCGCTCTATCGGCCCACAGCTCAGGACGATCGATATTGGCTGGCCGCTCTGGTAGAGTATGGGGATCTGTAAATCCTGGATGATGAAGATATACTTTGTTCTGCACCAGGAGGCTTGGATATGGATTTGCTCCGGTAGGAGTAACTAGTGGAGTATTCAGTGTACTAGTATTCGCAGTAGTCGCAGGAGTAGCGGCAGGGGTGGAAGCTAAAGGAAGCCTGGGAGATGGAGTAGCTCCCCTACTGATGAACGAGTATATGGCAGGGATAAACCATCCTCGGCATCTACGAACTCATCCTCGGATGGTCATGAGCAACCTGCATTCGGAGTAGTTGATGGAGGATGCTGGGAAGAAGATCCTTTATGAACCTATGGAGGATGCTTGTACTAGTCCGCGTGACAGAAAATACATCTATCTTTATCATTGTTCTTCTTATAGTACAACATGCAACTGTTTCGACAATAATCTATCTTTTTGTAGCCTAATCCGAGTTTTTGTATCATCTTTGACTTGTAGAAGTTTTCAGGCAATCTCCTTTGATCCTTTTTGTAAACACACAGATTTTTCTAGAATTTTTTAAAATATTTTTTTGGATTTTTCTGAATTTTTTAAGTATTTATTAATGTTCTTCAAAGAAATTATATTTTTATGTATCTAATTAAGTATTAAAATATTACAAAAATTATATTTTTGGGTATATTATTAATTATTGAATGTTGTGTAATTTTTCTGGAATTTATTGGGCTAAAAAACTATTTTTAAATGGCTAAAACCCTTTTTTTAATTAAACCAGCATTAAACCAAACCGAACCGGGCTAAACCGAGCAGACCAAATCGAACCGGGCTAAACCGAGCAGAACCAGACCCAACCGCCCTGCGGGTCGGATCCAGACCCGCTAACCGCCGACCCGCTACCCGCAACCCGCCCACACTCACAAAGACACCCCACGAACCCGCGCAAACCGCGGTCACCCCTCCCTCTTCTCCTTTACAAAATGACCCCCTTCCTCCTTCTCTCACACAACCAACCACTCCCCCTCACTCCCCTATTCCTGGCGTCCACCTCCGGCAGCCACACGTCGTCGCGTAATTGTCCTGTCATGAACAGCAGTAAGGTACCCCTCTTCTAGCTCTCGTATCTCCCTTTGTGTTGATCTAAATTTAGTTCTGTTGAATCCTATGCGAAGACCACTTGACCCTCTTGAAATCCTGTGCAACTAGTTCGGGGTATCATACCCTGTGTCAGTTACAAAATGCGACGCAAAACAGAAAAAAACACAGAATTCTGTACTTTAGAAACTGTCCCAGAGCCCCATGTTCACTGCCATTTTTCTCTCAACCTGTTTAAATATTTTAGATTCTGTTTAAACAGTAAATTAGACAACATAACCGAGATTTATACTCTGTAATTAGTTTATTTTAATTTGTTGTGTGCTGTATTTTATTCGCGGGTGAAATCGACCAAAAACTTGGTCTTTAAAACCCAAAAATTTTTAAAATAGAGTGCGTCCCGCTAAACGAGGCAACTTGGTCGTATGCGAACTTCATCGAAAGGTGCGCATCGTCAAAACGGAAGTATAAGATTTTGCGTAAGATGATTTGGATGTGCGTGCACACCAGAATCAACGCGTATCCGTCGAAAATACCCCGTATCGGGCCTGTTCTAAAATTTATTGCAACTTCGTGTGTGCTCGTCGTTTCGCAACGAAACTTGCACCATCGGACTGGTAGAAATACGCTAGTCATGTGACCCAAGTTTGGTTCGATTCTGAGAACGTTGACAAAATTTCGTATCGTGGGCCCCACGGCTCCACTTGACGAGCGAATTTGTGACCGGCTCATCGGAATCCAGTTCTGGACATTCCGTTGGGTTCGTATTATCGTTCTGGACATGTAGACACTAAGTTTGATGAATTTGGAAAACTTTTCTCTGGCACATTTTTCGGTACGAAGTGGGCCACATGTGGACCCCGCTTTGACCAGAAACTGTCAATTTTATCCCTGTGTCTAAATTGGACTTATGGGTAGTCAATCCTAGCTATTTTATATCTTCTGAGAATGATGGTAATATTTATTTTAACATCTGAAGGTATTCCTGAAGATTTTGCTTTTACCGGAGCAACTGTTGGAGTTCAAACATGTCACGCCCCAGTCCCAAAATACGTAGGACTAGGAATACGTAACACGCCTAGCCGTATGTATATGAACTCCAATATATGGAAACCATATACACATATACGCTGTATATGAATATCCAATCCACCAGTGGTAATATACTGTCACAATAAGTCACACAGAATCTATATCTCATCCGCAGCACAAATAATCAGTAGGAATAAAGAGCTGGATAATAACTGAATATCAAAGATAGTATCAAAATCTGATAGTCAGGTGGAAACAAATCCACTACAAACGACTATACTGAAGTAGCAAAAGATCTCTAAAAAGTAGTAATAAAATCACAGATACTCCGAGGGTAAGACCTCCTCAGTCTGGTAAGTAGCGTCAGGTCCAGGACCGTACTCCTACTTGTCCATATCTGGAAAGGGACCAGGTCCTCAGAGGAACGTAACAAGATACATAATAACATGTCAATAGGTACTGAAATATAAACATCCAATGGGTCGCCTAACCGTCTAAGTGAATGCAATTTGAGAACAACTTTCCAACACGTGGGCTATCTGACCATAATGGGATTGGCATGATTCTCTCGGAGAATCAGGGGCCTATCAGCATGTCATATTTTGAACGGCAGAGGCCGCCTGCAATATAAAATATATAGTGGTAGTCATCACCCATTTCTCCAGTGGAGAATCCGGGCGTACAGGAGAAAAAGTACAAAGGAGCCCAAACGCCTTACTTGTTGTTCTCTCCATCCCATGTTCTAAGCATGTCCTATCTGTGACATGATAACCTCTAAACAACTGCCAGGTCTACTAGCATACAAAGTTTCTATCAGCAGTCATCCCTAACGTACGGCTCATACGTATATGAGGCCAAACCTGTCCCGCAGTCCGTGATCTATATGAGACTCACAATTCGTGTAACAACTGTGTCACGACCAATGAATTTACTAATGCTCCATAAAACTAGGGTGGTCTCATAAAGTAGGTCCAAAAATCTACAAAATAAACATCTATATAAGCAGAATTAAACATGCATGTATCAACTGAAATATAAATAATAGTACAGTGGCAAGGTATACTTACCGAGCAAAAGTCCTATATATTGTACGTCCAATAGTGTTAAGTTTGTCGTAAGCAGAAGTGGATTAGGGTTTGGAAGAGTTGTAATAACATATATATAGAGATAAGAGGCGGTAGGGGTTACTTAATGGTTAAGAAACTACTGCCGCTGCTGTTTTCTTTCTTTTTTTTCATTGGTTTTGGTTGCGGTTGGGGAGTATTTAGTAATAACAGGTAAAGAGGCGGTGGAATAAGCTGCTGATATTTTTTTCTCACACGTGCGGAGGAGAGAATTAAGCGGTGGAGTTCTGTTTTATGCGCGGAGCAGTGGAGGTTTGCTTTACGCGCGGAGCAAAATTTAGGCGGTGGTGGAGTTTACGCTTGGGTTTATTTTACGCGTAGAGAAAGGAATTTAGGCGGGTGGGGTTTTTACGTGCAGATGAAGTAAGAAGCGGTGGAGAGAGTTTACGCGCATAATTTGGAAATAGCAAAGTTGGTTTGCTACTGCTACTGTTGATATTTTCTACGCGGGTTTGGGTGCAAGCGGGTACTGGGTTTATGAGTTGCGGTTTGGGTTTGATCCAATAGGAATTCTATATATATATATATATATATATATATATATATATATATATATATATATATTAATACATAGAAAACTCTAAAAATTATATCGGTGCATATGTTAAGTCAACAACTGTCAAAGGGTCTCCTACATGGAATAAATTTAGAAAAATTTATAATGGCTCCATAAATCCTCTAATTGCACAAACACCTCAAATAAAAATTAAATTAAATATATTCTCTCTATTTAGCTCATAATTACTAAATAAATTAAATAATTAATTAAATAATAATAAATATGGTTTTCAGAATTAGGAATTTTACAAAACCCCAGGCAAGTGTACCTTGCCAATCTTGCAGTACTTGCTTTATATTATTTTCTTGATTTATTTATATGATGTATCTGTTCAACCTAGGACCGTGTGACATTGCTTAGCGTCCGAATAAGATTCGGGTGTCAACGCTATATGCGGAGATGTGTAACATCACCTAGAGATTGATATCGTGACCCTATATATTTTCGTGCTTCCATTATCAAGTACGTCATACCATAGGACACTTGACACTATTCATGAGACAGAATCTTCTTGAGATATTCATGGTGATTTTGTATAGGTTACAGGATTCGTGACATAGATATTACATATGCTTAGCTATCATTATGACTTGCTGCATCAGTTAGAGGTCATGATCTTGTATGACATGGACATGAGACATCGTGGACATGAGACGTGTGATTACATTGGGTGAGGAGAGACACACAGGCTACAGGTTGATTATATATATATATTTATTATTTTGAGATCATAGACTCTATATCAGAGCTAGGCACATTACGTGATATTACTGCTACCAGCTCCCGACACAGAGCTTGTAGTGTTCTCAGCCTGAGTACTAGTGATGCTCTCACTTGTATATCATATAGCTGGTTAGATAGTTTACCCTATTGATTCATTTATTATTGTACTGCATTTATTTTAGCTTAAGTTATTCTTGTACCTTGCTATGTCCCCTGAGGACCTGGATCCGGATTATGTCCCCAGGTGTAGCAGAGGAGATCTATCCCGAGGTATACAGGACAGGAGCAGAAGCAGAAGCAGGAGCAGTACCGTTACCAGAGGACAAGGTGATGGGCGAGGATTTTTCCTGAGTATCTGTTTATTCTATACTCAGTCTTTGCTGTTATTAGACTCTTTTATTTTCTGTCTATTGAACTGCTGTATCAAACACATTATCAAGTTGTTCCCCGATATATTTTATTTGTGACTTGATGTTGGTTTATATGTTAATATTTTGATATTGATTTATCTGTTATAGATGAGATTAATTTTATTCATTTGACATATATCGTAGACCACTGTATTGTTGTTTTACAACTTAAGCATACTCTAATGGGTCCATTAAATTGGGTTTGCCCATTGGTGTGTGCTGCTAGCCATTGCCACGTGTCTAGTCCCTCGGTATTTTGCGACTGAGGTGTGATATAGTTTTTGTGGTGGCCTATACAGGTCGTACGACTATATTGATTTGGTTTCAACTAAGGAACTGAGCAAGCCAGCGATTATGATAGGATAAGTTATAGGATCTCATCCACATATTGACACGTTCTTGACCTCCATATCGGATTCGTATTAAATTCTTGATTTACATCATGTCTTGAGTCCTCTGTGTATTTCTCATAGTTTACTTTCAATGCAGAGTAATGGACCCACAAGCTAGCAATAAGACTCACGTAGGTACACCACAAGGTGCTGTGGTTACCTATAACGATGGGGTGACACCAGGAGGCAGAGGTCAATCAGCTCAACAAAGCAGTCAAGTAGGCCAGCATACCTCAAGATTCCAGCGAGACGACATTCTACCGTCGCCGTAGTTTACTCCACCAATGCCCGTTTTTCCGCCAGGATAGGATATTGACAGACAACAGATGTTTCAAATATTCTATGCAATGATGCAAGCCCAACAGCAGGTTCAACAAGAGGCTCAGCGTCACGAGACGGAGAACTTGAGGAACAACCTAGTAACCGCACTGGAGCAAGCGAACCCACCAGCTAGGCGACCATCGACGGGATCTATCACTGATTTTCACCAGCTGAAGCCCAGTACCTTTTCTGGCAAGGAGGAGCCTACTGAAGTTCATGAGTGGCTCACAAATACTCAACACCAGTTGGAAGCAGCTGAGCTTCCGAGGGAGCGATGGATGACTGCCGTCAGGATGCAGCTGACTGGAAATGCACATCATTAGTGGCTATCTGAGGAGAGATGGCTCAGACAGGACCGAGTCACTTGGAAGGAGTTCTTTAGACTCTTCCAGGAGATGTATATTCCAGCTAATGCCAGAGCGGAGCTTAGAGATAAGTTCAACCGCCTCATTCAAGGCAATATGATGGTAGAAGAGTACAATGCAGAGTTTATATGTTTGTGTCACTTTGCCCCTACTCTGATTTTGATAGAAGAGGAGAAGGCGGAGAAGTTCTTCGACGGACTTAGCTTTGAGCTACAGAGATTGATCGGGTCTGTTGCACCTACTCCATACACGGATGTCCTTGCTGCATCACGACGTATGGAGCGCGTCACCAGGAGAGAGTATAGCCTGAAGTGGCCATT
This sequence comes from Iris macrosiphon, assembly GCA_036927795.1. Taxonomy (NCBI): domain Eukaryota; kingdom Viridiplantae; phylum Streptophyta; class Magnoliopsida; order Asparagales; family Iridaceae; genus Iris; species Iris macrosiphon. The sequence goes on from JAYESA010000007.1 coordinate 38,790,549, forward strand.
CATATCAGCATCAACCAGAGCACCACAAGGAGAGTCTACAAAACAACACCAGAGGAATCCACAGAATATAGCACCAAGGGCCATATCCCTTCCTACTTGTCACTGCTGTGGCAAGGTAGGCCATATTGAGAAGGAGTGCAGACGCAAGTTGGGACTATGCTTGATTTGCGGATCTAACCAACACCCAGCCAAGGACTGCCCTAAGCGTCGATGAGGAGAACCAATGGTAGATCGACCAGCTTTACCAGCACCAAGGCCAGCTTATCCAGCATTGGGAGCACCACAGACGGGAGTCAGACCACCAGCTCTAGGAGGGTATCAGTCGAGGCCACCCTTGCCACCACAGGTAGCACTATTTCAGCAGGCTCGGCAGCAGAGAGGACCAGCTCAGAGACGAGGACAAGCATTTGTATTAGCTATTTAGGAGGAAGCTACTGCGGAAGAGGTCATAACAGGTACTATATTAGTAGCTTCATTGCCTGCAGTAGCTTTATTTGATTCTGGAGCATCGCATTCATTCATAGCTGCTAGCTTCGTAGCCACACATAGAGTAGCTACTGTACCCCTTTCAAAGACTAAGAGAATTCTTACATGAGGTGGAATTATCCTAGTTAGTGATATTTGTAGATCTTGTTCGATAGTAGTCTATGGAAGAGAGATGCGAGCTCAATTCCTGATCTTTTCTATGCCGAATTATGATGTGGTACTTGGTATGGACTGGTTAAGTCAGTATCATGCGACCCTAGATTGCCGACTTGGACGGGTTATATTTAGACCGCCTGGACATCCAGAGTTTGAGTTTCTTCGGGGAGCCATAGAGCAAGGTATTCAGCATACACTTAGGGTACTCTCTGCAGAAGGGGAGTCCGAGTACCCAAAGGTTATATCAGAATTTGTGGATGTATTTCTCGATGATCTTTCAGGCTTACCATCTGATTTGAAAATATAATTCATAATAGACTTGACTCCAGGAGCAGAGCCTATCACTTCATCAGTATACCGGCTAGCACCTAAGGAGTTGGTGGAATTAAAGGAGCAAGTTGATCATCTTCTGAAGAAGGGTTTCATTCGGCCCAATGTTTTACCATGGGGAGCACCCATACTATTTGTGCCGAAGAAGGATGGGATAGTACGCCTGTGACTACAGAGCACTGAATGCCGTAACCATCAAGAACTGGTATCCCTTGCCACACATTAATGATCTATTCAATCAGTTGAGTAGTGCAAGTGTATTCTCAAATATCGATCTTAGATCCGGTTATCACCAGATTAGAGTACGTAGAGAGGATATACCGAAGACAACCTTCAGGACCAAGTATGGACACTATAAATTATTAGTTATGCCGTTTGGTTTAACCAACGCGCCATCTATGTTCATGAGTTTGATGAACAGAGTTTTTTATCAGTACTTGGACAAGTTCTTGGTTGTGTTTATTGATGACATCTTGATATATTCCAAGAGCCACGAAGAGCACAAGGAGCATCTCAGAATCGTGCTAGAGACGTTGAGACGGGAGAAGCTGTATGCCAAACTAGTAAATGTAGTTTTTTTTTGGATAGGGTGCCTTTCCTGGGATATATCATCTCGGGAGAAGGACTTTCAGTTGATCCGAAGAAGGTTGCTACAATAGAAACTTAGCCTACCCCTACATCAGTTGCGAAAGTGAGAAGTTTTCTCGGACTTGCTAGATACTATCAGAGGTTTGTGGAGAATTTCTCAAGGATTGCTGAGCCTATGATACGGTTGACGCGTAAGGACCAGGAGTTTGCATGGACGAAAGATTGTCAGAAGGCCTTTGAAGAGTTAAAGAGGCGATTAACAACAACACCGATCTTAACCCTTCCTTCAGGATCGGGAGGCTTCGTTGTTTATAGTGATGCGTCAGGCAGTGGACTAGGATGTGTTTTGATGCAACATAGCAAAGTTATCGCTTATGCATCGAGACAACTGAAGGTTCTTGAGAAGAACTACCCGACGTGCGATCTTGAGCTAGCTACAGTAATATTTGTACTAAAGATATGGAGGCACTATCTTCACGGAGAGAGGGTAGAAATCTTTACTGATCACAAGAGTCTGAAGTATGTCTATACTCAGAAAGAGCTCAATATGAGACAGAGACGTTAGTTGGAGTTGATGGTCGATTTTGATATAGATTTGCAGTACCATCCAGGCAAGGCGAATGTTATAGCAGACGCACTCAGCAGGAAGCCCACAGCTTATTTCTTGACGATGCAGCCCCAGCTATTAGAGGATCTACAGGAGCTCAAGATAGAGGTTATTTTGCCAAGGCAGAGTGGATTGTTGGCGAATCTTGAAGTTAAGCCATCACTAGTGGAGAGGATTAAGGCGGCATTGCCCAAAGATGCTAGGTTTCGGAGACTTAAAGAGAAGACGGAAGCCGGCATGCAGACGAGACTTTGAATCCATGAGGACGGGACGTTAAGGTGCGAAAATCACCTATATGTTCCGAATGGGGAGTTGAGACATGAGTTAATGTCTGAAGCACATAGCTCCATGTATTCGATTCATCTGGGAGGTACTAAGATGTACCAAGATTTGAGGCAGTACTATTGGTGGCATGGGATGAAGAGAGAGATTGTACGATTTATGGTAAAATGTTTGGTTTGTCAGCAAGTTAAGGCCGAGCATCAGAGAACTGCTGGTATGTTACAACCGCTTCCCATACCCGAATGGAAGTGGGAATATATCACTATGGATTTTGTTACAAGATTTCCACGGAGACCCAGTGGGAAGGATGCAGTCTGGGTTATTGTGGATCGACTCACTAAGTCAGCACATTTCTTGTCGTTCAGAGTTGGACAGTCCACGGAGTTGCTAGCTGACATGTATATACGACAGATCCTAAGATTACATGGAGTGCCGGTTAGTATTTTGTCAGATCGTGACTCAAGATTCACATCCCATTTTTGGCGAAGCATGCAGGAGAGTCTTGGCACCCGACTCAAGTTCAGTACTGCTTACCATCCACAGACAGACGGTCAGTCGGAGTGCACGATTCAGATCCTAGAGGATATGCTGAGGTCGTATATGTTAGACTTTGGAGGGTCTTGGGAGACTATTTACACTTGGTGGAGTTCTCTTACAATAACTGCTACCAGGCAAGCATCCGGATGGCACCTTTCGAGGCATTGTACGGCAGAAAATGCAAATCACCTATATGTTGGAGTGACGTTGGTGAGCATCAAATACTTGGTCCCGAGTTAGTGATGCAGACAGTTGAGAAGGTAAAGCAAATTTAGATTCGTCTTCGTACAGCTCAGGACAGACAAAGGCATTGGGCTGACGCACACCACCGACCTTTGGAGTTCAAGAAAGAAGAACATGTATTCTTGAGGATCTCACCCACTCGAGGTACTATTCAATTTGGGAGCAGAGGCTAGCTGAGCTTGAGGTACATTGGACCATTTGATATTCTGGAGCGTATTGGTGAGATGGCGCATCGTCTTGTATTACCCCCATCTTTAGAGGGAGTGCATGATGTATTCCATATCTCACAGCCGAGGAGGTACGTGACTGACCCAAGTCACGTAGTTGATCATTCTGAGATTTCAGTAGGATCTAGCTTGAGGTATGAAGAACAGCCGGTTGGGATACTTGACATTAGTGAGAAGATATTATGGGGTCAGATGATTAGATTGGTCCGGGTAGCTTGGAAACGTCACTCCCCCGGCGAGTCTACTTGGGAACGAGAGGATGTCATACGCCAGCGTTATCCTCACCTATTCGAAGATGCATGTATGACCTAAGAACTACATATAGGTACCATGATTAGTTATCCTTAGTAGTTAATTCTTGATTGCGAGGACACAATCCTTTTAAGGTGGGTAGATTGTAAATACCCAAATTTTTCTAGAATTTTTAAAAATAATTTTTGGGATTTTTCTGAAATTTTTAATTATTTATTAATATTCTTCAAAGAAATTATATTTTTATGTATTAAATTAAGTATTAAAATATTACAAAAATTATGTTTTGGGGTGTATTATTAATTATTTGATGTTGTATAATTTTTTTAGAATTTATTGGACTCAAAAACTATTTTTAAATGGCTAAAACCCTTTTTTTAATTAAACCAGCATTAAACCAAACCAAACCGGGCTAAACCGAGCAGACCAAACCGAACTGGGATAAACCGAACAGAACCGGACCCAACCGCCCAGTGGGTCAGATCCGGACATGCTAACCGCCGACCCGCTAGCCCGCTACCCGCAACCCGCCCACACTCACAGAGACACCCCACGAACCCGCACGAACCGCGGTCACCCCTCCCTCTTCTCCTTCTCAAAATGACCCCCTCCCTCCTTCTCTCACACAACCAACCACTCCCCCTCACTCCCCTATCCCTGGCGTCCACCTCTGGCTGTCGCATGCCGTCGCACGCCGCCTGAAAACGACTGCCAACATCGCCGCGTAATTGCCCTATCACGAACAACAGTAAGGTACCCCTCTTCTAGCTCTCGTATCTCCTTGTGTGTTGATCCAAATTTAGTTCTGTCGAATCTTATGCGAAGACCACTTGACCCTCTCGAAATCCCGTACAACTATTTTGGGGTATCGTGTCCTGTGTCAGTCGCAAAATGTGACGCAAAACAGGAAAAAAATATAGAATTTTGTACTTCAGAAACTGTCCCGGAGCCCCATGTTCACGGCCATTTTTCTTCCAGCCTGTTTAAATATTTTAGATCCCATTTGAACAGTAAATTAGGCAACATAACCGAGATTTAGACTCTATAATTAGTTTATTTTAATTTGCTGTGTGCTGTGTTTTATTCACGGGTGAAATCGACCAAAAACTTGGTCTTTAAAACCCAAAATTTCTCGAAACAGAGTGCATCCCGCTAAACGAGGCAACTTGGTCATGTGCAAACTTTACCGAAAGGTGTGCATCGTCAATATGGACGAGTGAAATTTTACAGAAGTTGATTTGGATGTGCGTGCACACCGAAATCAACGCGTATCCGTCGAAAATATCCCGTATCGAGCCTATTCTGAAACTCGTTGTATCTTTGTGTGTGCTCATCGTTTCGTAATGAAACTTGCACCATCAGACTTGTAGAAATACCCTGGTCCTGTGACCCAAGTTTGGTTTGATTATGAGAATGTTGACAAAATTCCGTATCGTGGGCCCCATGGCTCCACTTGACGGGCGAATTTGTGATCGGCTCATCGAAATCTAGTTCTAGACATTCTGTTGGGTTCTTATCATTGTTCTGTTGATAAATTTGGAGAACTTTGTCTCTGGTAGATTTTTTGGTGCAAAGTGGGCCACATGTGGACCCCGTTTTGACCAAAAACTGTCAATTTTGTCCCTGTGTTCAAATTGGACTTATGGGTAGTCAATCCTAGCTATTTCATATCTTCTGAGAATGATGGTAATATTTGTTTCACCATCCGGAGGGGTTTCTGAAGATTTTGCTGTTACCGGAGTAACTGTTGGAGTTCAAACCCCAGGCAAGTGTACCTTGCCAATCTTGCAGTACTTGCTTTATATTATTCCCTTAATTTATTTATATGATGTATCTATTCAACCTAGGACCGTGTGACATTGCTTAGCGTCCGAATAAGATTGGGTGTCAACGCAGTACACAAAGATGTGTAACGTCACCTTGAGATTGATATCGCGATCCTATACATTTTCGTGCTTGCATTATCAAGTACGTCATACCATAGGACACCTGACACTATTCATGAGATAGAATCTTCCTAAGATATTCATGGTGATTTTGTATAGGTTACAGAATTCGTGACATAGATATTATATATGCTTAGCTATCATTATGACTTCCTGCATCAGTTAGAGGTCATGATCTTGCGTGACATGGATATGAGACATCGTGGACATGAGAAGTGTGATTACATTGGGTGGGGAGAGACACACAGGCTACAGGCTGATTATATATATATATATTTATTATTGTGAGGCCGTAGACTCTACATCAGAGCTAGGCATATTACGTGATATTACTGCTACCGGTTCCCCGACACAGAGCTTGTAGTGGTCTCAGCCTGAGTACTAATGATGCTCTCACTTGCATATCACATAGCTGGTTACATAGTTTACCCTATTGATTCATTTATTATTGCACTGCATTTATTTTGACTTGAGTTATTCTTGTACCTTGCTATGTCCCCTGAGGACCTGAATTTGAATTATGTCCCCAGGTGTAGCAGAGGAGATCTATCCCGAGGTATACGGGACAGGAGCAGAAGCATGAGCAGTACAGTTACCAGAGGACGAGGTGATGGCCGAGGATTTTTTCTGAGTATTTGCTTATTCTATACTCAGTCTTTGCTGTTGTTAGACTCTTTTATTTTCTGTTTATTGAACTACTGTATCAAACACATTATCGGGTTGTTCCCCGATATATTTCATTTGAGACTTGATGTTGGTTTATATGTTGATATTTTGATATTGATTTATCTGTTGTAGATAAGATTAATTTTATTCATTTGACATATATCGTAGACCACTGTATTGTTGTTTTACAGCTTAAGTATACTCTAATGGGTCCATTAAGTTGGGTTTGCCCATTAGCGTGTGCTGCTGGCCATTGCTACGTGTCTAGTCCCTCGGTATTTTGGGACTGGGGCATGACACTTTTGGCAATAACTCTCTAACAAACTGAATTATCCGGTCGTAGCATTTCTGCGGCAAGTTAAAATCAAACTTGAGGTTCAACATCCACATCACCACCGACAGGACAGAATGAGAATCACAACCCAGGTATAACGGAGTATCGACATTCTTGAACATATCATAAAATTTCTTCGCATCAGTATTCAGATCCTCCAGATCAAAACTTGGACTGGCCGCATAAAATACCAACTCACGCACCAGGTTTTATGATCGATATTCAAAGTTATCTCTTAGAGTGGACTCTTCTACCTTTGTATTGAAGGATGAATGATATTAAGGAGTCAAACGTTCTCCTTGAGCCATCCACTCCTTGTAGTTCGGTACGAAACCCTTCTTGTGGAGATGCTCCCTTACGAGATCCACCTCTTTGAATGGTATATTATGACATTTGACACAAGGGTACTTAATGAGACTTCCATCCATAAAATAAGGTTTACTATTGGCTTATTTGAGAAATTTCTCAACCCCCTGAAATCATCTGTCAAACCAATCCTACTCTCATGTCGTCGATTGTACATCCATGATCGGTCAACTAAGTATCGACTCATTGATTCTGCATATACCATATATATTCAAACAATATAGATAAGATACAAGATGAGTTAGGATAATTTCAAAAATACAAAGAAATAACACTATAATACTTAAAATTATGCATAATGTATATAATATATATATTTTCTAAAATATGGTCCCGATACTCATAGAAATGGTATGATATTGATACTCATAATAATGGTCCGATACCGATTTCGATACCGATACTTTGAACCTTGGACTAGCGTAATTTTTAAAAAATATATAGGTACCTAGGTATAATCTACCACAGAAGAAAATTTACCTATGTAAAATACCAAATTGGTCTCTAATTTGAATGAAAAATACCAAGTAACAAGGGTGTAAAAGCATACTTGTGAACCCCCTCACCCAAAATAGGTATTTTGTGTATATTTTATATTTATTGTATTTATTTTTAGCTTATTTAAAATTAATTTTAATTTAATTGTTACATTAGGATACTTCACCGTAGTTTGAACATTAATGACGTATGATGACTCCAAAATCTATATCACCCTTCGTAGAAAGTAGCCTACACTAGAGACACTATCCGTAGGATGTTTGCGTCACATAAAATTCAATCATTTAGCATTATTATGGCACTAGTGTAACAACCGTAGTTCTTGTGTGTAATAATTAGATATTTTTATATATATAATTCATTTATGATTATTTTTCAATCCAACCTTCTTCAATAAGCAACCCATAATTCCTCTATGCAAATTTAGGCCACTTCTCTCTTTTATAGGATTTATTTATTTATTTATATATTTATTTATTATTATTTTATTTTTTAGAATTTTAATCAAATCTTGGTTATTAATATCTATTATGATTAGTGATTTACCTTAGATTTTTACCAACCAAATTAGAAAACAACTTAAACTAATCACAATCCTACCATAGCCGAACCCCCTATACCCGCGGGTTCCCCCCTCTCAATCTGCGGCCCCCTCCTCCTCCTCCTCCTCTCTCTCTCTCTCTCTCTCTCTCTCTCTCTCTATATATATATATATATATATATATATATATATATATATATATATATATATATATATATATATTCCTCTTAAACCCTAACCCTAATCTAAAATCCTCCTCAAAGCCGCCGACCTCCCCCCATAGACCCCCTCACGTGGACAAGTCCAAGGCCCCCTCCCCATCCAAGAACCCTATTACATCTTCCTCTCACTTTCTAGTAAGTTCTTTCTTCAACCATTTTCTTCTTCTCCATGATCTCTTATTCCCCATTATCATCTTCTTCTTCATAGATTATTATAAAAACCTAACTTGTATGTTGATGTAAACTCTAATTTGTATGTTGATGTAAAACTCTAATTTGTATGATTGATGCAGACCTTATTTTGCATGTTGTAGTGAAACCCTAATTTGCATGAATATATATAGAGCCAAACCCTAATCTTCTTTTGGTTAATGATAAACTAAGTTTCTATGATGTTTTAAGAATCAATAATTATATATTATGGTGGATTGATAAATATATTGTATGTTTAAAACCAATGTTCTTGATTGTAAAGTTGAACCCATGAATGCATGTATGCACCCATAGGTAGAAACATCGATTTAACCATGTGAATAATAGAGAAATACGATGATTAAAGTTATTTTATCCATATTTTTACTTTTTATTTCAGAATATTACTTTAATAATTTTTTGTTAATAAATTGCATATACAATGTATATGGTGACATAGTTTAATATTTTATCCAAAATTTTGCATCGAATCCTTCTAAAATTTTATAAATAATTAAATTATATTGTTATTAACCTATATTAAATCCAGTTTTTAAAATATTTTTTCAAAAATATTACATTTGATTTAAATAAATTTTATGCATAAAAAGACACATAGTTGACCTAGTTTACATGTAAACCTATTATAACTTGTTCTTTGGCCATATATGAATGTTCTTCCTATAATTAAAACTTATTTTTCCAGAATTAAATATGATTTAGAATTTTCATGCAAAGCATAATAGTAGGATTATAATGATAAAATTTTGCCAATCCTATTGCTAGAAGACTAGTATGTGTCCAACGGAAAGAACAATAAGTAGACTTCATAAATATGCATGTAGGAACTCATTAAAAAAAAATTCTAGTAATTTATAGTTATTTTCAGAATTAACATTTTGTATGAATTCATCTTTTGAGAACTTACATGTCAAGGAAACCCTATTTAGCAACTATAATTGGATGACTAGTTGTCAACCTTCGTAGAAATCTCTTGTGAGTTGTAAACCATTAATTTGCTATTTTTATAATTAACTCCATAATATTATTATAAATTAATCATATTGTATTGCATGCTTTTAAGTATGTAAACATAAAAGTCTACTTTCCAATAACTAGTTCGACGAGTTGTACAAGTTGTATAGCTTTGTAAATTTATGTAGTTGAATAATTTACGATACGTAAATGAGATTGTTGTCACCTTGTATGAGAAGTTATTAATACCAACTACCTAATTATTAACTTATCAATGTAGCTCAAACCATAAGACTAATAGTGTAATATTAGCAACTTAGTGTAGCGTCTAATTAGTATGTGATATATACATTTATAGGAGCTCGAGACCATCCGGTTGAGGACTCGGGAGCAGGTTTACTTTGTTCGCAGCTTGAGAGTGCAAGCAAGTACACCTTGCTTGATTGTATTATTCAGTTTATATTATTCCTAGTTTTCTTATTTGTTGGTTGCGTGCATGCGTCTTAGAGTAGCAGACTTACCTGGTATATTGTGATGGTACGTGGTATCTTCTGACCTGACACTTGTTCAACACGTTCACTGATCAGTGAGGGAGTGCATGGACTAGTGTGTCGACTGATCATCGATACGTCAGTTCGTGTCTTATGTTGGTAGTTAGTGTTGGTCTAGTTGTCTGTATTTATTGATGTAGTTATATTATGTCTGTACTATGTATACGGTTCAGATAATACATTGGGAGAAAAGAATCTACTAGTGAGCGTATAGAATTTTTATTTCTTACCGTGTATATGGTGTGATTGGTGTACCCCCGAGTTCTTTCGGACGCCTGGTGGGATGACTGTTCTTCTATTTCTCCCCCCTCATGAGCCACCAGAGATGTCTCGAGTGAATATCACATAAATAGATAGTTACCCTATTTATTGTTATTGCTTTACTTTTATGCATGTCGATTTCTTGTGTACTTGTTATGTCCCTCTGAGGACCTGGCACCTTTTCCAGATCCAGACGAGCACTTGTACCCGATGGATTACAGAATTAGAGATTTTGTAGATAAGGACTTTTAGGTGGAGCCACAAGAGTTTCCTTGAGCATTCATGGACGACAGTTGCTTAGCGTCCTTGGTGTCTTTACCTATTTAACTGACGCCCGGACTATTTTTTTATTGCTTAGTTGTATTCTTTCAGTATTCTTTTGTACTCATTTTTTGTGGATTATTCTCCACTAGATTCTATTTTGTAGTGGATTCTGAGACTTATTTATGCATTCCGTTCTTATTCTGTAATATTGTGGATGAGACTAGATTTTACCTGCCTGTGATACTGTGACTTAGATATATTTTACAGTGTACTACGACTGGTTAGGTCCATTAAATTGGGTTCATATGCTTTTTTGTATAGCTGGCATGTATACGTATACCTAGTCCTACGTATTTTGGGACTGGGGCATGACAATACTTAAGGGTAACAACTATTTCGTTCAATTTCAAAAATACTAAGAAAATACTAAAAATACTTAAAATTACGCATAAAGTATTAAAAATATATATTTTCTAAAATATTAATAATTTACTAATAGTTATTTGTTTCAGATACCAAATAATCCGATACTCCGTTCCGATACCGTCGATCCCAATACTCATAGATGGTCCAATACCGATTGAACCTTGGACTAGTGTACTATGAGTACTTATGTGACATAACACTATAGAAGAAGCTATTGGAACTATGAGTACCTATGTAACACAACACTATAGAAGAAGAAAATTAAATCTAAGATTTTGATATAAGATTAGTGAAGTTTATGTGTAACATAATACTATGACTTTAATATAGAGGCATTCAAACACTCCAAAGTATGTCATGTCATATATATCACATTATATATGTCACTTGATAATTGCTCAAAATTTTCTTTCTACTTTTTTAAATCCAAATACAGCGTCTGTGTCCAGCGTATCGTGTCCGTACGTGTGTGTCCAGCATATCGTGTCCGTGTACAACGTATCAAAAATATCAAATAATATTCCTTTTTTTTTCGTATTCGTGTCCAGCGTATCGTATATGTACGTATGTCCAGACACCCATAATCCAAATACAATAATTAACCAAATTGAACTGAGGGTTAGGGTTACCTTAGCCAAAGGAGAAGATGATCTGACGAAGGCGGAGGGGGTCAGGAGTGGAGGATGAGGGCTTGGGGGTAGGACGCAGGAGGAGGAGGAGAGGGGTCGGGGTCGGTGGAGGAGGAAGATGAGAGGGTGAGTGAGGGGGAGGGGCTGCCGGAGAGGGAGAGGTCGCCTGAGAGGGGTAGGGGGTCGGGAGGAGGGTCGGGGGGTCGAGGGTCGGAGGAGAAGGAGGAAGAGAAGAGGGCAAGTGAAGGGGAGGGGCTGCCAGAGAGGGGGAGGTCGTCGGAGAGGGGGAAGGGATCGGGGGGAAGGGTGGGGGGACAGTCGCCGGAGATCGAAAGAGAGGGAGAGAAATCGCGCGCGCGCGAGAGAGAGAGAGAGAGAGAGAGAGAGAGAGATGAGAGAGAGAGTTTGAGAATGGGGAAAATGAAATGCGACCAAGAATTTTAAGTTTTCGCAGCGACAAAAAAAACGTCACTAATCTGTCGCAGAAGTAACAAGGACGAATTAGCGACGGATTATGTCACACCATGTTCCAGATTTCGTATTCCTGTACTTTTTGTATTTAATTTTCTTTTATTTTATGGTGCTTGGTAGTTTTGGTGCATGTATATTTTATAATATATTGTATCTTGAATTTTGTGCTGTAGTGGAGACTACCTTAGACCAGTAATAGACCCGTGGCTGTTCCACTGACTTATGCTAGGACCCGTATTTAGCTCTGAACCATGTTTGGCCATTTGGGTTGAACCCTTGAGCCCATGAACCAAACCCCCAACTTTTGCCTTTAGTATATATATGAGCTTTTCTCTCTCTTCTCTCTTTCTTCTTCATTTTCACTTTCTTTCTTCCTTGCTCCCTTCTCCCTTACCCCCGTGCACCTTCCTTAGGAGAACCGTAGCCCTGACCTAGCTAGGAAGAGGTCGTTGGACTCTTAGGCAAGTATATCTTGCTCCATGAGAAAACCTTCATTTTTGAATTTTTTATATATATGTTGTTTTAAAAATATGTTTGATAGAAAACATTCTCCATGTGTTCTCATCATTTTTAGTTCTTGGTGGTTTTGGTTTTGATGGATAGATTTTAGTAGATCTTATTCAAGTTAGGGTTTTTCATAGGTTCTATGAGTTTTTTTTAGTTTTGATCTATTAAAACTTAGTGTTTTCGAAAACTAGTTGTTCTTTATGATAGAGCATTTTATTTTGTGCAATTTGGCTTTTGTTTCACTTGATTTGTAGTTAAAATAAAGATTTTATGAAGAAAATATTTTGAGCTTTTTTGGAGTGTTGGCCATGGCTGAACCTGCTGTTGGCGAAGACGAAGATTTTATGCGGCCAGCGACCTATGCACCCGAGAGTGCTATGCGGCCCGAGATGGTTATGTGGCCTGAGCTCCCTAGCACATATTAACAATATGCGTCCATCTTGTTGGATGCATGACTGCTTATTTATATAGTGTTCTGGTACTAAGTCCTTGAACTCCTTGTGTATTCACTTGCTGAACGAATAAAAATTTTGCTAAGTCCAGGGAATATCCATGCGTCCAGTGAGTCCATGTGGCCAGTAGGTGCATACGGCCAGTGAGTCTATGCGGCCAGCAAGTCAATGCGGCCAGTGGGCACATGCGGCCAGGAATCTCTGTGCACATTTTGTGTTCATTTTATTTATGTCCATTTAATAATTCTTTTTAGAGATTATTGTTGTGTGCTTCTCTATGTTGATACAAGTTTATGTTACCAGACAAGTTTTGCATATAGCTCACGAAACAAGTTTGTGTACAAGTTCACAATCCTCACGATACCGTAGAAATATTTCTATATAAAAAACTATTGCATTTGGCATCGGACAATTGAGTGTGAGTATTGCCCAATGTATCGCATGTCATGAATACGATAACTCGTGGAAAGCTCGTATTAGTGACTCGTCATTCTAGGGAGTTCTCAAGTGTCCACGACTCGAGAACTTGAAATAATTTAGTAATAATTAAACAAGATAAGATTTACCTAGATCATTGGGAGGGAAGAATATTGCGCTACCGGCTACCCCGATCTCTAAGGGCCCCATGCAGCATGGAATAGCCCTGCTAGGCAAGGGCTCTATGACTGGCCAAGTTTACGCGTGCTGCGGCACTTACAAGACAAGTTTATGTTTATAAAGCAAGTTTATGATCACAAGTTTAAGTTTATGCTTACAAGTTCAAATTTTTGTTTGTGACCTAGTAGCAAGCATGCTATTGTGATGTTATGTGCATTAAGTTACTCGACAAGCGTACCCTTGGCCATCCGGGTTAACTGCAGTGCCGCCGGTAGCAATATTCTTAAAATATACATTTAGCAATTAAGTCTTGTGACAACCCTAACTAGTTAATTTTAGCAAGTCGTAGAACTGTTTGGCCGTGCAATGAATGTTGTTGCTTTCATTTATAGCTCGCTCTTCTAGTTTTATTTCTTTCTTCGCATGGTTAGGGTGCTAATTTCTGCTCGAGTGAAGGACTACAACCCCGGTCCTTGTTTGGTTTAAAGGTTGTGGTCCTGATCTAGAGTAGTTCCTATGTCCCCTTACCGCTTGTCGCCTTACTTTTATTTTTACCACATGTTATTAGTTCTATCATTATATTTTGAGACGAGTACATTGGTATCATACAAGTCTCGTTCTGCATTTATTTTATATCTCTTTCTGCTAATATTGTGATATATTTTGTCTATCACCTTGAGCTCCCTTGTGGTACTTGTTGCTTGGGGATCTGACCCCACTGGTCTTGTATGGCCTGATCACCCAGAGGAGAACCAGGATCCACCATACTTCCTGCAAGATGGCTCACACTCGTAGGACTGCGACCGAAGCAACAAGTGAGTTTTCTTCCTCCGCCCCTCATAGTGTTATTCATTTTTATGGTGTTTTAGTAAGAGACAGTGTTAACCCCTTATTTTGAGATTACTTCTCTAATTCGGTCAACATAATTTATATATTAGACCATGGCTAGTATATTTGATCATGTATAATTATACTCTGCTAGTACAGCATTTTGTATTCACTAGATTTATGATCATATGTGGTATATAACTTGGGAAACTTTTTTACTTTCATATATGATATACTTTTGTACTTGTTTTGATGGATTGAGATACTAGGATTTTTCGGCCTTAGGACTGACATCATAGCATACTAGAGTCCACCCATTTGTCTTCTTGATAATCTTAGCACATAGCGGCTTACTTTGGTATTCTGCAAGGTGTGGTTGGCCATGTCTGTCCTCGTATTTACCCAGTATTCTGGGAACGGGACGTGACGAGATTTTATTGGTGGCCCATGCAGCTCTGGTTTTTAGACTTGTAGAATGACTCATCTTGTTAGAATCTCAATCCTCTACTTATCTTCGATTGAACTCCACTTGTAACATATATTTCTTGCTCTCCATGAACTGTAAGCTTGCTTAACATGATTGTTCCATTCTCTTTCCTTGTTGATATTTTTGTGTCCTTATCCTTCAGGGATACCCTACCTGCTTCTCCTTTTGAGGGTTTCGTTGCACCGATAATTCCAACAGATCTAGAAGTAGGCCAAGGCCAGATTCCGATGTTGAATCAAGGGCAAGCGTCAGTAGCTTTTTATCAGTCGGCTCCGCAAGTCACTTATATACGACCAGCACAATCAGATCTACCAGTCTTGCCAGGACGGCCAGTTTCTTCTGCTCCACTGTTCATACCAGTCCAGCCAACCTAGACAATACCACTAGTTCTTCCAGTACAACCAGGACAGGCAGGCTCGCATGCCATGTTTGAGATAATCCAAGCCATGATATTGGTATAGCAACAACAATAGCAAAAATAATAGTAAAAATAACTCCAGCTTCAGCAATAAGTGGTCCAACTCTGCCAGCAGTTTCAGCAAGGACAAGAACAAACCAACACTACTCTTTGCTAGAGAGTTCGAGAGAGTTCGAGTAGAACTCGATAACAGTGGACGTTATACTCACAAATCGGTGACCAATGTTAGTCGCATGCACCCAACTACGTTCCTCGGCACGAAATATACAGTTTCAGCAGATTCTTGGCTCGAAGACTTTGAGGCCATCTTGAATGCAACAAAGAACCCAGAAGATAAGAATGTAGCAGTCGTAAAGCTACAATTATCAAATCTTGCCCGAGATTACTGGGCAGCACAAGAAATTGCGCTTTCGATGCACATTTCCTGGAGGACGTTCAAGGAGCGTTTCCAGGAGAAGTATTTCCATACCACCGCCAAGTTCCAGCTCCAGCAATAGTTTATCAACCTCCGCCAGAACTGTCACGCCCAGTCCCAAAATACGTAGGACTAGGAATATATAAGCATGCCAGTCGTATGTATATGACAACTCCAATATATGAAAACCATAACACATACGTACGATGTATTATGAATAATAATTCACAAGTGGTATATATTTATCACAAGTCACAGGGCATAACTAAATCTCATCCACATAATCAAATATAAATGAATAACCAATCAACTATATAACTGAATCAAGTATAAGATGCTTGATAAGAACAAGTAGTTGGGTGGAGAAAAATCCACTACCAAACTAGAGTATAAAAGAAACAAAATAAGTACATCTAATGGACAATGAGGCTCGAAGAGAAGACCTCCTCGAAAGATAAGTAGCAAGTCCTGATCCGCGCTCCTGCGAATAGTCATGATCGTCTACACTTGAAAAGGGACCAGGTCCTCAGATGGACGTAATAAGATACATAGAAGCATGCCATAAAGTAAATACTGTGAAAACTCGAGGGTGAACTAACCAGCTAAGTGAAATACAATTTAAGGACAACTTAGTGCGTATGGAAAGTGTAGGCTACACATATGCTGACGTAATTCACCAATCGCCGTGACTGGCTAGTATACGCCACATATGCCCCCATAACAAGGACACTCTGTAATATAATAACGCCCATCTCCGAGGAGCGTGGTATCTGTGTAAGTAATAACGTCTAACATTCTCTAGAGTGTGGTATCTATAAAACCACAACTAATATCCAACACTCTAAAGAACGCGATATCTACATAAATATATACGTCTGTATTACTCTGAAGAATGCAATATCTGTATAAAGGAGGTGGGTGTCCCATACGCCTACTAGTCGTCCTCCCCGTCCAATGCTCTTTGCATGTTGTATCCACAATACGGTTTAGCTACTACGCCGAGACGGAGTGCAGGTATCGGCGTCGTAACTTTGGTTCATAGCCTATCGTTAGAATAATAGCCCAACCCTAAAACCAAACAAGGATAAGGATTGGACCACCGTACTATAATAGTCTATGTTCCTGGACTACTAATAACTGCTAAGTCTTCTAACATGCATCACTATTAGCAATTATACCCTATCCGTCGTACGACCTACACGTACAAGTGGCCAACCGAATACGCAAGTTCGTGTCCTACATGAGACTCACAAACCATGTAAGAAATGTATCATGGTCAATGAAATATAAGAATGCCTCATGATAATGTGGTGGTCTTATAAAACTAGGTCAACATGCATAATATATAATAAAGATAAAATACAACGCCACCATCGTTGCACCCAAGTTATTCTTGGACGCGCATTTATATACTATTAAAATAATAAAACATGCAACCAAATAATATCTGAATTTAAACAGTACAATAAGGCAAGGTATACTTGCTTGGCAAGAAAGCTGTATAGTGTAAGCATCCAAACGTCAAGCACAAGAGATCAGAAATCATGGCATCTGAATGAACGTCTCTGGATGCTGAAATAAATATTATCAATATTCCCGGAATAAGTGAGATAGTCAGAAAAGACTATCCCTTCGTCCAATTTGGACACAGGGGCAAAACGGTAATTTTGGATCAACGCGGGTCCACATGTGGGCCACTTTGTACTGAAATACGTGCCAAAGGTAAAGGTCTCTAAATGGGATAAATTATAGGTCAAACAAATTCTAAACGTCGATACGAACTCAACAATATATCCAATTTTGGATTCCGGTGAGCTAATCACAAATTTGCCCTTAAAGTCAAACCGTAGGACCCGCGAATAGGCGGCTTGGACAATTGTCTCAGAATCGGGTGAAACTTGGGTCACAGGACCAGCGTGATACCACAAATCCAATGGCGCAAATTTTGTCATATTCCTACAAGCGTACACAAAATGGGTGATATTTTATAAAAGTCGCGATACGAGGACTTTTTTACGGGTACGGGTTGATTCCAACGCGTACACACGTCCGAATCAACTTTCGCGAAAGCCCACATATCAGGATATACCATACGCGCCTTTTGGTGCAATTGGTATACGATGAGATGGTCCCGTTTGGCGGGGTGCACTCTGTATCACAAAATTTCAGTTTTAAAAAATTAAGTTTTTGGTCCTTTTGGAGGCCGAATAATTAACACATATAACAAATTAATGAAAACTAAAAGAACAAAAAAATTCTCGGTTATAATGAGAAAAAAACTCTTCAATTAGTTTTGGAAAATATTAAACAGGTTGATGGCAAATTGGGTGTGAACATGGAGGTTTGGGTTGAAGTTTCTGGACTGTTTTGGTCAGTTTTTCGGTCATTTTTTGGTCAATTTTTCGACCAATCCGGGACACGAAAGCTCATCCCGCTTGAATGAAAATCCTAGAGGGTTAGCTTGTGAACGTACACGGACAAACCGCTCGAGAAAAGGATGAGAGATGAGAGAGATATGTCACCTTGAAGATGGGCTCGGACTGTACTGCTGTGCACACGCGCGCGTGTGCGGGGACGGACGACGGCGGTCGGTCGGGGGTCGGCGGCAGTCGGCGCGGGGGCAGCGACGCCGGGCTGGGGTAGGGTTAGGGTTTATATATATATATATATATATATATATATATATATATATATATATATATATATATATATATATATATATATATGGAAGGGAGAGGGGAGTAAGCCGCGCGGGTGGGGGTGCTTCCTGCGGGGGGGGGGGGGGGATGTTGCTGGGGTAGTTTATAGGGATAGGTTGGGTAGTATAGGGATTTGGTTGGTTTTGTATTAGTGTTTAGATTAGGTTTAAGTTTAAGTTTAGGTTTTATTTTATTTTATTTTATTTTCCTTTTCCTTTTTATTTCTTTTCTTTGTCTTTTTATTTATTTCTATTACTATTACTAATATTATTATTATCACTATTATTATTACTATTATTATTATTATTATTATTATTATTACTTCTATTACTATTATTATTATTAACTATATATTTACATATTTATATATATAGATGGAATTATAAAAATCTAAAAATAATATTTGCACACCAAATAAATTCTAGAAAATTACTTTGTAAAGCTTTAATACAATACTACACCCAAAATATTTTATAAAATATTTTATAATTAATAATTAGATATTTATCTAGTTATATAAATTAAATAATTATATTATCTAATTAACTAAGTAAATAATTAAATGGTTATCCAACAAAATAGGTAATAGTAAATAATGTGCACATCTATAAAAAGAAAAAATACCTAACTTGGCACGAGAAATTATGGGATGCTAATTGTAGAAAGTTGGGATTAAAAAATAACCATAATTAAATTATATATATATAATATCTAAATATTTAACAATTAATTTATGGTCGTTAGACTGAGGTCATATTAACACCAAGGGATCAAATTTTTGTGCCACGAAAGATCCTATAGGTAGTGTCTCCTGTGTAGACTACTTCCTATGAAGGGAGATACAGATTTTGGGACCATCCTATATTATTAATGTCCAAACCACGGTGAAGTATCCTAATAAAATTATTGAGTTTTATTTAATAAAAAATAATATAAAACAAATACAAGAAATATAAAATACACATAAGATACCTATTTTTGGGTCAGGGGGTTTACAATCTACCCAACTTAAAAGAATTTTGTCATCAAAATTAAAAATAAGGCATGATTTGTTAAATTCTTCACATTCGTATATGAGGTAAGTCTATCACAATCTCTTCCAAATATTTAAATAACAAAATCTTTTCAAATCCATCGTAATCACTTCAAATTTAAAATAACCATTGTTTAATCAAAATTCAACCAATCGTAATCTATTCTCGATTTTTAAATAATCAATATCTAATTCAAATCTATATGACATCCCATATCAAATTTATATCGCAATTTCCAACTATCATAATCTCCTCTAGACTTTGAACAATAAACAATTCTAATCAAATCTTATTCCTATTCTCAACTTAAGAATTTCGTACTCTTCAAATTTTAAACTCAATTTTCATCCTCAACATTTCAAATAGATGATCCAACAATCAACATTCAACTTTTAATTCAAATCATCAAATTATAAAATTTTGAACTCAATCCACCAATGTTCATATTTAGAGTTCTATTTATTTTCCTCAAGATTTAAATCGTTGATTCAATCTTCAATATTCAAAATTTAAATCATGTACTCAAAGTATAAATATTTGGTCTGCAATATCAAGATTTCAAAATTCATTAAATCTTTATCGTCTTAATCATTCTTCTAAAAATTCTCAAAATTAAAATGACTTAAATCTCTCAATCTAATCTTACTTGATCACAATCTAAAAATAATTTACCTCAAGTTGATAATGTAACTTCTACCCAACTTAGAATTTACCCATCTATCACATAAGGCTATACATTTAAAGAAAAATTTCTCAAATTATTTAATCATGTTATTTAATCCTCAAAATTTTTTGATACCAAATATATCCCATGTGATATGCCCTTAATTACGAAAGATAGTCACCAAGTAATACGATTGGCCTATAGGGTATATCTAGTACTCTCAGTGTATCAAACTTATACCAAGCACGAGTGTTCGTCTTTTCGAAATAGGAGAAGACGGAAAATAACAATAAAGAATTCAAGGAGGAGGTGATAGAATACAAGTAAGGGTTCAAAGCGATTAAAGAATTCAAAAGGGAATTATCAAGGCAATTGTGGATTGAAATCTTATTTTGGTAAATTCTTATTAGCATGTTCATATCAGAACAATTATGTACATGATATGATATGCTCTGGCCTGTCTAGAGGGCAAGTATATTCGTCTAACAAGCTGAGTCAACTATATATCTCAATCCACGTAAAGTAGTCATGCGAAGAGCGAACCAAGCGCACTAAGGTTAGCTAGATCATAATACACTAATTTTGATTTTGACAATGTATTAGTGTGTGCACCCAATAATACATATATCATGATCAAGCTCGATAAAAGAATAAGCTTGCAAAACTAGGCTATAATAGCAGCATAAGTCAAAGTAGTCCAAAAAATATAAGTACGTTGGATTATGATGAGAGAAGGTACAAAATAATTCAAGTTCACAAGGAAGATAAGACTCGTCCGGTGTTGTGCCTCTAAAAATGCCATACTAACTCCTTTTCTAAGTCTCTAGTCGACCAAATGGGGGTATGGGTCTCTAAGTTCTACCGTTTGGATAAATAATATCTTCTTATGCAAGTCTATAGTTGGTGTCATTCAATTACACTTTATTAATGGGTCAAAAGATTATGTGATACTAGTTTGTGAGGCATACTACCCAACTTAAAAGAATAAACTAATACTGTAACTGTCTTAAGAGAATTCTCAAAAATAACCTTGTCCTTGTAAATAAAGTAGGAACTCTTATTAGGGTATACGAGGAAAGATCTTGGTACCTATTAGGGTATCCTATTGCATTATATAGGTAATGGTCATCTTAAGTCTTAATCATAGTATTTATAGAACAAAACTGTTAATAGTAAGAATGGAGAAGTTACTGGCTCTCAAATGAAAAAGGATATAACCTAGATGGAGATATGTGGAACATATTACTTGATTTGAAACTAAAGGATAATCATAAAATCATAATCTAAATGAGCAACTCAAACTATCAAGTTCTCACTACTAAGCACATAATTTCAAAATTCAAGATTACAACTATTGTAAGCCCCTGATTTTCAAAAATTATTAAACTTAGATTTTTCACAATTTTCTGGAATTTTCTGTAATTAAAATCAGGGTTCTTAATTATTGAATGATTTTTAATTGTTAATAAATAATATTAAAATATTATGGAAATAATATTTTTGGGTGTAAAATGAAAAACTGGACTTAGGGCAATTTTTCTGGAATTTATTGGACCCCGGACCTATTTTAATTACCTAAAAATATTTATTAATTGCTTAGTTATTATTTATTTATTTATTTCATTTATTTATTATATTAAACCGGCCCAGCCCGCCATTCCAGCCCAGCCCACATAGCCCCGGCCCAACCGGCCCAAACCCGCTTGCCCTATCGGGTCGGGTCGGGTCTGCCCGCACCCGACCCGCACCCGACCCGCTACCCCACCCCCGCACGAACCGGCCGCTGCCCGCTTCCTCCGCCGCGCTTCACGGCCGCCGCCCGCTTCGCACGGCCCCGCACCCCCGCGACCTCCGCCCTCCACGCCACGACGACGCCTCCTCCGCTGCCCTGCTCGGCCCCGACCCAATCCTATATAAACCCGTCTCCGGCCGCTGCCCTGACCTCCCCCTCCGGCTCTCCGCCGCCCGTGCCACCTCGCCGCCACCGTCCAGTGCCGCCTCGACCCCGCACCCGCCTCGTCGCCCTCCCCTCGACGCCTCAGCCCCGCAGCCGACCCCGCTGCCCCGATCTCTTCCTCCTCCGCCCGCCTCCCTGAGCAGCGCCACCCGACAGCCGCCGCCCACGGCCACACAGCACCCGCCCTAGCGCCCGGCGGCCTCCCCCACCGCAAGCCGCCGCTGTGCCTGATCTCCGGTCGTGTCCAAACCTAACCCTAAACCTAGGAGCCGGACACGGCAGTGGACACAGAACAGTGTGTCCTGTGTCGTGTCGGACACGATTCGACCCTGGTTTTTGGGTCCCCTTCAGGTACTTTAACTTTTTGTTTGTAGCTCTGTTTTTGATTTCGTAAATTGTGTTGCGAAGCCTGTATGACCCTCTCGGTGCGCGGACAAACCGCTCGGGGCTCGCGTCCTGTGGTGATCGTACACCGCGATCCAAAAACAGGAAAACATCGACCCGATTCACACCGAAACTGGGTACGCCCCGCCAAACGGGATGACTTGGTCGCGCGCGGTCCTCACAGATACGTGCGCGTCGTCGATACGGACGTGTGGGATTTCGCGGAAGCTGATTCGGGTGTGCGTGCACACCGGAATCAACGCGTATCCGCGGACATCGCCCCGTATCTGCCTTTTTTGCAATTTACCCTAACTTCGTGCACACACGTCGGATCGAGACAAAACTTGCGCCATCGGACTCATAGCGATACGCTGGTCCTGTGGGTCAAGTTTGGTTCGATTCTGAGAACGTTGACGAAATCGCGTGTCGTGGGCCCCACAGGCCCCGCTCGACGGGCGATTTTGTGATCGGCTCATCGGAATCCAATTCTGGAAGTTCCGTTGGGTTCGTATCGTCGTTCCTGACCGGTTGACACTAAGTTTGGTAAATTTGGAGACCTTTGACCCTGACACATTTTTCAGTGCAAAGCAGGCCCACCGGCGGACCCCGTTTTGGCCCGAAATTGTCGTTTTTGCCCTTGTCTCCAAATTGGACCCAAGGACAGGCGTTTCTAGCTATTTGATATCTTCTGAGCATGATGGTAATGTTTATTTCAGCATCTGGGCATATTTTTGGAAACTTCCCCGAGATAATACTATAATTGGATCCAAACAACAGGCAAGTACCTGCTCTTCAAGTTTAAATTTTTATATTATGATAATTAATTCCCTGCTCTACTAGTACCTTTGATGATTACACATAGTATTAGAACACTAGATTTCATGTCTTGAATACTGGTTTTTTATGTCTTGCTTTCGTGTCGGGTGGGAGAATACTAGAAGGCATGTAGTTTATCCTTCCCCCTACCGTGTTTAATAGCTGTTGGTGCACGACTGTACCCTCAGCCGGATCTTGATGTTTCATGTTTAATAGTCGTCTATAATGGCCGAATTAGCCTTATAAACCCCTATATGCCAACTATGTATTCTAAAATAAACACAAGTTCACACACATAGCTTCTTGTCTTGTTATAGTTCTTGTTGGCTGTTGTAGTTTCATTTCCTGTCTCATATTACTCCTGCTTTATCATATTCCTGTTTATAGCATTAACTCTTAGTTATTATTGTTTCTTTTATGCATATTCTCAATATGTTACACAATCAGTTTCTGTTTCCAATTGTCATAAATGTTTAGTTTAATCTTGTTGTGCATTGTGTACTTTGCTCCTTTCCTGACTGGATCCGTTGATTTATGCGATGATGAGGACTTTGTCCCTACCTATTATGGTCCCTATGAGGGAACAGATGACACATATGAGGAGCCAGTTCCCACCCAGGAGACTACTTCTGCAGAGTAGTTAGCCGTAGCTATTTATTTATGCTCTTTATCTTAGTAATCGGGTTTGTCCCCGATTTCATTTCTGATTCTGTAATAAACTCTGGATCTGTTGTCACATTCAGTTTATGAAATCTTAGCATTCTTATTCCTATGATTATCCTTGCTTGTGTATTATTGTGGATGAGATAGATAATTATTGATCCCAGAAAATGACCTAGACAGCGTACTACCGCCGACACTGCGGCGTAGGCTGGACGTGCCCATGTACTCGTGCCCAAATATCCGGGTGCGGGTCGTGACACGTTTTTGTGGTGTGCAGGTCCAACGATTAAATTGTTCGGTTTCAACTTAGGGACCAAACAGGCCTGCAATAAGATTGAGGATTTTAGGAAAAGCTCATCCACTTGATTGAATCGTTCTTGATATTCACATCGGCTTCGAATTATTTTATTGACTCGCATCCTGCCTTGATTCCTGTGCGCCTTTATCGTTTATTTTTGGATACAAAGTAAAAGATCTACCAGAAAGCAACGAGGTTCCTACAAGATCACCACGAGATGCTCTACCAGCATAACCGTGTAGAATGCGCAGACCCTTGGAGTAGCTAATGCGCGTAAGTAATTTTAGCTGCCGTTTCTAGTATTATTTAGCTCGTGCCTATTGGTTCGTGACCTCGGCCCCAACCTAGTAAATTTTAAACTTGCTAATAACCAGGTATGCTTTTGTATTTGATAACTGTAGAGATTGTAGAATCTTTTGTTATTGTGCTTATTGTAGGTTGTTTTGTGAACTTCAATAATTTGTACCTCCTTTCATCATCATCTAGCGCACTAAATTTTGATGTACTTGACTTATGCTGCTAGTATAGGCTAGTTTTGCAAGCTTATCCTTTTATCAAGCTTGTTCATGACATATGTATTAGTGGGTCGACACACTAATACAAGCGTCTATTCAGAATCAGTGTATTACGGTCTGATCAACCTTAGTGCATTTTGATTCGCCCTTCGCACTACTTTATGTGGATTGAGATATATAGTTGACTAATATCCCTGCCCTAGACATGTCTGAGCATAACTGTATTAATACGAGCATGTGAAGAGGAATTACCAAGGTAGGATTCAATCCACAACTACTTGACAAGTCCCACTTGAATTCCTCAAACGCTTTGATCCCGATACTTCTGTTCTATCACCTCACCCTTGAACTCCTTACTATTGATCTTCGCCTTCCCCTATTTCGGAAAGACAAAATCTCGTGCTTGGTATAAGTTGATAATACTAGGTATGTCCCATTGGCCGATCACATACTTGAGGATTATTCTTTCGAAATTAAGGATATATCATGATCGGCGCTGAAGTTTCGAGGATTGAATGACATGAGTAACCATATTAAGGAATATTTTCTTAGAGTATATAGTCTTTTGTGATGAAATGGGTAAATTCTAAGTTGGGTAGCAATGCATTTGTCAACTTGAGAGGAATATCTTTTGGATTATGACCGAGTAAGGTTAGATTGGAAGAAGCAAGCCATTCTAATTTTGAAAAAATTTAGAGGAGTGATTAAAATGATTAATGAATTGATATCGAGGACCCAATAGTTGTACCTTAGGTACATGATTTAAATTTTGAATAATGAAGGTAAAATCATTAATTTGAGTTTAGAAGATAAAATTATAGAATTTCAGACTTGAACATTGGTGGACTACATTTAAATTATTTTTTCAAATTGATGATTTGAATTACAAATTAAAATTGGTGGTTGGACTACCTAGTTGGATTACTGAGGATGTGAATAAAACTTAAAAATTTGAAGCATACAATTGTGAATGGGAATACTGTTGGACTCGAATCACTTCTAGAGGAAATTATGATAATTAGAATCGTGAGGCAAAGTCATGTGCAAATCTTGAAAATGCTATATGGACTTAATCTAAAATCTGCCTGTGGGAACTTTGAGGAAGTAAGAAGTAATAACCCTAGGTTGAATCTTGATTGGAACAATAGTCATCTTAATCATGAAATGATTGCAGTAGACATGATTAGGATTTAAATTATCGCAAGGAGATTGCGATTGATGTACATGAAGGGTTAACAAATTATGGCTTAATTGTAAATTTTGAGGACAAAATTTTTATAAGTTGGGTAGATTGTAAGCCCCTGATTTTCAAAAATTATTAAACTTGGATTTTTCACAATTTTCTGGAATTTTCTGGGAATTTTCTGTAATTAAAATCAGGGTTCTTAATTATTGAATGATTTTTAATTGTTAATAAATAATATTAAAATATTATGGAAATAATATTTTTGGGTGTAAAATAAAAAACTGGACTTAGGACAATTTTTTTGGAATTTATTGGACCCCGGACCTATTTTAATTACCTAAAAACATTTATTAATTACTTAATTATTATTTATTTATTTATTTATTTATTTATTTCATTTATTTATTATATTAAACCGGCCCAGCCCATATTGCCCCGGCCCAACCGGCCCAAACCCGCTCGCCCTATCGGGTCGGGTCTGCCCGCACCCGACCCGCTACCCTACCCCCGCACGAACCGGCCGCTGCCCGCTTCCTCCGCCGCGCTTCACGGCCGTCGCCCGCCCGCTTCGCACGGCCCCGCACCCCCGCGACCTCCGCCCGCCACGCCACGACGCCGCCTCCTCCGCTGCCCTGCTCGGCCCCGACCCAATCCTATATAAACCCATCTCCGGCCGCTGCCCTGACCTCCCCCTCCGGCTCCCCGCCGCCCGTGCCACCTCGCCATCACCGTCCAGTGCCGCCTCGACCCCGCACCCGCCTCGCCGCCCTCCCCTCGATGCCTCAGCCCCGCAGCCGACCCCGCTGCCCCGATCTCTTCCTCCTCCGCCCGCCTCCCTGAGCAGCGCCGCCCGGCAGCCGCCGCCCACGGCCACACAGCACCCGCCCTAGCCCCAGCGGCCTACCTCACCGCAAGCCGCCGCTGTGCCGCCGTCTCCGGCCGTGTCCAAACCTAACCCTAAACCTAGGAGCCGGACATGGCAGTGGACACATAACAGTGTGTCCTGTGTCGTATCGGACACGATTCGATCCTGGTTTTCGGGTCCCCTTCAGGTACTTGTAACTTTTTGTTCGTAGCCTGTATGACCCTCTCGGTGCCCGGACAAACGCTCGGGGCATCGCGTCCTGTGGTGATCGTACACGGCGATCCAAAAACAGGAAAAATATTGACCCGATTCACCCCGGAACTGGGTACGCCCCGCCAAACGGGACGACTTGGTCGTGCGCGGTCCTCACATATACGTGCGCGTCGTCGATACGGACGTGTGGGATTTTGCGGAAGCTGATTCGGGTGTGCGTGCACACCGGAATCAACGAGTATCCGCGGACATCGCCCCATATCTGCCTTTTTTATAATTTACCCTAACTTCGTGCACACACGTCGGATCAAGACGAAACTTGTGCCATCGGACTCGTAGCGATACGCTGGTCCTGTGGGTCAAGTTTGGTTCGATTCTGAGAATGTTGATGAAATTGCGTGTCGTGGGCCCCATAGGCCCCGCTCGACGGGCGATTTTGTGATCGGCTCATCGGAATCCAATTCTGGAAGTTCCGTTGGGTTCGTATCATCGTTCCGGACCTGTTGACACTAAGTTTGGTAAATTTGGAGACCTTTGACCCTGACACGTTTTTTAGTGCAAAGCGGGCCCACCGGCGGACCCCGTTTTGGCCCGAAATTATTGTTTTTGCCCTTGTCTCCAAATTGGACCCAAGGACAGGCGTTTTTAGCTATTTGATATCTTCTGAGCATGATGGTAATGTTTATTTCAGTATCTGGACACATTTCTAGAAACTTCCCCGAGATACAACTATAATTGGATCCAAACAACAGGCAAGTACCTGCTCTTCAAGTTTAAATCTTTATATTATGATAATTAATTCCCTGCTCTACTAGTACCCTTGATGATTACACGTAGTATTAGAACACTGGATTTTATGTCTTGAATACTGGTTTTTCATGTCTTGCTTTCGTGTCGGGTGGGAGAATACTAGAAGGCATGTAGTTTACCCTTCCCCCTACCGTGTTTAATAGCTGTTGGTGCACGACTGTACCCTCAGCCGGATCTCGATGTTTCATGTTTAATAGCCGTCTATGACGGCCGGATTAGCCTTATAAACCCCTACATGCCAACTATGTATTCTAAAATAAATACAAGTTCATACACATAGCTTCTTGTCTTGTTATAGTTCTTGTTGGCTGTTGTAGTTTCATTTCCTGTCTCATATTACTCCTGCTTTCTCATATTCCTGTTTATAGCATTAACTCTTAGTTATTATTATTTCTTTTATGCATATTCTTAATATGTTATACAATCAGTTTCTGTTTCCAATTGTCATAAATGTTTAGTTTAATCTTGTTGTGCATTGTGTACTTTGCTCCTTTCCTGACTGGATCCGTTGATTTAGGCGATAATGAGGACTTTGTCCCTACCTATTATGGCCCCTATGAGGGAACAGATAACACATATGAGGAGCCAGTTCCCACCCAGGAGACTACTTCTGCAGAGTAGTTAGCCGTAGCTATTTATTTATGCTCTTTATCTTAGTAATCGGGTTTGTCCCCGATTTCATTTCTGATTTTATAATAAACTCTGGATCTGTTGTCACATTCAGTTTATGAAATCTTAGCATTCTTATTCCTGTGATTATCCTTGCCTGTGTATTATTGTGGATGAGATAGATAATTATTGATCCCAAAAAATGACCTAGACAGCGTACTACCGCCGACACTGCGGCGTAGGCTGGACGTGCCCACGTACTCGTGCCCGAATATCCGAGTGCGGGTCGTGACAACTATAATCCTAGCAAACTATATATCTTTAACATAAAAGAAAATCACTTGGCCTACAATCAGAAGGATTAGGTGGCACGAATTGAAAGATGAAAGAAAATTTTAGTTGTCGCACAAATAGCGAGCGTTAAGGTTTCGGAGGAACAAGATATAAAATTAAATAGAGAGACTCTTGATAATATTATGGTTTCCTAAAGAAATGTGGTATGCTAATCTTTATGTTCAAGGTATGATCAAGAAAAATGTTCTATTCATTCCTCTTGGTTTCCTAAGGTACTGTCTGTTAATATCAAGACAAGAATCTAAATTTATAGTTCTCTAATACTATCTCACTATGTCAAGTATATAAAGATTTTTGAAGTGATTAAAGTTAGATTTCAATATTAAATATTTGACCCTTGAGGAAAGTATACACTTTTATTTTAAGTTGTTCAAAAAGTTAAATTTTGATGATTTTATTATGAGGATAAAATTTTATGATGGATGAGAAATATATATTAGTATATGAGTAGCTGAAATCTTGGACTTAGTAGTTCAGTCGTGATTCTGGGAGGTCTAGCCGGAATCACTAGTTATCTAGTTAGTTTTCTTCAGTAGTTTATTTGGTACCGGATTTGTCTCCGACATTTATTGAGACTTGGATTTATTGTTGAGTTAGATTTATTTACATTAGACTTGTGTTGTATTCTATTTTATTTCTTCGATTTCTTATCGTGCTGTAGTTATGTGATTGAGTATGTTGTTCATTTATTATTGTGTCATCCGTGCCTCCTTATGGAGATTGGATGCTCGTGTGAGATTGCTTAGTTAGTATCATGACCTAGACAGCGTTCTACCGTCGATGCTGCAGCGTAGGCTGGACGTACCCACGCTCTCGTACCCCTATACCGGATGCAGGTCGTGACACTATGAAGGTTAGGTTTAGTCCTAATATTAAACCTTGGATTTCTATTGGTTCCTCAATACTAGGGTCAAACAATATGGTCAAATTTATAACTAACCCTAGTAGTGTCTATACTACTCTCAAGTCCTTCATAAATATATCAAAGGATAGTGGTCAATTAATCTATAGGTAAGAGATGCTAGGGTTCATTAGGTATTCTAAACTTAGTGATGTGTCAATATTCTAGTTGTATTCTTAGTAGGAATGTTACCCTAATTATCATCCTAACAACAAGGATTCCTATATTCTAGCAGAAGGCTATACTCAAGAAACTATTAGAGAAGTACATGAATCAAGCAGGGTACAATTATTTAAATAGAACGGATTGGAAGGAAGGTGAGTTCAAGAATTTAGAACAAAATCAAGGAGGAAAGTCAAGTATGTGGATGAGATCCTATAATCTAATTTTATTTGCAGACTTGCTCGGTACAGTAACGTAACCGAGACAATATACGCTCGACCTGCATGGGCCACCACTGAAAATATATCACACCCTAGTTCCAAAATACGTAGGACTAGGAATACATAAGCATGCCAGCCGTATGTATATGACAACTCCAATATATGGAAACCATAACACATACGTACGTTGTATTATGAAAAATAATTCACAAGTGGTATATATTTGTCACAAGTCACAGGGCATAACTAAATCTCATCCATAGAATCAAATATAAATGAATAACTAATCAACTATATAACCGAATCAAGTATAAGATGCTTGATAAGAACACGTAGTTGGGTAGAGACAAATTCACTACAAAACTAGAGTATAAAAGAAATAAAATAAGTACATCTAATGGACAATGAGGCTCGAAGAGAAGACCTACTCGAAAGATAAGTAGCAAGTCCTGATCCGCGCTCCTGCGAATAGTCATGATCGTCTATACCTAGAAAGGGACCAGGTCCTCAGAGGGACGTAACAAGATACATAGAAGCATGCCATAAAGTAAATACTGTAAAAACTCGAGGGTGAACTAACCAGCTAAGTGAAATACAATTTGAGGATAATTTAGTGCGTATGGGAAGTGTAGGCTAGACATATGCTGACGTAATTTACCAATCGTCGTGACTGGCTAGTATATGCCACATATGCCCCCATAACAAGGGCACTCTACAATATAATAACGTTCAGCTCCGAGGAGCGTGGTATCTGTATAAGTAATAACGACTAATGTTCTCTAGAGTGTGGTATTTACAAAATCACAAGTAACATCCAACACTCTAAAAAATGTTGTATCTGCATAAATATATACGTATGTATCGCTCCGAAGAACGCGGTATCTGTATAAAGGAGGTGGGTGTCCCATACGCCTACTAGTCGTCCTCCCCGCCCAATGCTTTTTGCATGTTGTAGCCACAACACGTTTTAGCTACTACGTCGAGACGGAGTGCAGGTATCGACGTCGTAACTTTGGTTCATAGCCTATCGTTAGAACAATAACCCAACCCTAAAACCAAACAAGGACAAGGATTGGCCCAACGTACTACAATAGTCTATGTTACTGGACTACTAATAACTGTTAAGTATTCTAACATGTATCACTATTAGCAGTTATACCCTATCCGTCGCATGACCTACACGTACAGGTGGCCAATCGAATACGCAAGTCCGTGTCCTACATGAGACTCACAACCCGTGTAAGAAATATTTCATGGTCAACGAAATATAAGAATACCTCATGATAATGTGGTGGTCTCATAAAACTAGGTCAACATGCATAATATATAATAAAGATAAAATACGACGCCACCGTCGTTGCACCCAAATTATTCTTGGACGTGCAGTTATATAATATTAAAATAATAAAATATGCAACTAAATAATATCTGAATTTAAACAGTACAACAAGGCAAGGTATACTTGCCTGGCAAGAAAGTTGTATAGTGTAAGCATCCAGACGTCAAGCACAAGAGATCAGAAACCATGGCATCTGAATGAACGTCTCCGGATGCTGAAATAAATAT
This sequence comes from Iris macrosiphon, assembly GCA_036927795.1. Lineage (NCBI taxonomy): Eukaryota > Viridiplantae > Streptophyta > Magnoliopsida > Asparagales > Iridaceae > Iris > Iris macrosiphon. The sequence goes on from JAYESA010000007.1 coordinate 38,822,219, forward strand.
CACCAACGTTCCCAGAATAAGCAAAATACTCATAAAATTCTACCCTTTTGTCCAATTTGGACACAGAGGCAAAACGGTAATATTGGGTCAATGCGGGTCCACATGTGGGCCACTTTGCACCGAAATACGTGCTAGAGGTAAAGGTCTCTAAATAGGACAAATTATAGGTCAAACAAATTATAAACGTCGATACGAACTCAACGGTATATCCAATTTTGGATTCCGATGAGCCGATCATAAATTCGCCCTTAAAGTCAAACCGTAGGGCCCGCGAATAGAAGGCTTAGTCAACTGTCTCAGAATCGCGTGAAACTTGGGTTACAGGACCAGCGTGATACCACGAATCCAATGGTACAAGTTTTATCATATTCTGATGAGCGTACAAAAAATGGGGTGGTATTTTATAAAAGTTGCGATACAGGAACTTTTTACGGATACGGGTTGATTTCGACACGCACACACGTCCGAATCAACTTCCGCGAAAGCCCACACGTCAGGATATACCATACGTACCTTTTGGTGCAATTGGTATGCGACGATGTAGTCCCGTTTGGTGAGAAGCACTCCGTATCACAAAATTTTAGTTTTAAAAAAATTAAGTTTTTGGTCGTTTTGGAGGCCAAATAATTTAACACATATAACAAATTAATGAAAACTAAAAGAACAGAAAAATTCTCGGTTATAATGAGAAGAAAATCCTTTAATTGGTTTTTGAAAATATTAAATAGGTTGATGGCAAATTGGGTGTGAACATGGAGGTTTGGGTTGAAGTTTCTAGACTGTTTTGGTCAGTTTTTCGGTTATTTTCCGGTCGATTTTTCGGCCAATCCGGGACACGAAAGCTCATCCCGCTTGAATAAAAATCCTAGAGGGTTAGATTGTGAACATATAAGGACAAACTGCTTGGAAAAAAAATTAGAGATGAGAGAGATATGTCACCTTGAAGATGGGCTCGGACTGCACTGTTGTGCACACGCCCGCACGCGCGTGGACGGAGGGCGACGGTCGGCCGGGGGGCGACGGTTCGCGGCTGCGGTGGCGGTCGGCGCTGGGGCATCGACGCCGGGCTGGGGTAGGGTTTATATATATATATATATATATATATATATATATATATATATATATATATATATGGAAGGGAGTGGGGAGTAAGCCGCGCGGGTGGGGGGCTTCCTACGTGAGGGGGGGGATGTTGCTGGGGTAGTTTATATGGATAGGTTGGGTAGTATAGGGATTTGGTTGGTTTTGTATTAGTGTTTAGTTTAGGTTTAAGTTTAGGTTTTATTTTATTTTATTTTCCTTTTCCTTTTCCTTTTTTTCTTTTCTTTTTCTTTTTATTTATTTCTATTATTATTATTATTATTATTATTATTATTAACTATATATTTACATATTTATATATATAGATGGAATTATAAAAAGAATATTTGTACACCAAATAAATTCTAGAAAATTACTTTGTAAAGCTTTAATACAATACTACACCCAAAATATTTTATAAAATATTTTGTAATTAATAATTAGATATTTATCTAGTTATATAAATTAAATAATTATATTATCTAATTAACTAAGTAAATTAAATGGTTATCCAAAAAAAAGATAATAGTAAATAATGTGCACATATATAAAAAGAAAAATACCTAACTTGGCACAAAAAATTATGGGATGCTAATTGTAGGAAGTTAGGATTAAAAAATAACCACAATTAAATATATATATATATATATATATATATATATATATATATATATATATATATATATATATATATATATATATATATATATATATAATATCTAAATATTTAACAATTAACCTATGGTCGTTAGACTAAGGTCATACTAACACCAAGGGATCGAATTTCTGTGCCACGAAAGGATCCTACAGGTAGTGTCTCCTGTGTAGGCTACTTTCTATGAAGAGAGATACAGATTTTGGGGCCATCCTATATTATTAATGTCCAAACCACGGTGAAGTATCCTAATAAAATCATTGAGTTTTATTTAATAAAAAAGAATAATCTAAAACAAATACAAAAAATATAAAATACACACAAGATACATATTTTTGGGTCAGGGGGTTTACAGAACACAAGATCGGTCGACCCGTATACGGCCGACTTTTGACGACTTAGCCGATTTGCTCCTCATATGGTAGCTTCCTAAGAGGACTGATCCAAGAAATTTGAGCAAGGTTTACATCTTGAACTTCAGCATTTTACGGTAGGCCATAGTTATACCACCTACGATGCAGTACTCAGGGCAGCTAGGTCCCAAGAACTTGTCGGCCAAAGATTAGTAGCAAGGACTGGAGGCAAGAAGAGGTCACACTCATCCATGAGAGGCATCAGTATTCAGTCATCACCTCCAGCACTAGCAGCCAGGACTCCTAGCCCGCCAGCACCTCCAACTTCTACAGTAACCTTAGTGCAATCTACCAGGCAGTCTGTATCAGTAGGATGCAGCCACTGCGGCAAGCTAGGGCACACCAGAGATCAGTGTAGGGGACCAACGACCAGTGTCTCAGATATGGGGCATATGACCACATGATTGGTTCATGCCCACTTTTGTACCTTGAGGCTTTTTCAGTCCGACAGTTGTCGGCTTCGCCTCAGGCAGTGATTGAAGGTCCGAGGGGACCGGCATTAGTAGTCGACCACTAGCTCAGCGTCCTCTCCCGACGCAGACTCAGTAGTTCCAGCAACAATGTTCGGCTCAGTTTGCGCAAGTTCAGCAAGTCCAGCAAGCAAGGCATAATCAGCAGCAGGTTAGAGCAGCAGCCCCTAGACGTTGGCTTGATGAAGTATTTGGCAACCTAGAGCAGTTGATAGCCGAAGGCGCTATAATTGTGGGTAAGATTTTTTAGCTCTCTTTAGCTTGTCTTACTCTTGGGTTCTTGTCGAACGATCTTGTGTTCTGACATGTTCGAAATATAATAGTCATCTCGATTCTTTCATTGAGCAGAGATGAGTTTTTGTCCTACTCTTTCACCCTTGTATCTCGTGGCACGTGATGTCTATCATGTGTCCTGACTGCGAAGGTATGTCCTGGATTAGAGTCATATTCTTGATAAGATCGTTGGTACCAACTTACCTCAAGGCTTGGCTCTTGTACATTTTGTGAGTTAGCATAGGCAAGCAAGGACGAGTTCCTATTTAACTGACTCAGGGGTATATGCATCCATATGCCTCCATTCTCCCTGTGTGTTGCTTTTGTGCATTTATTCATTAATTACTTTGGCAGCTATCTTTTTTATTAGTTATTTGCTTAGTATAATCCTCTGATTTGTGACTTATGATTTTTTGAGCTTTCCCGTGTGTTCCAGCTCGACTAGCCTTGGTAAAATATCGAGGATAATTTTTTTCTAAGGAGGGTAGAGATGTCACACCTTGTTCCATATTTTGTATTCCTGTATTTTTTTGTATTTAATTTTCTTTTATTTTATGGTGATTGGTAGTTTTGGTGAATATATATTTTATAATATATATTGTATCTTAGATTTTGTCCTGTAGCGGAGACTACCCTAGACTAGTAATAGACCCGTAGCTGTGCCACTGACTCATGCTAGGAACTATATTTAGATTTGAACCATGTTTGCCCATTTGGGTTGAACCCTTGAGCCCATGAACCAAACCCCCCAACTTTTGCCTTTAGTATATATATGAGCTTTTTTCTCTCTCTTATCTCTTTCTTCTTCATTTTTACTTTCTTTCTTTCTTGCTCCCTTCTTCTTCACCCTCGTGCACCTCCCCTAGCTGAACCCTAGCCCTGACCTAGCTAGGAAGAGGTCGTTGGACTCTTAGGCAAGTACATCTTGCTCCATGAGAAAACCTTGATTTTTAGAATTTTTTTTATATATATGTTGTTTTTAAAATGTATTTGATAAAAAAAATTTCCCATGTGTTCCTCATCAATTTTAGTTCTTTGTGGTTTTGGTTTTGATGGATATATTTTAGTAGATCTGAGTTTCAAGATATGGTTTTAATGCTATGAGTTTTTCTTGATTTTGATCTATTAAAAGTTAAATTTTTCGAAAACTAGTTTTTCTTTATGATAGAGCATTTCATTTCGTGCAATTTGGCTTTTGTTTCACTTGATTTTGAGTTAAAATAAAAAATTTATGAAGAAAATATTTTTTAAGCTTTTAGGAGCGTTCGGCCATGGCTGAACCTGCTGTTGGAGAAGATAAAGATTTTATGCAGCCAGTGACTGTCACGACCCACACCCGATGTAGGGATGCAAGTAAGGAACAACGTCCAGCCTACGCCGCAGCATCGGTGGTAGAACGCTGTCTTGACAAACTATACTATCTAATTATCTCACAATAAAGCATAAACCTCCAATAATATCTCAACTCCAAGATGAGAGTATAATCAACTTAGTTCAACACAATACTCAATCATATTTCTATGGCACGAGAAGATATCACAGAAGTCTAACATAACTATGGAGTTAAAAATATAACAACAACAAATAGAAATAATATCCAAACACAAATATATGCCGAAAATAAATTCGGTACCAAAATGCTAAAGAGAACTAACTATGCTAACTAGTAAATTCGGCTAAATTTTCTGACAGTCACTCTAGAACTAGTGGGTCTAAATCTGCACCATCGATAGGCTGAGGTCCGTAGTATGTCGGACACCAATCTCCCGATCCTCTGAAAAATGTTTTCCAGTCAGGAATGGAGCGAAGTACAATCCAATAGCAGTTCCAATTAATTGACAAAAACTATAAAATAGTAAAATAGAGGATGCTATCTACGATGAGAATATAACTGATAATCAAGAATAATGAGAGAATAGGCAATACTAGCAATAGAAATATAAATCAATGTGTACAAGAATAAATGAATGAACTGTAATGTCAAAAATAGAACAAGGTAATCAATGAACTGAATAATAAAATTTACAATAACTATTTGTTTTGTGATACTAACTAAATATGTCATCGGCCTGGAAGATTCAATGATTACACTAAGGAGCTAACTCAACCCTACGTGAATTGTATGGTTAGTTAGTAGCCAATGATTACACTACTAGCAGATAGTTTCTTGATCACATATTTAATTGGTATCTCTCCCGCCCCGATTGATATGATGGATCGAATCATAATACGTCACTAGCCAATTTATCCAATATTTAATCTACAATATTCAATGTTATCCAATACCAACAAGGACAATATCCGATACCATCTCCATAATCAAGTTAACATCTCATGACTGACGATCCAATAACAATACCAATCCGTGTACCAATGTGTCAAGAATCATAAGTAACATTTCTAAATACTTGAATTATAGTGGTAATCAAATAATAGAAACTATCAGAGAATGTACTCGCCTGTGGTCCAGAGCAAATGATGCAAAATGGTGTCTGAACTGGTGTCACAGACCTATATATGGAATATTGTATTAATACAAGTTTTTGGGAAAGAGAATAAATTAAACTAGTCAACTTCTAGGTCATAAAGTCATTTCTAAGTCAAAAGTCAAACTAGGTCAACTCTAAGTCAACTATAGTTAAACTATGGTCAACTATGCTAGGTTGCATAAGTCTAATACAAAAATATTGGGTTCAATACTAAAGTCTGGGTCACAAAAAGCTATATCTTAGGATACTAGGATACCGTATCTCTGGATACGTAAATCAATAGGTAAAACATACATACACATATTTTCAAACAATATTAATATATATATATATATATACAATCTTAACATTAAATGGATACTTGGTTTTGAACCAACTTGGCATCACAAAACTAAACCAATATTGATACCCAAATCCAATACCTTGGGTATCCCCAATTACCTTGGCATTTACCTTAGTATCTCAAGGTAATGCCATCTAGTATATATTACCTACCCAATCTCTAGGCTAATATGTATTTATCTAATATAACTACTAGCTATAACTATTAATATTTACTAATACCTAACTACCTATTACTACTAACATATTTTATATACTAATACATAGATACTAATTTAGCATATGATACACATCTACTAACTTACCCCATAATATAATATATGCTATACTAAATATTATACATATAGTATTTTAAAATACTAATAGCAATTAGGAACATATTTACATATATATTAATACCCTATATATACTATATATATAACTATTATATATAATTATCTAATATTAATAAAAACTGCCAAACTGTCGCTAAAGTTGCTGTCCACTGTCGTTGAAACTCACCGAGATTGCTGATGCTCTGTTGTTTTAGCGACGGTTATACTGTTGTCGCTAAACTGTTGTCGCTGCTGCTGCTGTATGCTACTGTTGCTGCTGATTTTGCGACGCTGCTGCTGCTGCTTTCGCGACGCTGTTGCTGTTGCTATTGCTCCTCCTGCTGCTGATGTGCTGTTTGTTATACTGCTGTTGTTGCGACGCTTGCTGCTGTCGCCAAAAGCTCTTGCTCTATAATATATATAACAAGACATATATATATATATATAATATATAACACATAAATATATTTACTAAATATACACATATAATTACTACTAATGAATATACATACACCCATACATATATATGTACATAATAACTATATGTAACATACACACACACACACACACACACACACACACACATATATATATATATATATATATATATATATATATATATGTATATATATATATATATATATAAGTATAATATAACTACTTATATATTTATATATATACATAATACATAATCACAACATATATATACTATAATATATATAATATATCTTACATGTAGAAGAAATAGCTATATCTCAATATTTACACATATGGTATATATATATATATATATATATATATATATATATATATATATATATATATATATATATATATATATATATATATATATATATATATATATATATATATATATATATAAGACACAATATTACATAAGTATAATATATATTCACCACCATATACATATATACATAACAACCACATATATATATACAATAGTTAGTTGATCTTACATATGTAGAATAATAACTACATAAATATACAACACATATATATAATAGATATATAGATCTATGATATTTAATACATAAATATATATAACAATAATATATGTATATATACATATATATAATTACACAATACCAAGGCCAAGAACACAAGAGAAAATAGATCTACAATTAAATTGCACATACATGGAACGTATCACCCCGTATCCCACTAGATCTAGGATACACATGCGACACGAGTCCACCACACATTCAAACGTACCCCGAAGGACACAAACAAGTCATATATATTATTTATGAATAATACAAAGAGTCAAATACAAATCTACATGTCCGTGTCAAAATGTGACATGCTCAAAGCCCCGTGTCGGAGAAAAACTCCCCAAATCAACACGTATCACCAAATTGATGGGATACGACCTACACGTACCCAATTATAGATACGACACTAGCCCCAAATACACAAGCACATGCCAAATTGATCTATAGGACCAATTGACATATACAACAATTATCAATCCCGGAATTCCCCCAAAATTGACAAAAAAAGTACAATAACTTTCTCAATATGCCTCATATGAACACAAAACCAAATTCTATGGGTAACCTATGCATATAAATTGATTTCTCATAGTTAAATCTCAGATTTAGAACCTAAATTAAGGGGGAGAACTGAATTATACCTATTGGGAGATGGATTTCCAATAAAATCTCCAAAATTTGTGAGATTGGCTTTCAACTTGTAGATCCTTGCTCCTCTTTGTAGATCCTTGCTTCCTCCTTCTAGATCCTTACTCTTCTAACCTCCAATGATAATTTAGGAAGGAAATAGGTGGAAATTTGGTAGAGATTTGATGGAATTTGGTTGAGCAAATTCTAGATCTAGATTTGGAATAAAAAATAAAGAGAGAGAAAGTTTTCATCCCCTTTATATAGGCCTCACTTACCCCCTCCCTCAAGCTACTATGTAAAGTCTAAAATATCCCTTGGGGCCTTTCATAAAGAAATTAATTAAGGAGGAAATATTCTACTCTAATGGGTTTAAATTAATTAATCATCATCCTAATAAATGGGCTTCTAATTATTGGGCTCAAATCTAACTAAAATTAAATATTGGGTTCATGGATCTACTCTAACTAGTTAGGTATACTAACACAAGTCCAAAATAAATCTAACATGCTAACAATAAATAAATAATATAATAAATAAATATTTAACATGAACAATATTTAATTAATTATGAAATGACCAAAATACCCTTTCTTAGAAAATGTGATAGTGACAGTGACCTATGCGGTCTTAGAGGATTATGCGGCCTTAGAGGACTATGCGGCCTGAGCTCCTTACCTCATATTAACAACATGCGTCCATCTTGTTGGATGCATGACTGCTTATTGACATAGTATTTTGGGACTAAGTCATTGAACTCCTTGTGTATTCACTTGCTGAACGAATAAAAAATTCACTAAGTCCAAAGAACATCCATGCGACCAATGGATGCATGCGGCCAGTGAGTCCATGCGGTTAGTGAGTCCATGCTGCCAGTGGGTGCATATGTTGTCACGCCTCAGTCCCAAAATACGTAGGACCAAGAATACGTGACACGCCAGCTACACATTCGACCAAACTTTGGTCTGACTCGAATACGTATAAGCTGTAATATAGAGGGCAATATCTAGATATCCTGATAAATGTAAACCTCTGTCTCAATCCATAATGTACATCAGTATACAAGAAAGAGCTATATGTGCTAGAGTCGGCCACCCAATAATACACTAACTCGAATAGACTCGAGAAGAAGTATGAGTCTATAAAAACTAGGCTACAACAGCAGATGAATAATCAATGTACAATAACCATAATGCCGGTAGATAAGATGCGAGTACCTGGTACCATGCTCGCAAGACATGCGACTCCAACATCAACTCCAAATACTCCGTAATCATCTATGCTGCAAAACTGGCAGGGAACCAGGTCCTCAGAGGGACGTAACAAGGTACAAAAATACAACTGTAAACTCCCTCACCCAAAATAGGTATTTTGTGTATATTTTATATTATTATATTTATTATAGATGTTGAATTTATTTAGAGTATTCTCTTAGTTAATTAGAAAATAAATTTTTTAGTATATTTACTTATATAAATATTTATTTAGAATTATTTTTAGGCTATTTTAGATTATTGGAATTTTTTCCATAATTTTTTTAGTTAATTAAAAACTAGTAACACTAATTTTCTAGAACTTTGAAGAATTTATTTTATGTTCAAATTTAACTAAAAATATTCTAAAATTTTATTTTAGGTTCTAAATAGTCACATATATTTTCTAGAATTGTTTGAAAATTTTCTGAGTATTTTTAGTATTTATTGGGAGTAATTAGGCTAATAACTAATTTTTAGGACTTGTAGAATTTATTGTACAATCTCAGGAATATAGAATGGACTCACGTTATTTTCTAGAGTTTATAATATTATTATATATTTTCTGGAATTATTTCAGAATTTTTGGAATAATTTAAGTATTTATTTTTAGTTATATGGGTAAAACTAATGTTTAGAGCTTCTCCTAATTATAGTAGAAAATCTATGAATATAAAATTATTCCAAGTATTTTTTTAGGGTTTCTGGATTCAAAATATATTTTCTTTAATTTTTCCAGATTTTTATGATTATTTTTAATATTTATTTGGAGTTATTTAGATTTAAAACGACTTAAATAATGTTTTGATAAAGGCAAATCAAAAATAAATAATATAAATAAAACCATCCAATCAGATTCTGACATGTGTTAGCCTATAGATATTCATTTAGCCGTAGGTACATCTCTATATATATATAATATGATAACCTTAATTATCCCATTATTTAGAGAGAGAGATTTTGGAGAATTGCCATCTAGGGTTCCTTCATCTTCCAGAAGCCATTGCGCATAGCTCCGGACTCCAAACGAGGTCTAGTTTCTTGCGTTAGAAATATATTGAGGTTAGATTTCTGATTATATAAATTTTTTTTCGAAATTATTAGTATTAAATTCTAGAAAATTCATAGAGCACAACATGTCCGAAAATAGACGTGTTTTGATGTTTTCGCAATTTTCGGAGAACCCGGAATCAAAATCATGAACCGTTTAAAGTTTTGGAAAGATAATGTCGATATCATCGACATATATTTTTTTTCAAAATTTAAATCGAAGTATTTACATACTGTTAATTCTGTAGAACTTCTAGGTTAGAATTTAACCATCGGTGCACAATACAAAATTTGTATGTGCCATAATTCCCAAACGAATTTGAATTCGGACGAGCCATAAATTCCAACATATTTTTGATGCTGAAATCTACAGGAAATCATGCATGAAAGTTGATTTTGTGTCGGTTGACTTTTCGGTCAATAGATCGCCTCGATTTGCGTGCCATGAGTCTCGAGTTGATAAAATTCAGTTTCTTTGGACAAAATTTAGGAATTAACATAAAAATCAGAAAAATAAGATTAAAATAGGATTTTAGGGTAATTATTCCAGAATTAAATAAATTAAAATAAATTATCTTTTGACGTGATAAATTTGTAATACATAGGCTATTTGGACTATGACTTGGACTCTGATTCATACCAGCAGCAGGACCCCAGGCAAGATACCTTGCCAAATTGCTTACAGTATTTTGCATGCTTAGTATATTTCTGTATATTTATTGCATTTCTGTTTATTCTTGCATGTGTAGTTTTCTTTCAGTTATTACTATATATTAGATATGTTGACACACACTTGACACTTAGTATCATAGAGGACAATCAGTAGGCGTATGGGCTTTAACCACTCTGGTAAACCGTAGTCACTAGCACGCACTATGGTGGTCGTGTCCGATGGTCGCTACCCCAGAGGTATGTCGATTGATGGAGTCCGAGGGTCGCTACCCCAGAGGTATGTCGGCTGATGATGTCCACTGACGAGCGTAAGTTGTAAGGATTAGATCGAGTAGCCTACCCTTGCCCATACGTCGAAAAGTTATCCTCATTTGCATTCATATAGATATCTTGTACATCGTACTTATTTATTTTCAAATAATATGCATGTTTACTGTATTCAAGTTGGCTCACTTTTTTGTATCTTGTTACGTCCCTCTGAGGACCTGGTCCTCTGCCAGGTGTATCTGTTCTTGAGTAATTGCAGGAGCGCAGATTTGGATGATTACTTATGTTGCGAGGATGTCTTCTCTTCGAACCCATGGTCGTTAGCTGGTATTCTTATATGGTGTTGTTGTGTTGTACTTATTTTGTATTTGCTCTTACATTCGAGTTAGTAATGGATTTATTTCCATCCAACTATCATCCTTAGATACTTATGTTGAGATCTAGTTATATAGATGCTGGTTATTATTTATATCTGATTTTTGCGGATGAGATTTAGATTATACCCTGTGACTTGTGATATATTTTATACCACTTGTGGACTTGATATTCATATTACAGCGTACGTGTGGATTTGGTTTCCATATATTGGAGTTGCCATATCCATGCTGCTGGCATGCTTACGTGTTCCTAGTCCTACGTATTTTGGGACTGGGGCGTGACATGTTTTTGTGGTGGCCCATGCAGGTCGAGAGCATATTGTCTCGGTTACGTTATTGTACCGAACAAGCCTGCACCTAGGAATAGAGTATAGGATCTCATCCATAATTGACTATTATTCATCTTTCTCCTATCGGTTCTATCTGAATAATTGCATCTTGCTTGATTCCTGTACTTCCCTAATAGTTCTTTGAGTATAGCCTTCTGCTAGAATATAGGAACCCCTATTATTAGGATGATAATTATGGTAGCACACCTATTAAGAATACAACGAGAATATAGACACACCACTAAGTTTAGAATATCTAGTGAACCCTAGAATTCCTTATCTCTAGAATTGGTTTACCATTACCCCTTGATGTAATATGAAGACTTGAGAGTAGTATAGACACTACTAGAGTTAGTTAGAAGTTTGACCATAGTGTTTGACCCTAGTATTGAGGAACCAATAGAAATCCAGGGTTAAATATTAGGGCTGGACCTAACACTTATGGTGAGATAATATTAGAACTATAAACTTAGATCATTGTCTTATTAGTAGCAGACAGTACCTTAGGAAGCCAAGAACAATGAATATAACGTTTCTCTTGATCATACCTCGAACATAGCAACTAGCATACCACTTTTTCTTAGAAAACCACGATGCTATATAGAGCCCCCTATTTTAATTTCATATATTGTTCCTTTGCGACCTTAGCGTTCGCTAATTGTGCGACGAACAAATTTTGTTCCTCTATTCTTCATCTTTTAACTCGTGCCATCTGACACTGCTGATTATAGACCAAGTGAATTTATTCTATGTTAGGATATATATAGCTTGCTAGGATTTTGGTGGTTACTCTTGAATTTTGAAATTGTGTGCTTAGTAGTTAGAACTTGATGGTTTAAGCTATTTTTGTAGATTGAGACCTGGCGCTTATCCCTTAGTTTTAAATTGCGTAACATGTACCCCCACCTCGATACGAGTTAGATCATTTCCCCTTGATGGCCAGTAACTATTCTATCCTTACTATTGACACTTGCTCCATGAGCGCTATGATTAAGACTTAGGACGACCATGACCTATGTAATGAAAGAGGATACCCTAATAAATACCAAGACCCCTTCCCGTAGACCTTAACAGGAGTTCTACGGTATCCTTAAGGCAATTATAGTATTAGTTAATTGTTATAAGTTGGGTAGCATACCTCACAACCTAGTATCACATAGTCTTTTGCCCTATTATTGAAGTGTAGCTGAATGACATTAATTGTATGCTAACATAAGACGATAATGTTTATTCAGACAATAGAATTTAGAGGTCCTTGCCCCCATTTGGTCGACTAGCGACATAGACAAGGAGGTTGTATGATAACTATAGAGATTTGTAGAGTCTTTATTATTATTGCTTATTCTATTTTTTTGTTTTATTTTTGTGAACTTGAATTGACTTGTACCTCCTTTCATCATCATCTAGCGTACCTATAATTGTTGTACCACCTTGACTTATGCCACTATTATAGCCTAGTTTTGCAAGTTTATTCTTTCATCAAGCTTGTTCACTATATATGTATTAGTGGATGCATACATTAATATATTTCAGAATCAGTGTACTACGGTCTGATCAACCATAGTGCGCGTGGTTCGCCCTTCGTATAACTACTTTACGTGGATTAAGATATCTAGTGATTAGTAGATGAATGAACTTGCCCTCTAGATATGTCTAAGCATATCGTATCCGTTACATAACTGTACCGATGCGAGCATGTGGATAGGCATTACCAAAATAGGACTTCAATCCACAACTGCTTTGACAATTCCTATTTGAATTCTTTAAATGCCTTGATCCCGATACTTCTATTCTATTACCTCGCCCTTGAACTCTTTATTATTGATCTCCGTCTTCCCTTATTTCGGAAAGACGAAACCTCGTGCTTGGTATAAGTTTGATACACAGAGAGTACTTGATTTACCCCATAGGCCGATCACATACTTGAGAATTATTCTTTCGTAATTAAGGACATATCATATATGATATAATCGACGTTGAAGTTTTGAGGATTGAATGACATGAGTAAATAAATTAAGAAATATTTTTCTTAAAGTATATAGCCTTCTGTGATAGATGGGTAAATTCTAAGTTGGGTAGCAGTGCATTGGCAACTCGAGAGGAATTTCTTTTAGATTGTGATCGAGTAAGATTATATTGGGAGAGGTTCAAGCCATTTAATTTTGAGAATTTTAGAAGAATGACCAAGATGATGAGGATTAATGAATTTTAAAAATCTTGATATTGAGGACCCAATATTTATACCTTAAGTACATAATTTAAATTTTTGAGTATTGAAAGTAAAATCATCAATTTGAATTTGAAGGATAAATATATAATTTTAGACTTGAACATTGGTGGACTGCATTTAAATTATTTTTTAATTTGATGATTTAAATTAAGAATTAAAATTTGATGGTTGGACTACCTATTTGAAATATTGAGGATGTGAATGGAATTTAAAAAGTTGAAGAATACAAAAAATTTATAAGTGAAAATAGGAATAATATTGGACTCGAATTACTTCTAGAGAAGATTATGATAGTTGGAGATCGTGAGGTAAAATTTGATATGGGTTATTTAAATCTTGAAGATATTATATGGATTCAATTTAAATTTGGATATTGATGATTTGAAAAAGTGAGAAGAGATTACAATAGGTTAAATTTTGATTTGAACAATGATTATCTTAATTTTGAAATGATCGCGATAGATTTGAATAGATTTTATTATTTAAATTTTTGGAAGAGATTGCGATTGACGTACCTTATGTACGAATGTGAATGATTTAACAAATTATGCCTTATTTTAATTTCGAGGACGAAATTATTTTAAGTTGGGTAGATTATAAACTCCCTCACCCAAAATAGGTATTTTGTGTATATTTTATATTATTATATTTATTATAGATGTTGAATTTATTTAAAGTATTCTCTTAGTTAATTAGAAAATAAATTTTTTAGTATATTTACTTATATATATATTTATTTAGAATTATTTTTAGGCTATTTTAGATTATTGAAATTTTTTTCATAATTTTTTTAGTTAATTAAAAACTAGTAACACTAATTTTCTAGGACTTTGAAGAATTTATTTTATGTTCAAACTTAACTAAAAATATTCTAAAATTTTATTTTAGGTTCTAAATAGTCACATATATTTTCTAGAATTGTTTGGAAATTTTCTGAGTATTTTTAGTATTTATTGGGAGTAATTAGGCTAATAACTAATTTTTAGGACTTGTAGAATTTATTGTGCAATCTCAGGAAAATAGAATGGACCCACGTTATTTTCTAGGGTTTATAATATTATTATATATTTTCTGAAATTATTTTAGAATTTTTGGAATAATTTAAGTATTTATTTTTAGTTATATGGGTAAAACTAATGTTTAGAGCTTCTCCTAATTATAGTAGAAAACCTATGAATATAAAATTATCCCAAGTATTTTTCTAGGATTTCTGGATTCAAAATATATTTTCTGTAATTTTTCCAGATTTTATGATTATTTTTAATATTTATTTGGAGTTATTTAGATTTAAAACGACTTAAATAATATTTTGATAAAGGCAAATAAAAAAAAATAATATAAATAAAACTATCCAATCTGATTCTGACATGTGTCAGACTATAGATATCCATTCAGCCGCAGGTACATCTCTATATATATATAATATGATAACCCTAATTATCCCATTATTTAGAGAGAGAGATTTTGGAGAATTGCCATCTAGGGTTCCTTCATCTTCCAGAAGCCATTGCGCATAGCTCCGGACTCCAAACGAGGCCTAGTTTCTTGCGTTAGAAATATATTGAGGTTATATTTCTGATTATATAAATTGTTTTTCGAAATTATTAGTATTAAATTCTGGAAAATTCATAGAGCACAACATATCCGAAAATAGACGTGTTTCGATGTTTTCGCAATTCCGGGAGAACCCGGAATCAGAATCATGAACTATTTAAATTTTTGGAAAGCTAATGTCGATGTCATCGACATATATTTATTTCTAAAATTTAAATCGAAGTATTTATATATTGTTAATTTTGTAGAACTTCTAGGTTAAAATTTAACCATCGGTGCACAATACAAAATTTGTATGTGCCATAATTCCCAAACGAATTTGAATTCGGACGAGCCATAAATTCCAGCATATTTTTGATACTGAAATCTACAGGAAATCATGCATAAAAGTTGAGTTTGTGTCGGTTGACTTTTCGGTCAACAGATCGCCTCGATTTGCGTGCCATGAGTCTCGAGTTGATAAAATTTAGTTTCTTTGGACAAAATTTAAGAATTAACATAAAAATCAGAATAATAAGATTAAATTAGGATTTTAGGGTAATTATTCCAGAATTAAATAAATTAAAATAAATTATCTTTTGACGTGATAAATTTGTAATACATAGGCTATTTGGACTGTGACTTGGACTATGATTCATACCAGCAGCAGGACCCCAGGCAAGATACCTTGCCGAATTGCTTACAGTATTTTGTATGCTTAGTATATTTTTGTATATTTATTTCATTTCTGTTTATTCTTGCATGTGTAGTTTTCTTTCAGTTATTACTATATATTAGATATGTTGACACACACTTGACACTTAGTATCATAGAGGACAATCAGTAGGCGTATGGGCTTTAACCACTCTGGTAAACCGTAGTCACTAGCACGCACTATGGTGGTCATGTCCGATAGTCGCTACCCCAGAGGTATGTCGATTGATGGAGTCCGAGGGTCGCTACCCCAGAGGTATGTCGGCTGATGATGTCCACTGACGAGCGTGAGTTGTAAGGATTAGATCGAGTAGCCTACCCTTGCCCATACGTCAAAAAGTTGTCCTTATTTGCATTCATATAGATGTCTTTTACAATGTACTTATTTATTTTCAAATAATATGCATGTTTACTGTATTCAAGTTGGCTCGCTTTTCTGTATCTTGTTACGTCCCTCTGAGGACCTGGTCCTCTGCCAGGTGTATCTGTTCTTGAGTAATTGCAGGAGCGCAGATTTGGATGATTACTTGTGTTGCGAGGATGTCTTCTCTTCGAGCCCATGGTCGTTAGCTGGTATTCTTATATGGTGTTGTTGTGTTGTACTTATTTTGTATTTGCTCTTACATTCGAGTTGGTAGTGGATTTGTTTCCATCCAACTATCATCCTTAGATACTTATGTTGAGATCTAGTTATATAGATGCTGGTTATTATTTATATCTGATTTTCACGGATGAGATTTAGATTATACCCTGTGACTTGTGATACATTTTATACCACTTATGGACTTGATATTCATATTACAGCGTACGTGTGGATTTGGTTTCCATATATTGGAGTTGCCATATCTATGCGGCTGGCATGCTTACGTGTTCCTAGTCCTACGTATTTTGGGACTGGAGCGTGACAACAACAATGCCAAGTAAACAGAAAAATACAAGTGCAACGATAGGGTATTCTATCATAACCAAACAAGTATGACACAGTTTAAAGATAATGTTCGACGTGTGGGCTGTCCAAAATAAAATCGTAGCTCCAGACACGAAAACACACGGCACGTACCGCAGCTTCGGGCAAGGAGTCACACGGGTGGTACAACTACTCTAGATACAAGATCACTACAGAAATAGTATATATACGTATATAAGCGCGTACAGAGGAGCCCAAACGTCTAGTAACTGTCTTTCCCTTCCCAAGTGGTCAACGATGGTGTGCTGAACCTGAACCTCTATCTAACAGTCTTGACACACAGAATTAACTCAACAGACGCGACCCTAAGGTCGTCCCAGTCTCTGGTCATGATGTCAGTATCAGGATACAGGAATCTGGCATGATCACAGTGTATGAGTGTATCCTGGTGTATCGATGTACTCAGGTATGTGCATCGAGGTACTACAAAGCATCTAATAATTATTCTAAGACGTTACGACGAACGTCAGCACCCGGTTGTGATCCGGACGTGAAGTATCGAATGTCAACATAAATACGTACATAATGTACATAACGAAACAATAAATATCTGTAAACTAAAATACATGGTGGCAAGGTACACTTGTCTGCGTGCGGCTGCTGATGACGGGGTCCTGGTACCGAGTCCAAGCCCTCAGGTCCTGCAGTACCTAGAGATGAGATACAAACCAAAATCAATAATCTATTCTACGTCAAGCAGGGATGCGACACACATCTACCCGAACCTCAGTCTCAGCTACGACTCACAGGGACAAGACACTAGGGGGTTGACCACAGTTGACTATCGGTACGATAGTCAAATCAACTAGTCATCTGCACACTCTCCTCGATTTAATTCTCCGTAATTAAATTAATATTTTTCCACCATGTACTATATATCCCGATTATTTGTTTAAAGGTCAAAAACCTAGTTTTCCTCGAATACATATCTTAATTAAATTGTTATAACTCATATAGAAGACAACCCTAGTCTACAATCACCCTATCACAAATACATCTCTTCGATATACCACAAGCCAAATTTCCAAGTCCTTGGTCATCCTCTCCAATCATCATCACATGCTCAATATCGTAATAATATTCTCACAAGTTGCATTTACCCTAATTCCAACTAAGTACATTACCCAAATCCAACCTCATAAAATACAAGATACATGATCACTACACTACATAAACCCTAAAAACATATTAACCCTCATTAAACCCAACCTCAAGTCATTAAAATCCACATTCACATTAATCATCATTAGCCTTAACCAATATAAACCTTAATCACATAGTTCAAGTACTACACTATACTAACCATATATTTCAACATTATATAAACACAACCCTAGCTAATATACACACATCCATATATATAAATAACATCCTATTTAAATTGATATTAAATTCTGGAATTAAAAATAAGAGAGGGGGAGAGTCGACCTCGACGAGGTTGTTGATGCCGGAGCACGGCCGGAATGAGGTGGTGCAGGGGGGTGACCGGAGTGCGGCTACCGGATGGGGTGCACAGCCTGTGGTGGTGTTGGTAGTGGTGATGATGATCTCGGGGTGGTGGTGGTGGTGATGATGATGTCGGGGTGGTGGTGGTGGTGATGATCTCGGGGAGGAGAAGGCCGGACTGGATGGGGCGGGCCGGAGCGACGTTGCCAGACAGTGGAGTAGGGGGATGCTGCACAGTTGGGTCGGGACCGGAGTGCACAGTGTTGCCGGAGAAGCTGCTCAGGCCGGAGCGGGTCTGCATTGGCCGGACCTGCGCGGGTCGACCAGATGAAGGAGACTGCATAGTGCACAGCGGGCCGGAGTCGAGGGATGCACTGGCCGAAGACCGTACAGTGCACAGTGGGTCGGATGAGGCTTCAGTTGGCCGGCCGGAGTGAAGTCAGCCGCCGGATGGGTGGTTCCTTCAGTGAGAAGAAGGAAGAAGAAGAATAAAGGAAGAAGAAGAAATTGTATGAAAAATAATATAGAGGAGGAGAGAGAGAGAGGGGGGGTTTCTACACCTAGGGATTAGGGCCTGCTTGGTTTATTGTGAGGGTGATGGTGATGGTTTTATAGGAGGGTGTGTAAGGGATGTGTGGTGGGGATTAGCCCATTCAAAATGGAGGGCTTAGATCTAACATGAAGACTTGGTTTCTTCATGCAAAGGAGGGGGAGGGAAATGTTGACTACGGTCAACACATAGTAAGCTCTCCATTTGGTCATGGCCAATAGGGTGAGGGCACATAAATTAATAAATTGCAACTTAGCCCCTTAAATTCGGAAAATTGCACGAACACATAAAATAATAAAAAAATTGTAGGGGAAATTGTGTTTGGTGTTTTGCATGGTGAGGGGTGGTATGTGTAAGGCATGGGTTTAATTAAATGGGCATTGGGATTAATTGGGGATTAAAAATAGGATTAGGCAAAATTGGTATCCCCGATTTAAATAGAATTAAAGTGTCCCGCGCTTTTAAATTAAATGGGGGCACTTGGGGTCAAAATTCGGAAATGACGTAAAGGTCAAAAATGGTGGGGGCTTGGAGTCAGTCTTGGACCCTTTAGTTGGTCCGACTCAACGGGTTAAGTTGGTATCTCAAAATTGAGGGTAACGACACAGGTGTCCGACACAGAATTTAATTATGGGATTTCGATTACAGAAAATTATGCAATTAATTTAGAGCACAAGAAAATATGATTTTGAGTGACGGAAAAGTCCAGTGCCTAATTTGGCGAGTCAAGTCAGAAGTACAAAAGTCCGATGGATTTTATGGATTGATATTGGGCTCCGAATAATTAAGCAATGATAGGACGCGCCAAGGATTTTAATTAAATAAAATAAAATAAAATAACAGACAAACTTGACTCTACTCTAAACCTCAACATCTGCTGCTAAATCTAAATTTTCCCAATCAAAACCTGACTATCTATAGAATTAATCGAGGGGGTTTACATATGCGGCCAGTGGGGGAATATGTGGCCAGGAATCTTTGTGCACATTTTGCGTTCCTTTTATTTATGTCCTTTTAATAATTCTTTTTAATGATTATTGCTATGTGATTCTCTATATTGATACAAGTTTATGTTACCAGACAAGTTTTATATATAGATCACGAAACAAGTTTGTGTACAAGTTCATAATCCTCACGACACCGTGAAAATGTTTGTATTTAAAATCTATTGCATTTGGCATCGGATAATTGAGTGTGAGTATTTCCCAATGTATTGCGTGTCACGAATATGATAACTCATGGAAAGATCGTACTCGTGACTCGTTATTCTATGGAGTTCTCAAGTATCCACGACTCGAGAACTTAAAATAATTTAGTAATGATTAAACAAGATAAGATTTACCTAGATTATTGGGAGAGAATAATATTGTGCTACCGGCTACCCCAATCTCTAAGGGCCCCATTCAGCATGGAACAACCCTGCTAGGCAAGGGTTCCATGACTGACCGAGTTTACGCGTGCTGCGGCACTTACAAGACAAGTTTTTATACAAGTTTATGTTTATAAAGCAAGTTTATGATCACAAGTTTAAGTTTATGCTTACAAGTTTAAATTTCTGTTTATGGCCTAGTAGCAAGTATATTTTTATGATGTTATGTGCATTAAGTTACTCGAGAAGCATACCCTTGGCCATCCGGGTTGACTAGTGCCGGCGGTAAAAATATTCTTAAAATATGCATTTAGTAATTAAGTCCTGTGACAACCCTAGCTAGTTAATTCTAGCAAGCCGTAGAATTGTTTGGCCTTGCAATGAATGTTGTTGCTTTCATTTATAGCTCACTCTTCTAGTTTTATTTCTTTCGGCGCGTGGTTAGGGTGCTAAGTTCTGCTCAGGTGAAGGACTACAACCCCGGTCCTTGTTTGGTTTAAGGATTGTGGTCTCGATCCAGAGTAGTTCCTATGTCCCCTTGTCATTCGTCACCTTACTTTCATTTTTAGCACTTGTTATTATTTCTATCATTATATTTTAAGACGAGTACATTGGTACCATACAAGTCTCGATCTGCATTTATTTTATGACTCATTCTGCTAATGTTGTGATATGTTTGGGGTTCTAACCCCACTGGTTTTGTATGGCCATATCACCCCGAGGAGAACTAGGATCCACCACATTTCCTGCAAGCTGGCTCACACTCGTAGGACTGCGACCGAAGCTCGCATGTGGGTTTTCTTCCTCCACCCCTCGTAGTGTTATTCCTTTTTGTGGTGTTTTTAGCAAGAGACAGTGTTAGCCCCTTATTTTGAGATTACTTCTCTAACTTCGATCAACATGATATATATATTCGACCATGGCTGGTATATTTGATCATGTATAATATACTCTACTAGTGCAGCATTTTGTATTTACTAGTTTCATGATCATATATGGTATGTAACTTGGCACACCTATTTACTTTCATATATGATATACTCTTGTAATTATGTTGATGGATTGAGATACTAGGATTTGTCGGCCTTAGGACTGACATCATAGCATGCTAGAGTCCACCCATTGTCTTCTTGACAACCTTAGCACATTGCGGCTTACTTCGGTATTATGCAAGGTGTGGTTGGCCATGTTTGTCCTTGTATTTACCTAGTATTCTGGAAGAAGAACGTGACAGATTATTGATAAAATATAATATATTTTGTTTACATAAATAATTTAGTCGTGATTCTGTCGAATTTTCGTCGCTGACTCTGCGACGGATTTGTTTCCGTCGCTGAGATCCGTCGCTATTTAACAATATTTTTATAGTAAATGGTTCTAAGGACATGAAGAAGGTATAGCTCGGTGGAACAGAGTTACGTGTGAATAATTTAGTCTCATACTTGGATAAGTCGATACGATATCAATGCTTAGCAGATACTTTAACTTGATATAAGTGAAACAATCACGTTGCTCAAAGAACGAATATAGACGATAGCAAGAGTGATCTTTAAATTTGGACGGGCCGATCTTAAATCTAGTTCGGAAGATAGCATGGGATAAAACAAAATGATGTTACACGAAGGGATAATTTCATGGTTGCGCAAATATACTTAACTATATCAAAGTGCATCAAGGATAAACAAACTTTGGCTCGAGGATTTTCTAGTTTAACGAATAATAGGTATGTTATCGATAGAATCTTTAAACTTGGTTATTTTGAGGAAAGCTAGATGTGGACTAAGGATTGATCAAATGATCACATTGAAGTTTCGGATGACTTGCCTAAGCGAATGTTGATCATGGCATGAATGGATGTTAGTATGACATGACTTGATAAATGTTGAAATTTCTAGCAATTGATCATTGATTCGGTGTAAAGAATTGATGACTTAAAATTTTTTTGGGATCAATCAATAACTAGGGTGAAACAAAGGTGTAACGATGAGGTATCTTGGTAATTTCGAGGATCGTTCTAACTTATAGCTTGAGAAAAATAAGACGATGATACTAGAGAAGCATATGTGAGTGTCGAGAATGAGTTGATCTAGAATTTGGGGCAAGTCATGTTCGATGGATTTGTGAATGATTACATGACTTAGATTGGTGACTTAGAGTTTACAAATTTGGGAATGGTGACTTAGAACTTTGATTTGTGATTCAGTGGTCGAAAACTGTGAAACTAGATTTGGTGGACGTTATCACATAGACTTAAGAAATTAGACTACGTGAGTTAGTCGGGTTGATGTTGTCGATCAGGATATATCAACGATTTTATTTAAAACTGACTTAACTTAGGAATGGCTTTGCTGAACAGACTCGGACGCCAGGATTTGAGTATTGATATGAGTAGGAGAATCTATGCTCGATATTTAGAAATCTGAGTAAGGCAAACTTGGGTAGAAGATCCCGTACGATCATACTATGGTTTAACCTTAGATTTGGGGTGAGTGAAGTGCTTTGGAATTCACGTTGAGGATGGTGATCTAGATTACATAACTATGACCTAGTGAGATGACCTAGTGGTTAAGCATGCGTCCCTATACCGAGAGATAGAGTTGGTTTGATTGGCCTTAGAGAGTGACCTGAGAAGACTATAGAGCTGGGGCAGCAAGATGTAGAGTTAGGTTTTGGATTTGAAGTGTATTTTAGAGAAGTTCAATGTTTGACGCAAGTAAAATAGACAATGAAATTTGGAAGTTGGTTTCTAGATTAGATCGATGGTTGCGATTGAAAGAACGAGATGGTATCGAGGATTGGTCGAATTGATTTTATTGTCAGACGTATATAATTGATCGAGGAAGTTGGAATAATGAATTGAATCGTAATCAGAATTGTATTCTCGGTAGACTTACTTGATGTTGAGTGCAATACTTGGGTTTGAATTAGATTAGAATTGACTTGGATGTTGATCGACCCCGCGCTAGGTAATATTATAATTTCATAAGACGGGAATACTTAGGGAAGCATATCGTGTCATCTTGAGGATTTATCGGAGGAATAGATAGATTGTTGACAAAACAAAATATGCAAATAAAGTTGGAAGAAATATTGAGGCGCAAAGTGGATACAAGTTGAGATATGGAAACAAAGAGATGAATTAAAGTTGTTTTTCGAGGATGGAACGAAAATAGATTTATGCTTGGTCAAATTTGGATGATATTATCGGAATTGAATTTTATGTTTGAAAGAGTGAGATGGAGTTATAAGTAAGAGATTGGGATTTCAGTTGGTGTTTCATAGAGAAGAGATTGGGATTTCAGTTGGTTGTTTCATAGAGTTAAAAAGTTTTGGGAAGATAGTGAAGTTCCTTAGCGAGAACGAGCTATGGCTCAAGATAGGAATTTGTGTATCAATACACGATCGGATTTAGACTTGGATTTTTGTCGAGTTTGGAAGATTGGATGAGATGAAAACTGGAAGTCTTGAGGATTGTTGGAATTTGGTTTAGGCGTAGCACTTGGTTTCGATCGAGCGACATCGAGTGATTAAGTTGGTTATTGGATTCAGAAGGATTGTGGAGTCTCTCATTTGGACGAGTGGCCTAGTTTCTAAGTTTGTTCCTTGTATAGTGTGTTGTAGCATACCCAGTATTTGATGAGTACAGTTTCATGCAAGGCACGACATAGGCAAACTCAGAGGATGTAATGGTTAAGTTTTGAACATAATCAGATGGATTCAAAAGAGATAAGTTGTTCAAAGGAAATTGGCTAAGGCATGAGTGCATCATGGATTGTGGAGTGAATAAGAAGTTGTGCGATCGTTGATGTTATGCAAGGTGAAATTCAAATTGAGTCTAGTAGTGATATAGAAGGATGAGTTTGTACTCAGGTAGTTTCTAGGACGAAACTTTTTTTGAGTGGTATATTATTTAACGACCCACTCTGCTAAGTTCAGCAAAGATGAAGCGTTGGCACAACAGCATTTGGACTTGACATTTTGTCTTATTCAGTGGCGAGCTCGGAGTCCCAATCGGTCGAGGCAAACCCTCGTTCATGTCGGTGGCTCTGATGAATCTATCTTTGCTCGACCGTCACACTTAATAAAATGGAACGTACATGTTAGTCGCTAGGCAAATCACCTAATGCATGCTAATAAAAGAAATGAACCAAACTAGCTAATAGAATAATTCTACTCTTTATCAGTTGCATAGAACATGGAGAGTAAATCGGCTACTAGAAATGGAACCTCGCACTACTACTTTAGACTTGTGCAGTAGAATTCTCATGTTTCAAGTAGACTATGTTGCATGATCTTTATAGTACTTAACTTTGGACTGTTACAATGCTTGTCACATAGTTTATATCACTGTTTTGAAGCACTTCACATAATATATTTCACTCAGTTGATTAAGACAGTGAAGTAGACGGAAGAGATGGCTCGGGGAGCCCAATAAAGTTTGAGATTCAGAGAAAGATTGAGCAGATGAAAAGAAGAAGAAGAGACTTGCATGGTCGCAGACAACTTGTGCATAAGGTACCATGGTTCCTGCGAACGGTCGCCAGGGCACCGGGACCGATTCGTCCCGGAAGGAACTCAGATTGCACGAGTGATTCAGAAACTTGTAACGGGGCTCTTTACCTACGTTGCAAGGATCGTCGTCTAACTAGCTATAGTCCAGGATGACTTGTGGTGCCAGTGACCTTCACTTCATATATACTAAGTTGGCATAGCGGTAATCCGTGCACATGTCGTTAGTTGAACAAAGATGAAATGTACGGTACACCTTATGGTTTGAGCATAACACGTATGTGGAAGAGACACACTCAAGACAAAAGTTTACATAGTGATTCCTTTGTTTCATTATATGTATTTGTATAACGTGTTGTATCTTTGGATAGGGAAGGCCGAATGGTAAGTATGGTAAGTTGATTCCTACCGCATTATTGCGTGTAACACCCGGTTTTTTCAATCTTTAAAAATAAATTTTTTGGATTTTTCGGTAATTTTTAATTAATTATTAAAAATGTCCTTCATGGATTAATATTTTTATGGATTAAATTAAGTATTAAAATATTATAAAAATTATATGTTTGGGTGTATATTTAATTATTGGATGTTGTGTAATTTTTTGGAATTTATTGGGCTCAAAAATTATTTTTTTAGCTAAAAACCCCTGTTTTAACTAAACCAGACTAAATCGGGTTGAACCGGACTGAACCGGACTGAACCGGACCGGACCCATCTAAACCCTACTAAACCGGACCCTAACCTAATGGGTCGGGTCCTACCCAACCCGACCCGACCCGACCCGCTAGCCCGCTTTCTCTCCCCCACGATCCCCCGATCCCCTCCCCCCGCTCCGCGGCCACGACCCGCCCCGCCCCCGACTCTGCCGGCGCACAACCGCCTCCGCCGCTCTGCGCCCACGACCCCACGATCTCCCTCTCCCACTCGGTTCTCCCCTATAAAGCCCACCGCCACCACCGCCATCACGAAGCCCATCACCACCAGCACCACCGCCACCGCCATCACTCTGGTCGCCGTCTCCGGCCGACGAGCTCCCCCGATGACGCGATGACTTCCCCCTCCGTCGTGACCTTATCGACGACCCACGACCGACCCGCCATCAGCCGAGCAGCCCAGCAGCCGCCGCCGCCGTGCTCCACCGCGTCCTTTCACATTAGTGAGGTACTCCTCTTCTAGCCCTCGTATCTCCCGGTGTGTTGATCCAATTTATGTTCTGTCAAATCCTGTATGAAGATTGCATGAACCTCTCGAAACTCGTGCAACTCGTTCGGGGTATCGCGTCCTGTGTCGGTCGTAAACTGCGACGCAAAAACAGAAAAATAACCCTATTTCTGAAAAATTCAGAAATTGTCCCGAACTCACAAGTTCATGTCAATTTTACTCCCAACCTGTTTGTTACTTGTAAGTTCTACCTGAACAATAATTTAGACCGTATAACCGAGATTAAAACCCTATTTTTAGTTTATTTTATTTAGCTGTAATTTGCATGTTATTCGAGGGTAAAAATGACCAAAAACTTGGTATTAAAAACCCTGATTTTCTCGAAAATGGGTGCGCCCCGCTAAACAAGGTGACTTGGTCGGTGAAAATTTTACCAAAAGGTGTGCACCATTAATACAGACATGTGGGATTTTGCAGAAGTTGATTTGGATGTGCGTGCACACCGGAATCAACGCGTATCCGTTGACAACGCCCGTATCGGCCATGTTATAAAATTCGTTGTAACTTCGTATACGCTCGTCATATCAAAACGAAACTTGCGTCATCGGACTCATAGTGATACACTGGTCCTGTGACCCAAGTTTGGTTCGATTCTGAAAATGTTGACAAAATCCTGTATCGTGGGCCCCACGGCTCCACTTGACGGGCAATTTTGTGATCGGCTCATCGGAATCCAGTTCTGGATATTCCGTTGGGTTCTTATCTTCGTTCTGGACTTGTAGAAACTAAGTTTGATGAATTTGGAGAACTTTGTCTCTGGCATATTTTTCGGTTGGAAGTGGGCCACACGTGGACCCCGCTTTGACCAGAAATTATCAATTTTGCTCCTGTGTCCAAATTGGACTTATGGACAGGCAATTCTAGCTATTTGATATCTTTTGAACATTATGGTAATGATTATTTTAGCAAAGGAAGGAGTACATGCAGATCCCGCGGATACTGGAGCAACAGTTGGAAATCAAACCCCAGGCAAGTGTACCTTGCCAATCTTGCAGTATTTGCTACATATGTTCTCTTAATTTAATTATATGATATAAATGTTTAACCCAGGACCGTGTGACATTGCTTAGCGTCCGAATAATATTTGGGTGTCAACGCCATACGCGGAGTTGTTTAACGTCACTAGAGATTGATATCGCGACCATATATATCTTCGTGCTTGCATTATCAAGTATGTCATATCATAGGACACTTGATACTGTTCATGAGACAGAATCTTCCTGAGATATTCATAGTGATTCTGTATAGGATACAGGATTCGTGACATAGATATTACATATGCATAGCTATCATTATGACTTGCTGCATCAGTTAGAGGTCATGATCTTGCGTGACATGGACATAAGACGTCTGTCACGCCCCAGTCCCAAAAATACGTAGGACTAGGACACGTAAGCATGCCAGCCGCATGGATATGGAAACTCCAATATATGGAAACCAATCCATACGTACGCTGTATTGTGAATATCAAATCCACAAGTGGTAAAAATGTAATACAAGTCACAGGATAAAATCTAAATCTCATCCACCAAAATCATATAGAAATAAATAACCAGTATCTATGAAACTAGATCTCAACAGAAGTATCTAAAGATGATAGTTGGGTGGAAACAAATCCACTACCAACTCAAATGGGAAAAGTAAATACAATATAAGTACAACTCACTCAAACAATAAGTACCAGCTACCAATCACGGCTCGAAGAGAAGACATCCACGAAGCATCTATATCCTTCCAAATCTGTGCTCCTGCAAATACTCAAGAACAGGTACACCTGGCAGCGGACCAGGTCCTCAGAGGGACATAACAAGTATACTTAAACACATGCCAATAAAGTATCGAAATAAATATCCAATGAGGTCGCCTAACCGTCTAAGTGAATGCAGTTAAGAACAACTTTCCCCACAAGTGAGCTATCTGGCTGAAAACTGGGATTTGGCATAGTTCTCTTTTGGAGATCCAGGGGCCCAAAGGCACGTCGTCTTTTGAACGGCGGAGGCCCGCCAATGTATATATATGGGTCATCACCACCCGTATCTCCAGCGGAGAATCTGGGCGTCACAGAAAAAGTGCAAAGGAGCTCAAATACGGTACTTGTTGTTCTCCCCACCCAATGCTCTAAGCATGTCATGTCCATGACACGATAAACCTCTAATAACTGTCAAGTCTACTAGCATGCAAAGTTTCTAACATCAGTTATTCCTAACGCACGGCCCATACGTACAGGAGGCCAGACCTGTCACGCAGTCCATGATCTATATGAGACTCACACTCGTGTAACAACTGTGTCACGGCCAATGAACCTAATGGTGCTACATGATAGTGGGGTAGTCTCATGAACAAGGTCAATGCAAATACATAAATAAAAATATATCGCGACGACACCGTCACGCGCATTTTATATAACAGTTAAAATATATGAACTAAACAGAAAATAAAGATGCATGCAACATATGGAATATGAATAACAGTACAATGGCAAGGTATACTTGCCTGGCAAGAAATCTGTAAAGTGTACGCGCCCAAATATCCAATACACAGGACCAGAAGCTATGACCACAGAACAAATGTCTCCGGATGCTGAAATAAATATCACCAACGTTTTCGAAATGAGCAAAATAGCTAAAAAGTACATCCCTTTCGTCCAATTTGGACACAGGGGCAAAACGGTAATTTCGGGCAAAAGTGGGTCCACGTGTGGCCACTTTGCACCGAAAAGTGTGCCGAGGGTAATAGTCTCTAAATGGGACAAACTATGGGTCAAACAACTCTAAATGTCAATACGAACCCAACGGTATGTCCAAATTTGGATTCCGATGAGCCGAACAAAATTTGGTCCAAAAAGTCAACTGTGGGACCCGCCAATTGGCGATTTGGTCAACCGTCTCAGAATCGCTTGAAATTTGGGTCACAGGACCAGCGCGTTACCACGAGTCCAGTGGCACAAGTTTCGTCGTAATCTGACAAGCGTGCACGAAATACGTGCGAGTTCCACAAAAGTTGCGACACGAAATGTGTCCGCGGATACGGCCTGATTCCGGCGCGCTCACGCGTCCGAATCAGTCCCCACGAATTTTTACGTGTCCCGTTATGCTGTGTGCACCATTTGGTACACTTGGCACACGGCGGGGCGGTCCCGTTTGGCGGGGCGCGCTCCGATCTCCAACTTTTGGAAAACCGAAAAAAGTGGTGCGCACAGTTTTGTGACGAATATATTTTTGTCCACAACAATTAATAGCACAAATTTATAATGCAGAAAATAAACTAGATCATGTAATCTACAGGTATCAAAAAGAATCACTGAATTCGGATCTCTGTGGTGGGAGATACGAACTCGGCAATATGGGTGGTCAATCTGGAATTCTGCGATTGCAGAATTCTGTCTGCTCGTCCAACTTTGGACGCTGTTTTTCACCTAGGGGCACACGTTTTCTGAGGTTGGCTCTAAAATGAATATTGGAGAGGGTTAAGGGATGATCATACCTATGAAAACGGAACAGCGTTTGGTCGAACGAGTCAACAAAAAATCACGTCGGAGCGAAGGTGCCTCGAGTGGGAGACTGCAGTTCGCGATGTCGGCGTCGACGGGATGGTTGGATGGCTTGGGGAGGCTTCTCTGGCTGTGGTGACGGCTCTAGATGGGAAGAAGAAGTCTGAAGTTTCTAGGTTAGGGTTTTAGAGAGCTATTATATATATATATATATATATATATATATATATATATATATATATATATATATATATATATATATATATATATATATATATAATAGGAGAGAGAGAGGGATATAGGAGCGGGTTTCCGCGGGTGAAGGGTGCGGATGGATCAGTCGCGGATGAGAAGTAAATTAAGGGGCGGGTCCACCTGTTGTATACGCTGGAGTAAGTCACAGCACAATCCGCTGAAGCAAGTTCTTAAGGAACTTTATGTATAAGTAGGTTATTATTATTATTATTATTATTATTATTATTATATTACTATTAGTTAATATTATTATTATACTTATTTAATTCCTTTCTTTTCCTTTCTTTCTTTATAAAATATATATACATATATATATATTTGTATATACATATATATATATATATATATATACTCATAAGAAAATTTATAGAATAGGGTATGCACATCGTTAGGCTAGCAATAGCTCAAGGGGTCCCCTACATGGAATAAATTCCTAAAAATTCCTGAAGGTCCCATAAGTCATCTAAGTGCCCGAACACCTAACATAAAAATTATTAAAAATCTATTTCTCCTGTTTAGACCTAGTTACTACAATTTAATTAATAATTAATAAATAAAGGGTTTATACGATTTTCTAGGAAGGGGGTTTTACATTCTACCCAACTTATAAAAATTTCGTCCTCGAAATTAAAATTAAGCCACGATAGAATGCAATGATGGTATAAGATTTGCATTATTTAAAATGCAAGGCTAGGTTAAAAGGGGTGGGCGATGTTGCACGTTGCACATCCCGAAAAAAAATCATGGAAAAATCCATATGAGCGAAAAATAGGTTTCTTCATGTGTCATGTCCAATGGTGTGGACACATAAATGCTCTTTTGCATAAAAGCGTCCAACAATTGGAAAATTGCACAAAGATGAGAATTGGATGATGGACATGTCTAGGATAAGGGTGTAGAATTTGCAGGAAGGCAGTGGCTAGTGTAGTGCTCCAATTATCGGAGCATGGTAAGACGTGTCAAGTGATATCATGTTGTAAAACTAAATAAAAATACCTTGTTCTATTTCTAAGTGGATTCATGCTAGCCTCAATCTCACTATCTAAGCCAAGTAGGTCAAATTTTGGGTGAGGGGTTCACAATCTGCCGAACTTAAAACAATGTCGTCCTCAAAATTGAAATAAGGCAGAATCGGTTAATCCTTTATGTACAATAAGGCAAGTCAGTCACAATCTTCTTGCGATAACTAAAATCCTAATCATATCCATGGCAATCACTTCTAGGTTAAGATGACCACTGCTCCAATCAAAATTTAACCTATGGTTATCTCTTCTCCCCTTGTTTCAAATTATCCATATCCACATAACATCTCCAAGATTTACATACGCATATAACTTTTACCTCACGATCTCTAACTATCATAATCTCCTTTAGAAGTGGTTTGAGTCCAATATATTCCCATTTTTTACTTATAAAATTTTGTATGCCTCAACTCTTTAATTCCATTCACATCCTCATTATTTCAAATAGGTCGTCCAACCAAAATTTTAATTCTTAATTCAATTCACCAAATTGAAAAATAATTTAAATGCAGTCCACCAATATTCAAGTCTGAAATTCTATATTTATCCTCTAAATTCAAATTGGTGATTCTACCTTCATTGTTCAAAAACTTAACTCATGCACTTAAGGTATAAATATTGGGTCCTCAATATCAATTCATTGATCCTCATCATCTTAGTCATCCTTCTAAATTTCTCAAAATTATAATGGCTTGAACCTCTCCCAATCTAATCTTACTCGATCATAATCTAAAAAAAATTTCTCCCGAGTTGACAATGCACTACTACCCAACTTAGAATTTATCCACCTATCACCCAAGGCTATATACCTTAAGAAAATATTCTTATTATGTTTACTCATGTCGTTCAATCCTCGAAACTTCAACGTCGATCATATCACATATGATACGTCCTTAATTACGAAAGAATAATCCTCAAGTATCTGATCGGCCTATGGGGTATATCTAGTACTCTCTGTGTATCAAACTTTATACCCAGCACGAGGTTTCGTCTTTCCGAGATAAGGGGAGACGAAGATCAATAATAAAGAGTTCAAGGGCAGCGTAATAGAATAGAAGTATTGGGATCAAGGCGTTTAAAGAATTCAATTGGGAATTGTCAAAGCAGTTGTGGATTAAA
Source organism: Iris macrosiphon (assembly GCA_036927795.1). Taxonomy (NCBI): domain Eukaryota; kingdom Viridiplantae; phylum Streptophyta; class Magnoliopsida; order Asparagales; family Iridaceae; genus Iris; species Iris macrosiphon. Next base: position 38,854,268 of record JAYESA010000007.1, read on the forward strand.
ATCCTATTTTTGGTAATTTCCTATTTACATGCTCGTATCAGTACAGTTATGTAACCGATACGATGTGTCAGACACAAAAATATGTCTAGGGCAATTATATTCGTCTACTAATTACTATATATCTCAATCCACGTAAAGTAGTTATGCGAAGGGCGAACCAAGTGCACTAAGGTTGATCAGACCGTAATACACTGATTCTGAAATGCATTATTGTGGGCGCCCACTAATACATATGTAGTGAACAAGCTTGATAAAGAATAAGCTTGCAAAAACTAGGCTATAATAGCAGCATAATTCAAGGTAGCACAGAAAATATAACGCTGGATTACGATGAGAGAAGTTATAAATAATTCAAGTTGCAAAAACAAAACAACATAAGCAACAATAACAAAAGACTCTACAATCTCTACAGCTATCATATTACTTCCTTGTCTAAGTCGATAGTCGACAAAGTAGGGGTATGAGCCTCTAAGTTCTATAGTCTGAATAAACACTATCATCTTATGTTAGCATACCATTAATGCCATTCAGTTACTCTTCATCAATGGATCACAAGGGTTATATGATACTAGGTGGTGAGGTATACTATCCAACTTATAAAAATTAAACTAATACGATGACAGTCTTAAGAGGGTCCTGCACAATAATCTTACACATGTAAATAAAACAGAAACTCTTTATTAGGGTGTATGAGGAAGGATCTTGATACTTATTAGGGTCTCCTATTGCATTATATAGATAAGGGTCACCTTAAGTCTTAATCATAGTGCTCATAGAACATGCGTCAATCGTAGGGATAGAAGAGCTACTAGCCGTTAAGGGGGAAAGGGGTCTAACTTGTATCGAGGTGAGGGTACAAATTACATGATTTAAAACTAAGGGTTAATCATTGGTCACAATCTACCAAACAACTTAAATTTATCAAGTTCTAACTACCAAGCATAAAAATTCACACTCAAGGCTACAACTATAATCCTAGCAAACTATGAGCCCTTAACAAAAAATAAATTTACTTGGCCTACTATCCGAAGTGTCAGATGACACGAGTTGAAAGATGAAGAGAAGAAACGTAATTAGCCGTCGCAAAATAGCGAGCGCTATGGTCGCAGGGAAACAATATATAAAATAAAGATAGAGGGCTCTAGATAGCATCATGGTTCTCTAAGGGGAGCGGGGTGTTAGTTGCTATGTTCGGGATATGATTAGGGAAATATTCTATGCATTGCTCTTGGCTTTCTAGGGTACTTGTCTACTAATAATAAGACAATGACATAAGTTTTATAGTTCTCTAATACTATCAAGTTATGAAGGTTAGGTTCAGTCCTAATATTGGTTCTCCATTAGTTCCTCAATACTAGGGTCAAATATTATAGTAAAACTTCTAACTATCTCTAGTAGTGTCTATGCTACTCAAGTCTTCTTAATACGTTAAGGGGTAATGGTATACCAATCTAAAGATGAGGAGTTCTAGGGTTCACTAGATATTCTAAACTTAGTGGTGTATCCATAATCTCGTTGTATTCTAAATAGGTGTGCTACTCTAATTATCATCTATCAACAGGAACTTCTATATTCTAGGAGAAGGCTATACTTAAAGAACTATTAGGGAAGCACAAGAATCAAGCAGGATGCATTTGTTCAAAATAGAACAGAGAGGAGGAAGATGAATCATAGTCAATGTGGATGAGATCCTATACTCTAGTCCTAGGTGCAGGCTTGTTCGGTACAGTAACGTAACCGAGACAATATGCTCTTGACCTGCATGGGCCACCACAAAAATATGTCACGCCCCAGTCCCAAAAATACGTAGGACTAGGACACGTAAGCATGCCAGCCGCATGGATATGGAAACTCCAATATATGGAAACCAATCCATACGTACGCTGTATTATGAATATCAAATCCACAAGTGGTAAAAATGTAATACAAGTCACAGGATAAAATCTAAATCTCATCCACCAAAATCATATAGAAATAAATAACCAGTATCTATGAAACTAGATCTCAACAGAAGTATCTAAAGATGATAGTTGGGTGGAAACAAATCCACTACCAACTCAAATGGGAAAAGTAAATACAATATAAGTACAACTCACTCAAACAATAAGTACCAGCTACCAATCACGGCTCGAAGAGAAGACATCCACGAAGCATCTATATCCTTCCAAATCTGTGCTCCTGCAAATACTCAAAAACAGGTACACCTGGCAGCGGACCAGGTCCTCAGAGGGACATAACAAGTATACTTAAACACATGCCAATAAAGTACCGAAATAAATATCCAATGAGGTCGCCTAACCGTCTAAGTGAATGCAGTTAAGAACAACTTTCCCCACAAGTGAGCTATCTGGCTGAAAACTGGGATTTGGCATAGTTCTCTTTTGGAGATCCAGGGGCCCAAAGGCACGTCGTCTTTTGAACGGCGGAGGCCCGCCAATGTATATATATGGGTCATCACCACCCGTATCTCCAGCGGAGAATCTGGGCATCACAGAAAAAGTGCAAAGGAGCTCAAATATGGTACTTGTTGTTCTCCCCACCCAATGCTCTAAGCATGTCATGTCCATGACACGATAAACCTCTAATAACTGCCAAGTCTACTAGCATGCAAAGTTTCTAACATCAGTTATTCCTAACGCACGGCCCATACGTACAGGAGGCCAGACCTGTCACGCAGTCCATGATCTATATGAGACTCACACTCGTGTAACAACTGTGTCACGGCCAATGAACCTAATGGTGCTACATGATAGTGGGGTAGTCTCATGAACAAGGTCAATGCAAATACATAAATAAAAACATATCGCGACGACACCGTCACGCGCATTTTATATAACAGTTAAAATATATGAACTAAAGACAGAAAATAAAGATGCATGCAACATATGGAATATGAATAACAGTACAATGGCAAGGTATACTTGCCTGGCAAGAAATCTGTAAAGTGTACGCGCCCAAATGTCCAATACACAGGACCAGAAGCTATGACCACAGAACAAATGTCTCTGGATGCTGAAATAAATATCACCAACGTTTTTGGAATGAGCAAAATAGCTAAAAAGTACATCCCTTTCGTCCAATTTGGACACAGGGACAAAACGGTAATTTCGGGCAAAAGTGGGGTCCACGTGTGGCCCACTTTGCACCGAAAAGTGTGCCGATGGTAATAGTCTCTAAATGGGACAAACTATGGGTCAAACAACTCTAAATGTCAATACGAACCCAACGGTATGTCCAAATTTGGATTCCGATGAGCCGAACAAAATTTGGTCCAAAAAGTCAACTGTAGGACCCGCCAATTGGCGATTTGGTCAACCGTCTCAGAATCGTGTGAAATTTGGGTCACAGGACCAGCGCGTTACCACGAGTCCAGTGGCACAAGTTTCGTCGCAATCTGACAAGCGTGCACAAAATACGTGCGAGTTCCACAAAAGTTGCGACATGAAATGTGTCCGCGGATACGGCCTGATTCCGGCGCGCTCACGCGTCCGAATCAGTCCCCACGAATTTTTACGTGTTCCGTTATGCTGTGTGCACCATTTGGTACACTTGGCACACGGCGGGGCGGTCCCGTTTGGCGGGGCGCGCTCCGATCTCCAACTTTTGGAAAACCGGAAAAAGTGGTGCGCACAGTTTTATGACGAATATATTTTTGTCCACAACAATTAATAGCACAAATTTATAATACAGAAAATAAACTAGATCATGTAATCTACAGGTATCAAAAAGAATCACCGAATTCGGATATCTGTGGTGGGAGATACGAACTCGGCAATATGGGTGGTCAATCTGGAATTCTGCGATTGCAGAATTCTGTCTGCTCGTCCAACTTTGGACGCTGTTTTTTACCTAGGAGCACACGTTTTCTGAGGTTGGCTATAAAATGAATATTGGAGAGGGTTAAGGGATGATCATACCTATGAAAACGGAACAGCGTTTGGTCGAGCGAGTCAACGGAAAATTACGCCGGAGCGAAGGTACCTCGAGTGGGAGACTGCAGTTCGCGATGTCGGCGTCGACGGGATGGTTGGATGGCTTGGGGAGGCTTCTCTGGCTGTGGTGACGGCTCTAGATGGGAAGAAAAAGTCTGGAGTTTCTAGGTTAGGGTTTTAGAGAGCTATTATATATATATATATATATATATATATATATATATATAATAGGAGAGAGAGAGGGATATAGGAGCGGGTTTCTGCGGGTGAAGGGTGCGGATGGATCAGTCGCGGATGAGAAGTAAATTAAGGGGCGGGTCCACCTGTTGTATACGCTGGAGTAAGTCACAGCACAATCCGCTGAAGCAAGTTCTTAAGGAACTTTATGTATAAGTAGGTTATTATTATTATTATTATTATTATTATTATATTACTATTAGTTAATATTATTATTATACTTATTTAATTCCTTTCTTTTCCTTTCTTTCTTTATAAAATATATATACATATATATATATTTGTATATACATATATATATATATATATATATATATATATATATATATATATATACTCATAAGAAAATTTATAGAATAGGGTATGCACATCGTTAGGCTAGCAATAGCTCAAGGGGTCCCCTACATGGAATAAATTCCTAAAAATTCCTGAAGGTCCCATAAGTCATCTAAGTGCCCGAACACCTAACATAAAAATTATTAAAAATCTATTTCTCCTGTTTAGACCTAGTTACTACAATTTAATTAATAATTAATAAATAAAGGGTTTATACGATTTTCTAGGAAGGGGGTTTTACAACGTCGTAGACATGAGACGTGTGATTACATTGGGTGGGGAGAGACACATAGGCTACAAGTTGATTATATTATTATGGTGCCGTAGCCACGCCGAGCTAGGCTCCTACATGATATCTCTGCTACCGGCTCTCCGACACAGAGCTTGTAGTAATCTCAGCCTGAGTTATAGTGATGCTCTTATTTTGCATATCACTTAGCTGGTTACATAGTTTACCCTATTGTTATTGTTTTATTTATTATTTTACTGTATTTATTCTGGCTTGAGTTATTCTTGTACCTTGCTATGTTCCCTGAGGATCTGGATCCGGATTATATCCCCAGGTTTAGCAGAGGAGATCTACCCCGAGGTATACGGGACAGGAGTAGACATTGGAGTAGTACCAAAACCATATGACGAGGTGATCGCCAAGGATTTCTCCTGAGTATCTGCTTTATCTATACTCAGTTATTTTTGTTGTTTCCTGTTTATTGAATTAATGTATCAAACTCATTATCGAGTTGTTCCCCGAGATATGTTTTATTGAGACTTGATGTTGCTTTATATTACATATTGATTGTATTTATTTCTGTGGATGAAATTAGTATCATAGACCTTTACTATTGTTTTACAGCTTAAGTACACCCTAATGGGTCCATTAAATTGGGTTTGCCCATTGGAGTGTGTTGCTGGCCATTGCCACGTGTCTAGTCACTCGATATTTTGGGACTGGGGCGTGATATTGCGTGACACACTTATGCTACGACATAATGTTACTAGATTTCCTCATGCCATGAAACTGATCCTAGGACAAGACTAGATATATAACCTAAATAAGTTGGTGCACATAACATAATGAATGTGATTAGTTTTGTTAAGTGGGCGAGAGGCTTCCCTACCAGTGCATTCAATGTACTTATAACCCACCAGATTGTTTGCAGGGTACGGGAGTAACTCGTTCGGTGTGGAGTTTCCTTCGTGCGCACTAAGGCGTAGAGTTTGTTGTGGCACCTTTGAGCGTTGTGGCTGGAACTGGAAGCACCATATACAGGACATAATATATTGGAACATCATCATCATCTATTGCATTTATTTCAAGTTGTAAGCCTCTGGGCACAGTTCATTGTAATGAGAGAGAGGGAGAGAGAGAGCGCTTGAGCGATTGTAATCTTGGCTTCGAGATTTTGTAAACTTACATTCCATATCAATAAAGAGAATTATTCTTTGTATATCTTATGTTTATTCAACTTTTCTGTTTGGGGTCGTATGTGCGACTCTGTGGCTTAGCATTTTTATCGACCGTTTCGGTGCTTGCCTTGCGTGAGCGTAACTTAATCGCGTGCTGCATCACGCCCAGCGAGGATATTCAGTCCTTCGAGATTAGGACGTGATAGTCCCGATCGCGAGCGAGAGCATGAGTAACACGCCGTAGTCCCATGGTGTGATTGGAACAAAATCGTTGTTCTATTGAATGATTTCTTTCATCACTAGGCTCATGGTCAGCAAAGTATGCAGAATTAATATATATGTCAAGTTAGTGTTGTTATTATCATAGAAATCGTGGAAAAGGTAAAAGTCTGCAAACAAATTGCTAAGGACGACATCAAGTGCTCTACTCAAATCCCAAACAATTATCTATTAAGTCGACCTCATCATGTGGCAGTGGTGATGCCTTGTTCTCCTACAATAATAATAAGACAGACCACTGAAGTAAATTAGAGGAAGAGAATATTTAGTGATGTGTAACAATTGGTGGATGCATGTGTGCTTGCGTGCTACTCGAGCGATTAGTAGTTCTAATTAATTTATGAAATTAACTTATAACGTTAACTTGGTTTAATTTCTGAGATCAGTTTCAAAAATAATAATTAAGAATCTAATTAATATATAATTTTATGTAACTAGCTAATTAAGCTTTTTCGAGTTTAGAGATGATAATAAAATAAATAGATTGGTACCTCGAAAGTGGAAAAACGGCTAGCTTCTGAGCTTGATGTCGTAGGTCGGTATTATCATATTTGTTAAGCTTTCGTGGAGCCTCCTTTCTCCAAGCAACTGTCGCACTTTGCCATGCAAATATTTTTTGTTGTAATTTTGTCCAGCAAGCATAGTCATGAATCGAGGAATAGTCCCACTATGAATTAATTTGCACTAAAAATTATATATATATATATATATATATATATATATATATATATATATATATATATATATATATATATATATATATATATATATATATATATATACACACACACACACACACACACACACACACACACACACACACACACATAGAAATGCTTTAGAACAACTCGGGTGGTTTTATATTATGGAACCACCAAATGTTACATGGGTTGAATTTAGATTGTGTGGTTGAGATTAAAAGTTGTAGACCCACCACATTTTTAATCTCACCCACTTAATCCCAATCTAACCCATATAATATAGGATTGTTTCATAATATGAAACCACCTGGGTGGTTTAGAGCATTGCCACACACACACACACACACACACACACACACACACACATATATATATATATATATATATATATATATATATATATATATATATATATTCATTGGGGTCACAATAAAATATTTTGTGACAATTCTCTCTCTCTCTCTCTCTCTCTCTATATATATATATATATATATATATATATATATATATATATATATATATATATATATATATATATATATTGGGGTCACAATAAATCTAATTTCTATTTTACCATTTTTCTGGGAATATTTTGGGACAATTTTCTAAATAAATTCAACAATCTCTTTTGCCTCGAAGAGTCGTCGGTTATCGATGCAAGGAGTCGTAAGCATCGTAGTCACGAGCCCTCCAGTGCTTGTCCCTGCGATGATATCGAAGTAGTCGGATATTCTAGCATCCTTTCCATCAAGTTCCTGATCAAGACAATATTAGTCAAGGAGTTTTTTCTTTCTTTCATGTGGAATAAAAAAATTTATTCAAATTTTGTTAACATATAAAGATAGTTTGTTCGAAAACATATCTCGAAAGCTTTTCATTACATGCTAGATTCATAACATGAGCTCATGATGCATTTCATACAAGTATAATCACATATAAGTGAGTCGATCACCTCATGCATGACAACTAAAATTCTAACATTTTTTTAATAGAATATACATTCGTTATAATATACAAAAAATTTCAATAACTTTTATTTGTACATGAGAAAGAGAGGTTGTGTCGTAAGGAAATTAATTATTTCAATATTAAAAACTAAAAAAAACCTCCAATTAGATTATGAGATGTGATTTCTACCTTCATATTCTTGTGCAGTAAGCAATATTTATGAATATTCAATATTCTCTAAGAATCAAGCATGCAATTATAAGACATCTTCTCTATAGTTTATACTTAATTATTCTCTCCCAATCAACCATGCAATTACAAGAAGAAAAACAAATTAGATGAATATGAGAAAAAAATAGTTCGATATAACTTTGCTTAATTGTTGAATTTGGAAGTATAATATTTATTTGGTCTATTTTTTTGAATTTTGAGTAATTATGTCTAATTCAAGAATCTAAAAAATGTATTTTGAGTAATTATGTCTAATTCAAGAATCTAAAAAATGTATTTTGAGTAATTATGTCTAATTCGAGGAAGCGAGTATGACTCCAAGTAACCATCTTCCTGAGTGAGGGAGGGAAACGAAAAAGTATTTTGGACTTGTTACTGTTTGATTCCATCAATTCTTCGAAAATCTAATCCAATATCAAAATTAATCTTAATACAAAATTATAAGCATGATGAATATATATACTTGGGCATTTTGTGACATGGTCATGAGTCAGTTAACTCAATTAGATGACCAAAAAAAATTATAATGATGTATTTTGTGATAGGATGAGTCCATAAGTCAGCTCACTCAACTTGATGACAAAAAGATTATGAAGATGTACTTAGTTTTGGTAATAAATTGGATGAAAACAAATTCTAAAGATGTACTTAGTTTTGGTAAGTAAAGTTTTATGGTTACGATTTTATAGTTTTGCGCTTAATTTTTTAAATGGATTTATTTCTAATCTTCTATATTATAATGAGACTTCAAAATGACTCAAAAGTGAACAGTCTAAGTCGTATGTATATCATCATCATTTTTTTTAAATTAATATTACGTAAAAAATGTTAAAAAGCTAAATTTGTTATAAATAACACTACAGTAATTCGAACTCAGGCAACCAGAAAGAAAACCTTCCACCTTAACCACATGAGTTAGAAGTGATGTTTGTTTATAATTAGATAATATTACGTAACTAACAGTTTTTAAAACTCTTTATGAAAAGTAGAAATATATCCATAACTACTTATAATTAAAATATAATCAAATATATAACAAATTCTAATTAAAATATAAAAATATATATAATAAATCTTAATTTAAATATATTTAAATATTTAAATAATTTTATATTAATTTTAGAAGAAAAAAATTAATTTACGTACAACGCACATAAATTTACTAGTATATATATATATATATATATATATATATATATATATATATGTATATATATATATATATGTATATATATATATATATATATATATATATATATATATATATACCATTATAATGCGATATAGAAATGACTCAAAAATGAGCTGCCTGTATCCTCCACTAATTAATATAAAAAAATATAAAAAAATTCTAACCACCCGTATGTATCTCTCTCCTATAGTTAATAAAATTAAATAAAAATTTCAAAATCCTTCTAACTACATTATCATATAATAAATCCTAAGATATATTAAATATTTAAATTTATTTAAAGTAAATACATGAAATTATCTGACTAAATATATATTCAAATTCTAAAAACTTATTTATAACAAATTCTAATCGGTTTTTTTAATAAAGTAATATATTTATATAAAATTGTAAAAAAAAGGGAGTTTGGGGAAATTATAGAAAGGGGGAGAACTCGCCAACTGAGTTGGCTGGTTATTGGGGCCCGCCAACTGAGTTAGCGAGATACATGCAGGCCGCCAACTCAGTTGGCGAGGGATGATGAGTTGGAGGTTGAGCCCACCAACTGAGTTGGCGGGTGAGGGTTTAGGGGACCGTTGAGACTCTGCCCGCCAACTTATTTGGCGAGTAAGGATCCGTTGAGAATCCTGGCAAGCATTATAGCCGTTGCACAATGGCTATTACATTCAACACTCTCACTCTATATATTTTCTATCTCAACCAAATCATCCAACACTCACTCTATTTTCTCTCTTACCTCTAGCAAAGTCTCCAACACTCTCTCTGCCTCTAGCAAAGCTTCAGTCAAAGTTTTGCCTGCACCTAAAGTTCATCTGAGTTTCTTGTAGCAAAAGTTCTCAACCGTCATGGATCATAGCGTAAAAATTGTATGCTCGCACGGCGGTTAAGTAAATGGGTTAAATTACGAAGGAGGAGAAAGTATAATTTTTTTAACTTATCCGAATATTAGTTTTGAAAATATACGTAATCATATTATTGAACGTTGTTCTATTCATTATGATTTTATTCTGAAGTCTATTTTTGGTTCTAATTATTTTTTGATAGATAGTAAAGATGCATGGAATTATATTCTTGAGATTAATTCACAATCACGGTATATAAAAATATATGTTATTAAAGTAGCAGCAACATTAGATAATAGAAATAATAAATATTTTCTGAATATCAGCATGTTAGTTCGGGTGCTAGTTCTTCTCAACAAATTGTTTTATTTATCCAAGAAGGTCAGTCGTCAGATGAATCTAACCATGATGACGATAGTGACAACGACGATGGAAATAGTGATAATTTAGTTAAAATGTAGATTATACGGTAGATGATGATGTTGTAAAAGCTATCACTGATGAAGTATTTAAGGAACAATCATTTTCTAGTCGTTCTCACTTTAGAAGCTTTATAAGTAATTTAGCAATTAAATATAATTTTAGTTGTTCAGCTAGTGTTATGAATAATGCTCGTGGAATTATATATAGTTATGATCAACCGAATTATAATTGGAGAGTATATGTCAAATCTATTGGAAATGACGATATAGTTCAAGTTAGTACATTAGAAAATCGTCATTCTTGTTTAGGGAGACTTAGTACAGGACGTCATCGACTAGCTACCGCTGCATGGATTAAGACCATGATAATTAACATTATTAGAGATAACCAGTCATACAGTCCATCACAAATTGTTAAAGATATATATAGGGAGCACGGTATACAAGTTAGTTATTCCAAAGCCTGGAGAGCCCGAGAGACAGAATTAGCTGAAATTAATGGTAGTTATGATGAGGCATACGCTAGTCTTGAGGAGTATTGTTATAGAATTATGGAGACAAATTCAGGTAGTACATATTTTATTAAAACTGTCGAAAACAATAGCTTTCAACGAATTTTTATTTGTTTTAAGTCATGTATTGATGGATTTTTAAGGGGCTGTTTACCAGTTATTAGTACTGATGCTACATTTCTTTCATCTAAATATCAAGGTATCTTATTTATTGCTTGTGCTCACGATCCTAACTATCAATTATATCCTATAGCTTATGCTGTTGATGAAGGTAAGAATAGTGATTCTTGGTCTTGGTTTTTAAATTCTCTTAAAATATCTTTTGAAAGTTGTTTTAATGATTGGAGTACAATTTTATTTATATCTGACAAGCAAAAAGGATTAATAAATGTTGTTCGTGCTATTTTTACTGCATCTCCTCATTTTTTTGTATTTAACATTTTAAACAAAATATGAAAAAAGTTACCAAAGAACCAGTATTTCAACACTTGTTAGACTCGCTTGCTAGATCATATAATGAAACGGATGCAGAGAGTGTGTTTGATATAATTAAAGCAGAGAACATAATTTTGTACGATTGGGTTATTAGTGTAAACGATGAAAGTCGTCGATTTGAACATTACACTTCTAATCTTGCTGAATGTTTCAATAGTTGGATTAAGAAATTACGAGATAAGCCAATAATAATACTTCTCGATAGTATTAGAGCTAAGATTATTACACTTCATGACAATCGTAGAAAGAATGCTGAAAATATAGATACAGATTATTGTCCGAAGATGTTAAAGACCATGGCTTGTATTATCAAAGAGAAGAATCACCTAGAAATATTAGCTATTGATAGTTATAAGTTTGAAATAATAGACCGTGCAACAAGTAGAACCTGTATTGTTAATATAACTGACATATCTTGTACATGTTTTAGATGGTACCATACTTATATACCATGTATACATGCATGTTTTGTTTGTAGATATTATAATATTAGTATTGATAATTTTTATCCTGCAATATTTTCGACGGAGACCTTGAGAAGTGTATACGCACCAAAAATGGAGCCAATTCCAGTTCCCTACAAGATCCAAGCTCCTTTGGTTAGAGGAGAAATTGGGGTACCAGATGTAAGACGCAAAGCCGGAAGACTAAAGAAAAACCGCATCAAATCCCAGGATTCATCGACGAGAGATCTATGTTGCAGTAATTGTGGTGCTATTGGACACAACCGAAGAAGATGTACTAGTCAACCGAGAGAGTAAAATAGAATTGTTCAATACAAACTTAAAAATATTGTAATAGTGAGTCTGATAATGAAAGTCTACTTAAGAATTGTTCAATACCCAAATATTGCAATCAAACATTATTACAAATCATACAAATATTGCAATCATACATTATTATAAATTATCTGCTCATTCTCCTCCTTGTTTTGTTGAGTTTGGGTAGGCAGCGGTGCTGATGGAGTCGAAAAAAATTGTGTGAATATCTGGTAGCTTTCATCTCCAGCAGTCTGGTAACTCGGTCCCGCTCCAGCAGTCTGGTAACTCGGTCCCGCTCCAGCATACTGGTAACTCGGGCTCGCTCCAGCATACTGGTCACTCGGGCCCGCTCCAGCATACTGGTAACTCGGGCCCGCTCCAACATACTGGTCACTCAGGCCCGCTCCGGCATACTGGTCACTCGGGCCCGCTCCAGCATAATGGTGAAAAGGGTCCTCTGCAGCATCCCTCCGACGACGACGAGAGTGTCTTTGTCGTACTAAGGCGGTCGGATAGTCTGGTGGAAGACGTGATTGTACTGGAGGCATTTCAGGTTCCCGTCCAATACCTAGATGATCAACACGAGTCACAAGTTCCTCTATAAGAAGCTGACTTTGTGGGGAAAGGTTTATATCAGGTTGTTGCAAATATTGTCGGTATACACCACTCTGAAATATGAAACTTGTAAATTAATATATTTATCATATCTATTTATATGTATTTTTTAAAGTATAATAAAGTCATAACAAATTATGCATGCCATCGACAAAAGCACGCAGAGTAGAATCATCTACGGATCTACTCTTGAACCTTTGCTCCTCATATTGGTATACTCGGATGCTCATAAGAGGGCATCCCCACCATTGCCTATAGTCCTGGTTACCCATGTCTGCATAATGTAAACAAAATTTTAGCAAACTATTTACACTAAATCAATACGAATAATGAGTAACTTAGAACTTACATTCCTCAGCAGATCTTAGTCCGGGAGACATGTCCCTCACACTATAATTCTTGAACCGATTATTCCAGTCAGCAACGAGACTAAGGATTCGTTGTAATGAATTTGCTGCCTATAACCGACTGTCGGTGGATCATCGGGAATTATTGGGCTCATTCCGAATTATCGAAGAACACGGTCTGCCGGATGGTACATGGTGAACCGATCATATATAATATGAGATCTGTGTAAAGTAAAAGAATATGATGTCCTTTTGATTTCTGGAGCATCATATTCACATGAGTAAGGTAACCAGGTAACCTATTTAAAGATATTATATCAAATAGATGTGATATTTATCTACGATCAAAACTAAAATAATTTAAAGATATTTATTATATATTTAAAAATTACCTCATTATACTGCAGTATATCAAATTGGCTACGATAAAGTGATACACTCCTATATTGGTAGTGTTGATAATCCACTACATCTGTGGGCCATCGCATAGCAACTAGAAATACTCCAACATCACTGAGAATGCTAGTAACAGGCCTACTAATATAGAAGTGCTCGTAGGACCAGAACTATAAAACAAAAATATGACATTAGTACAAACAAAATTTGCGTATAAAATTACTCTAACTTTTTTAGGTCTTTCATTCATACATGAATCAGTGAAATACATCCACAAATACTCTTGCGATTGGATCTCAAAAATTCTGTCAGATTGGCGTATAAAAAGGCAAGAGTAGCAGCTCCCCATGCATGTAAGTCCCCTGATTTTTCAGGATTTTAAAATAAATTTTCGTAAATTTTTTTGGAATTTTTCGATAATTTTTCACTAACGAAAATTAGGTATTTTGGAATTAAATATTTTTAAATAATATTAAAATATTATGAAAATAATATTTTTAGGTGTAAAATAAAAATTAGAAATAGGATAATTTTTCGGAAATTTATTGGACGCCAAAAACATTTTAAAAGACCAAAAAACCTTGTTTTAATATAAACTAAATCAAATCGGTTGAACCGGGCTCAAACCGGGTTGAACCGGGCTGAACCCGGTCCAACCAAACCGAACCGGTCTGAACCGCCCCTAGACCCTAAAGGGTCGGATCCTACCTACCCGACCAAACCCGACCCGACCCGACCCGTTTCCCCCAAACCCTCACTAGCACGAACCCCCGCACCCCGCATTTTTCGGCCGCCCGGGTCTTCCGGCTACGCCCTCCGCCTCGCCCGCGGCCAACCGCCCGCTCCGCCTCTTCCGGCCATGACCCCCTCAGCTCTGCCTCACCTGGTGCCCACTCCCTCTCCCCTGCCCTATAAAAGCCCGACTCCACCAGCCCTCCGCCACCACGCTACGCCACCGCTTTCGTGTGCCCTAGCTCCGCCGTCCCCGGCCAGCCCCCGAGTTCCATCAGCCTATAGCGCTGCCTCTCCCCAGCCGCTTCCCCCTAGCCTCCTCCTCCTGCTCTCCTCCGCCACCGGAGCCGACGACCCCAGCCATCGTCCCCGGCCAGCCCCCGAGTTCCATCAGCCTCCAACGCCGCCTCTCCCCGCCGCCCTAGCCGCCCTGAGCTCCGCCCCAACCTCGCCGCAGCAGCGCCGCCCTCCGCCTTCCTCTACGAGCAACTCCGGCGAGCTCCTCTGACTGCCTCCACTGTGTCGAGCAGCAGAACCCTAACCCTAACACTGTGTCGGGGTGTGTCATGTCGCCTCGCGGACACGAGAAATTCAGTTTTGCGTAGCCCTGTTCAGGTACCCTTTTCTCTCTCCTCGTTGCCCCATTTTTCGTTCTGTCTGTTGTGACGCGAACCCTACGTGACCCTCTCGATACTCGTGCAACCCGCTCGGTGTGTCGCATCCTGTGGCGATCGCAAACTGCGATCCAAAAACAGAAAAAATAACACCCTATTTTTCCCGGAACTGAGTGCGTCCCGCCAAACGGGATGACTTGGTTGCGTGCGGTCTTCACCGAAAGGTGCACGCCGTTGATACGGACGTGTGGGATTTTGCGGAAGCTGATTTGGATGTGCGTGCACACCAGAATCAACGCGTATCCGTCGACAACGTCCCGTATCGGTCCTGTTCCAGAACTCAATGTAACTTCGTGTACACATGTCGGATCGAAACAAAACTTGTGCCATCGGACTCGTAGTAATACGCTGGTCCTGTGACCCAAGTTTGGTTCGATTCTGAGAACGTTGACAAAATCACGTAACGTGGGCCCCGTCGCCCCACTTGATGGGCGATTTTGTTACCGGCTCATCGGAATCCAGTTCTGGACGTTCCGTTGGGTTCGTATCATCGTTCTGGACTTGTTGACTCTAAGTTTAACGAATTTGGAGAACTTTGTCTCCGACACATTTTTCGGTGCGAAGTGGCCCACTTGTGGACCCCACTTTGACCAAAAATCGTCATTTTTGTCCCTGTGTCCAAATTGGACCCAAGGACAGGCGTTTCTAGCTATGTGATATTTTTTGAATCTGATGGTAATGTTTGTTTCAGCATCTGGAGACGTTCCTGAAGATTTCACGAGTACCAGAACAGCAGTTGGAAACCAAACACCAGGCAAGTGTACCTTGCCAACCTTGCAGTCCTTGTTACATATTATTTTTTTGATTTATTTATATATTGTACATGCTTAACCTAGAACCGTGTGACATTACTTAGCGTCCGATTAATATTCGAGTGCCGACGCTGTACGCAGAGTTGTGTAATGTCACCTAGACATGGATATCGAGGCCCTCTACATTTTCGTGCTTGCATTATCAAGTACGTCATAACCCAGGAAACCTGACACTATTCATGAGACAGAATCTTCTGAGCTATTCAAGGTGATTCTGTATAGGCTACAGGACTTGAGACATAGATATTACATATGCTTAGCTATCATTATGACATGTTGCATCAGTTAGAGGTCAAGATCTTGAGTGTCATGGACATGAGACGTGTGATTATATTGGGTGGGAGAAACACACAGGCTACAGGCTGATTATATATATAAAACCCTTATTAATGCGGTGCTTAAGACTCTAAACCCGAGCTTGGCCCATTACGTGATATCACTGCTACCGGCTCCCCGACACAGAGCTTGTAGTAGTTTCAGCCTGAGTTCTAGTGATGCTCTCAACTTGCATATCACTTAGCTGGTTACATAGTTTACCATATGGTTTCATTTATTATTGCACTGCATTTATTTTGGCTTGAGTTATTCTTGTACCTTGCTATATCCCCCGAGGACCTGGATCCGGATTGTGTCCCTATGTATAGCCGAAGAGCTCTACCCCGAGGTATACGGGACAGGAGCATGCATTGGAGCAGTACCAGAACCCGAGGACGAGATCGTGCCAGAGGACTTCTCCTGAGTATTGGCTTCACATACTCAGTTATTCCTGTTTCTAGTTATTTTATTTCCTGTCTATTACATTGATGTATCAGACTTATTCTCGGATTGTTCCCCGAGACACTTTTAGTGAGACATGTTAGATTATATTTATTTTGATTTATTCTGGCATTTGATCTATGATTATATTATGTGGATGAGATTAGAATAGACTATGACTTGTATCATTGGACCTTTATTGTTGTACTACAACTTAAGTACGCCCTGATGGATCCATTAAATTGGATTTGTCCATCGGTGTGTGCTGCTGGCCATTGCCACGTGTCCAGTCCCTCGGTATTTTGGGACTGGGGCGTGACAACGCATGCTGAGTAGGTTTTGTCAAATCATCGAAGAATGATAGAAGCTGCACATTTACCATATTTTTCGATGCATCGGGAAATAGAATTGCACCACTAAACAGAGCATATACGCTCTAGTGCAACGAATGACCTAAAAATATTAAGTGTTATATAGACACTAAATTAAGTCATAAACAAATATTACTAATAAAAATACATACCCGCATTTTATCTACATCAACCACCCCGTCAATAGTGTGATGTAGGTCCATGAAGTTGCCATGAAGCCATGTAAACTTCACAAAATTGTCGTCTTTTATACCAGATTGAGGGCTAACACCGAGATACCTCCTGATCAGATCAGATCCCTCTAAGTGCGGATCAAAATATATAGCGTCACCTTTAATAGGTAACCCTAGTATATTTACCACATCAAATAGGGTGATCGTCATCTTGCCAAATGGGAGTTGGAAAGTGTTGCGTTCAGGCCACCAACGCTCCGCAAGACTTACAACTAAATGAAGATCGTGGATTAAATATCTAACACGATCTATATAGTGTAATCCAAAGAATTTCACCAAAGCCTTTTGGACCGAATTTAGCTCCCACGTACGATAATTCCTTTCGGTCCGCCAATGTACATAGATCCGGGTTCGTAAACCAAGATCATGGTCGTATAACTATAAAAAACATATGCATTATATTTTGTGTGTAAATTACTTAACTTGGAAACTTATAATTTTAAAAATTACCTCGCCAGTAAATATCTGACTAGAAAAGTGGTCTTCACGTTGCTTAATAATAAGCTGGGTAGTCGGTCCACCAGGAATACGACCGTCATTGTGGTTAGCCATCTCCAAAAATATAGATTATATGATGAAGGGGGATTGCTATGAGGAAGAGTGGTGTGAGGAGGAGGAGGAGGGGGAGGAGGAGGAGAAGTGCTGTGAGGAGGAGGAGGAGGAGGAGGAGGAGGAGGAGGAGTTGGGAGGTAGTTATAGGGAGGGGAGGGTCTCCGAGAAGGGGAGGAGTCGGGGTGGGGGGTCTCCGAGGCGTCAGGGGGGTCTCCGAGGCGTCGGGGGAGGGGAGGATAGGGGCCCGCCAACTGAGTTGGCGAGTTGCCCAGAGCCCGCCAACTGAGTTGGCGAGTTACTCTCGAACTCTGGGCCCCGCCAACTCAGTTGGCGAGTGCTCCTCCTCCCTGTAAATACACCAAACTCCTCCCTTTTTTTTACAATTATATATAAATATTTTTTTTTTTTTAAAAACCGAATTATAATTAAAATATATTTAAATTAAATTAAAAATATTTTAATATAATTTTAATTTTTAATAGTATTATATATTATATTTTGTTACACGTGAATGTGACTAGTATTTTTTTTTTTTTTTAAATTATCGATGTCATTGTTAGTTGTTCTGTTGTTGTTGACGATGTCCTTAATTACTGAATAATCAGAATTGAGCGTTTGACGTTTGGAACGGAACCAAAATTTAACACTATTCTCACCGGCCGGTCTCCAAAATGATCGACACATTTGACGTTAGCTATTTGCTTCCAGAAGTAAACCCCCCCGCCCCACTTCTCAAATGTAGGGTTCTTGATATCAGCCCCCAATTCTACTGAATTCTTCCCCATTTCGTTGATTTTGCACGGGACTTCATATGTTGAGACTGGATAGCTGGAAATTAGTCGGAGTTTCCGCTTGTGCGATCCGATCGACTGGTCAGGTGACTCTTCTTCCTCAATTTCTTTCGTTTGTTCTGAAATAATGTACTACATGATTCGTGAAATCAAGCCAACTAGGAAGAACGGACACTCCGAAAGGATCCGTTCCGTGTCCGTGTCGCGTTGGGCGCGCGACGCCGTGTCTGTGTAGATAATTCGACGTGTAAGTATCGAGTGAGCTATCTTTAGCTCTTGACATGGAGGCTAATGGTACGCACACAAAGATTCAAGAGTCAAATCATTGATTGTGAGGAGAGACGGTTTGTACCCCCAAAAAAGGATCCATTCTCCTTTTTCTTGAACACTCAGTTTCTATTGTGGGCACGATGATAGCTTGTCTCCCCGGGGAATGAGATGTTGTCAAAGTTCATTCACAGTGCATCAACAATTATAAGAAAAAAAAAAATTTGACATAAGAAAGTAGTGAATTTTGGAAAAACTGAATAACTTCCAAGAATATGGACCAAAAACACAAGGCAAGGAAACTGTATGCATTAATTTCAAAGTGAAATAGTCACTGTTCTAAAAGGCGGCGCTTAGGCGCTAGGCATCTAGTGCCCGCCCGATATCCGCCTAGGCGTCTGCCTAGTCCCCCATGACGCCCGACTAATTATTTTTGGAGTTTTATGAACTTTTTCTACAATATTCAGTAGTTTTTTTTGGATATTATTATAATTTTTGAACCACCGAGATTTAGGTGGTCGCCTAGGCTGCCGCCTAGGCAGGCTAGGCGCTAGGCGGCGGGTGCCAGCCCGACTGGCGCCTAGTGCTTTTCACAACCTTGACTCGTCAGCTATGTACCAATGAGAATGCACCTTCGAAGTGTTGAGTTTTAGGTAATATATAATTATATAGAACAATATTACATTTTCACATTATTTTAGTAACTGAAGTATTATTATTATTTTAGCTGAATATTAATTGATTTCTCAGGAGTTGATAAGAGTCTTGATGCTCCTAAATACTTGTTTGTTCTTGGTGACGAGACACAGGTTATAAAAGACAAGTAAAATGCACACATATATATATATATATATATATATATATATATGAGTGGGCTACACTTGAGCAAATTTGGTGAGAAAACTTCTAGAATCACTGTAATTGGTCCTGATCTGAAACTTAACATATCCATACGATCGCTAGCATGAATTTACATTAGCACACAAGAGTGGTTTGTGATTTAATGTGAATACAAATGTAGATGGTGCGATGGTAATAGCGAAGGTGTTGACAATGAAAGAGGATAGCTGCAATAAGTATGCAAGGAACACGACACTGTGCATCGCAAATCAGTCTCATAAGTATCGTACAAAGCAGTTTATATTCATCTTGAGCTCTGAGCATAGTTTAAAGTATCGGCCGATACCGATCCGATACGGCCGAAACCGATACAGTTTGGCATGTCCCGATCCGATACCGACCGATATCCGATACTGACCGATACCGACATTATAGGTCTCTTTTCCAGTCAATTCGGCAAAAAAATTTGAATTAAAAAGACCAATTAGAAAGGATGTAAAAGCATAGTAAGGTTGTAAAAACATATAAAATAGGAAAACTTATCTATCGCATATAAATCAATTGACAAGGATGACTACTATTTCATTCAATATCAAAAATACTAAGAAAAAATACTGAAAATACTTTAAATTATGCATAAATGTATAAAATATATTCTCTAAAATGTTAATAATTTACTAATAGTTGTTTGCTTTCCGATACCAAAAAATCCGATACTCCGATCCGAAACCGCCGATACTACCGATACCGCCGATCCCGATACTCATAGGAATGGTCCGATACCGATTCCGATACCGATACTTTGAACCTTGGCTCTGAGGCAATCATGCCAAAGAATTAACTACTTGAGTATATCTAGAAAACATTACATTAGAAGGAAATGTTCGGATAGTTGAATATTCTTTAGATGACTCATGGAAAATGTGACAATATATAACAGCATGTTCTGTATTTAGGGATCATTCGACAATTGGATCCCCGAGGCTTCAAGTCACAAAAAAGAAAACATCTTCACGAATGGGAATAAAGCTGTGCAATCTTTATAGCATTATGTAAGCATTGCTGTCACTTGTCAAACTTGTAAATTTTTGTTTAGCTCATGGCTTCTTGTTATTTTCGCCTTCTTTTTTTTTTTTTTTCAAGCGACAAAACGTCTTCATGAATTGTGGATAAGGCTGTGGACATCTTTACTCTTACCGGACCATGCATTAGGTAGAACTTTGCTAGCTATCTTTCGTAAAACTTGTTGTCATTTGTATAGCTCTTGTTTTCTTGATGCGGTTATTTCATGTTTCGGTGGAGTAGCACTATCATGCTATTTTAGTCTGAATTTAATTTTATCTTTATCTTGAAACGTAGAAATCTTTCAACCAGCTAGCATGAAAATACTTCTGATGGAGTATTCAAATTTCAGGCCTGGAATATTTTCTGCAACATTGTATTAGTTTCAGATTACATTGCTTAACTTGAGGAAAACTCTCCGTATATGTTTTTTTTTTTGTAGAAATTGTGATCTGAAAAAAATTAGGCCAGGGTGCGGTGGTTGAACACCAATCTGTCTATTGCCAATAATGTAGCTTTTATTAGTCAATTGTTCTATTTATTGAATTATGTTCCGTTTTATAGCAGCCCTCATTAATTTAAATTTGTTCTACAGTTTTTGGTTGAACTTAAGTGGTGGTAACATTAGATTGGCTTAGGAAAATTTACACTTAAGTGGTGGTAACATTAGATTGGCTTAGGAAAATTTACGTGAATCCTGGGCTTTCGCTTATCATTCTCAGCAGAACTTAAATGAAATCCTGGATTACCAGTGATGTATGTTGCACGGACACAGCAAAATGGTATCCTTATCATTATCGTGTCCATACCCATGTCCATATTCGTGCAACATAGGGCTTTATGCTATTTGGATTTATTGTATAGTTTTTACCTTCGAAATGGCATAGATACAAATGGTTACTTTTGATGTTAACCAATAAACTAAAAGTCACTCGATACTGAAAATATTGCATTTTGGTATTTAGCATTTAAACAAGCTCCAAACCTTCTTGGCTTTCACATTTTTTCTTTTGGATTTTCATAGTCTAGTTGTAATATATACTTATCTTTGTCTTCCAGGAAGAACTTGTCAATTTATTTTGTGTTCTGCATTAAAATTTTCTCATCTTGGTGTCTGTGAGAGCATTGACAACAAAATAGAGGAACAACCTTGTGAGCCTAGAAGGCAATACTAGTATGGAAACAGAAGCCCAAGGAAGCCCACATGGTCCAAAATGGAAGAAAGTTGCCTATGGAGGAATGCAGCCTGGGTATGATGACAACTATACTGATGACACCTTCCTTGAAGCCATGGCGATGAATGCTAATGTTGTGAAGAGAGATCTGTACAAAGTGATGCAAGACTCTGTTTCCATATCTCAATATCTCTGCATCGTAGCTCTTGTAGTAACTGTCTGGATCCAAACACTGAGTTCTGCTATCGATGCAACCTCTCTACTACTACTAGATGCCAGCCTCTTATTCATAGGCTTCTTGGTAATCTTGCTTACCACAAGCCAGTTCTCCCTCCAACTCTTCTTTCATTGTCTCCTCAAAGTTTCCTTCTTCATCACTGGGTTGTACATCTTAGCCCCTGTTTATCATACTCTCACAAGGTCCATCAGCTCAGATTCTATATGGGCTCTCTCCGTATCACTTCTCGTCGTCCATCTTTTCTTGCATGACTATTCCAGCTGGACTATAAGGCCTCCTGGATCTCCGACAAACCCATCCTTGGTCAGTAACATCTCTTTGAATGCGTCGATAGTAGCATCGTTGCTTGTGGCCTCACGCCTCTCATCCAGGCTTCACGTCTTTGCACTAATGCTATTTTCTTTGCAAATATTCCTCTTTGCACCATTAATTGCGTTCTGTATCAAGAAGTCTTCTCTCAGATTGCATCTCTTGTTCTCGTTCATGCTGATGGGTGTGACCTCGAGTATTCTTTACATGAAGCAGCAGATGCTCTTCAGACTGCTGTTGGGTCTTCTAGTTTTTGTTTCGGTTGTCTGCCCTTATTGGCTTATAAAGATACAGGAATACAAGTTTGAGATAAATGGCCCTTGGGACGAGGCCAAGCTATGTTTTGATATTACCGAGTGAGTGGTAGTTCAGTGACTGGTTGATGTTCATATTCCTACTAATTATAGGATCAAATGAGAGTGTTCAGAAATCCTTGTACTGGTGTAACATCCATTTTACTGATGAATAAGCATTGTGTATTATACGAAGATTTCTGACCTTGCCCCTCATTTAACATTTATCCAACTGTGGTTCTCTCTAGACCTCCAGATGTATCCACACGTCAGATATTTCTCATATATGCCAAGTTAATACTGTTATTCCTATGAAATCCAGGTATTTTTTTGGGGTATTCTAGTGTCTTGAACATTTCTAGCCATTTCTCCCTTCATTTCATGTTCTTAATGCTAACCAATATGCTGCTGGTGCACAGGAGCCAATCAAGGGAAGAAGTTAATTCCTTGCAACAATTGACTGGTTCACTACCCCCTTCTGCTTGTCTACTAACAA
Organism: Iris macrosiphon; assembly: GCA_036927795.1. Classification (NCBI taxonomy): domain Eukaryota; kingdom Viridiplantae; phylum Streptophyta; class Magnoliopsida; order Asparagales; family Iridaceae; genus Iris; species Iris macrosiphon. The sequence continues at coordinate 38,877,522 of JAYESA010000007.1, forward strand.
ATTTAAGGCTAGTTTGGTTCATGTTTAAAATGGGACATTTGTCATTTTGGTCTGCATTTTGGTCAAAACAGCAAAGTAAAACGCTTTGCCAATAGCTCCAAGAGCTCCATTTGCAGTTTGTCATTTGAAATAGAACATTTTCGTTTCACATGGGACCCATACTAGTCCATTGAGAAAATATTTTCTTTCTGATAGCTTGGCTTACATTAGTTACTAATGATATAATAAATAAAGGCCATTGATAAAGGCACAATCAAAAGTGTTAGGGAGCACCACAATTTTGACAGTCCTGTACATATCTCCAGGACTGTCAAAACTTTAGCAGTTCTGTACATATCAGTCAAGTCAAAATATAGGCAGTCATAATACTGTCAAAATTGAGATGTTCCACAGCATTTGTTTGTGTGCCTTTTTATCATCAGCTTCGGAAGTAGACCGTTGGTCACATGATTTTCATTGACGGTACCGGCATGCCTAAATCATTAGGTGTATGACATAAAACTAGCCATATTAAAGGGTTGAACGAAATGGTCTTCATTCACTTCATTTTCTTAATAGCATATTTTTTTTTATCAGCTTCAGCCAATAGAATGAATAAATAACTACATCGATCTCAGTAGTGTGCAGGACTTTTGTTTTGACTGAGAGCTTATGTTACCATTGAGGTTTATGTTACCATTGAGGCTTGATTTCTTCAGTCTTGAGACGAACATGATTTGAAGCTCCAACAATTTCCGTTTCTCAAATACCCCTTGATCGTAAAAAAAATTCTTCGATTGGTTTGAAAAACGATTCCAAACTTTGGAATTTACCACATGACATTCTACAGGCAGGGCTGGTCCTGAGCTCACAGGGGCTCGGGACGAACTTTCAAAATGAGGTCCCATACATAATGTAAAAAAAAAAAAAAAAAAAAGTTAAATAAAAAATATACCTCCACCAAGATTTGAACTAGGAACCTCTTGTGTGCAAGTCTAATGTAATAACCACTACACAACAATTGTTTTATTATAAGAATGGTCAATGGTAAATACTAGTTCTATTTTCGGTACAAAATTATTTATATATTTAAAAAAAAAAAAATTTGGGCCCTTCTGGCCCATGAGGTTCTGGACGGTCGCCCTGTCCGCCCTGGGCCAGGGCCGGCCCTGTCTACAGGGTGTTCTAAATTCCCATTTATGCCGGTATGAATCTCACAATTAAATATGTGAAAGCTTCTCTTCCTTGCTACAGTTCTTCCTTGCTAAGTAATCTTTCAATTTATCAACTAATCATTTTATTTCTCCTTAACTCTAGTCTCTTTCTTAAATCTATGAATTGCATGAAAAATACTAAGGATACTTCTAAATCAATGTGTTCTATGGAGTTCTGGAATTGCTTCAATTAGAGAATTTTTGGTTGGTTGAAAGTCACGCGGAAGTGGCAACTTTTGTGCATATATTGGTTGCACATGGAACCGGATGTGGAAGTGGGCTGAAATGATTGCAACAATAGCTAATGTCTCCTCCATTCTTTTTATTTTCAATTCAGAAAAGAAGGAAATGTGCGGAACTCACACTTCCCTCTCCTCCAGATCCAGAGTTCAGAGTTCATAGAAGAAGGAAGTGTTACTGACCAAGGAGTTGTTTGGTTCGACAAAATACTGTGAAATGAGGAATCTGAAAATCAACATTTTGCGTACATATTTTTTTGAAGTGGAGTGAAGTGAAAAATTCTTAAATGTTTTGAAGAACTGAGAGTTAGAAGTAAAAAATCGTAAAATTATTTGTATAGTTGTTGAAGTGAGTTGGAAAGTATAATTTTTTTGTAGTTCCTTTGTTTGGATGTTGTAATAAAGTAAAATGGAGAAGTGATATGATGACCACTTTAGAATTTGGTGAGGTTAGCCCCAAAAACTCTTCTATTTTTTTTGTATGGTTTAAATTTTTTTTTTTCCTTTGATATAGATAATTAGATAAATATGTATTTAAATCAAAGGTTAAAAAATTATTTTTTAAGCTTAAATTAATTATTTGGAATATATATATATATATATATATATATATATATATATATATAAAAACAAAATCATGTCTTTTTGCAATAATAAAATAAATACATTACCTCCACGTTTCATGAAAAAGAGCCACATGAAAATCAAATAAAGCATTCATTTCTTTATTAATCTCCTCCATTCCAGAAATCTCTCTCCTTCTTCCCGGGAAGGGATGAGAGTAATGAACGACCAAGCTGACTCCAGTTTCCACAAAATCTAGGAGTTGGAGAAGTACAATTTTTCAACTTTCACACGAGCCCACTTCACCACAAATCTCCATTAAAATTTAGGACGTGAAAATGAGGAATAGTAGTCGACACGATTTATTGTTGCTGTATATTCACTCAATTTTCTTCTTCCTCAAATGGATGAACCAAACAGCAGAAGTGGTTGTGTTTTCCTAAAAAAATGCAAAAGATAGCCACTTCACAACCCAGTTCATTGAACCAAACATACCCTAACTGCAAGTATCACCGTTCATTGAATAATTTCAGTATTTAGCCCTAAACTATCCGCAACTTTGGAGTTTTCGTGCGGCATCATGGACTTGACTTTAATATGATATGAAAACAATCCGGATTCAAATATCGTTGGTGTCCATTTTGAACATTTTTTTTTAAAAAAGTTGTTACCAACGCATAAATCTAACTTTTACCCCCATTAGATGGACTTATGTGGACATTTTATAATAATTTAAATATTTGATCCTCAATTTTCACCATAACTTGGAGTATTGGATAGGGACTTATTAGAATAATATAAATATTCAGATTTTTAGCCCTTGACCCACGTCACAATAGCCGTGTTGGTTAGCTGAATTTTGGTACAGTGATAGAGACTTTAAGGTACCATAGAAATAAACAAAGTTAAGAGACTCAGAGCAAGAACAATGGAGGTTCAGTATCACAAATATAGCTTTTCTAATGGTTATTACGGAAAAGAAGAAGAAGAAGAGGACCCTCTATTAAGTGTTAACACTATAAGCACTTCATTTTGAAACTGTTATAATTTTGTAGTGATAGGTAGTAAGAATTGGAATACACAACTACATGAACAATCCAGATATACATCATCCGCTCCTTGGTTAATCGTAGATCGAAGGTTATTCTTGAACCCTGCTTAATAATACCTTACAATCAAGAAAGCGATATGCTCGCTGCTAGCAGTCGATTATCGAGATATGTAGACTGTATAAGAAGTAGAGCATTCTAATTTATAAGAATACATCAATACAGTTTTAGGAACAACATGAAAGATCTGAAGCACCAAAACTACCTGCCCAATATGCTAGTTAAGAGGATGAGTATTTAACAGATTGTGAAGTTCCTAGAGACGTGTGTTCACTGACTTATCTTATACTTGTTAAGATGCACCATTACCCTATGGTTGCAAGAATATGGAAAGGGATACAAATAAGGACATGATACAACTCCGGTATTGGCCCTTTCGAATTAGTACAATGTGTTAGCTATGTTTGAGCAAAAGCTCAACTTTCTTTTTCCTTTAGTCCCACATCGGTTGGATCACTCTCACTTTGTATGGATATTTTAGTTATTTTTCATTGCTCTCTTAAAGATGTTGTGTGGGGAACCCCTTGGGCCACACGGGCTCCCCGCCGCCGCCGCCGTCCGGTCCGAGTTGGTTCCGGTCGGGTATACACCTGCGGACGCCGAATGCTGATCTAATTTACTTTTCGGGTTCGGACTGGGATCCAAATTTTTTTTTTTTGCTCCCCTTTATTTTTTGAACCGATTTGACTCATTCAAATTTTGAATGTTGAGACACTATGTCCAGGTTCATTGAACACTTGTGACAGCTTATGTAACAGCTCTTTTGACAACAATTCTTTCACGTTTTTTTCTTTTGTAATTGTTCCTTAATGGCCTGTTTATGAGCCATTTACTGTCATGTCAAGTGGCTGTGTCTAGGGACTGCCTATATATTGTGGTCTCCTCCTTCTTCATTTTTTACAGAAAATTCTCCTACGTGAAAGCTCTTTCTCATTCCTCTCTCGAACCACATTCTGTTTTCTAAATCCTTGCTCTGCGCAGAGCTAAGTTCGGTCTCTCTCTCCGAGTTGTGTGCAACGAAGAGAACCAGGTAGTCAGGAGATTTTACCACTAGGAGCTTCCGAGAAACGTCTGCACATAGACCTCGGATCAACTCTTAGGGCAGTGCTTCGTGCACGACTTTTCCGGAGGTCGATAACAATTTTTTAGTTTCTTTGTTCTCTTATCAATTTCTGGAAAATATTATATATATCTATAAATCTTAACAACAATCTAAGAGTTGATAAATGCTTTTTTATGTTAACGGAAATAATTTTCTTCTTACTGTAAAATTTTTCGTTTCTTACTTGCTGTCAAGTAAACAGACTACCTATACATATTTCTTTTACCTAAAAATAAATATGGTAGCATAAGCGATTTTTATCGAATCTATTGTATACTTGAAAGTACTGTTCATTTCTATTAGAACAATTTTTGGTACTGTTCATTGTTTGACAAATTAGAAGAAAATTAATATTGTTGAACTTAAATTTTGTGGGTACTGTTTATTGTTTAATTTGGATTAACTTATATTGATTAAGGATTAATATTGTTAACAAACGATTAACTTATTAGCAGTATTTGTTACATACCAAATTGTGTATTGTCCAATTTTGCTATATACCATTTTGCTTGTATACCAATTTTGTTATAGTGCTGCCATTCTAATTTGTTACATAACAATTTGGCATACTTATTAATTATTCTATTAGCAATATTTGTTATATACTAATTTGTATTATCCAACTTTGCTACATACCAAGTTTGTGTACTGTCTAATTTTGCTATATACCAATTTGATAATTCAATTACTGTATCATTTTTTTATTCAATCAATAAATTAGTATATTGTTAATTTTAATACATTTAAATAAATCAGGTCAAATAAATAGTCTAGTGTAATTGCACCTCCCTTTTAAATCTAAGTCCTAAAAGTATAGATAATTTTGGGAACAAGTCGAAAGGGCCCTTTTGTCAAACGGATGTAAATAGCCCTAAGCGACACGGTATTTAAGTGTCTTCGGACCACCGTTAGCTGGGAACCGGCCCCTACAACTAACCCAAGTTAATATACACTTGATAGACTAAAGATTTTAAGATTGATTAGCAAAAATTACTTGAACTATTATTCTAGATCATTGGCCATTGTTATTGAATAATTACATATCTTTCAGTTCCAGATTTTTCTCATTAGCAATCATGACTGGCAAGGATGAGACTTTCACTGCTAAACCTACAAAGTTCAACCGGACCTACTTTAAGAGATGACAAAGTCAAATAAAATTTTGGCTCACTACCTTAGGATTGATCTCAGCCATTGATGGTTCCACATCAATCACAAATGACTCTGATGATACTGAGTCTGATATAGGTGTATCCAAGTCCTCTGGCCCCACTAGACCCAAGACCCCCTAAGAAAATAGACTACTATTGCTTCCATAGAATTCTAAGCGCTTTGTCTGAATCACTATATGACATATTCTTTTAATACAAAAGTGCTAAAAACTATGGGATGCCCTGGAAGATGAATATAACTGTGATGATGCTGGAATTAAAAGATTCAATTCCTCCTCATTCAACAGATACTTTATAGTAGATAATAAACCTATAAATGACCTAATACATGAATTTCAAGAATACCTTAGGCATATTCAAGCCAAAGGCACTTTCTTCTCTACTGAATATAAAATAGCCTGCTTAATAGACAAGCTTCCTCCTTCTTGGTCTGATGTCAAGAAAGGTCTTATTCATACTCAAGGTGACCTGTCCTTTGCTCAAGTCCTAAAGAAAATTAGAACAGAAGAACAAATTAGGCTAAGGTCTAACCTTAAGTCTGAGTCTAAAGCTAAGGTAAACCTAGTAGTATCCCAAGGCAAACCCAAGCCTCATCATCACCACAAACCCAAAAAGAACCTCTTCAAGAAGAAGTAGAACCCTCAGCCTCACCACCAAAACCATCATCACCATAAACTAAGAAACTTCGGTCAAACTCAGGATCAGAAGAGATTTTGTTTTGTGTGTGGTAAAATAAACCATATAGCCACCAACTATTTCCATAGGAAGAAGGAAGATGTCCAGACTTCTTACAAAAGGAAACGTCCAGCCAAACCAGAAGCAAACATGCTTCTCAACGGCTCTTCTAGTTCCTTCAGATCTGTAAGCTATCAACCCTTAGTCAACATTTTCTACCACTCTGACGATTGGTGGTTGGATTCTGGAGCTAATGTTTATATTTTCTTTGATCGCTCTTATTTTTTAAACTACCATGAATCAGGTGGAGGAGGTGTAACTCTAGGAGATGGCTCAGCGGCACAGATTATAGGAAGAGGAAGAATAGATCTAAAGATGACATCAGAAAAAACTCTAACTCTTCATGATGTGTTACATATGCCATCTATCAGAAGAAATTTAGTTAGTGGGTCTCTTCTTGTAGCTTCAGGGTACAAGATTGTTATGGAAGTAAATAAAGTAGTTTTTTTTTCTAAGAATGACTCTTTTATTGGAAAAAGATTTGTAAGAGATGATCTTTTTATTTTGAGTACCGTGAATAAAATTTTAGATCATTTTTTTGTTGTTTCCAATGTAGAATCTTTAAATGTATGGCACAGTAGATTAGGTCATGTGAATCTAGGTTCTCTAAGAAGGATGATGAACTTAGATCTTATTCCTAAGACTCCAATAGATGATAAACATAAGATCTGTGTTCAAGACAAACACACTAGGCTACCTTTCAAATATGTAGAAAGAAACTCTGACCTTCTAGAGCTAGTTTATAGTGATATGTGTGACTCAAATAGGATTTTGACCCGAGATGGTAGAAAATACTTTGTTACCTTTATAGATGATCATTCAAAGTAATGTTATACCTATCTTCTCAAAACCAAAGGTGAAGTTATAGACAGATTTAAGGTCTATAAATCTGAAGCTGAGAACCAGTTAGAGAGAAAGATTAAGATTCTTAGATCAGATCATGGTGGAGAGTATACATCAAATGATAACCAATTTCTGTGAAGAACACGAAATAATCTATGAGGTAACTGCTCCATATTTACCACAGTCCAACGGAGTTGCTGAAAGAAAGAATCGCACTCTGTTATACATGGTGAATGCCATGCTCCTCAGCTCAGGTGCTCCTGATAATTTATGGGGAGAAGCATTATTATCGGCCTATTTTATCCTTAATAGGATTCCTAGTAAGTCTAATGATAAGACTTTCTATGAATTATGGAAAGTTAGAGCTCCTAGGATCCATTATCTCAAAATTTGGGGATGTCTGGCTAAAGTAAGAATTTTTGAACCTAAAAAGAGGAAGATTGGACCTAAGACTGTAGATGCTGTATTCATAAGTTATGCCCCAGATAATAATGCCAATAGATTTCTTGTTACTCGCTCAGAAGTAAATGAAATCTCTAATAATACTATTATAGAAGCAAGAGATGCAGTTTACTTTGAGAATATATATCCTTTCAAAGATCGGATTTCTTCCTCTTCCTCCAACTCCTCTCTTGCTCCGTCCACTAGCTCTCATGTCCAAATATCTAGTTCATAACCCGAACAAAATATAGAACCTAGAAGGAGTAAAAGAGAAAGAATTAAAAAGAACTTAGGAGAAGGTTTCTTCACTTTTTTTGATAGAGGGTGATCCCTCAACTTATGAAGAAGCAATATCTTTTCCTGATGTCCCTTTCTGAAAAGAAGCCATTAACAGTGAGTATAACTCCATCATGGAGAACAACACTTGGTTTCTAGCAGACCTATCTTTAGGTAGTAAATCCATTGGTTGTAAGTGGATATTCAAAAAGAAACTTAGAGCCGATGGTACCATAGAGAAATACAAGGCTAGATTAGTAGCTAAAGGTTTTACCCAGAAAAATAAACTAGATTATTTTGATACATACTCTCCTATAGCTAGGATCACCTCTATTAGAATCCTTCTAGTCTTAGCATCCATTCATAATATGTTAATCCATTAAATGGATGTAAAGACAACATTTCTAAATGGGGACCTAGAGGAAGAAATCTACATGGAGCAACATGAAGAATTTATTACTAAAGGCCAAGAAAAGAAAGTTTGCAGATTAGTTAAATCTCTTAATGGACTAAAGCAAGCTCCCAAGCAATGACACAACAAATTTGACATAGTCATCTCAGAATATGGTTTGTGCCAAATGAGTATGACAAATGTATATACTTTAAAATTTTAGATGAAAGTTGTGTCATCTTATGTTTGTATGTAGATGACATCCTTATTTTTGGATCATCACTAAAATTGATAAATAATACCAAGGACTATTTATTCAGCTAGTTTGATATGAAAGATCTAGGTGAAGCCAACTTGATTCTAGGCATGCAACTGTCCAAATATAAGGAGGGCTATACTCTATCCTTAGCACACTCTATCGAGAAAATGCTAATTTTTTTTGATTATTTTGATAAGGAACATGCCCTTCCTCCTTATGACAGTAGTGTTATTCTCAAGAAGAATGAGGGTTCTCCCATGGAGCAACACAGATATTCTCAGATGATAGGTTCTCTCATGTATATATCAAACAGGACCAGACCTGATATTGCATTTGCTATTGGGAGACTAAGTAGATATACTAGTAACCTAAATCAGTTACATTGGACAACATTAGAAATAGTATTTAGATATCTTAGGGGTACTCTAGATTATATGCTGCACTATACTATATACCATGATATCATAGAAGGTTATTCAGATGCAAACTGGGTAACTGACTCACATGATATAAAATACACTACTGGATATGTTTTTACTCTAGGAGGAGCTACAATCTCCTGGGGCTCATGTAAACAAACTATCATAGCTAGAAGTACAATGAACTCCGAAATGATAGCCTTGGACACTATATATACAGAAGCCGAATGGCTAAGAAACCTTATTATGCATATACCTGTTTCTTTTAGTCATATTCCTGCAATTTCTATAAACTATGATAATAAATCTGTTATGGAACTACTAAAGCATGATTCTGTGAATGCTAAGATGAACATGCACCTGTAGCTGCGCTTCAACTATATAAAGAGCCTATTGGGTAAATATGTGGTTCTTGACTATATTAAGTCAGAAAAGAACCTTGTAGACTACTTGACAAAGAGTCTGTCTAGGACTTTGATCCTAGAATCATCGAGGGGGATGGGGTTAAGCCCATAAGTAAAGTCACCAGCAGTGGCAACCCAACCGAGTCTGACTGGAGATCCCAAGAAGCCGGTTCAATGGGTAAAAAAAAGCTAGACTTAGGTGACTTTTATGGAACACTGACCCGAGATTAAAATCTTATTATATAATACCCAAGTGGCTGTACATGCGTACAATGATTCCCCATTCCTATGGTGACAGTGTTCTTGAGTGATATGGTTAGGATGAGTTTTAAAAAACTCTTAATAGGTCCAAGCTGATATGCGGGGTTAAAACCTATCACCAACCCTTAAGGACTTACCTATATGAGAGGTCGTGAAGGCCGCGACTATGGGATAGGGCGATCCCAGACAACTCTCATGAATATGGAATTAGTGCGCATGGCCAACCAAAAGCACTACCTGTTAGACCCAGAACCTCTAGCGTACTATGTGTGCTATTTTTCTTGGTAAAAGAAGTCTGATTCAAGGCATTGTCCATCAAGCACTTCTTCAGACAAAGATAATAGTCACTAAGTGAGATTCAAGGCTGTAGTCCATCTCATCTATGCATAGTATATACCTACTCAAAAACTCTTTTAATTTTTTTTGTCACTTCTATTTCGGAATTTGACCTTTGAGGAGGGGATTGTTAGCTGTGTTTGAGCAAAAGCTCAACTTCCTTTTTCCTTTAGTCCTGCATCAGTTGGACAACTCCCCCTTTGTATGTATATATTAGTTCTTCTTCATTACTCTCTTAAAGATGTTGTGTGGGGAACCCCTTGGGCCACACGCGCGCGCTGCCGCCGTTGTCCGGCCTGGCTCGACTCGGTTCGGTTCGGTTCGGTACATAACAGGTGCGGCTACGTGCCCACACCTGCGGGTGCCGAATGCCGATCCAATTTACTCTTCGGGTTCGGGCTGGGATCCAAAAATCTTTTTGCTCCCCTTTATTTTTTGAACCGATTTGACTCATTCAAATTTTGAACTCTGAGGCACTATGTCCAGGTTCATTGAACACTTGTGACAGCTTATGTAACAGTTCTTTTGACAGCAATCCTCCCACGTTTCTTTCCTTTTGTAATTGCTCCTTAATGGCCTGTTTATGAGCTATTTACTGTCCTGTCCAGTGGCTGTGTCTAGGGACTGCCTATATATTGTGATCTCCCCCTTCTTTATTTTTTTACAGAAAATCCTCCTACGTGAAAGCTCTCTTTCATTCCTCTCTCGAACCACATTCTGTTCTCTAAATCTTTGCTATGGACAGAGCTAAGTTCGGTATCTCTCTCCGAGTTGTGTGCAACAAAGAGAACCCGGTAGTCAGGGAGTTTTTACCACTAGGAGCTTCCGAGAAACGACTGCACATAGATCTCAGATCAACTCTTAGGGTAGTGCTTCATGCACGACTTTTCCGTAGGCCGGTAACAATTTTTTAGTTTCTTTGTTCTCTTATCAATTTCTGAAAAATATTATATATATCTATAAATCTTAACAACACAATGTAGTCTACTGTGTTACAATAATACGAATAGGGATGGCAATGGGACAGATAGGGACCGAGGATCATATTTTTTATCTCTATCTTAGATTAGTGTTTGAATTTTAGTCTCCGTCTCCATCCCCATTCTGGTTCATTTTTTTATCTCCATCTCGCTCCCGTTAAATAATGCACTTTTTGTCCTCATCCATTTTTTCGTTAAACGATGCACTCATCGTTCTCATCCCCATTTCCATTTCTGTCCCCGTTAAACATGTTGGAGTGGGTGGAGTTTCCAACCTATGTGAAGAATATTCGGGAGTGCGACGAGCGCCATCCGTGTGTCGGAAAAGCTCGAAAAGTGCATTGAGCGCAGTGTATTGGAACATTTATGGTAAGCAAATATTATATTGGATTTTTATCTTTGATTTTAATTATATATTTATGATTGGATCTTTCATATATTAAATTTCCATATAATTGAATTTTTAATTTATGGTAAGCTAATTTATAATTTGATTTTCATTAATATTTTTGGCTTCCATATATAGATTTAATATGGACGCTCTAATTTATACAAGGGTTTATGTAAAGGCTCATGCAATATATAAAAATATGAGAAAAAAATTAAAAAGAGAAAAAAGGTGGCAAGAGTACCATTGCAACTTTGGAGAGGAGAAAGAAGGATTGTAGGCCATTTCGGAGAAGAAGATCAATTTGGAGAATTTTTTATTGTCTTTTTTCTTCGTTGTTGTAATCTATTTTCTGTTCCAAAGAGTTACGGTGATCCGTGTCGGATAGGTGAGGAGCTTGGAGAGGGTGTATTCTCTTTATTCCATTAGTAGAGGTTCTTCAGGGTTGGACTCTGATCATCCCGTAGTTTTTTTTCATCTGGATTTTCCACATAAAAAACTGTGTCTGCAATTTGTATTTGATATTTTTTGGTTTGTGCATTTTGCTCGAGTCTCTCGCAGGAACTCTCTGGTTTGGGGAATAATTTTTGTATTTCGTTTCCAACAATATGGTATTAGAGCCAGGTTTTGGAATTTCAGAAGGGTGTCAAAAGTTGACAAGCAAACCAGGGAGGCGAGATGGACGCAAAGCCGGTGCTCATAGTAAACCTGAACGGTACTAACTATCACTACTGAAGGAGCAAGTTGAAGTGCTATTTGTCAAGAAGCTGTATCTGCCGGTATTTGCTTCCGAGAGGCCCAGTGACTAATTCGAAGAGGACTGGAAGTTCGAGCATATACAAGTGTGTGGGTACATCAGACAGTTCGTTGACGAGAACGTGTACAACCACGTTGCCAGTATTGAGCACGCGATAAAACTGTGGGATAAGTTGGAATCTTTGTATGCGAAGAAGACCGGGATAAATAAATTATTCATAATCCGGATGATGATGGATCTGCGGTACAAAGATGAGACGTCTATTATGGATTATTTGAGTGAGTTCTAGGGCATGGTTGACCAGCTATCCTCGATGGGAATCAAGTTCGACGACGAGGTTCAGGGACTATGGCTGCTGTGTATATTGCCAGACTCGTGGGAGATCATACTAGTGTCTATGATCGCTTCTGCTCCGGAAGGCGTGGTCAGTCTGGAGTTTGCCAAGAGAGGGGTATTGAATAAAGATATGTGGAGACGTTCTCAGGGCACTTCATCCACATCCCACTCAGGGGCTCTTGTTTCAGTACCGCGAAAGGGGTAAAAGCAGGGGTCCAGGTGGTGACAGAGACAAAAGCAGAAGAAGGTCCAATGGTCGGTATGAGGACTCGGAGTGTTACCATTGTGGCAAGAATGGCCATATAAAGTGAAACTGTTTCACTTGGAAGAGAGAGGGAAGAAGGGCGACAAGGGAAAGCAGGACGAGAATACTACAACGGAGGCCTCGACAAATGGAGGCGATCTGATCATTGTATGTGATGCGGTAGTTATGAACCTAGCCAGCGATGACAACTCTTGGCTGGTGGACTCAGGTGCTACAGCGCACGTATCTCACAGCAGGACACTATTTGCTACTTACACAACAGACGACTGTAGAGTGTTGAAGATGGACAATGGAGATGTGTCGAAGGCAGTTGCCATTGGAGATGTGCATTTGAGGACAAATACGGGTGCAGTTCTTTTTCTGAAAGTTGTTCGTCATGTCCATGATATTCGTTTTAACCTGGTGTTGGTTGGAAGGTTGGATGACGAGGGTTTCTTCAATCTCTTCGGGAACAGTCAATGGAAGCTTTCCAGAGGTTCGATGGTGATTGCCAGAGGAAGCAAGAGATCCGACCTCTACTATATAGAAGGGAGCGCACAGGAGAAACATGAGGTGAACGCAGCTACTGATGCGTTTACCGAGTTGTGGCACAAGAGGCTCAACCACGTCAGCGAGAAGGGGATGAGCTACTTGATGAACAGGAAGATGATTCCAGGACTCAAGTCTACAAAGCTGGAGAGGTGCACACACTGTTTGGATGAAAATTAAAATATACTATCTTTCCGAAGTCATCCAAGTTCAAGGAAGCCGACGTTGCTCGAGTTGATTCACTCGAATATCTGCGGTCCTATGAAGGTAAAATCTATTGGTGGTGCTTCTTACTTTATAATTTTTATTGATGATTATTCCAGAAATATTTGGGTCTATGCCTTAAAGACCAAGAATCAGGTGCTGCCCATTTTCAAGGAGTTTCAGGCCTCCGCTGAAAGAAAAACGGGCAAGAAGCTGCTATGTGTTTGGTCGGACAATGGAGGTAAATCACTACCAAAAAAAGTCAAATTAGCGACGCCAAAAAATGTCGCCAAATGACAATAAAACGTCGCTAAACTCGTTTAGCGACGTAATTAGCGACGTTTTAACGCAGTCAGAAGAAACCAAGTCGCTGAACGGAAAAACGTCGCTATGCCGACGTTTTTTAGCGACTTTATTGAGTCGCTAAATGTAGCGACGTTTAGCGACGCATCGTCACAAAATAGCGACGTTTATTAAAGTCGCTAAACGTCGCTCATTAGCGACTTTTATAGCGACGTAACAGCGACGTCTTTAATGACCTGGCAGTACTGCCATGTCAGCAATTTGCGACGTACAGCGACATATTTTTAGCGACGTTTAGCGACGTCGTTAGCGACGGTTACTGACACGTCGCTAATTAGCGACTTGTTTAGCGACTTATAAAAACGTCGCTAGACGTCGCTAAACGTCGCTAACTACGTCGCTAAATTTACAAAAAAATTAAAAAAAAAACTGAATTGTTCCAAACTATTATTCCTCTAATTTATAAATTTGTAATTAAAAATAGACCCGGAGCAACCCTCCGTTGAATTCTATGGGTTCGCCGACCCCTTCGATGGAACACAAATATTATAGACAGACAATAAAAGTATCACAGTTATAAAAGTATCACAGTATCACAGTCACACAAAATGAGCATAAACAGCATCACAAAATACATAATATATAAGTATCAGAGTATCACAGTAACACAAAATACATAATATATAAGTATATGAAACATTATAGTATCAATCTCGAGGATTTCCAAAACGGGGCTGATACCAGTCCCTCAAATACTGCGCATAAACAACGTTTATGTTATCAAGCTCCGCTATGGGTGCTGGGTGACTGGAACTCCCCGTCTGAGATACAGCCGCGATAGGTGCTGGGTGACTGGAACTCTCCGCAGGTGGTATCTCTTCCTCCTTAACAGTAGGAGGTATCACTTCCTCCTTAACAGTAGGAGGCATCACTTCCTCCTTAACAGTAGGAGGTGTCGCTCTCTTGGGTGCCATCTGGTAAGATAGATGAAAACAAAGAATTAGCAGTATAATAATGATACCATAATATCTTATAATAATGATAATTCTTTGCAATTGAAAATGAAATTGAATGATGAGATTTGGATGATAAAGATTAAAGTAAATAGTAGTATCTAAGACACACACACAAAACCAGTGGCTCGACTGATACACTGAGACACATGATCTAAGATAGGATAAATCATGTAATTTTTAATTAAAATTTATTTCATATCTAATTATTCTACCATAATAATCAACTTGAGTATAATAAAATAAAATAAAAGTCTGCAAAACAGAAACTAGCATTCACATATACATAAGATTTTCAATAATTAGTTTATTACTTGTCCCTTAAATATACTTAATATTTAAATCTCAGAGTTCGTAAAAAGAAAACACACTACAATAATACTATTATGCATGCTATAATATGGTAGATAAATTCAAATCCTAACCCTAAACCTAACCCTAACCCTAACCGTAACCCTAACCCTAAACCTAACCCTAACCCTAACCGTAACCCTAAACCTAACCCTAACCCTAAACTGCGTCTGTGTGTGTGTGTCTGCGTCTGTGTGTCGTGTGTGTGTGTCGTGTGTGTGTCTGCGTTTGTGTGTGTGTCGTGTGTGTGTGTCGTGTGTATCTGTGTGCGTGTGTCGTGTCTGTCAAGTGTGTCTTGTGTCAGTGTCACATGAGAGAGAGAGAGAGAGAGAGAGAGAGAGAGAGAGAGAGATTACCTAGAGCTCGAGAAGGAGGAGGGGGATGCCGGAGTAGCCGCAGCCGTGGATGCGTCGGTCACCGGAGAGGGGGGGGGCGGGGGAAATCGAAACGTTTTCGAAATTTTTGACAGATCGAGAAAAGAAACCTGAGCCCTAATTAAACAAAATTTAGCGACGTTTAGCGACGTCAAATAAAAATATCGCTAAAATAAAAGTTAGCGACGCCAACGACGTCGCTAAATACGTTGCTAAATGTTTTTGATAGATACGTCGCTAATTACGACGCTAAACGTCTCTAAATCAGATATATTAGCGACGTTTAGCGACCTTAATTGAACTTATAGCGACTATTCGTTTAAAATCTTAATAAAAGTCGCTAAACGTTGCTAAATGTCGCCATTTAGCGACGACTAGCGACGATTTTTACCGAGTCGCAAATTTAGCGACGTTTTTACTTGAAGTCGCTAAAATACGTCGCTAATCCCGCTTATTCTTGTAGTGAATATATCGGTCCCTTTGATGCATTCTGCAGAGAGCAAGGGATACGACACCAGATGACTCCGCCAAAGACACCTCAGCTCAATGATGTAGCGGATGAACATGACGCTGATAGAGAGGGTATGGTGTTTACTGTCAGAAGCAAACTTGCCGGACAGCTATTGGGGTGACTCTTTACACAACTGCTTATATTATTATTTTATCTCCTAGTGCTCCTTTGTAGGGTGATATGCCTGACAAAGTATGGTACAACAAAGAGCCGTCATACAATCACCTGCGAGTGTTTGGTTGCAAGGCCTTCGTGTATGTACTGCAGGACGAGAGATCCAAACTTGAGCCGAAGATGAGACGACGCGTCTTTGTCGATTACGGTCGGGATGAGTTTGGCTATAGACTCTATGACCCAGTGGGAAGAAATCTCTACAAAAGAAGGGACGTGATATTCGTCGAGGATCGGACCATGACCAACACTCAATATTTTGAAATGCCTTCTGAGGCTGAGGAATTGCCTGAGTTAGAGTCATTTAGCTTAGAGCAGTTTCCAGAGGACATCGTAGAGGATCCAGTTATGGGGGAGCCAGTATATGAAATTGCTTCCAACCTTGATCATCAGCCTGCTGATGGTGGTCAAGGTGATCTTCAGGAGGATGAGCATGCCGATGAGACAGTTCTTGATGAGGAGGCTGTTGGTATACAACCAACACCAATGGTTCTATTGAGGGGGAGCGATAGAGAGCGCGACCATCTACGAGATACTCACCGGGTGAGTATGTGCTACTGACTGACGGGGGAGTACCCGAAAGTTTTGTAGAGGCTATGAAAGACGAACACAGGCAGGAGTGGATCGAGGCAATGTAGGAGAAGATGAGTTCCTTGGAGGCCAACTCTACTTATGATCTGGTGCGGTTGCCAAATGACAAGAAGGATTTGAAGAATCAATGGATGTTAAGAGTGAAGCAGACAGATGATGCAACTCGCCCTCGATACAAAGCAAGGCTGGTAGTTAAAGGCTACGATAAGCGAAAAGGCGTAGATTATGATGATATCTTTTCGCCAGTCGTCAAGTAGCCGTCTATTCGAGTGGTGCTAGCATTGACAGCTAGTTTCGACTTGGAGGTTGAGTAAATGGACGTGAAGACAACATTCCTCCAATATGATCTTGAGGAGGAGTTGTACATGGAGTAGCCAGAGAGATTCTGTGAGAAGGGCAAGTCACACTTAGTTTGCCAGTTGAGGAAGTGCTTGTATAGTCTGAAGCAGGATCCAAGGCAGTGGTACAGTAAGTTCAAATCGTTTATGGGGGAGCATGATTATGCACGGACGACATCGGACCACTGTGTATTTATGAGCTACTTTGCCAAGGATGATTTCATTATTTTATTGCTCTATGTTAATGATATGCTACTGGTGGGTTGGAATACCACTAGGATAGCGGAGTTGAAGCACCAACTGGGCACGGCATTCTCTATGAAGGATTTGGGCGCAACAAAGACTATTCTTGGGCCACCACAAAAACATATGTCACGCCCCAGTCCCAAAATACGTAGGACTAGGACACGTGAGCATGCCAGCCGTATGAATATGGCACTCCAATATATGGAAACCATAACACACGTACGCTGTAATATGAATAACAATATCCACAGTGGTATAAATCCATCACAAATCATATGGTATAATCTAATCTCTTCCACAGAATCATATATAAGGACATAATCAATAACCAGCACTAGATCTCAATGTAAAGCACCTAAAGGGGGTAGTCGGATGGAAACAAATCCACTACCGGACTAGAATGAGGAATAAACAAGATACATACAATATAAATACAACCTCTAACAATCACGAGGCTCAAAGAGAACTCCTCGGAACGTACGCAACTAGTCCGAATCCGCGCTCCTGCAATACTCATGAACAGATACACCTGGCAGAGAACCAGGTCCTCAGAGGGACATAACAAGAATACTTAAACACATGCCATAAAGTAAATACTGTGAAAACTCAAGGGTGACCTAACCATCTAAGTGAAATGCACTTTGAGGACAACTTGAGTATATGGGAAAGTGTAGGCTAGACATATGCTGACGTAATTCACCAGTCGTGACAACTGGCTAATATATGCCACACATGCCCCCATAGGAGGGTGCTCAGTAATAACGTCCATCTCCGAAAAGCATGGCATCTGTATAATATAACGTCCATATCACCCCGAAGAGTGTGGCATCAGTGTAGTATATATCGTCCATATCACCCCGAAGAGTGTGGCATCAGTATAGTATATATCGTCCATATCACTCCGTCGAGTGTGGCATCAGTGTAAAGGAAGTGGGGTATCCCATACGCCTACAAGTTGTCCTCCCCGCCCAATGATCTAAGCATGTTGTATCCACAACACGCGTCATAGTCTATCACTAGAACAGTAGCCCATCCTTACAACCAAACAAGGACAAGGATCGGGCCATTGTATCATGACAGTCTATGCTCCACCTACTAATAACCGCTAAGTCTTCTAACATGCATCACTATTAGCAGTTATACCCTATCCGTCGCATGCCTACACGTACAGGTGGCCAACCACATACGCAGGACCGTGCCCTACATGAGACTCACAACACGTGTACGAAAATGTGTCAAGGCCTGGGAGTCATACCAATAACTCCACACTTTAGGTGGGTCCACTAGACACTAGGTTAGACACTATCCTAACGTCAACGCATCCGTTGACTGCACCCGAGTCTCTCTCGGACGCGCACAATTTAAGATAATAAACATGCATCTAATGTACATAATTTAAACAATATAACAAAGGCAAGGTATACTTGCCTGGCAAGCGGCTGCGAAGCACCAATAATCTGCTCCTGAAGTCGTGCAGATAATCCAACAGGTCTCCGGGGCAGTGTGCACAGGTACGGGAATCGGGGTGACTGCTGCATTTTGTCTGGCAAGGGTATCGGTCCACGATAAACATGATGACGGGGATAATGCCAATGTGATGATTACGTTACTAAGGTGATGGTTAATGGTGATCATGATTATAGTGATTAGGATGATGATCATGGACGATGGTGAGGATGGTGATGTTGGCGAGGGCGATGATGTAGGTGATGATGTTTGGCAAGGACGACGTGTGGACAATGATGATGACGAGGACGATAATGATGAGGATAATATGACTAGGGTTTGGAGATGATATGGGAATGGTGGTGATGATGAGAGTGGGTGAGGATGGTGATGATAATGAAACGTGTTGACGATGATGATGCTGGTGGTGGCTCTCCGGCCAGGGTTCAGGTGGCCCAAGGTGGAGGAGAGTGGAGAGGGGTCAATGATGGTCGTAGGTGATAGAGGTGTGGACTACGACGTTCGTCGGAATCCGGCCAGGGAGAGGAGGTCTGGATATGGCGGTGGTGTTGCTAGTCATCGATGGGGCTGGCGGAGATGTTGCTGTCGAGCTCATCGTGGAAGCGGGGATGGCAACAGGGGTGGTATTTCCCGTCGTCCAGTCGACGAAGGACGAGATCCAGCGGATGGCGACTTCAGGCGAGGCTGGCTGCTCCGGTCGGGGAGATGGCCGGCTCGGGATTGAGGTGTTCGCAAGATGGGAAGGAGAAGGAGTCGACGAGGTTCGGGCAGGAGCAACGGGGATGTCGCGGAGGAGGAGATGGACAGCGATGCTTGGTCGGCTTCCGGCGATCAGAGAGGGACAATGGAGGTGCAGGTCGAGGAGAAAATGTTCAGGCGGGTCGAGTTCGTCGAGGGCGGTGGAGGAACGGCGGAAGGAGTGCTCGGTGGTCGGGGAAGATGACAGGGAGGAGAGGGTGCGTCGATCGGATCGACTGGACGAAGTCGGAGCAGTGTCGACGAGGGTGGTGGTCGGCTAGGAGCTGCTCGGGATGGAGAGGCAGGCGGAGCTCCAGTCCAGGTCGTGGTGGACGGCACGGTTGCTCCGGGGAGACGAGAGGGGTGGCTCAGGGTTAATCCGGTCGGTTTGTGGAGGAAGTCGCGGAGAAGAGGGGAAGGAGATAAGGCAATGGCGGCGGCGCTCCGGCGAAGGACTGCCCGACGAAGGGGGTCCGGTCGGGTCTGCACAGGGAGGAGGGGGAGGATGAATAGTGGTCGGCTGAATATTTGCATTGGGTTTTGTTTAGTTGAAAGGGATTTTAAAGTATATTTATATGCAAAGAGGTGGAAATTTGAGTTGACCTAGGGTTTGATGTTTGACCTAGGTTTTGGACTTGGTCAACATCCCTCTTGGGTTGGGCCTTGGGCTCATATGGGGATATTGGGAGGGCTAGAATCACATTAATTAAATGCAAGGATAGAATTTAAATGGGGGACAATGTGCACGCGTTGCACATCCCAAAAAATTAGGGAAAAATTCTGGTGAAGGGGAAAGTTGGGTTTCTTCACGTAATGTCCAATGATGGGGGCACCTCGATGCGTTTTCGCATAAAAGCGCCCAATAATTGGAAAAAATTGCACAAAGGTAGAAATTAGATTTAATTAATTAAAATTACTGCGCACGATGTTCCGGAATTAATTAGGAGTACCTGGGAATAAAATTAGACGGGACAAAGGGTCTAGGACGTAGAGGGCATAGTATAGAATATTAATAAAATTCGGGTGGTGCAAAACGGTCAAGATTATGTCTCCAATTACAATTGGAACGCACAAGGGTACAGAGTTGGAATTTTCTAGAATATGGGAATAACGTCTGCGACGTTTATTGTGCGATTAAAATGTCGCACCAGGATGCATGATTATAAATTATACAGAAGTCAGAATAGATGGTGGTCATGTCTAGGGCAGGGTTATGAAGTTTACAGATAGGAAATGGGTAGTGTACTACTCCAATTAACGAAGCAACGTTAAGGTGCGCTACGTGATGAAATGATGTACAGTTAATCAATGCCGTGTTCTAATTTTTAATTGGGTTCAAACTAGCCCTAATTTCTCTATTTATGCCAAGTAAACCTAATTTTGGGTGAGGGAGTTTACAATCTACCAAACTTAAAAATAATTTCGTCCTCGAAATTAAAATAGGCATAGTTTAGTTTAAATCCTTCACATGTGTACATCAGGCAAGTCAATCGTGATCTCTTCCAAAAAAAAAAAATTTAAGATTTTCAACTCCATCGCAATCACCTTAAAATTTGATCAACCATTGTTTAGATCAACTTCAACATATTATACTATCTTCTCGATTTTCAAATTAATTAATTCCCATCCAATCTAATTCAAATTTATATGACACTCCGATTCAAAATTTATCTCGCAATCTCAACTATCATAATATCCTCTAGAAAATAATTATAATCAAATATTATTTTCATTTTCAACTTATGAATTCCATACTCTTCCGATTTCACTTTCAATTTACATCCTCAATATTTCCAATAGGTGATCCAGCACTCAAAAATTTAATTCTTAATTCAAATCATCGTATTTGGAATTCAGTTTGACCAAGTTCACATTTATAGTTCTATTTTATTTTCCTCGAGATTTAGATCGATAATTCAGTTCCCAATTCTCAAAATTCAAATCACGTGCTGAAATTTTGAAATTCATTGATCCTCATCACCTTACTTATTCGTCCAAAATTTTAAAATTTTAAAATGACTTGAACCTTTCAATCAGATTTTGCTCGATCTCAATCTAAAGAAATTTCTCTCAAGTTGATAATGCAACTGCTACCCAACTTAGAGTTTACCCATCTATCACATAAGGCTCTTACATTTAAGAAATCTCATTCCTCAAATTTATTTAATCCTGTTACTCAATCCTCAAAAATTTTAACACCAACTATATTACATGTGATATGCCCTTGGTTACAAAATAATCATCAAATAAGGTAATTTGGCCTATAGGGTATCTCTAATTCTATCTGTGTATCAACTTATGCTAGGCATGAGGTTTCGTCCTTCCGAAATAAGGGAAGACGAAAAAACAACAATGAGGAGTTCAAGGGGGAGGTAATAGATTAGAAGTATGGGGGTCAAGGCGTTTAAAGAATTCAATGAGAATTATCAAGGCAGTTGTAGATTGAATTCCTATTTTGGTGATTCTTATTCACATGCTCGCATCGGTACAGTTATGTAACGGATACGATATGCTCGGACATACCTAGAGGGCAAGTACATCAGTCTACTAACCATTATATATTTCAATCCACGTAAAGTTGTTATGCGAAGGGCGAACCAAGCGCACTATGGTTGATCAGACCGTAGTACACTGATTCTGAAATATATTAGTGTACGCGTCCAATAATACATATGTCAGGAACAAGCTTGATAAAGGATGAGTTTGCAAAAACTAGGCTGTAACAGCAGCATAAGTCGAGGTAGTACAAAATATATAAGTACGCCAGATTATTGATGGAAGGAGGTACAAAAATAATTTAAGCCCACAAAACCAACAAGTTACAAAATTAAGACTCTACAATCTCTACAGTTGTCATGCTACTCCTTATCTAAGCCGCTAGTCGACTAAATAGGGGTACGGTCTCAAATTTCTACAGTCTGAATAAACGTTATCTTCTCATACCGTCTACAGTTTATGTCATTCAGTTACACTACATTAATGAAGCAAGAGGACTAGGTGTTACTAGGTTGTAGGGCACACTACCCAACTTAAAAATATTAACTAATATTACGATAGCCTTAAGGAGATCCGGCAAAATAATAAGGTATAAACTCTTATTGGGGTATATACGGAAAAGAACTTGGTACTTATTAGGATCTCCTGTTGCATTATATAGGCAATGGTCACCTTAAATCTTAATCATAGTGCTTATAGATCAAGGATCAATAGTATGAATGGAGAAGTTACTGGTCCTCAAGGGAAAGAGGATATAATCTATATTGGGGTGGGGTACATGTTACGTGATTTAAAACTAAGAATAATTATATCACACTCTAAAGGAACAACTCAACTATTAAGCTCTAACTACCCAGCACATCATTCAAGGTTCAAATTACCAAACTATAATCCTAGCAGACTATATATCCTAACATAGAATAAGATCACTTGGCCTATAACCAGAGGAGTCAAGTGGCACGAGTTGAAGGATGAAGGAGGAAAAACACAGTTTAAATCGTCGCACAATTGGCGAACATTAAGGTTGCAGGGAACAAGATAGGAAATTACCATAGAGGGACTCTAGATAACATCATGGTTTTCTAAGGGAAGGTGGTGAGCAAATCTTCGTATTTGAGGTATAATCGAGGAGAATGTCATACTCGTTGCTCTGGGCTTCCTGAGGTACTGTCTGCTAATATCACGACAAGAATCTACATCCTAACACTATCTCACTATGCACATTAGGTTCAGTCCCTACATTCGATCTCAGATTTCTATTGGTTCCTCAATACTGGGGTCAGACATTAGGGTCACATCTCTAACTAGCTCTAGTAATGCCTATACTACTCTTAAGTCATCATACATATATCAAGGGCAACGGTACATCAATCTATAGGTAAGGGGTGCTAGGGTTTACTTAATTATTCTAAACTTAGTGACGTGTCAGGATTCTAGCTGTACTCTTAATAGGAAGGTTACCCTACTTATCATCCTATCAACAGGGACTTCTATATTCTAGGGGAAGGCTACACTCAAGGAACTAATAGGGGAGCACATGAATCAAGCAGGATGCAGTTATTCAATCGGAATGGATTGGAAGGAGGATGAGTCATAGTCAGTTATGGATGAGATCCTATACTCTAATCCTAGGTGCAGGCTTGCTCGGTACAGTAACGTAACCAAGACAATATGCTCTGACCTGCATGGGCCACCACAAAAACATGTCACGCCCCAGTCCCAAAATACGTAGGACTAGGACACGTGAGCATGCCAGCCGTATGAATATGGCACTCCAATATATGGAAACCATAACACACGTACGCTGTAATATGAATAACAATATCCACAGTGGTATAAATCCATCACAAATCATATGGTATAATCTAATCTCATCCACAGAATCATATATAAGGACATAATCAATAACCAGCACTAGATCTCAATGTAAAGCACCTAAAGGGGGTAGTCAGATGGAAACAAATCCACTACCGGACTAGAATGAGGAATAAACAAGATACATACAATATAAATACAACCTCTAACAATCACGAGGCTCGAAGAGAACTCCTCGGAACGTACGCAACCAGTCCGGATCCGCGCTCCTGCAATACTCATGAACAGATACACCTGACAGAGAACCAGGTCCTCAGAGGGACATAACAAGAATACTTAAACACATGCCATAAAGTAAATACTGTGAAAACTCAAGGGTGACCTAACCATCTAAGTGAAATGTACTTTGAGGACAACTTGAGTATATGGGAAAGTGTAGGCTAGACATATGCTGACGTAATTCACCAGTCGTGACAACTGGCTAATATATGCCACACATGCCCCCATAGGAGGGTGCTCAGTAATAACGTCCATCTCCGAAGAGCATGGCATCTGTATAATATAATGTCCATATCACCCCGAAGAGTGTGGCATCAGTGTAGTATATATCGTCCATATCACCCCGAAGAGTGTGGCATCAGTGTAGTATATATCGTCCATATCACTCCGTCGAGTGTGGCATCAGTGTAAAGGAAGTGGGGTATCCCATACGCCTATAAGTTGTCCTCCCCGCCCAATGATCTAAGCATGTTGTATCCACAACACGCGTCATAGTCTATCACTAGAACAGTAGCCCATCCTTACAACCAAACAAGGACAAGGATCGGGCCATTGTATCATGACAGTCTATGCTCCACCTACTAATAACCGCTAAGTCTTCTAACATGCATCACTATTTGCAGTTATACCCTATCCGTCGCACGCCTACACGTACAGGTGGCCAACCACATACGCAGGACCGTGCCCTACATGAGACTCACAACACGTGTACGAAAATGTGTCAAGGCCTGGGAGTCATACCAATAACTCCACACTTTAGGTGGGTCCACTAGACACTAGGTTAGACACTATCCTAACGTCAACGCATCCGTTGACTGCACCCGAGTCTCTCTCGGACGCGCACAATTTAAGATAATAAACATGCATCTAATATACAGAATTTAAACAGTATAACAAAGGCAAGGTATACTTGCCTGGCAAGCGGCTGCGAAGCACCAATAATCTGCTCCTGAAGTCGTACAGATAATCCAACAGGTCTCCGGGGCAGTGTGCACAGGTACGGGAATCGGGGTGACTGCTGCATTTTGTCTGGCAAGGGTGTCGGTCCACGATAAACATGATGACGGGGATAATGCCAATGTGATGATTACGTTACTAAGGTGATGGTTAATGGTGATCATGATTATAGTGATTAGGATGATGATCATGGACGATGGTGAGGATGGTGATATTGGCGAGGGCGATGATATAGGTGATGATGTTTGGCAAGGACGACGTGTGGACAATGATGATGACGAGGACGATAATGATGAGGATAATATGACTAGGGTTTGGAGATGATATGGGAATGGTGGTGATGATGAGAGTGGGTGAGGATGGTGATGATAATGAAACGTGTTGACGATGATGATGCTGGTGGTGGCTCTCCGGCCAGGGTTCAGGTGGCCCAAGGTGGAGGAGAGTGGAGAGGGGTCAATGATGGTCGTAGGTGATAGAGGTGTGGACTACGACGTTCGTCGGAATCCGGCCAGGGAGAGGAGGTCTGGATATGGCGGTGGTGTTGCTAGTCATCGATGGGGCTGGCGGAGATGTTGCTGTCGAGCTCATCGTGGAAGCGGGGATGGCAACAGGGGTGGTGTTTCCCGTCGTCCAGTCGATGAAGGACGAGATCCAGCGGATGGTGACTTCAGGCGAGGCTGGCTGCTCCGGTCGGGGAGATGGCCAGCTCGGGATTGAGGTATTCGCAAGATGGGAAGGAGAAGGAGTCGACGAGGTTCGGGCAGGAGCAGCGGGGATGTCGCGGAGGAGGAGATGGACAACGATGCTTGGTCGGCTTCCGGCGGTCAGAGAGGGACAATGGAGGTGCAGGTCGAGGAGAAAACGTTCAGGCGGGTCGAGTTCGTCGAGGGCGGTGGAGGAACGGCGGGAGGAGTACTCGGTGGTCGGGGAAGATGTCAGGGAGGAGAGGGTGCGTCGATCGGATCGACTGGACGAAGTCGGAGCAGTGTCGACGAGGGTGGTGGTCGGCTAGGAGCTGCTCGAGATGGAGAGGCAGGCGGAGCTCCAGTCCAGGTCGTGGTGGACGGCACGGTTGCTCCGGGGAGATGAGAGGGGTGGCTCAGGGTTAATCCGGTCGGTTTGTGGAGGAAGTCGCGGAGAAGAGGGGAAGGAGATAAGGCAATGGCGGCGGCGCTCCGGCGAAGGACTGCCCGGCGAAGGGGGTCCGGTCGGGTCTGCACAGGGAGGAGGGGGAGGATGAATAGTGGTCGGCTGAATATTTGCATTGGGTTTTGTTTAGTTGAAAGGGATTTTAAAGTATATTTATATGCAAAGAGGTGGAAATTTGAGTTGACCTAGGGTTTGATGTTTGACCTAGGTTTTGGACTTGGTCAACATCCCTCTTGGGTTGGGCCTTGGGCTCATATGGGGATGTTGGGAGGGCTAGAATCACATTAATTAAATGCAAGGATAGAATTTAAATGGGGGACAATGTGCACGCGTTGCACATCCCAAAAAATTAGGGAAAAATTCTGGTGAAGGGGAAAGTTGGGTTTCTTCACGTAATGTCCAATGATGGGGGCACCTCGATGCATTTTCGCATAAAAGCGCCCAATAATTGGAAAAAATTGCACAAAGGTAGAAATTAGATTTAATTAATTAAAATTACTGCGCACGATGTTCCGGAATTAATTAGGAGTACCTGGGAATAAAATTAGGCGGGACAAAGGGTCTAGGACGTAGAGGGCATAGTATAGAATATTAATAAAATTCGGGTGGTGCAAAATGGTCAAGATTATGTCTCCAATTATAATTGGAACGCACAAGGGTACAGAGTTAGAATTTTCTAGAATATGGGAATAACGTCTGCGACGTTTATTGTGCGATTAAAATGTCGCACCAGGATGCATGATTATAAATTATACAGAAGTCAGAATAGATGGTGGTCATGTCTAAGGCAGGGTTATGAAGTTTGCAGATAGGAAATGGCTAGTGTACTACTCCAATTAACGAAGCAACGTTAAGGTGCGCTACGTGATGAAATGATGTACAGTTAATCAATGCCGTGTTCTAATTTTTAATTGGGTTCAAACTAGCCCTAATTTCTCTATTTATGCCAAGTAAACCTAATTTTGGGTGAGGGGGTTTACAACTAGGATAGCGGAGTTGAAGCGCCAACTGGGCACGACCTTCTCTATGAAGGATTTGGGCGCAACAAAGACTATTCTTGGGATGAAGATCAGCCGAGAGAGAGAGAGAGAGAAAGAGAGAGAGAGAAAGAGAGAGTCCAAGCTGGTACACTTGTCCCCAAAAGAAGTACATTCACCGGGTACTTCAGCGTTTCGGAATGGACGGGTCGAAGAAAGTGAGTAACCCACTTGCGGCTCACTTTAAGTTCACTGAGGAGTAGTGTCCATCTACTGAGAACGAGAAGGAAGATATGGAGCGGGTTCCATATGCCTCAGCTGTGGGGAGTCTTATGTATGCTATGGTGTGTACGAGGCTAGACATCGCTCACGCAGTTGGCACAGTTAGCAGGTATACTTCCAATACTGGAAGGGTACATTGGAGTGGGGTCAAGTGGATTCTACGATATCTACAGGGCACTGCCGATTGGAGACTTTCTTTTGGTGGTGACGAGCCAAAGCAGGTTCGGTATACCGACGCTGATATGGTTGGAGATGTAGACACGAGACGATCGACTTCGGACTATGTGATGATGTTTGCTGGTGGAGCAGTATCGTGGCAGTCACGGTTGCAGAAGTGTGTTGCCTTGTTGACGACAGAGACATAGTACATTGCGGCGACAGAGGCTTGCAATGAGTTTCTATGGATGAAGAAGTTGTTGCAGGAAATTGGGCTAAAGCATGAGCAATATCCTTTACTTTGCGATAGTCAGAGTGCTATTCACCTTGTGAAGAACCAAACATTTCATAGCCGGTCCAAGCACATTGAGACTCGGTATCATTGGATACAAAATGTTGTAAAAAAGAAGGATGTGACGTTTGAGAAGGTTCATACAGATGACAACGGAGCAGACGCGTTCACAAAGAATCTTCCAAGGAAAAAATTTGAGTACTGCAGGCGGATCGTCGGGATGACGACCCCCTCCACATAGTTGTGAAGGAAAAGATTTGTTGGAATGGGTGGGGTTCGCAACCTATGTGGAGAATATCCTGGAGTGTGATGAGCGCCATCCGTGTGTCGAAAAAGCTCAAAAAATGTATCGAGGGTCGTGTATTGGAACATTTATGGTAAAGAAATATTATATTAGATTTTTATCTATGACTTTAATTATATATTTATGATTGGATCTTTCATATATTAACTTTCCATATAATTGGATTTTCAATTTATGGCAAACTAAGTTATGATTTAATTTCCATTAAATATATGATTGAATGTAATTGGATTTCCATAAATATTTTTGGCTTCCATATATAGATTTTTATATGGAAACTCTAATTCATGTAAGGGTTTATATAAAGGCTCATGCAATATATAACAACATGAAAAAAATATAAGAGAGAAAAAAATGTGACAAGAGTGCCATTACAACTTTGGAGAGAAGAAAGAAAGATTGAAGGCCGTTTCGGAGAAGAAGATAAATTTTGGGTATTTCTCATTGTCTTTTTTGTTCGTGGTTGTAATATATTTTATGTTCCAAAGAGTTACGGTGATCCGTGTCGGATTGGTGAGGAGCTTGTAGAGGGTGTATTCTTTATTTTATTAGTGGAGGTTTTCAGGGTTGGATTTTGATCGTCCCGCGGTTTTTCATCTGAGTTTTCCTCGTAAAAATCTCTGTCTGCGATTTGTGTTTGATATTTTTTGGTTTGTGCGTTTTGCTCGATTTTTTCGCATGTACTCTCTGGTTTGGAAAACGGTTTTCGCGTTTCGTTCCCAACAAAACAATGCACTTTTCGTCCTTATTCCCGTTCTGTTAATACTTTCGAGGCCGGATTTTCTTGTCCCCGTCCCATGTCTTGTTAACAATTTTTTTTATAGTATATTATAAGCTTACAAATAAAAATATACAAGACACGTTAATACAATTTTGTTTCCATAAAAATAAAACATATACTAATATATAGAAAAAATAATACAATACAACAAAAAAGAAATATTAATCAAACAAAAATATACATGTACTAGATAGAAGTTTATAATATAAAACAACAAAGCAAGAATATTAACTCCATAAAAATATATTCCGAATAAAGGTCTATAGTTCCATACAACTAAAACATATTGGTATAAGTAATCGAGGTCGGAGATTTACTGGAACGGGAAGTACAATACCGATACTCGACTCCGAATCCGATCGAAGATTTTTTTTAATCTCTATCCCCGTTTCCTTTCCTATTTTTAAAAATTGCCATCCCTAAATACGGACATAATATAAAGATATTGATAAATTTTTGTCCGTACAACAAAGACGATGAGTGTATCTGTAAGTAGTTACTAAGATATCTGGCAAAGGATATCTTGGAGATATCAACTTTGTGAAATTTCTGCGGTAAATAAAATCAAGATCAAAGGGGCATGAACTCCCCAACTTGCAGAATTCCTACCTTATCTACAAGCCTCTTTAATGGCATAATATGGCATTGAATCAAATCATAAAGGTTTCTAAAGTACTAAGTTCATAGACAAGTGATAGTTGCGGCATCCTTTAATGGTCTATTTGACAATTGTACAAGTAGCGGTTATGAGATATTTTAGAATATGGAATATAAGCGATTTGATTTTGGATGGTTTTAAGTAGTGACTTTTAAATCAGTCTAATTCATATTTAGTAATTTATTAACGAGTAGTTATGAATTTTTTTTACACGAATAAAATTACCTATATATTCATATATAAACAAAACGGTCCCGAACACGGAAACTGCTAGTCAGTACAAGCCTTTATTGGAAGATAGAAGTCCATATTTAATCAAATAACAGAAACACATGAAATGATAGAAACGCTTGGATGAAAGTAGAAGATAGATTTTAAAAATTTACCGGAGAAAGTAGCTATAGTTTGGAAAAAGTAGAAGAGAAATACAGATAAAAAATAAAAAATAGAGTAAAATATTAGTAGTTTTTTTTTTTCCGAAAAAGATAAATATTATTGAAAGGAAAAAAACCAATATTACAAAACTATAATCCCACCCAAGACACAAAATGAGATCATCTTGGGTCTAGGATATCTATATCAGCTTGTATATATCTTTGTACAGTATTAATAGAGCTAGTCAGGTCCTCAAAGATATGATGGTTTCGTTCCCTCTAGACGTGCCATACCATCGAGCCAAAGATCAGCCTTAAACACATGTAAGCTCCGGACCCTTGTCCTTTTGCGTCCTGACCTCATTCATGGCCGACAGGAGATTCCTATTTTGCGTCATAACAAATGCGATGTTGATTCCAGATCTCCCAGACAAAGTCACAATGGAAGAATAAATGTTCCATGGACTCATCCATAATCCCACATACGTAGCATTTTTTATCCGTGCATTCCACACCAAACATGCTTAGACGGTCCCTCGTAAGCGATTACGAATCATCTTATATAAACCTAGGGGATTCTCGACTGCTCTTCTTTTAGTCCAAACCAGTTCAGCCCAGTCCACCTCCAAATTTATGTTTCTGATTTGGTTTAAGGTCTTCCGAAAGCAGAAAGTGCCTTTGTCCATTTTCTTCCAAATTCAATAATCTTTCGTGTCCGTCCTATCTATTTCCACTGTCCTAATATCAACTGCATATGCCGTCTCAATCAAACGGTCATGTAAGTTCCATTCTCCCTCCTGAATACTTTTGATAAGGATATAAATAAAATAAAATAAAATAATAAATTTTTTTTTTTAATTCATCGATTTGAAATATTTATAAAGACACCCAAACTTATAATACATCAATTTTTGGAAATTTTTTGAGCCAATCAAAACTAGCACCTCAAAAAATTTAACAAACATGAATTTTCATAAATAGTCGGTTCAAAAACACCCAAAATCGATGACCCATATTAAAGACTTTTACCACCAACGGTTACATAGCCGGGTGTTTGAAGGATGAACTTATATAAGGATGATGTCATGGGTTATGACCATGGGGTTGGAAATGATTTGCAATAATATTGGTAAAAGAGTCTACTCAAAGTGAGCACTGGTTTTAGTGTCGGGATCCAAATTCTTTTTTGTGTCCGGACCAAGAGGTTTGCCACCAGCATGTTGCGATGGTTTCCGTCAATAGGTGCTAGTCTATGAAATATTGGCTTTGGATGAACCAAGTAACATCCACACAACACAATATTATTGTGTGTTTGAATAACTCGGAATTAAGGGGTTTATTCGGAACGCGGTATGATTTGAACCGGAGTTAGCCCATAAGGTACGATATTGAATTAGGTCTACATGTCTTAATTTTTTTTTTCCATGTAAGACTTGAACCAATTCCAATTATCTACACCTCATGATCCCACTTCCTATCCGATGTTGGACTAAACTATCAACTTCGTTGTCACCACCATTTGAACGCTCAACTGGAAACGAGATATAATGCAACAATCTCCACCTTAGCTTATTTTCACTGACCGAGCAACCAAACACACTCCGACTATTTTGCTCGTTCCCGCTAGTCGAGAACCTAGGAGATCCAACATATTGTTACACAATCATTGTGTGCCAAGTACAACGTCTTGTTTCACCTTGAACGCGCCAGCCACACATTTGAAGCCAATTCGTGTAGTTGCCTTCAGACCACCTTATAGAGAATGCTCCTAATTCCACCTTGAGAAGAGAGTCCGTATAATCTATACACATGAACGTTCATCACATCTGTCTCGAACCAATTAAATACGTCTAAACCAGCTCCGTAACCATGGACTCTGATACCACTTGTTGGAAATACGGTGTGATCCGAACCGGAGTTGGCCCATAAGGTACGATATTGGATTGTGTCCATATATCTTAAAAGATAATTTTCAAGTAAGGCATGAATCAATTCCAATAATCTACACCTCATGATCTCACTTCATACCCGATGTGAGACTAAACTATCAACTCCATTGTCACCACTCTTTGAGCGCTCAACTGGAAACGAGATACAATCCAACATGGTTTGCATCACAAACAAAATCTTAGCAACTGTGTTAAACAATTGTAGATTTTATCACAAATTATTGCAACCCTTTGTAGTGAAGGATGAAATACCGTATTAAGGACATAGTTTGCATTACCGGCCGATACCAATTCGATACAGTCGATATCGATACAATTTGGCATTTTTCGATCTGATACCGACCGATACTAATAATGACCGATACTGACATCGATGGTCTTTTTCCCAATCAATTCGGTAACGAAAATTGAACGAAAAAGACTAATTAATAAGGATGTAAAAGTATGTAAATACAAAAAAATTATTTATCGTAGGTAAACCAATCAGCAACGGTGCCTATTATTGTATTCAATTTCAAAACTACTATGAAACAACTTAAAAATTATTTAAAAATTATGCATAAATGTCTAAAAAAAATTTAATTTTTAATAATATAATAATAATAATTTATTTTTAGAACACTGTTGATATTGTCGATATGGTCAATTACAACCTTTATAGGAAGGGTCCGATACTGATTTTGATACCAATACTATCTTAGATTAAGGATGACAAATTTCTTGTAACCTTGGTAGTTTAGGATGCAATATATTAAGAAATAGATCTATCGTGGTCTAAAACTAGTCTGTTTCTCTTTATATATCTCCGCAGGATCTAGTCCAGTTCTGAAATATTTTCTGCAACAATTGTAACCACACACATTTCATGGAAATATATTTGATGTAGCAACTCTGATGGGATTTCCTTTTTCAATATTTTCTTATTAAGGCACACTATTGAATCAAGCACAATATAAAGATTGGTTTGGAATGGACCAACTTGAAAGCACTGCACGTGATCGTGACCACTGCAGTCCAGATAGCCAAGCCAACATCATTTTCGTCTGCTCCCACAATCTGACAACTAACAAAAAGCACAATCCCAATAAAGTTTAGGTATCATCTAGTTCAAAAGCACAACCAACTTCGTAAAACTTTGGCACCATGTAGAAAATTTTCTCTCCCCATAATTATTTAAGACAGATAAATAATCAGATAAAGGCATTGAACCCAGATTGTAGCCTTGTGTCTCATGAGCTCTAGTAATTGAACCATTGCTTCCTTTTGTTGTGAACTTTGTACCAGTGATGAAAAAACAATAAAGATTGCACAAGATTTAACGTGGTTTGGAGATCTTTTTCCAAGTCCAAGTCCGTGCACAAGTTATTTTTGTTATTTTTGATAAAGTTACAATTACAAGAGATTGAAATCCTATTCATAGCAAGAGAATAGGACGACCACTAACTTCAGCATAATTACCGAACTACACCTACTAATGTCATTACCGAATCCTACTATCGTACAGACACATTAGTTGGAAGTATAGTAGAAAGATCTGATCAAAGCTCCACATTCTCTAGGAGGTTAGCCTCATCCTTACTTTCTATCCAATATGAGACTAAATAAGTCCCCATAACTCAACACTCTCCCTCAAGATGGACGATAGATATCAATCATCCCCATCTTGTTACAAAAGATATCAAACTCTCTAGAACCTAAACCTTTAGTTAAACAATCAGCTAACTGCTCCGTTGATTTCACATAGCTCAAAGTCAATTTTTTTTTATTCAGCTGCTCCTTGATGAAGAACCGATCAATTTCCACATTTTTGGTGCGATCATGCTGAACTGGATTATTTACAATATCAATTGCTGATTTGTTGTCACATCAAAGTTGCAGGGAGTCTCCTCTAAACAAACGCATCTCAGCCAACAAGATCTTCACCCACATCATCTCGCACATGCTAACTGTCATAGCCCTGTACTCGGCCTCAGTTGTAGACCTAGCTACTACATCTTGCTTCTTGCTACGTCAAGATACAAGATTGCCTCAAACAAAAATACAGTAACATGTAGTGGACTTGCGATCGTCCATACAACCCGCCTAATCGGTATCAAAGTAGCTTTCAACTTTCAAATGTCCAGAACTTCTGAACCATAACCTCTTTCATATGCTTCCTTTAATATACCTGAGAATTCTGCGAACTGCCTCTATATGCTGCTTTATGGGATCATGCATATATTTACTCACCACACTCACGGCATAAGTAATATCAGGTCTCGTATGACATAGATATATAAGCCGACCAACTAATCTTTGATATTGTTCCTTACTCACCGGATCACCACTCTCAACACACAACCTGTGATTCTGCTCGATAGGAGTAGAAGCAACCCTGTAACCCAGCATTCCTGTCTCTGAAAGAAGGTCCAGAGCGTACTTTCGCTGAGAAAGCACTGTACCCTTTCGTGATCTTGCAATTTTAATTTCGAGAAAGTACTTCAACTGCCCAAGATCATTAACTCTAAATTTCTCTCCAAGTCTTTTCTTCAGCCGTATCAATATCGTCTCCAGTAATTACAATATCATCAACATAGACTGCAAGAACAGTGATATGAATCTTGGAGTTCCTGTAAAATACAGTATGATCTCTATTGCACTGCCTATATCCCATACCACAGACTGCAAGCCTGAATCTATCTAACCATGCACTGGAGACTACTTTAGTCCATACAAAGACTTCTTCAATTTGCATACCTTTTCCGTTGCTTGTGAATTAGCAAAGCCTAGTGGAATCTTCATATACACCTCCTCCTGGAGATCCACATAAAAAATGCGTTCTTGACATCTAGCTAATGTAGTTGCCGATTGAAGTTGGCAGCACATGACACCAACACTCTCACAGTGCTCCTCTTTGCTACTGGAACAAATGTTTCGTCATAGTCAATACCATAAGTTTGGCTATAGCCTTTAGCTACAAATATGGCCTTGTACCTGTCATTCTTGCCCCGTGGAGTCTGCTTAACAATATAAATCCATTTACATCCAACAACACGCTTCCCAGCTGGTAGTGGTACCAGCTCCCATGTGTCGTTCTTCTTCAAGGATTGAAGTTTCTCCTGCATGGCACTCAACCACCTAGGATCTTGCTTAGCTACCTGCCAGTTGATAGGTACAAGCACTGAATCTAATAATGCAAGGAATGAATTATATGCAGGTGGAGTGGATGCATATGAAATATAATGTGCAATGTCAATATTCTAACTGCCAAACTTAGTTGGAGATTTTCCAGCATTGACTCTAGTTCTACGAAGCAAGACATAAGTATTAGAAGTATCATGGGGGGATTGTTACCAGGTGAAAAATGTGGAAGGGCTGAAGAAGGTCTTGGAGAAGAGGGACTTAGGACATCAACATTTGTGAGTACTGGCCTAGGCACAGAAGGAGGAGGCTATGCTGCTCCTGCTGCTCATGCTCCCTATATACTCTCAGTATCCCTTAACTGTCGGCTCCCCCTGAGACACCATCACTCCTCGGTGACTCAAAAGGATATGAAATCATACTAACCACGATGCCACTCTCATTCTTTCCCTCTATACTAGCATTAGTAGAGCCATCATCAAATAAGAAACATAACTCCGTCTTCTCCCTATAAAATGGTTCAAACTCCCGGAAGGTCACGTCCATACTAACAAATAGCATTCTTTCAGTGGGACACCAACACTTGTATCATTTCTAACTTGATTAGTATCCCACAAAGATACATTTAACTGCTTGTGGATCCAGCTTGCTCACCATCATTCTGTGATTTCGTACAAAATATGTGCAGCCAAACACTCTGGATGGAACAATAAAAATATTAGAGCCCAAAAGCATCTCACATGGTGTCTTCATCCCTAATACTTTTTGACTGCATCCTGTTAATTAGATAAGCTGCTATCATAACAGCCTCACTCTACAAGAACTTTGGCACATTCATTGTCAGCATCAAAGAACGTGCCACTTCTAGTAGATGCCTGTTCTTGCGTTCAACCACCCCATTCTGAGCAAAAGTGTCTAGAAAAGTGGTTTGATAAAGAATTCCCTGACTAGAGATGAAATTAGAAAAGTCCTTGTTGGTGCACTCGGTCCCATTATCTGTTTGAAGAATCTTCATATTTACTCCAAACTGGGTCTTTACATACACCGATGAGTCTTGAAAACATTTATACATCTCAGATTTCTGCTTCGTCATATAAATCCGGGTCATACGTGAGTAGCAATCAATGAAGGTAACAAACCATTTGAATCCACTAATATAAGTAGTAGGACACGGTCCCCAAACATCAGAATGAACAAATACAAATGGCTCAAGAGTTTGAAGACCAACCGTTTTATAAGTAGAACGTGTATGCTTTCCAAGTTCACAAGCATTACAAAATAACTTTTTTTTTACTTTATGCATTATCTCAGGTTCTAACTTATTCAAACTATCAAGAGATAAATGCCCCAATCTGTAGTATTGAAGCATTGCTTCTGTCTCTGGTCCTCCACTAATAGAAGGTCAGTGGTGCGTGTCTGCCCAATGCTTCTGTCTGTCCTGAGCTGCACGAAGATGGCTCTGGATTTACTTCACCTTCTCAACTGTCTGCATCACCAACTCTGGACCAAGTATCTGTCGTTCACCTATATCACTCCAATATATATGAGACCTGCATTTCCTACCATAAAATGCCTCAAAAGGTGCCATTTGGTTGCTCGCCTAATAGCTATTATTGTAGAAGAACTCTACTAGATGCAGGTGGTCTTCCCAAGACCCTCCGAAGTCTAAAATGCAAGATCGCAACATATCTTCTATTATCTGGATCGTGTGCTCTGATTAGCCATCTGTCTGCGGATGGTATGCAGTGCTGAACTTGAGTCGAGTGCCTAGGCTCTCCTGCATACTCCGCCAAAAGTGGGATATGAATCTAGAATCATGATCCAATATAATACTAACTAGCACTCCATACAACCTCACAATCTGCCGCATATACACGTCGGCTAGAATCTCGGTGGACTGTCCGACTCTGAACGGCAAGAAATATACCAATTTTGTGAGACGATTCACAATAACCCACACTGCGTTCTTTCCACTGGGGCTTCTCAAAAATCCTGTAACAAAATCTATGGTGATATGTTTCTACTTCCATTCAGGGATGGGAAGTGGCTGTAACATACCCGCGGTCCTCTGATGCTCGGCCTTAACTTATTGACAGACCAAACATTTTGCCATGAACCGTGCGATCTCTCTCTTCATCCCATGCTACCAGTAATACTACCTCAAATCTTGGTACATCTTCGTACCTCCCGGATGAATAGAGTAAATAGAGCTATGTGCCTCCTTCATCAACTCCTGTCTCAACTCTCCATTCGGTACATATAGGCGATTTCCATACCTTAGTGTTCCGTCCTCATGGATCCGAAGTCCCGTCTGTATACCAGCTTTTGTCCTTTCTCTAAGTCTCCGAAATCTCGTATCTGTCGCCAAAGTCGTCTTGATCCTCTCAACTAGTGAAGACTGAACCTCAAGGTTAGCCAACTGTGTCACGCACCAGTCCCAAAATACCGAGGGACTGGACACGTGGCAATGGCCAACAGCACGCACCGATGGACAACCCAATTTAATGGATCCATCAGGGCATGCTTAAGCTGTAGTCTAACAGTAGATAGATCCAATGTTACAAGTCACAGTCTATACTAATCTCATCCATAACAGATAATCACAGATTAAATGCCAGAATAATACAATAGAATAAATAAGCAAATCTCAAATAAGTGTCTCGGGAAACAATCCGAGAATATGTCGGGTACCTCGAATGCAAATAGACAGGAAATAAATCAACTGGAAATAGAAATACTGAGTATATGAAGCCGGTACTCAGGAGAAGTCTTCAGCCACGATCTCGTCCTCAGGTCCTGGTACAGCTCCTGGAAGTGCTCCTGTACGGTGTATCTCTGGATGGATCTCTTTGGCTATACCTGGGAACATAATCCGGATCCAGGTCCTCAGGGGACATAGCAAGGTACAAAAAGCTCATGCCAAAATAAATGCAGTGCAGCAATAAATAAACAATAGGGTAAACTATGTAACCAGCTAAGTGATATGCAAGATAAGAGCAGCACTAGAACTCAGGCTGAAACTACTACAAGCTCTGTGTCGGGGAGCCGGTAGCAGTGATATCATGTGGTTGTCTAGCTCGTAGTGAGACTAAGACGCCGACATAATATATAAAAATCAACCTTTAGTCTGTGTGACTCTTCCCACCCAATGTAATCACGCATATCATGACCATAACGTCTCATGTCCATGTCAAGCGGGATCATAGCTAATGCAATAAGTCATATAGTATCTATTAATACAATAACTCTGTCAAGTCCTGTATCCTATACAGAATCACCATGAATGTCTCAGGAAGACTCTGTCTCATAAATAGTGTCAGGTGTCCTGGGTTATGATGTACTTATAAGACAAGTACGAGAATACATAGGGTCTCGATATCCATGTCTATGTGACGTTGCACAACTCCGTGTACGGGGTTGGCACCCGACTAGTAATCGGTCGCTAAGTAAAGTCACTCGGTCCTGGGTTGAACAGTTAAACAAGTTATATATATTTTACACAAGAACTCAGGCAAGTACTATAACAGGAATTACTACAAGTTGGCAATGTATAAATAAGTCAAGAAAATAAATAGCAAGCTGCAGGGTTTGGCAAGGTACACTTGCCTGTGGTTCCGGTTCCAATTGCGGCTCTGACTTCAGCTGAAATTACAGGCGGTACTCCGGTTGCTGAAATAAACATCACCATCAGATCCAGAAAATATCAAATAGCTAGGAACGCCTGTCCTTGAGTCCAATTTGGAGGCAAGGGCAAAAATGACCATTTCGGGTCAAAGTGGGGTCCACATGTAGCCCGCTTCGCACCGAAAAACGTATCAGGGTCAAAGGTCTCCAAATCTGTCCAACTTAGTGTCAACAGGTCAGGAACGATGATACGAACCCAACGAAACTTCCAGAATTGGATTCCGATGAGCCGGTCACAAAATTGCCCCTCAAGTGGAGCCTATGGGTCACAGGACCAGCGTGATTTCGTCAACGTTCTCAGAATCGAACCAAACTTGGGTCACAGGACCAGCGTATTGCTACGAGTCCGATGGCACAAGTTTTATTTTGATCCGACATGTGTACACAAAGTTACAGCAAGATTCAGAAAGGACAGATACGGGACGGTGTCCACGGATACGCGTTGATTTCGGTGTGCACGCACATCCAAATCAACTTCTGCGAAATCCCACACGTCCGTATCAATGACGCGCACGTATCTGTGAAGACCGCGCGCGACCAAGTTGTCCCGTTTGGCGGGGCGTACTCAGTTCCGGGGTGAATCGGGGCATTGTTTTTCCTGTTTTTGGATCGTGGTTCGCGATCGCCACAGGATGCGATGCCCCGAGCGGGTTACACGGGCACCGAGGGGGTCATGCAGGCTACGCAACGCAACTGACAGAATCGAAAACGGGTGAACAAGCAGGGAGATACGTGTACCTGAACAGGGTCCGAAAAACCCAAAAAATCTGTGTCCGACACGTGTCCCCGTCCTAGGGTTAGGGTTTGGGGGTTCTGTGCGGAGATCCGGTGGCTCGGGGCGGCACTGCGGCGGGGGAGGCCGGCCGGGCCTAGGGCGGCAGCGCCGGAGCGGTCGGGGACGCCGGTGGCTGCCGGAGGCGGCGGAGGGAGCAGCTGGGTCTGCTGGAAAGAAGGAGGAGGGAAGATCGGAGTCAGCGGCGGCGCAGCGGGGTCCGGGCGGCGCTGGAGGAGGGGGAGATTGGAGTCGGCGGCGGCGCAGCGGGGTGATGAGGTGGCGCAGGCACGGCGGGGCGGGGTGGTCGGAGAGGGAGGGGAGAGGGGGTATTTATATAGAGCAGCGGGCTGGGTCGGGGCCGAGCAGGGCGGCGGAGGAGGCGGCGTCGTGGGGGTGCGTGGGCCGGGCGAGGCGGCCGGGGAACGCGGGCTGGGCGGCGCGTGGCCGGCGAGGCGCGGGTGGCCGGGCGGAAGTCGCGGGGGAGAGGGATTCGTGGGGGAAGTGGTCAGCGGGTTCGGGTCGGGCGGGTCGCGGGTTGGGCGGACCCGACCCGACCTGCTAGGGTCAGCGGTCCGGTTCGTTTGGTTGGACCGGGTTCAGCCCGGTTCAGCCCAGTTTGAACCCGGTTCAACCCGGTTCAATTTATTTTTAATTTAAAAATAGTTTTCTGGCTTTTAAAAATGTTTTTGGGGTCCAATAAATTCCCAAAAAATTACACTAAGTCCAGTTTTTCATTTTATACCCAAAAATATTATTTTCATAATATTTTAATATATTTTAAAATCATTTAATTTTATTTAATGCCAAAAATACCTCATTTTTAATTAGTAAACATTCTCGAAAATTCCCAGAAAATTCTGAAAAATCCAGTTTTAAAATATTGAAAAATCAGGGGATTTATAATCTACCCCCTTAAGAGGATTACGTCCTCGCAATCAAAGAATAACCGGTCAACAGAGATGACACGGTTGCAAGCGTTGTTCGAAACACGTCACAAGATACTTAGGGAAATATTGTTTCCCTAAGAATGAAAGTTATGCACTTTCCAGAGTAAAAAAATCTAGTTAAAGCTAGAGAACTACAATTTATAGAAAACCAGGTTATTATTAACAAGTTCCAAATTACTAGGTTGGGACTGAGGTCACGAACCAATAGGCACGAGCTACAACAATACTAGAAACGGTAGCTACGAATCACTTACGCGCATTAGCTACTCCACGAGTCTGCGCGTCCTCCAAGGTCATCGCGTAAGCTTGTCCGCGTCCTTGCGGTCGATTCTTCTGCTGCTGAGCCTGCTGGAAGAGTAGTGCCTGGGGTATCAAGGGTGGCCTCGGCTGATACCCTCCTGGAGCTGGTGGTAGGACTTCTTGAACTTCCGTTTGCGGTGCTCCCAATGCTGGATAGGCTGGCCTCAGTATTGGTAACGCTTGTTTCCGACGTTCGGGACATTCCTTTAATAAATACTGACTGGATCCGCAAGCTATGCATAATTTCTTCTTTCGTCTGCACTCGCTCTCAGTATGGCCTCGCTTGCGACAATATGGGCAGACAGGTATTGCCTGTGGAGATGCTTCTGGTGGTTGGTGTATGTGAGGTCTTTTTGCAACTTCTTCCTGTGGTGCTGAAGTGGAAGTCCGTTTCAGACTAGTCTCTCTCCTGGTGATGCGCTCCATGCGTCGGGCTGCAGCAAGGACGTCCGAGTACGAAGTAGGTGCAACGGATCCAATTAGTTTATGTAGCTCAATGTTTAGTCCGTCGAAGAATTTCTCAGCCTTCTCTTCTTCTGTCGGGATCAATGTTGGGGCGAAGCGACTTAGACGAATGAACTCAGCGTTGTACTCTTCCACCGTCTTATCATCCTGAGTGAGGTGATTGAACTTGTCCCGAAGTTCTGATCGAGCGATAGCTGGAATATACATCTCCTAGAAGAGTCTAGAGAACTCTTTCCAAGTGACTCAGTCTGGTCCGAGCCGTGCCTCCTCAGACAACCACCAGTGGTGAGCATTGCCTGTCAATTGCATTCTGACGGCAGTCATCCAACGTTCCTTTGGAAGCTCAGCTGCTTCTAGTTGATGTTGAGTGTTAGTGAGCCACTCATGAACTTCAGTGGGCTCCTCCTTGCCTGAGAAGGTACGGGGCTTCAGCTGCCGGAAGTCGGTGATAGAGCCCGTCGTTGGCCGTCGTGCTGGTAGATTGGTCTGCTCCAGTGCGGTTACTAGGCTGCGACTCAAAGCCTCTTGTTGAGCTTGCATTATTGCATAGATCATTTAAAACATCTGCTGTTCGTCCATGGCCTGCCCTGGTGGAATTACGGGCATTGGTGGAGTAAATGGCGTCGTTGGTGGAATAGCATCGTGCTGGACTCTCGAGGTATGTTGTTGAGCTGATTGTCCTCCATCCACTAGTGTTACTTTATCTTCGTTGGTTACCACAGCATCTCGTGGTGATGTTATGGGAGTCTTGTCGTTCGCTCGTGAATCCATAACCCTACAACAAAAATAAACGATAAGAGGCGCACAGGAATCAAGGCAGGATGCAAGTCAAGAAATTAATTCGATATGGATATCAAGAACGTTTCAAGCAAGTGGATGAGATCCTAAAACTTATCCTATTCTTATTGCAGGCCTGTTCGGTCCCTAAGATAAAATCGAACAATTTAGTCGTTGACCTGCATGGGCCACCACAAAAACCATGTCACACCCCAGTCCCAAAATACCGAGGGACTGGACACATGGCAATGGCCAGCAGCACGCACCGTTGGACAACCCAATTTAATGGATCCATCAGGGCATGCTTAAGCTGTAGTCTAACAGTAGATAGATCCAATGTTACAAGTCACAGTCTATACTAATCTCATCCATAACAGATAATCACAGATTAAATGCCAGAATAATACAATAGAATAAATAAGCAAATCTCAAATAAGTGTCTCGGGAAACAATCAGAGAATATGTCGGGTACATCGAATGCAAATAGACAGGAAATAAATCAACTGGAAATAGAAATACTGAGTATATGAAGCCGGTACTCAGGAGAAGTCTTCAGCCACGATCTCGTCCTCAGGTCCTGGTACAGCTCCTGGAAGTGCTCCTATACGGTGTATCTCTGGATGGATCTCTTCGGCTATACCTGGGGACATAATCCGGATCCAGGTCCTCAGGGGACATAGCAAGGTACAGAAAGCTCATGCCAAAATAAATGCAGTGCAGCAATAAATAAATAATAGGGTAAACTATGTAACCAGCTAAGTAATATGCAAGATAAGAGCAGCACTAGAACTCAGGCTGAAACTACTACAAGCTCTGTGTCGGGGAGCCGATAGCAGTGATATCATGTGGTTGTCTAGCTCGTAGTGAGACTAAGACACCGGCATAATATATAAAAATCAACCTGTAGTCTGTGTGACTCTTTCCACCCAATATAATCACGCATATCATGACCATAACGTCTCATGTCCATGTCAAGCGGGATCATAGCTAATGCAACAAGTCATATAGTATCTATTAATACAATATCTCTGTCAAGTCCTGTATCCTATACAGAATCACCATGAATGTCTCAGGAAGACTCTGTCTCATGAATAGTGTCAGGTGTCCTGGGTTATGATGTACTTGATAAGACAAGTACGAGAATACATAGGGTCTTGATATCCATGTCTATGTGACGTTACACAACTCCGCGTACGGGATTGGCACCCGACTAGTAATCGGACGCTAAGTAAAGTCACTCGGTCCTGGGTTGAACAGTTAAACAAGTTATATATATTTTACACAAGAACTCAGGC
This sequence comes from Iris macrosiphon, assembly GCA_036927795.1. Lineage (NCBI taxonomy): Eukaryota > Viridiplantae > Streptophyta > Magnoliopsida > Asparagales > Iridaceae > Iris > Iris macrosiphon. The sequence continues at coordinate 38,920,662 of JAYESA010000007.1, forward strand.
AAGTACTATAACAGGAATTACTATGAGTTGGCAAAGTATAATTGCCCACTGATGTATAAATAAGTCAAGAAAATAAATAGCAAGCTGCAGGGTTTGGCAAGGTACACTTGCCTGTGGTTCCGGTTCCAATTGCGGCTCTGACTTCACCTGAAATTATAGGCGGTACTCCGGTTGCTGAAATAAACATCACCATCAGATCCAGAAAATATCAAATAGCTAGAAACGCCTGTCCTTGAGTCCAATTTGGAGGCAAGAACAAAAATGACCATTTCGGGTCAAAGCGGGGTCCACATGTGGCCCGCTTCGCACCGAAAAATATGTCAGGGTCAAAGGTCTCCAAATCTGTCCAACTTATTGTCAACAGGTCAGGAACGATGATACGAACCCAACGGAACTTGCAGAATTGGATTCCGATGAGCCGGTCACAAAATTGTCCGTCAAGTCGAGCCTGTGGGGCCCACGACACGCGATTTTATCAACGTTCTCATAATCGAACCAAACTTGGATCACAGGACCAGCGTATTGCTACGAGTCCGATGGCACAAGTTTCGTTTCGATCCGACGTGTGTACACAAAGTTACAGCGAGATTCAGAAAGGACGGATACGGGACGGTGTCCGCGGATACACGTTGATTCCGGTGTGCACGCACATCCAAATCAACTTTTGTAAAATCCCACACGTCCGTATCAACGACGCGCACGTATCTGTAAAGATCGCGCGCGACCAAGTCGTCCCGTTTGGCGGGGCGTACTCAGTTCCGGGGTGAATCAGGGCATTGTTTTTCCTGTTTTTGGATCGCGGTTCGCGATCGCCACAGACGCGATGCCCCGAGCGGGTTGCACGGGCACCGAGGGGGTCATGCAGGCTACGCAACGCAACTGACGGAATCGAAAATGGGTGAACGAGCAGGGGATACGTGTACCTGAACAGGGTCCGAAAAACCCAAAAAATCCGTGTCCGACACGTGTCCGCGTTCAGGGTTAGGGTTTGGGGGTTCTGTGCGGAGCTCCGGCGGCTCGGGGCGGCACTGCGGCGGGGGAGGCCGGCCGGGGCTAGGACGGCAGCGCCGGAGCGGTCGAGGACGCCGGCGGCTGCCGGAGGCGGCGGAGGGAGCAGCTGGGTCTGCTGGGAAGAAGGAGGAGGGGGAGATCGGAGTCAGCGGCGGCACAACGGGGTCCGGGCGACGCTGGAGGAGGGGGAGATCGGAATCGGCGGATGCGCAGCGGGGTGATGCGGTGGCGCAGGCACGGCGGGGCGGGGTGGTCGGAGAGGGAGGGGAGAGGGGGTATTTATATAGAGCAGCGGGCTGGGTCGGGGCCGAGCAGGGCGACGGAGGAGGCGGCGTCGTGGGGGTGCGTGGGCCGGGCGAGGCGGCCGGGGAACGCGGGCTGGGCGGCGCGTGGCCGGCGAGGCGCGGGTGGCCGGGCGGAAGTCGCGGGGGAGAGGGATTCGTGGGGGAAGCGGTCAGCGGGTTCGGTTCGGGCGGGTCGCGGGTTGGGCGGACCCGACCCGACCCGCTAGGGTCAGCGGTCTAGTTCATTTGGTTGGACCGGGTTCAGCCCGGTTTGAACCCGGTTCAACCCGGTTCAATTTATTTTTAATTTAAAAATAATTTTCTGGCTTTTAAAAATATTTTCGGGGTCCAATAAATTCCCAGAAAATTACGCTAAGTCCAATTTTTTATTTTATACCCAAAAATATTATTTTCATAATATTTTAATATATTTTAAAATCATTTAATTTTATTTAATGCCAAAAATACCTTATTTTTAATTAGTAAAAATTCCTGAAAAATCCCAGAAATTTCTGAAAAATTCAGTTTTAAAATATTAAAAAATCAGGGGGTTTAGAAACTGTCTACCCTGTCCTGGCAGAATAACCTCTATCCCAAGATCCTGAAGGTCCTTTAATAGCTGGGGCTGTATCGTCAAGAAATAAGCCGTGGGCTTCCTGCTGAGCGCGTCTGCGACGATATTTGCCTTGCCCGGATGGTACTACAAATCTATATCGTAATCAACCATCAACTTTAACCATTGCCTGTGCCTCAAGTTGATCTTCTTCTGAGTGTAGACATACTTTAGACTCTTGTGATCAGTAAAAGTCTTTACTCGCTCTCCATAAAGATAGTGCCTCCATACCTTCAATGCAAAAATCACTGCAACTAGCTCAAGATCGTGCGTTGGGTAATTTTTCTCATGCACCTTCAACTATCTCGATGCATAAGCGATAAATTTACCATGTTGCATTAGAACACATTCTAATCCACTTTCTGACACATCATTATATACTACAAATCCTCTCGATCATGAAGAAATGGTCAAGACTGGTGCAGTCGTTAACCGCTTCTTCAACTCTTTAAAGGCCTTCTGACACTCCTTTGTCCATACAAACTCATGGTCCTTACACATTAATCACATCATAGCCTCTGCAATCCTCGAGAAGTTCTGCACAAACCTCCATTAATATCCGACAAGTCCGAGAAAACTCCTAATCTCTGCAACTGATGTAGGTGTAGGCCATGTCTCAATGGTAGCAACCTTCTCCGGATCAACTGAAAGTCCTTCCCCTAAAATTATGTTTCCAAGAAAAGGTACTCTATCCAGAAAGAACTCACATTTGCTGAGCTTGGCGCACAGCCTCTACTGCCTTAGCGTCTCCATACGATTCTAAGATGCTCCTCGTGTTCTTCATGGTTTTTGGAGTATACCAAGATGTCATCTATAAATACGACAACGAACTTGTCCAAGTACTGATGGAAGAACTTATTCATTAAGCTTATAAATACAGCTAGTGCATAGGTTAATCCAAACAACATAACTAAGAACTCATAATGGCCGTACTTGGTCCTGATGGCTGTCTTTGGTATATCTTCCTTCTGCACCTTGATCTGATGATAGCCGGACCTGAGATCGATTTTTGAGAATACACAAGCACCACTTAATTGATCGAACAGATCATCAATGTGTGGTAAAGGATACATGTTCTTGATTGATACAACATTGAGTGCTCTGCAATCAATGCATAAGCATACCGTCCCATCCTTCTTCAGTACAAACAGGATATGCGCACCCCAAGGTGACATACTGGCTTTTATAAATACCTTCTCTAAAAGATCATCAACCTGTATCTACAGTTCTACTAATTTATTTGGTGCTAACCGGTACACAGATGAGGTAATGGGCTCTCCTCCTGGAGTCAATTATATAGTAAATTCTATTTTCCGATCAGGTGGTAAGCCTGGGAGATCTTCGGGAAATACATCCACAAATTTTGATATAACCTTCGGGTATTCTGGCTCCCCTTCCACAGTGAGTGCCTTAAAAGTTGTAAACTCCCTCACCCAAAATAGGTATTTTGTGTATATTTTATATTATTATATTTATTATAGATGTTGAATTTATTTAGAGTATTCTCTTAGTTAATTAGAAAATAATTTTTTTTTAGTATATTTACTTATATAAATATTTATTTAGAATTATTTTAAGGCTATTTTAGATTATTGAGATTTTTCCATAATTTTTAGTTAATTAAAAACTAGTAACACTAATTTTCTAGGACTTTGAAGAATTTATTTTATGTTCAAACTTAACTAAAAATATTCTAAAATTTTATTTTAGGTTCTAAATAGTCAAATATATTTTCTAGAATTTTCTGGGAATTTTTTGAATACTTTTAGTATTTATTGGGAGTTATTTAGACTAATAACTAATTTTTAGGACTTGTAGAATTTATTGTGCAAGCCCAGGAATATAAAATATACCCACGTTATTTTTTATGGTTTATAATATTATTATATATTTTCAGGAATTATTTCAAAATTTTTGGAATAATGTTAGTATTTATTTTTAGTTAAATGGATAAAACTAATGTTTAGAGCTTCTCCTAATTATAGTAGTAAACTTATGAATATAAAATTGTCCCAAATATTTTTTTAGGATTTATAGGTTCAAAGTATATTTTATGTAATTTTTCCAGATTTTTATGATTAATTTTAATATTTATTTGGAGTTATTTAGATTTAAAATGACTTAAATAATATTTTGATAAAGGCAAATAAAAAACAAATAATATAACAAAACCATCCAATCAGATTCTGACACGTGTCAGCCTATAAATATCCATTCAGCCGTAGGTACATCCCTATATATATATATATATATATATATATATATATATATATATATATATATATATATATATATATATATATATATATATTATAACCCTAATTATCCCATTATCTTAGAGAGAGAGAGATTTTGGAGAATTGCCATCTAGGGTTCCTTCATCTTCCACAAGCCATTGCGCATAGCTCCGGACTCCAAACGAGGCCTAGTTTCTTGTGTTAGAAAGATATTGAGGTTAGATTTTTGATTATATAATTTATTTTACGAAATTATGAGTATTAAATTCTGAAAAATTCGTAGAGCACAGCATGTCCAAAAATAGACGTGTTTTAATATTTTCGCGATTTTGGGAGAACCAGGAATCAGAATCATGAACCGTTTAAAGTTTTGGAAAGCTAATGTCGAGATCATTGACATATGTTTTTCCTAAAATTTAATTCGAAATATTTATATACTGTTCATTCTGTAGAACTTCTTGGTTAGAATTTAACCATTGGTGCACAATACAAAATTTGTATGTGCCATAATTCCCAAACGAATTTGAATTCGGATGAGCCGTAAATTCTAGCATATTTTTGATGCTGAAATCTATAGGAAATCATGCATGAAAGTTGAGCTTGTGTCGGTTGACTTTTCGGTCAACAGATCGCCTCGATTTGCATGCCATGAGTCTCGAGTTGATAAAATTCAGTTTCTTTGGACTAAATTTAGGAATTAACATAAAAATCAGAATAATAAGATTAAAATAGGATTTTAGAGTAATTATTCCAGAATTAAATAAATTAAAATAAATTATCTTTTGACGTGATAAATTTGTAATACATAGGCTATTTGGACTGTGACTTGGACTTTGATTCATACCAGCAGCAGGACCCCAGGCAAGATACCTTGCCAAATTGCTTAAAGTATTTTGCATGCTTAGTATATTTCTGTATATTTATTGTATTTCTTTTTATTCTTGCATGTGTAGTTTTCTTTCAGTCATTACTATGTATTAGATATGTTAACACACACATGGCACTTAGTATCATGGAGGACAATCATTAGGCGTATGGACTTTTAACCACTCTGGTAACACCGTAGTCACTAGCACGCACTATGGTGGGTCGTGTCCGATGGTCGCTACCCCCACGGTATGTCGATTGATGGAGTCTGAGGGTCGCTACCCCCGCGGTATGTCGGCTGATGATGTCCACTGACGAGCGTGAGGTTGTGAGGATTAGATCGAGTAGCCTACCCTTGCCCATACATCAAAAAGTTGTCCTCATTTGCATTCATATAGATGGTCTTGTACAGCATACTTATCTATTTTTAAATATGATGCATGTTTACTGTATTCAAATTGGCTCATATTTTTTGTATCTTGTTACGTCCCTCTGAGGACTTGGTCCTCTGCCAGGCGTATCTGTTCTTGAGTAATTGCAGGAGCACAGATTTGGATGATTACTTGTGTTGCGAGGATGTCTTCTCTTCGAGCCCATGGTCGTTAGCTGGTATTCCTATATTGTATTTGTTGTGTACTTTTCCATTCGAGTTGGTAGTGAATTTGTTTCCATCCAACTATCATCCTTAGATATTTATGTTGAGATCTAGTTATATAGATGCTTGTTATTATTTATATCTGATTTTCGTGGATGAGATTTAGATTATACCCTGTGACTTGTGATACATTTTATACCACTTGTGGACTTGATATTCATATTACAGCGTACGTGTGGATTTGGTTTCCATATATTGGAGTTGCCATATCCATGCGGCTGGCATGCTTATATGTCCTAGTCCTACGTATTTTTGGGACTGGGGCGTGACATATTTTTGTGGTGGCCCATGCAGGTCGAGAGCATATTGTCTCGGTTACGTTACTGTACCGAACAAGCCTGCACCTAGAACTAGAGTATAGAATCTCATCCACAATTGACTATGACTCATCTTTCTTCTAATCTATTCTATTTGAATAATTGCATCCTGCTTGATTCCTGTACTCCCATAATAGTTACTTTAGTATAGTCTCTCCTAGAATATAGAAGTTTCTGTTGTTAGTTGATAAGTAGGGTAACCTTCATATTAAGAGTACAACTAGAGTGCTGACACACCACTAAGTTTAGGATGTCTAGTGAACCCTAGAATTCCTTATCTCTAGAATTGGTTTGCCATTACCCCCTAATATGTTATGAGGACTTGAGAGTAGTATAGACACTACTAGAGTTAGTTAGAAGTTTACCATTATGGTTGCCCCTAGCATTGAGAAACCAATAGAAAACCAAAGTGAATATTAGGACTGAACCTAACCCACACCGTTAGATGAGTATTGGAGAACCATAAATTTAGATTCTTGTCTTGGGATAAGCAGACAATACCTTAGAAAGCCAAGAGCAATGCATAGAATATTTTCCTAATCATACCTCAAACGCAGAGACTAGCATACCCCTTTTCCTTGGAAAATCATGATGCTATCTAGAGCCCCTCTATTTTCATATATTGTTCCCCTGTGACCATAGCGTTCGCTAATTGTGCGACGACCAAAATTACGTTCTTTTTTTTTTATCTTTCAACTCGTGCCACCTGACACTTCTGATAGTAGGCCATGTAATTTATTTCTTTGTTAAGGACACATAGTTTGCTAGGATTATAGTTGTAATCTTGAATTTTGAAATTGTGTGCTTAGTAGTTAGAACTTGATAGTTAAGTTATTCTTGTTGATTGAGACCTGGTGCTTATCCCTTAGTTTTAAATTGCGTAACTTATACCACACCTCAATACGAGTTATATTCCCTTTCCCTTGAGGCCAGTAACTGTCCCATTCTTACTATTGACACTTGCACTATGACTAAGAGTTAAGACGACCATGACCTATGTAATATAAGAGGATACCCTAACAAGTACCAAGACCCCTTCTCGAAGACCTTAACAGGAGCTTCTACGGTACCGTTAAGACTGTCACAGTATTAGTTTATTGTTTTAAGTTGGATAGTATACCTCACAACCTAGTATCACATAGTCTTTTGACCAATTATTGAAGTGTGATTGAACAACATTAATTGTATACTAGCATAAGACGACAGTGGTTATTCAGACAATAGAAGTTAGAGGTCCTTGCCCACATTTGGTCGACTAGCGACATAGACAAGGAGGTTGTATGATAACTGTAGGAATTGTAAAGTCTTTTATTATTGTTGCTTAGTTGTTTTGTTTTGTGAACTTGAATTAATTTGTACCTCCTTTCATCATCATCTAGCGTACTTATATTTGCTGCACTACCTTGACTTATGCTGCTATTATAGCCTAGTTTTGCAAGCTTACTCTTTTATCGAGCTTGATCATGAGATATGTATTATTGGGGACGCCTACTAATACATTTCAGAATCAGTGTATTAAGGTCTAGCTAACCTTAAAGCGCTTGATTCGCTCTTCGTAATACTACTTTACGTGGATTGAGATATGTAGTGATTGGTAGACGAATATACTTGCCCCTAGATATGTCTGAGCGGATCGTATCGGTTACATAACTATACTAATACGAGCATGCGAACAAAGAATTACCAAAATAGGATTTCAATCCATAACTGCTTTGACAATTCCCATTTGAATTCCTTAAACTCCTTGATCCCGATACTTCTATTCTATTACCTCACCCTTGAACTCTTTATTATTGGTCTCCATCTTTCCTTATTTCGGAAAGACGAAACCTCGTGCTTGGTATAAGTTTAATACACAAAGAGTACTAGATATACCCCGTAGGCCGATCACATACTTGAGGATTATTCTTTTGTAATTAAGGATATATCATATATGATATAATCGGCGTGAAAGTTTTGAGGATTGAATAACATGAGTAAATAAATTAAGAAATATTTTTTTAAAAGTATATAGCCTTCTGTGATAGATGGGTAAATTCTAAGTTGGGTAGCAGTACATTGCCAACTTGAGAGAAATTTCTTTTAGATTGTGATCAAGTAAGATTAGATTGGGAGATTCAAGTCATTTTAATTTTAAAATTTTTTAAAAGAAGGATTATGATAATGAGAATTTAACGAATTTTAAAATCTTGATATTGCGGACCAAATATTTATACTTTGAGCACATGATTTAAATTTTGAATATTGAAGGATGAATCATCGATTTAAATTTTGAGGATAAATATAGAATTTTAGACTTGAACAATTGGTGAATTAGATTTAAATTTTACAATTTGATGATTTGAATTAAAAGTTCAATTTTGATTGTTAGGTCACCTATTTGAAATATTGAGGATGTAAATTGAGTTTAAATATTTGAAGAGTACAAAATTCTTAATTTGAGAATAGGAATAAGATTTGATTAGAATTGTTTATTGTTCAAAGTCTAGAGGAGATTATGATAGTTGGAAATGGTGATATAAATTTTGATGTGGGATGTCATATAGACTCGAGTTAGATTTGAATGTTGATTATTTAAAAAAATCGAGAAGAGATCACGACATGTTAAATTTTGATTTAAACAGTGGTTATCTTAATTTTCAAGTGATCGCGATAGATTTGAATAGATTTTGTTATTTAAATTTTTGGAAGAGATTGCGATTGACGTACCTTATGTACGAATGTGAAGGATTTAACAAATTATGCCTTATTTTAATTTCGAGGACGAAATTGTTTTAAGTTGGGTAGATTGTAAACTCCCTCACCCAAAATAGGTATTTTGTGTATATTTTATATTATTATATTTATTATAGATGTTGAATTTATTTAGAGTATTCTCTTAGTTAATTAGAAAATAATTTTTTTAGTATATTTACTTATATAAATATTTATTTAGAATTATTTTTAGGCTATTTTAGATTATTGAGATTTTTCCATAATTTTTAGTTAATTAAAAACTAGTAACACTAATTTTTTAGGACTTTGAAGAATTTATTTTATGTTCAAACTTAATAAAAAATATTCCAAAATTTTATTTAGGTTCTAAATAGTCAAATATATTTTCTAGAATTTTCTGAGAATTTTTTGAATACTTTTAGTATTTATTGGGAGTTATTTAGACTAATAACTAATTTTTAGGACTTGTAGAATTTATTGTGCAAGCCCAGGAATATAAAATGGACCCACGTTATTTTTTAGGGTTTATAATATTATTATATATTTTCTGGAATTATTTTAATTTTTTTGGAATAATGTTAGTATTTATTTTTAGTTAAATGGATAAAACTAATGTTTAGAGCTTCTCCTAATTATAGTAGTAAACTTATGAATATAAAATTGTCCCAAATATTTTTCTAGGGTTTATAGGTTCAAAATATATTTTATGTAATTTTTCCATATTTTTATGATTATTTTTAATATTTATTTGGAGTTATTTAGATTTAAAATAACTTAAATAATATTTTGATAAAGGCAAACCAAAAAACAAATAATATAACAAAAATCATCCAATCAGATTCTGACACGTGTTAGTCTATAAATATCCATTCAACCGCAGGTACATCCCTATATATATATATATATATATATTATAACCCTAATTATCCCATTATCTTAGAGAGAGAGAGAGATTTTGGAGAATTGCCATCTAGGGTTCCTTCATCTTCCACAAGCCATTGCGTATAGCTCCGGACTCCAAACGAGACCTAGTTTCTTATGTTAGAAAGATATTGAGGTTAGCTTTCTGATTATATAATTTATTTTACGAAATTATAAGTATTAAATTCTAAAAAATTCGTAGAGCACAACATGTCCGAAAATAGACGTGTTTCAATATTTTCACGATTTCGGGAGAACCAGGAATCAGAATCATGAACCGTTTAAAGTTTTGGAAATCTAATGTCAATATCATTGACGTATGTTTTTCCCAGAATTTAATTCAAAGTATTTATATACTGTTAATTCTGTAGAACTTCTAGGTTAGAATTTAACCATCGGTGCACAATACAAAATTTGTATGTGCCATAATTCCCAAACGAATTTGAATTCGGACGAGCCGTAAATTCCAGCATATTTTTGACGCTAAAATCTACAGGAAATCATGCATGAAAGTTGAGTTTATGTCGGTTGACTTTTTGGTCAACAGATCGCCTCGATTTGCGTGCCATGAGTCTCGAGTTGATAAAATTCAGTTTCTTTGGACAAAATTTAGGAATTAACATAAAAATCAGAATAATAAGATTAAAATAATATTTTAGAGTAATTATTCCAGAATTAAATAAATTAAAATAAATTATCTTTTGACGTGATAAATTTGTAATACATAGGCTATTTGGACTGTGACTTGGACTCTGATTCATACCAGCAGCAGGACCCTAGGCAAGATATCTTGCCAAATTGCTTACAGTATTTTACATGCTTAGTATATTTCTATATATTTATTGCATTTCTGTTTATTCTTGTATGTGTAGTTTTCTTTCAGTCATTACTATGTATTAGATATGTTGACACACATATGACACTTAGTATCATGGAGGACAATCATTAGGCGTATGGGCTTTTAACCACTCTGGTAATACCGTAGTCACTAGCACGCACTATGGTGGGTCGTGTCCGATGGTCGCTACCCCCGTAGTATGTCGATTGATGGAGTCCGAGGGTCGCTACCCCCGCGGTATGTCGGCTGATGATGTCCACTGACGAGCGTGAGGTTGTGAGGATTAGATCGAGTAGCCTACCCTTGCCCATATGTCGAAAAGTTGTCCTCATTTGTATTCATATAGATTGTTTTGTACAGCGTACTTATCTATTTTCAATTATGATGCATGTTTACTGTATTCAAATTGGCTCGTATTTTCTTTATCTTGTTACGTCCCTCTGAGGACCTGGTCCTCTGCCAGGCGTATCTGTTCTTGAGTAATTGCAGGAGCGCAGATTTGGATGATTACTTGTATTGCGAGGATGTCTTCTCTTCGAGCCCATGGTCGTTAGCTGGTATTCCTATATTGTATTTGTTGTGTTGTACTTTTCCATTCGAGTTGGTAGTGGATTTATTTCCATCCAACTATCATCCTTAGATATTTATGTTGAGATCTAGTTATATAGATGCTGGTTATTATTTATATCTGATTTTCGTGGATGAGATTTAGATTATACCCTGTGACTTGTGATACATTTTATACCACTTGTTGACTTGATATTCATATTACAGCGTACGTGTGGATTTGGTTTCCATATATTGGAGTTGCCATATCCATGCGGCTGGCATGCTTACGTGTCCTAGTCCTACGTATTTTTGGGACTGGGGCATGACAAAAATAGACTGGATACCCTACTCTCTGGCTTCCCAAAGAAATGCAAACTCCGGATGCCCTGGCGGTCTAAAGATAACACATCCACGCCGGCCGTCTAAAGTTGCATGGTACTGACTCAACAGTCCATACCAAGTACAACGTCATAATCCGGCATGGAGAAAATCAAGAATTGAGCTCGCATATCATGACCACAAACTACTACCGAACAAGATCTACAAGTGTCACTAATGGGGATGATACCGCCTCCCGTAAGAATTCTTATAGTCTTCGAGAGAGGTGAGGTAGCTACTCTATGTGTGGCTACGAAACTTACAACTATGAATGAATGAGATGCTCCTGAATCAAATAATGTTATATCAAGTAACGAAGTAACTAGTATTGTACCTGCGATGACCTCTCCTGCAGTCTCTGTCTCCTCAATAGTCATGGCGAATGCCTGACCTCATCCCTGAGCTGGTGCTCTTTACTGCTGTACTTGCTGAAAAAGTATTGTATATGGTGCCAAGGGTGACCTCGGCTGATATCCTCTCGGAGCTAGTGGTCTGGCTCCTCCAATTCCTGCCTGTAGTGCTCCTGGTGCTGGATAAGCTGGTCTCTATGGCTTCTGGACCGGCCTCGGTACTGGTAAAGCAGGTCGGTGTTCCATTGGCGCTCCTCCTTGACGTGCTTGGAAATCTCTGGCTGTATGCTGGTTGGATCCGTAAACTAGACATAGTCCCAACTTGAGTCTACAATCTTTTGCAAGATGTCCTGTCCTGCCACAATAGTTACAAGTAGGGGTATTTGACGCTGGTGGTAGGGTTGCTCGTTGTGGTTGAGGTATCGAAGGTCGCTTCACTTGACCTCCATGTGGTACTCGAGCTGGGGATATATATGGGCGCTTCAGGCTGACACCCTCCTGTGGATGCGTTCCGTACGTCGAGCTACAACAATGATGTCTGTATAAGAAGTGGGTACAACGGAGCTAATCTGTCTCTATAACTCAAACCTCTGTCCGTCAAAGAATTTCTTTGCCTTTTCTTCTTCTGTCGGAATCAGCATAGAGGCAAAGTGGCTCAACCGTATGAACTCCGCATTGTACTCTTCTATTGTCATATTGCCCTGAGTGAGGCGATAGAACTTTTCTTGAAGTTCTGCTCGAATAATAGATGGAATATAATCTCCTGGACGATTCTAGAGAACTCATCCCAAGTAACTCAATCTGGTCCAAGTTGTTTCTCTTCAGAGAGCCACCAGTGATGTGCATTGTCCATCAGCTGCATCCTGACGACAGTCATCCAGCGGTCCCTCGGAAGCTCAACTGCTTCCAATTGGTATTGGATGTTAGTTAGCCACTCATGAACTTCAGTGGGCTCCTTCTTGCCCGAAAAGGTACGTGGCTTTAGTTGGCGGAAGTCCGAGATGGATCCCGTCAATGGCTGTCTAACTGGTAGGGTTGCCTACGCAAGTGCTGTCACTATACTCTCCCTTAATTTCTCTGCCTGGCGTTGCTGGGCCTCTTGCTAAACCTGTTGTTGGGCTTGCATCATTGCATAGAACACCTGGAATAACTGATGTCCGTCCATAGTCTGCCTTGGCAGGAAAGCTGGTAGCGATGGTATCGGGGGAGTGAATTATGGTGGTTGTAAAATATCGTCTCTCCAGAACCTCGAGGTGGGCTGATCTGCAGGGTTGCTTTGTAGAGTGGATGGATCTCTACCCCCTGGTGTTATCCCGTCATTGTAAGTAACAACAACATCTGGTGGTGTACCCGCGGGAGTCTTGTTGCTGGCTCGTGGATCCATTACTCTGCACACAAGTAATTATGAGGACCACCCAAACGGATTAAAGCATGATGCAAGTCAAGAGATTAAATTAGAATTCGATATAGAGGTCAAGAACATGTCAACTTGTGGATGAGATCCTATAATTCTATCCTAATCACAGGCTTGCTCGGTCCCTTAGTTGAAACCAAAGCAATATATTCGTAGGACCTACATGGGCCACCAAAAAAACCATGTCACGCCCCAGTCCCAAAATACCAAGGGACTAGCCATGTGGCAATGGCCAGCAGCACAACTCCAATAGGCAAACCCAATTTAATGGACCCTTTTGAGTGCACTTAAGCTGTAATACCACTTAAATGGTCCACAATATATATGTCATAGTCTATGTATCTAATCTCATCCACCAATTCATAAACAAGAGGCAATGAGATAAACCAATCTCAACCATCAATACCATAAAGGAAACTGTTTATCATAATATAGTAAATAAAAATTATGGAAAATAATCCGTATCAAAATAATGAGACAAAAAAATCCAAATCCATAATTAAGAATCACAAGGCATCATACATAAAGATAATATGAGAACTCAAGTGAAGTCCTCCGGTACCACCTCGTTCTTGGTTGCTGGTACAGCTCCGATATCAGCTCCTGACTCGTAAACCTTGGGATAAACCTCCTCGTCAATACCTGGGAATATAATCCATATCCAGGTCCTCAGGGGACATAGAAAGGTATAATAAACACTCAAGCTAGAAGTAAACAATACGGTGTTATAAAAATATGAAAAGCTACAACAACCAACTATGTGATATATAAATGAGAGTATGGTATCGTACCCCGGGCTGGTACTCACGGAAGATCTCAAGGGACACTTTTGTAATCTAATAGTATACTTAAGACTCCGTGTGGGGGGAACCAGGAGGAAGCTGTACATATATATATATATATATATATATATATATATATATATATATATATATATATATATATATATAATACCTTAGATTCCGCATAGGAAACCTAAAGCCAAATACACAATAAATAGTAATAAGTAAAATATGCCCAGAGCATGATGAAGACTCTCTCCACCCAATGTAACCTCACGTCTCAATTAAGGCACGTAAGATCATGACCTCTAACTATCAACATAACTCATAGTCAATATGTATAACTATAATTATCACTATAGCATGCATCTTGTAGTCCTATCCAGAGTCCAAGTACCTCGAACAAGTCGAGAAAGACTTTGCCACCTGAATATCGTATCCAGTGTCCTATGGGTGGACGTGCAAATAATGTTTGCACGAACATGGGTTCGTAAAGATGACTCTCTGACTATGTTACTCGACTCCGCAGACGATGTCGGTACCCGAATCTTGTTCGGACACAAAGTATCATATGACGGCCCTAGGCTCAACAAATACACCAATAAGCCACAAAAATATAATATCTAATGCATAATTAATATCAAATAATTAATTTAGAACTGTAAACATCTTGGCAAGGTACACTTGCCTAGTTCTGTAATCAGTAGTGGTAAAGATGATCTCGCGTCCAGTCCTTCGGGATTCAATTGACCTAAAAACTAATTAAATACTTAAGGGTCTAATAATTAAAATTCTTGTAATTATAACTTAATTCTATAATTTATTCGATGTCATGCAAAATCAAGTCCGTTATTATTTCTAACAACTTTGCTTAGTTTTACAGGATATCGAAACCTAATTTCTTGGTTTTTGACTTCCAAAATTTAAGTTTAAGTCCCCAATTAAAGAAAATAAACATAAATCATACTAAATCATATATTCCATATTTAAACAAGATTTATATAAATTTTTAGCAATAAATTTCAGATTTGACAAAATTAACATATTTTAAGATTTTGGCCACTTTAGGTTGACTAGTTTTGTCCGAAATTTGTTCAAGACATTGCCAGTCCATTAGTATAGTTTATATTTTTGAAAAATTATTTTATACCATATTATATTCTGATCTAATCTTAAAAAATATTTACCTCTTTATTCCTTCCAAAATAACCTCTATTTACTAGCAAAACAATGTCATAAAGTCACCCGAAAACCTAGGCTAGTGGCCCTTAATTATAGGGTTCAGATTTGACATTAAAATAATAGAAAATAAATTTAAAAATATTTAATTTCTAGTAATTAAATACCTATTAATTCAGTTTTAATAATTAATAATGATTTTCTCAAGTAATCGCATTAAAAGTCTCAAACTAGTTCTACCGACAAGCGAATTATCACCAAACTATCATAAAAAAAATTATATTTTCTAATATGAGAACAAGATGACAAAGTATGGGTTCTAAATCATTAATTTTACATAAAAAAAAAGAATTATGCCATGGGATTTGAGAAAGAAGGATTTAAGATTTACCGAAAACTTTGGAAGATTGGATGATGGTGCTTCTTCGTGTCCAAAAAATACTCCTCCTTGCTCGCGCTTGGCTTGCTACTCCCTTCGTGATGGATTATTGATGATGAAAAATGGGTTCTTAATATATTTATGGGAAAGATGGGGTTCTTCTTGGAGTTTTAATGGTGTTTGGATGGGAGATGGTGGAAGGATGATGAAATGTGGAGCTTTTGAAATAGTGAAGGAAATTTTTGGTGAAGGGGATGATATTGTAAGGGTGAGATGGCAAGGGGGGGGGGGGGGGGCATTCTCACGCATGACGCAGAGGGCAGGAGTCGGCTAACTATGAGAAAGAGATTTGATATGGTTAGGGTTAGGGTTTGGTGGTAAGTTGATATATATATGGCCTTTTTAAATAGATTTAAATATATGAGGGGGGTATCCTAATGCTAATGAGGTTCAGCCAAGGGGGGGTTGCTCTTGGCCAAAAATGTGAGGGTGGGGTTGGTTGTTATGGTTAGGATTGGATAAGGTTTGGTTGTTGGGTTGGTTAGGGAATTGGTTAGGTAGTTATTTGCCAACTAGGATGCCACATATACCACTTTATATAGATAAAACTCCTATAAATAAAAATAAATTAATTTAAATATCATATATATATATATATATATAATATTTACATGTGAATATTTGGGTGCACTACATTCCTACAAGTGTTTGTGTCAAGTTATAGTCAAAAGGAAAAATTTTATGGTAACTGTAATTCTAGACGTTCGTCAATATTTTTGGAGCATGGGAGAGATCAAATAAATGCAACATCTATGTTTCAACTATATTAGACTTAATTAATATTATTTGTATAAATTTTGTTGGAAAAAAAAAGGTCGTGCATTGCTCAAAATATCAAAGCCATGAAAAAGGGTCATATATCTAAAAGAAGGTTTTAATAAATTACTACTCTAATCTATTAAATTAAATAAAATAATTACAATAAATTGAAAAAATACCAAAATAACCCTATTAAAAAATGAGGAGGATTACAAAATCTGTGTTAGGGGGTCCTTATGCGGCCTTCCTGTTATTTGGTCATTCAGGCCGCATATAGTATACTATGCAGCTTCTCTACGACTTGGTTGATCAGGCCGCATATAGCTTCTCTATGACTTGATTGTTCAGGCCACATGAAGGCTATTATGTGGCTTCCGTCTGACCGTATCTATCATATTTTTTGCGGTGTAAGCTCTATGCTAACTATAATATTTTTATACTTTTACAAGACCCCCTTCAAAGTTTCCAAAAATAATAGGTTTGGAATACTATGAATACGAAGCATAGTCAAGCACTTTTGGCCGCATAGGAGCGACATGCTGCATAACCATGTTGTCGTATGACTCTGTGTTGCCGTATAGCACGTTCTGCCAGGCTGTCAAGTCATTAATTGAGTGGATTTGGTTAGATCTCCGAGGAGATCTCTTGAGATTCTGCGCGTTAGGAGATAAAGTGGCCCAATAACCTAGGAGTTGCCATCATCCGTGGCTGTTATGGGGACCGAGATGACTCGGGATCTGAACAGTCGCCGTCTCATCTTCAGACGCATGCTGCTATCTATATATATAGGGACAAAGGAGAGAGAAACCCCTTCTTCATATTTTTCTTATTTTCTTCTCTTCTTCTTTCTACAGCTGCCATGGCCCCCAAAGTTGCTTCCTCCGTCGCTGTCGTCGCCGCTAAGGGTAAGGGAAAGGCCAAGAGCAAGGGGAAGGGATGTGCCACTGTGGCGGACGCTCCGTCGTTCCCTGCCGACATCCAGCCGCTGATCAATGGTAGGTTATCGGGAAAGATGAACTAATTTTCCAAGCCTCAGCGACATATGTGCACAGTTGAACGCATGGATTCGTCTATGTGCCAATATCTTACTGTTGCATGGGTAGCCGCATAGGCGACCCTGCCGTATGTGAAGCTATATCGCATAGTAACTTGTATCGCATAAGGGACCATGCTGTATAGACTATGGTTCCTCTTAGTCGACTCTGCCGCATAGGTTCCTGAGGCGCATAAGGGCCTAGGCCGCATATGTATATCATTATAGAACACTTTTGACCAAAAATGCTTTTGTTGTTCTCGCAGTGACTTTGCCTGCTACACCGTCTGACGAATTGGTCCTTGGACAGAATATGCTACCTTTAAACATGAATCTGAGGGACCTGGTTGTGACTGTCCAGAATCAGATAGATAACGATCTTTCGCCTGGGCGACAACAGAAGATTGGCAAGTAGAGTCCTTCCTTCCTGTTGAGCCAGATAAACGCAGGGGAGATTCCTATCGGGGATGGCAGCGGCACTTTTAAGAAGTTGTACTTCTTGTTTGGCGATGCATTGGAGTCTTCTCAGTATGGCATGGGTGCGACCATAGAGAATTGGTCATTTATATTCTGTGAGATGGAGATATCATTTCCCTTCTTTGAACATCACCTCTCTTTATCAGACTTAAAGGTGATGAGGGGTCAACGACGGATGGACTGGAACTTGACCCCTGAACCACAGGGATCGCTCCTCTGCAATATCCGGTGTGGTGCCGGAAAGAACAAGGGGGGTTTTATAGCACGAAGGAGTCACCCTCGTACTTCTTGCTGGGACGGAAGCCTGGTCTTGTTGGAAGTGAACTTGGACGAAACTTCAGCATATACGGGGTGGGCACCTTCCTTCATCCGGTCACCAAGAAGGGAACTTACCCCCCGGGGTAGCTGTGGACTCTTAGCTGGGATCATTATAACGTTTTTGGTGTCGTCTGACCTAGTGGATTCTGAAGAAGTTCGAGCGGAAGCTCAGGGTGGCAGACTTGTTTTTCGCTGTGAGGGGCACTTGCGACGGTTTGGAGATGAACCGTCCCCTATTTGTTGCCCTGATGGAGTTGTATAATCTTCGTACGGGAACCTTTTTTATACCTGGCGGCGAGATAGGACTGGCTTTGCATGAGATATATGTCGTCTTAAAAATTTCTTGGGGCGACGAGCCCTACAAAGAGTATACCCCGAGCAATAAAAAACTCGGAGAGTTAGAAGCGGAGAACCCCGAGATCCTGGCGGTATACTAGGAGCTGCTATGCCACCACAATATTTGCCAGAGATCTTTGAAGAAGAGGAAAAAATCTACTGAGGGGTCTTCTTCCCACATCATAACTCGCTACCTCTTTTCGGAGCAGAAGGAGTCCATTAAGGTTCATGTTCGGGCCCCACGGTCCAAGCAGAAAGTAGCTGATTCCATCCGGGAGCAGAGAGAATTGGCCCTCGAAGGTGAGGAAGCTAGAGGTTTCTCGAAGGAGGAGGATAAACCCGTTGACGAGTTGAGTGGCCTCGAGGAGGAGCTTAGTTACTTTTACATGGATACCCACAAGTTGTCCTCGAAGGTCGTGTTAGCAGGATATCTGATGCTCTGGTTGTGCAATTGTGTAGTCCCGGGCGGGTATGGCACGATAGAGCGGATCACTCGCACTCTCATTTTATCGGATATAAAGTTGGCCTTTGGCTACAAGTTGGCCCTCCTACCTGCCATGGTGTGCTGCCTCCATCGCAGCCTCCGTACCTTTGCTGCAAAGTTCAAAGATCACCCTGGTAGAGGTCACTTCAACTGAATTGAGCTTCCCTACCATTACATGATGGGGTGGCTGCTCTTGCATCACGGGTCTTTGATGATCCCAAGGACTGATGATGACATGGTGGCTGACGACGACATGATCCGCAAGTATCGGCTGATAAAGTGGAGATGTGATACTGTCCCTGCTGGTAGGAGGGAGCTCTCCTTCATGAATGGTTGGACCTTCTTCACAACCGAGCCAGAGTTTACCGATGATGAACGAAACGTCGTTCACTATGATGACGGGCCTCAAAATATGTCTGACATGCTCTTTCGCTGGCTCCAATCCATCCGTCCCTCCTACCTGGTGTACCAGAATAAGGCTGTTATTTTGGTGGAGCCCTACTTGCCCAGCTGGTTTGCCCGTCAATTTGGCTATACACAGCTCCTATTGGGCCACCCGAGTGCTTCCTTTGAATACAATGGCAGCTTATTTGATGGAGCCAGGGCCTGGAGTTACTATAATGCAACTAGCACCAAAGTTCAGTTCCAATTACCAACAGCCGGGTTAGTGCCAAGAATACTGTATATGGCGGCTAAGAATTATTGTACGGCCAACACCCTGCCCGAGTGCACCATGCACGCTCCAGTCCCAAATTATCGAGGGACTAGCCATGTGACAATGGCCAGCAGCACACTCCAATGGGCAAACTGTAAGCCCCCTCATTTTGAATAGGGTTATTTAGGTATTTTTCAATTCTTTTTAATTATTTTATTTTATTTAAATAGATTAGAGTAGTAATTTTTAAAATATTTTTTTAGATATATGACCATTTGCCATGGCTTTGATATTTTGAGCAATGTACGACCCTTTTTCTTCCAAATTTTTTTATAATAATAATTTTAATTGAGTCTAATATAGTTGAAACATGGATGTTGCATTTGTTGGATCTCCCCCATGCTCCAAAAATATTAAAGAACATCAAGAATTACGGTTACCGTAAAAATTGTCCCTTTTGACTAGAACTTGACCCAAACCCAACCCAAACACATGTAGGCATGTAGTGCACCCCAAGTATTTCCATGTAAATATATTATATATATAAATAATATTTAAATTGATTTATTTTTATTTATAGAAGTTTTAACTATAGAAAGTTGTATAGGTGGCAACCTAGTTGGCAAATAACTACCTAACCACTTCCCTAACCAATACAACAACCAAACCTTATCCAATCCTAACCATAAAAACCAACCCCACTGTCACACCTCGCTTCCCAAGATACGGTGAGTCGGGTACATAACTGCATCCCCAGGCTACGCCCCATACGAATATTACCATACTCATATCAGCGATTGTCGCCTATAAGTCTTTTAGAATAAAATGCAAGTCATGCTAAAGCAATTAGGTAATTACATCTAAACCATACCATTCTGATTTATGCACAACTAGATAAGTCTTTACAACAACTCCTTATTAAGGTACATAATTACAGTTGCAACAACTAGGTACTATACATCCTGAAATCACTTGCCGATTACCCCTCGATCTCGTCTACGTTGTAGAGAGGTAGCATTTTCTCATATGCTTCTTCAATCCCTAGTGAACAATACTAGGTCGTCAGAACGATAAGAAAGTCCTCGGCCAAGAACGGTAAACAAATAAAAGATATGATATTAGAGTAAGAGAATAACAGTTAAAAAAAAAGAAAGTAACAATAATATGGTGTTCAGGACTTGAATAACTCCTAATTTAATATTCCTATAGTGTCTAATAATTCAAATATCATAAATCCTATGTCACTACCACAATACATAAATAATTTTCTAAATGATGATGCAATTTGAAAAACAAACCTTAAATAACTACTTCACCTAGTTTCCCGCCAACAAATCCCGTTGTGAAGGATCAGGTTGTGACTTGATGGCACGATGCTTAGAATCTGGCCCTGCCCTCATGGCTTAATCTTGAATTCACCTATTCGATGGTTTTGAATCAAAATAGGTATGTTTATAATCAGGTAACTTGAACAGGAGGGCACGGGGTTATGATCCGGCCTAGCCCTTTTTGGGCCAATCTTGAATTCACCAATTCGATGGTTTTTCTTTTGAATCGAAGTGGGTGTACATATATTCAGGTGACTTGAACAGGATGACACGGGGTTATGATCCGACCTAAAACAGGAAAGTGAGCTAAGCCTCACCCGCTCACTTCGTAAGGCCTTACGAGAGAGCCTAAACCGCTGATCAGCCAGACTTAAAATTATGTAGCAAAATTTCGTAGGTGGTTATTTATGTTGTTCTTCCCCGCCCAATACTTCTAGCCTAGATCTACAATCATTTCTTATTCTATTTTCTTATGTTCAGGTCTCTGCTCTGGTATTGCTTTAACCATTGTCTTAAAAAAAATGCATGTCCAGGATAATGCAAGATACATATGTAATCCAGAGTACAGGTATTAAGTCATCCACACAATTTCAAGGATATCGACTTACACAGAGCAGATTATTAGATAGTTTAGATTTTTTCGAGTGCCTCGTGTTCGTGTCCTATGTATCCTAGACTTTTACTAGTTGTCCCCTAATTAAATTATAATTGTTGGTGGTCCGTTGTATATAAATCTAGGATTTAGATTATTGGAATGTCGACGATATTTTGGGATATCGAAATATTGGTTGACTCCCGGAATTCTTAAAAATTTTGGCAGAGTTTCCTTTGTATTTTGGCTTCCGAAATTTTTAACAGTTTATAATTTTGACCCGGAGCAACCCTCCGTAGCATTCCCGGGCTCACCGACCCCTTCGGTAGAGCAACTCTCAACACCGGATACACGCAGTTTATATTTTAGACAATATTAATATCTTCTAAGTAGGTAAGGAAATATTCTCACCTTGGTGAATTAGCTATTTTAGCCGTATACCTTAGCTCTGCAATTCGCTGGCTATTTGTAAGACAACAAAATGTAACTATCAGAAACATAAAGATTTTATAAGACAATGGCGATATTACTCTTCATGGCCTTGCTTGTAGGGTATTGATTACCTTAGCTAACCCTAGTATCATACGTGTGTATATAATCTTTCTATGTAACAAGTGTCTCTTAGAGCCTAGAATTTATAACATATATATCATTTACATATACTGCTAAATTTACTTATAAGGTTGAAGTGCAATTTCAATTAATTATTTTCCTATGTATAACACAAGCTATGTAACCTAATTCTAGATTCTTTTATTTAGGTGATTAAGTGCGTAATTCAAAATGGTATGTAATTATTTATATTCAATCATGCCTTTATAGGTGTAAAGTTCTATATGTGTCTATAACTGTATATTTCTCTAATTATTTTACTTATGAAAACTTATATTTATCCATGTAATCAATATATTTATCACTTGAACCATCAATGTTTCTAACATAATTAATAATTATAAACCAAATCTGAATTTTATTATCCATATCATGTATTATACTAGAGTCCGTATCGTATCTCGATAATTGAACTTAACCCACGTTATACAAATAATTCCAATTGAAATTCCTATGTCTTAGCTCGTATACCCCATTCTCCGAGTCGATTGCAATTTAATTCTCATAAATATACACAATATGATTTATGTACTATATTTATATTTATAAATATAGGTGTATACCTAGATATGTAAATACAACATGAATATCTAATCAGTCCATCGCGTACACGTTGTTATTATCACATAGTGTCAATACATTTCGTATCGTGTCCTAGTACATGAGTCAATTTTTAAGGAACGCATGAGTTCCCAATACTAAATCATGAATTAGGCTAATAACATAAAAATAAAAAGGGGAGATGAGGACTTGCCTTGTTTCCGAAATCCTAGGGTTCTCCAAGTATTGATGTTTGATTCCCCTTTGTATTCCTAATCCAAGAGATTTTGATAATAATTATAACCTAATTTGACTTCTGGAAAGGAGAAATTGGTGGGGGGGGGGGGGAAATAAGAAATACCTAGGTTTCCTTTTTGGTAGAAAGGAGAGGGGATGGTCCTGTGGTGATGGTGTCCGGCGAGGGGGCGGCAGTGGCGCGTGGGGTGGCGGCGTCTGTCGGCATCGGCGTCGGCAACAGCTGCTGTAGCAGCAGCAGTAACAGCAGTAGCAGTAGTAACAACAGTAACAGCAGCGGCAGTAGCGGCGGTGGCAGCGGCGGCAGTAACAGCAGCAGTAGCAGTAACAGTAGCAGCAGTGGTTTTGAGTTTGAGTTTGAATAGGTTTCTCTTGAGGATTAATTAAAGGTGGGTTGAATGCATTGGAAATGCAAGGAGGAAGGAGAGCTTTCCATCTTCCCCTTTGGGAATGGGGATGAAGGAGGAGAGATAAAAATATATGTAATTGGATATTTGCACAAACTTAAGTCATTAATTCATATACATATATATGTATATATATATTGGAGAGATAAAAATAAAATAAATAATAAAAAAATAAATAAATAAATAAATAGGTAGTAGCTATGACACCCACCCTTCTATTTTTGGCCAAGAGCAGCCCCCCTTGGCCGAACACCCTAGCAATAGGATAACCCCCTGCTTTATTTAAATCTATTTAAAAAGGCCATATATATATCAACTCATCAACAAACCCTAACCCTAACCCTAACCATATCAAAACCCCTCTCTCATAGTTGGCCGCCCCTTTTATCTCTCCCCCACACGTAAAATAGTCCCTTGCCTCTCTCACCATCACAACATGAACTTCTTCACCAAAAATCCCTTCCACTCTTCCAAAAGCTCCACTTTTCATCATCCTTCCATCATATCTCCATCCAAACGTCATTAAACCTTCAAGAAGAACCCCATCTTCTCTATAATTATATCAAGAACTCTTTTCTTTATCAACAATCTATCACAAAAGAAGTAGCAAGCCGAGCACAAGCAAGGTGGAGAAATTCTTGGATAAGAAGAAATACCATCTTAAAATTCTCCAACGATTTCGGTAAATCTTAAATTCTTCTTCCTCAAATCCCATGATATGATGCTTTTAGGTTAAGTTAATTTACTGAATTAGAACCCCTATTTTGCCATCTTTTTCTCATATTAAGAAATATATATTTTCGTGATAGTTGGTGATAATTTGCTTGTCGGTAGAACTAGTTTAAGACTTGGTGATACGATTAATTGAGGGAATCTTATTGATTATTAAAAACTAAATTAATTGATATTTAATTCCTGAAAAATAAGTATTTTTAAATAAATTCTCTGATATTATAATGTCAAATATGAACCTATAACTAAGGGCCACTAGCTTAGGTTTTCAGGTAATTATATGACATTGTTTTGCTAGTAAATAGAGGATTTTTAGATAAAATAAATAGGTGATTATTTTCTGAGATTAGAACAGCATATAATAGGATATAAAATAATTTTTAATAGATATAAACAATAATAATGGATTGGCTATGTCTCGAACAAGTTTTGGACAAAATTAGTCAACATAAAGTTGCCGAAATCTTGAAATATGTTGTTGTCAAATCTGGAATTTAATGCTATAAATTCATATAAATCATGTTTAATTCTAGAATATATAATTTATTAGAATTTATTTCCATGTCCTTTAATTGGGGACTTAAACTTAAACTTTGGAAGTCAAAAACCAAGAAACTAGGTCCCGATACCCTGTAAAAGTAAGCAAAGTTGTTAGAAATAATAACAGGCTTAGTTTTGCATGGCATTGAAGAAATTATAGAATTTAGTTATAATTACAAGAAATTATGTTTGGATACTTAAGTAATTAATTTATTTTTAGGTCAATTGATTTCCAAAGGAATCGACGCTGGATCATCTTTACCATCGCTGACTGCAGAACCAGGCAAGTGTACCTTGCCAAGATGTTTACAATTCTAAATCATTTATTTGATATCATTTATGCATTAGACATTATATTTGTGTGGCTTATTGATGTACTTATTGAGCCTAGGGCCGTTATACGATACTTTGTGTCCGAACAAGATTCGGGTGCCGACATCCCCTGTGGAGTTGAGTATCGTAGTTAGAGAGTCATTCTTTCGAACCCATGTTTTGTGAAATTATTATTTGCACATCCTACAATAGGGCACTTGACATGATATTCATGTGGCAGAGTCTTTCTCGACTTGATCGGGATACTTGGACTCTGGATAGGACTACATGATGCATGCTACAGTTGTAATTATAACTATACATATTCACTGTGACTTGTGTTGATAGTTAGAGGTCATGATCTTGCGTGTCTTGATTGAGACATGAGATTACATTGGGTAGGGAGAGTCTTCATCATGCTCTGGACATATGTTACTTATTACTATTTATAGCGTATTAGGCTTTAGGTTCCCTATGCGGAATCTAAAGTCTTATATTTATATATACATCTTCCTCCTAGTTCCCCCATACGGAGCCTTGAGTGTACTATTAGCGTACGGAAGTGTCCATTGGGATCTTTCGTGAGTACCAGCCCGGGGTACGATACCATACTCTCATTTGCATATCACATAGTTGACTGTTGTATCTTTCCCCTTTTATTCTCCCATTATACTGTTTACTATTGGCTTGAGTGTTTATTGTACCTCGCTATGTCTCCTGAGGACCTGGATATGGATTATGTCCCCAGGTATTGACAAGGAGGTTTATCCCGAGGTTTATGGGTCAGGAGCTGATATCGGAGCAGTACCAGCAGCCGAGGACGAGGTCGTACCGGAGGACTACACTTGAGTTCTCAGATTATCTTTATGTATGATGTCTTATGATTCTTACTATGGATTTGGATATTTTCCTCTCACTATTTTGATACGGGTTGTTCTCCGTAATATTTATTTATTATATTGTGATAGGCAGTTTTATTTATGGTATTGATGTTTGAGACTAGTTTATCATATTGCCTCTTGTTTATGACTTGGTGGATGAGATTAGATACATAGACTATGACATATATATTGTAGACCATTTTAGTTGTGATACAGCTTAAGTGCACTTTAAAGGGTCCATTAAATTGGGTTTGCCCATTGGAGTGTGCTGTTGGCAATTGCCACGTGGCTAGTCCCTCGGCATTTTTGGATTGAGGCGTGACACAAACCCAATTTAATAGACCAGTTAGAGTGTACTTAAGCTTTAAAAAATATAATAGACTACGATACATGTCACAGTCTAATTCTAATCTCATCCACAGAAGGTAAACACAATTCAAATGTCAGACTAATCAAAGAGAAATATAATCCAATAACAAGTCTCAATAAAAAGTGTTTCGTGGAACAACCCGATAATAGGTTTAGTATAGTAATCCAAGAGACAGGAAATAGAGAAACTAGAAACAGAAATAACTGAGTATCACTACCAAAAAATGTCCAAATAGCGACGGTTTTAGCGACGTCCAAATAAAACGTCGTTGAATTATAGGTATTTAGCGATGTCCTTATAAAATATTGTAATACGTCGGTGATATCGACATAGAGCGACGTTTAGCGACTATAATTATTATAAAAATATAAAATGCCACTAGGTAGTCGCTAAACGTCGCTAACATTTTAATTTTAGCGACGTTTGGCGACGTTTATGTATTTAAGTCAAGTATATTATTAAATCGGTGACGGTTAGCGACGTTTGGACCGACGTCGCTAATTTATTTCATATAGGGTTTGACGAATTTCTCTTCCCCCATTTCCTTCGATATCTCCAAAATTTTAAACCCCCCATCCCGGCGCCCCACCCCGGGACCCCCCTCAGGCCGCGTCCTCCCCCCTCCGGGGTGCTTCTCCCCCTGTCAGCTTCTCCTTTCTCCCGCTACCCTCCTCCCTCCGGCGTCCTTCTCCCTCCGACGGCTCCTCCTCCCTCCGACGTTCTCCTCTCTCTAGCTCCCCTCCTCCTCACTCGGTGAGCTCCTCTTTCTGTCTCATTTCTTTGTCTCTCTCTCTAACATGACACAACACAACACGATAAGACACGACATGACACACACTAACCCTAACTCGGACACACACACACACGCACGCAGACACACTAACACATGCGGACACTAACCCTAATACTAAGACGGACACACAGACACACAAAAACATAAACAAGACATGACATACCACGGACACACGGACACAAACAAGACACAGACATAGATATGACATGGGATACGACACAGACACATACACTGGCATGACACAAAATATGACAAAAACACAGACCCTAACCCTATCTCTCTTCTAGTTAGCTGTCTGAGTTTAGATGCAACCTTGCATATCTGCAGCATATATAATACGATGCAGATCTCGACTCAAGGAGAGTCGTATACACGGACACGGGAATGACTCTTCAAAGCCGAGACACGATATACGGTATTGGCTTCTTCTAGAACTCGTATCCAACTTGGGCCGATGCTTCTTGCTGCACGAGCGGTCTAGTTTCTTGCGTTAGAACCATATTGAGGTTAGTTTTCTGAATATATACATTTTTTCATGAAATTATGAATATTAAATTCTAGAAAATTCGTAGAGCACAACATGTCCGAAAACAGACGCGTCTCAGTGTTTTCGCGATTTCGGGAGAACGAGGAATCAGAATCACTAACCGTTTAAAGTTTTGAAAAGCTAATATCGAGATAATTGACATATGTTTTTTCCAGGATTTAATATAAAATATTTCTGTGCTGTTAATTCTGTAGTACTTCTAGGTTAACAATCAACCACCGTTGCACAATACGATTTTAGGTATGTGCAATAATTTTCAAACGAATTTGAATTCGGATGAGCCATAAATTTCAGCATATTTTTTATGCTAAATTCGACAAGAAACCGTGCATGAAAGTCAAGTTTGCATCGGTTGACTTTTTTGGTCAATATATCGTCTCGATTTGCGTGCCATGAGTCTCAAATTGGTAAAATTCAGTTTCTTTGGACAAAATTTATGAATTAACCTAAAAATTAGAATAATAAGATTAAAATAGGATTTTAGAGTAATTATTCTAGAATTAAATAAATTAAAATAAATTATCTTTTGACATGGTAAATTGTAATACATAGGCTATTTGGACTGTGACTTGGACTCTGATTCATACCAGCTAAGGACCACAGGCGAGTACATTATCTGATAGTTTCTTGTTTTTGATATCCTCTATGTTCATTATATTTAGTGTAGATATCCATATTTCTTGACACGATGGTTACACGGCTTGGTACATTCGAATCTCGTCATGAGATGTTATTCTTTGTATATGGTGTATCTTGTGCAAGACTTGTTTCATTGATTATCTTGTGCATATACATACGCTGATTCTCGGCAAGAGTTGTTATCTTCTTGGGGAATCCCGTGCCATAGCGTACCATGGTTGGATACACTATACCAGTCGGGGGTGGAGAGTATGTTAGTATAGATATGTGATCATACCCTTCATGTACAAGTCTTATTTTCATGTTAATGTTGGTCATACACTACACGTATGACTATCCAGGCCATTATTCATGTACAACTTTCCAAGCCGATCACATATTAAAACTAGTACTCACACACTTAGTCATTAGTGTTCTTATTCATTGTCATATTGTTTATTCTTGTATTTATTTCCAGTATTTTCTTTATTGTGTATCTCTTGTACATATATATGCATCTTGTATATTTACATCTAATTACTGCTACATAGTTTATATTATTGATTTAGAACTGCTGTTAGAGATGTACTTTGTTCCATCCTGACTGGAACTATTTTTTAGACTGCGATTTAGAGGACTGGTATCCGACATATTATGGACCACAGGGAGAGTAGCTGCAGCCTTGGATCTTGTAGTTCAGTTGTGATTCTGGGAGGTCTAGCCGGGATCACTAGTTATTCAGTTAGTTTTTTTTTAGCAGATTATGGTACCAGATTTGCTTTCGGCATACTTTGAGACTTGGATGTTATTGTTTGAGTTGGATTATTTTTGTTTAAACTTGTGTCATATTTCGTTTATTATCTTCTATATCTTATCGTGCTTTAGTTATATGATTGAGTATTTTTCATATTATATTGTGATATCTGTGTCTCCTTATGGAGTTGGATATTCGTGTGAGATTGATTAGCTTGTATTGTGACATAGACATCGTTCTATCGCCGATGCTGCGGCGTAGGCTGGACGTACCCACGCACTCGTGCCCCAAATCCTAGGTGCGAGTCGTGACAACTACAGACTGCTAAACCTGTTGTTGAAGGCTCTGCAGTGCACTGGCTCTGCTGCTACTTGCTGAGTTTACTTGCTGCTGTGCATCCTTTCTACTGTTCACTACACAATATTGCTGCACACTGATTCCTCACTGCTGTACTGTACAGTACATCTAGTTGCTACTGCTATAAACTGTTGTATGCTTCCCTTTGTACTGTGGTAGCATAGAGCTGCACACTGCTCAGTTGTGCTCCCCTTGCTGTGCTAGCATAGAGCTGCACACTGCTCTCCCTTCAGTTGATCACTGCCAAATGATGCACACTGAAAACTGTGAACTGCTCTCCCTAGTGACCCAAGCTCACTCAATCACTTAAACAACCATACTTGAAGGTAGCAGTGAGTATCAGTACATATACTTTATTTAACGATGAGTATATATGCTAGGACTAGGAGTATCAGTGTATGTACTATATTTAACGATGAGTATATACTTGAAGGTAATTGTATATTCATTTTTGCTACAGAAGTATCTAAAAATGGATATAAATTACTATCTACGTTATCGTTCGTGGATGTATAATCGTCATCCTGATGACATTTGCGGTGTGCGGGATGAATTCATTGAGGGTGTACAACAGTTCCTGCAGTTCGCCAAGGCGTTCCCTCAGTACATGGACGGTACCAAAATTAAGTGTCCGTATGGATGTACAACCGTCATCCTGATGATATGTGCGGTGTGCGGGATGAATTCATTAAGGGTGTACAACAGTTCCTACAGTTCGCCAAGGCGTTCCCTCAGTATATGGACGGTACCAAAATTAAGTGTCCGTGTGTGAGATATCGCAACTTGAAATATCATCCAGAAGTGGAAGTCACATATCATTTGTACTCGAAGGATTTTACGCTGAATTACTATCAATGGACCACGCACGAAGTACTTGTGTCTTTAGCATCGGAGTCGGAGCCTTATGTAGAGCCGTATATGGATGTCCAGGACCACGCTGCTTACGACAACGGGTGGGTGAACATGGTTTTTGATGCGGCGGAGCCTAGTTTTGATTCGGACAATCATGATGCAGCTGAGAAGGCACCGAATACCGATGCTGCAAAGTTCATGGAGTTGCTGAAGAATGCAAGGACTCCATTATATCCTGGTTGTGAAGATCATTCACTGTTGGAGGTTGTTACAAGATTTTTGAGCATCAAGTCCAATTTTAACATATCGCAAGAATGCTATAACCGACTGATGGATTTTATTATAGAGATCTTACCAGAGGATGCAAAGTTACCTAAAGACTTCTACCGATCTAAGAGGATGGTGAGATCGCTCTGGATGGGATACGAGAAAATCGATGCATGTCGCAACGGATGCATGTTGTACTACAAAGATGACAAGGATGAAGATGCGTACAGATTCTGTGGTGCTGATCGCTACAAGGCTACTGGAAGAGGAAAGTCTGTCGGTACAAAGAAGCCTACCGATTCGATGTACTACTTGCCTTTGATGCCATGGTTGCAGAGGTTGTTTATGGTGAAGGAGACTGCAGAAAATATGAGTTGGCACAGGCAGAAACAGATCGAAGGGGTATTGGATCATCCATTCGATAGAGAAGCATAGAAGCACTTTGATCGAGAGTATCCAGATTTTTCTTCAGATCCGCGTAATGTCAGATTGGGGCTCTCCTCCGACGGTTTTACCCCATTCGGACTTTCGGGCTCCCAGTATTCGTGCTGGCCTGTGATCGTCACTCCGTACAATCTACCACCTTTGATATGCATGAAGACTCCGTATATGTTTCTAACCGTTATTATCCTAGGTCCGAATAATCCGAAGAGGAACATCGATGTATATTTACAGCCTTTAATAAATGAGTTGAATCAGCTGTGGGAAGTAGGTGCCAATACGTACGATGTTTCCAGAAAGAAGAATTTTCAGATGAGGGCAACACTTATATGGACCATCAACGACTTTCCGGCCTATGAAATATTATCGGGATGGAGCACTCATGGTCGTCTCTCATGTCCATATTGCATGGACCGTACTAAGGCTTTTCGTTTGAAACACGGAGGCAAACCGTGCTTCTTCGATTGCCATCGATAATTTTTGCCGAAGGATTATCCGTACCGGAGGAACATAAATGCTTTTCATACGGGCATTGTGGAGAAGGCCAATCCACCGCCAAGGTGGCCCGGATATACGATATAGGAAGAGGTAAAAGATTTATCAAGTGCTATCGAAGAGCCTGCTAAGAGATATAAGTGTGACGGATTTGGTCGCACCCATAACTGGACGAAGAGGAGTATATTTTGGGATCTGCCATATTGGAGCACCAATCTGATCAGACATAACCTTGATGTTATGCATATCGAGAAGAATGTGTTTGATAACATAATTAATACTATAATGGAGGTAAAGGGGAAGACGAAAGACATCCTAAGGCCAGGTTAGACTTAGAAGAAATATGTAGACGTCCTGCGTTACATTTGATAGAGGAGGGGAATAGAAAGTTAAAGCAGCCTAAGTCAGTTTTCTCATTGGAGAAGGAGGATAAATAGAGACTTTGTAGGTGGATTCAGGGTCTAAAATTTCCAGACGGGTACGTGTCGAATTGAGAAGATGCGTCGACCTCAAGGAGAACAAACTGGCGCGTATGAAGAGCCACAATTGTCACGTATTCATGGAGAGGTTAATTTCGATTGTATTTCAAGAATTCTTACCGCAGGTCATTTGGAATCCATTGACAGAGCTCAGCATATTCTTCAGAGATCTTTGTTCTACTAAGTTGCTCATCGATCATCTATAAAAGAAAGAGAAGGACATTGCGGTAATACTATGTAAGCTCGGGAAGGTATTTTCTCCTGGATTCTTCGACTCTATGGAGCATTTTCCAATTCATCTTTCCTATGAGACATGTGTTGGTGGTCCTGTCGGTTATCGGTGGATGTACCTCTTCGAGCGACATCTGAATCACCTAAAGAGAAAGGTAAAAACAAGGCACGAGTTGAGGGCTCTATTTGTGAAGCTTATGTTCTCGAGGAGATTACAAACTTTTGCTCGACGTATTTCAAACCTCATATTGCTACTAATAGAACGAGAGCTCCGAGAAACGATGATGGATATCAGGAATCTAATGATGCAATACTCAAAGTATTCAATGCGCCCGGAAAGCCTTCAAGAAAAATAAAGAAGAGATATTTGAATGACGACGAGCTAAGGGCTACTAGTTATATATATTACTCAATTACGACGAGGATGAAGTGGAGAATCTAGAGGGGTAAGTAATTAATACATCCACGTTTACTTCATCTTAATATAATAGTATAAGCTACTATTATGCTACTAATCAGCGGTTGCTTCGTTGTTTTTCAGCACATATAATGATGAGTTGAGGTCGGTTAGACCCTACATAACAGACGAAGAAGTAGAACAAGAAATGAGACGCCATTTTCCTTCTCGGTTGAGCGCATATGTAAGGAGCTTGGTAATTACTTTTTTTCTGCACTTGCATAATAAATAACTTACTATCGCTACTTTGGTATTTAGGTCGATCGTCTAATAACACCCAAGACTGATTCTATTAGAACTCTAGCCAAAGGACCAATTACTGCTGTCAAAATATAGCCAAGTTTCTGTCACGCCCCAGTCCCAAAATATCGAGGGACTAGACATGTGGCAATGGCCAGCAGCACACACCGATAGACAAACCCAATTTAATGGATCCATCAGGGCGTACTTAAGCTGTAATACAACAATGAGGTTCTAAATATACTAATCTCATCCACAGAAATGAATACAACAATATTAGAATCATAAAGCAAGATCAATCTCAATATAACATAAACTTAGAGAATAACCCTATAATGAGTCTGATACATCTGTCAAGATACAAGAATAAAGATAACCACAACAAATACTGAGTATGGAACAGTATATACTCAGAAGATACCCTCAGGGATCACTCGTCTACTGGATCTGGTACTGCTCCAATGTCTGCTCCTGCTCCTGCTCTTGCTAATGCTTCTGTTCCGTATACCTCGGGGTAGATCTCGTCTGCTAATCCTGGGGACATAATCCGGATCCAGGTCCTCAGGGGACATAGCAAGGTACAAGAATAACTCATGCCAAAATAAATGCAGTGCAATAATAAATGAAATAATAAGGTAAACTATATAACCAACTAAGTGATATGCAAGTGAGAGTTTTAGTCATACTCGGGCTGAGACTACTACAGGATCTGTGTCGGAGAAACCCATAGCAATATTCTCTCGAAGGGCCAGTACGGTACCAAAGCTCTGTTGCCAGAGTCTAAGGCACTTCCATTAAATTATTATATATATATAATCAGCCTTTTGTATGGTAAATATCTCCCCACCCAATGTAATCTCACGTCTCATGTCCATGATACGCAGAATCAAAACTAATGCAGCAAGTCATATAATGTCTATGAATAAAATATCTATGTCCTAAAACCTGTATCCTATACAGAATCACCATGAATATCTCCGGAAGATTCTGTCTTATGAATAGTGTCAAGTGTCCTGGGTCTATGTACTTGATAAGACAAGTACGAGAATATAAAGGGTCACGATGTCCATGTCTAAATGACGTACACAACTCTGCGTACGGCGTTGGCACCCGACTAATAATCGGACACTCAGTAAGTCACACGGTCCTAGGTCAAGCATGCACAACAATATAAATGAATCAAGAAAAATGTGTAACAAGACTGCAAAGTTGGCAAGGTACACTTGCCTGGGGTTCTGGCTCCAACTGTAGCTCTGGTATCAGCGAGAATTGCAGGTACTACTCTGGTTACTGAAATAAATATCACCATGAGATTCAAAAATTATCAAATAGCTAGAAACGCCTGTCCTTAAGTCCAATTTGGACAAAGGGGCAAAAATGACAGTTCCGGGTCAAAGCGGGGTCCACATGTGTGGGCCGCTTTGCACCGAAAAACTTGTCAGGGTCAAAGGTCTCCAAATTCGTCAAAATTATTGTCAACAAGTCCAGAACGATGATATGAACCCAACGAACTTCCAGAATTGGATTCCGATGAGCCGATCACAAAATCGCCCGTCAAGTGGAGCCGCGGGGCCCACGATACGCGATTTTGTCAACGTTCTCAGAATCAAACCAAACTTGGGTCACAGGACCAGCGTATTGCTACGAGTCCGATGGCACAAGTTTCGTTTCTATCCGACGTGTGTACACGAAGTTACAACGTATTCTAGAACAGGCAGATACGGGGCGTTGTCGGCGGATACGCGTTGATTTCGGTGTGCACGCACATCCAAATCAACTTCTGCAAAATCCCGCACGTCCGTATCAATGGCGCGAACGTTTCAGTGAAGACCGCGCGTGACCAAGTCGTCCCGTTTGGCAGGGCGCACTCAGTTTTGGGGTAAAATAGGGCATTATTTTTCCTGTTTTTGAATCACGGTATACGATCGCCACAGGACGCGACGCACCGAGCGGGTTGCACGGGCATCGAGGGGCTCACACAGCCTACGCGTCACAACTGCCGGAACCGAAAACGGAGCAACGAGGAGCGAGAACGGGTTACCTGAACAGGGCTTCGTGAACCGAGAATTCTCGTATCCGGGTCCTGTGTTCAGGTACTGTGTCCAGGCTGTGTCCGTCTAGGTTTTAGGGTTTTTGCCGAAGATCGACGCCGGAGCTGGCTAGGGCAAGGCTGGATCGACAGGAGGAGGTGCTCAGGCAGAGCTATTCGGCTCGAGGTGGCTCAGGCGGAGGGTCTGCTGGGGCTTGTCGTGGGCGGCGGAGGCTCGGGAAGGAGGACGACGGTGGAGCAGGGAGAGTCGAGGAAGACGGTGGGGGCTGGGGAGTTCGACTTGGGCGTCGGGGAAGATGGTGAGGAGAGGGGCAGAGGAGGAAGGCGGTGTGGGGCTGTGGGTGATGGTGGTGGTCGAGGGGATTTCGTCGGCGGCGCTGCGGGAAGAGATGAAGGGGAGAAGGGAGTCAAGGGACAGGGCGGCGGAGCGGGGCAAGTTCTGGGGACGAGTCGAGCGGAGCTGGGCGGAGGAGGTAGTCGAGGTCGGGGCTGCGGGGTATGTCCGGGCGGCGCTGGGGGTTCGAGGAGGTGGTGGGGAAGTCCAGGGTTCCGGCGGGTGTGGGGTTATTTATATGGATGCCGCCGGCCGGAACAGTAGAATTCGGGTAGAATTTGGATTAAGGTTTCGGTTAGGTAACGGGTCCGAGTCCGCGGGTCGGGCAGCGGATCCGGCCCGATCCGCTAGGGCTAGGGTGCGGGTTTGGGTCTGCGAGTTTTGGGTCGGGTTTAGATCCGACCTGACCCGATAAGGTAGGGTTCGATTTAGTGAACCGGGTCTGGGTTGGTTTGGGTTGGTTTGGTTCAATTGAACCGGGTTTATTTCTAGGTTTTTAATTCGGTTTATTTAAAAAATAGTTTTTAGGGCTTTAAAAAGGCTTCCGGGGTCCAATAAATTCCCGGAAAATTACCCTATGTCTAGTTTTCTATTTTACACCATAAAATATTATTTTCATAATATTTTAATATTAATTAACATTATTTAAAAATTATTTAATCATAAAATATCTTAGTTTTAATTCCAAAAAAATTACAGAAAATTGTGAAAAATCCAAATTAAAAATTTCTGAAAAATCAGGGGGGTTATAGTTTCTGTGAGCATGGGTTTAGGTTCAAATCAACAAATGCTCCGATCAGAGACAACTTTCTGGATCATGATTCCACGAAAAATAATTGTTTGTGTATCAAATTTTTGAACTACAAAGACGTCGATCCATGCAATAATTTTTTTTGGCATCTTACGAGATATTATGGAGTTGACATATAATTATGGCACAGAACCTGCTAAGATCGTGCTATTCAAGTGTGAATGGTTCGATCCGATTCAAGATCAAGGTTGGAAAATTGACAAGCATGGCCTTGTGGATATAAACTACAAGCGTAGATATCAAGGCTACGAACCATTTATTCTATCAAGTCAGGCTCAGCTCGTGTACATCACAACTTATCCTAGACGGGGGACGGCGAGGACGGATTGGTGGGCAGTATACAAGACTAAAGCTAGAAATACCTTTGACATTGACGAAATAGTTTATCATAAGGACGAGCTACCTCTTGTAACAAATATTGTAGATGTGGACTCAACGAAAGTTACTCATTACACGAGTAATAATGTAAAAGATGTAGAATTATTCGAAGAGGAAGACGAAGATAAAGACGAAGTAGATGGAAGTGAAGATGAGGAGGAAGAGGAAGAGGAGGACGAGGAAGGCGAACAAGATAAAATTTCTGAAGATGATTGAAAATAAAATATTTTGCCTGTAGAATGTACTATATTTTGACTGTAGAATGTACTATTTTGATGAAGATATATATTATATTTTGACTGTAGAATGTACTATCCAATTAGACTTATGCACCACTAGTTATTTACAGTACAATTCTATGAATGCTGTGATATATGCATAATATTTTGACAAGAGAATATACTATATCTTTGTGTATTTCTTTATTCATCATATGTTGTTATCAGGTATGACAGGACGACGCGGAGGGTTCGGTAGGTCCCGAGGTAGACGGAGTGCTCCTCTGGTACTGCCTACTGTTGGTTCTGGATCCTCGTCGCCTAGTACTCCAGTATATCGACCAGTCACATCTCCGACTGCGACGACGTTATGTGGCGTCACTCTTGGGACGAGTAGTTTCAGGCCTGATAGTACTCCCTCGTCCAACGTTTCTTCTACTGACGAAACCATGGAGACAGATGAGCATATGGAAGAGGTCGACCCGACGTCGTCCCAATATCAGCTAGACCCTCCATGCGCACCTCCGGAGGAGGTGAGGACAGAGATTTGGGCAGACGGTACAAAGTAAGTCAATTAGATGGTTTAGCATCATATATATCGTGTATTTCTTTATTCATCATATATTAACTTTTTTGATACAAAAATTATCTCTGTATAGATATCGTCCCTCGTCGGTACAGAGACGCCTGGGCCTCTTTCTGAGGAACAACTATGGTGGCCCTTGGATCAACTACTCTGAAGCTCTGGAGGAGAGGAAGGCGTTCTGGTTTGCGCACTTCAAGGTAAAAGTATATTATATCAATCATCTAATTTATGTATATTATATAACTTACTAAATTACTTATTATAGCAAACGTATTTCTATCCTCCGCACCGGGCCAAGTTGATCGAGCAGATATTTTCTGCCGTTGCCGCCAAGCTTATCCGTGATGCTCTGGATGACCAGAAGGCTCGTGATCACGTTGGAAAACCGATCCAAGGTTGGATCATGCCTAAGCAGTGGACTGCGATGAGGGCTAGATTCGACGATCCGAGGTACAAGGAAATGTCTGAGAAGGCCAAGGTGGCAAGGCGGAAGGCAGCAAAGTGGTGTGGTGGCTCGATTCCGATGACGAAATATTTTCGTCATTTGGTATATTTTTTATTTCAGATATATTATTTTAATACAAGTACGATAAAATGGTAGTAGGAAAACATATTTAATTTTAGTACTAAATAATATATTTTTAACAGGTACAGAGGGGTAAGGATGCAAACATGGTGACCGTCTTCCTGGTCACCCATCGAAAGGGCAGAAATCTCATTGATGAGAGGGCCTTGCAGACCTATGTAAGTATTACTTTACTTTGTATTAATTTTAATATAACTTAGGCAATTATCGAGTATCCAAACTTTTCTAGGCCGAGTATCTTAGGCTGCGTTAGCGGGCGACTGCTAGTGCACCTACAGCGGGAGAGGCTGGTACTTTCTCGTAGCCCTTTCCAGCTCCGTCGGTAGACGAGCTGTGGGTGACCGCTGGTGGTGGTCTCCAGAGAGGTACGTACTATGGTACGGGATCCGATGATGCCCTTGTTGCGACGCAGTCATCTAGGGCCTCCCCGACAAATGCACATTCCCCACAGCCCTCGCAGTCGTCGGCCCGAGTCCAGGAGGTCGTTGACCGTCAGATTGCATCTTTCTGTGATGAGTTACTACGAAAGATGGAGGAGAAGCCCATGTCCCAGCCGCAGGCGGACGATGCGACGCTCATCGCACGATTTGTTATGCTCGAGCGTAGCATCATGGAGATCCGGGATTTGACAGCTGATCTTAGAGCGTCGACAGAGCGTAACGTGATGGAGCTGCATGCATCATAGCTTTCCATGGGCGAGAGACTGACGATGATGCATGATTCAATGGTTCATAGTAGTACGAGGCTGTTATCTACCATGGATTCATACAACCAGCGACTAGCAGAGTTTGAGCAGATACGTCCTCCTGGTGCGCCTATATCGACACTGACTCCACCGACGTCACTGCCTTCTCCATCGACATCGGTATCGATTTCACAGGAGCAGTATGATCTGTTCTTATCCCTCATGCGCGCCGGTGGTCATCCTCCTGCAGATCCGCAGTAGTCCTAGTTAGGACCGTTTATTGATTGTTTGTATTTCAGACCTATGATATTTGGTCATTTATGAATATTTTTTTATTTTTGAGGCATTCAGACATTATTTCTTGTATTATTTAGGACGAGGCTTCCAAACTCTGTTGTGTGGATATTTGTTGTATTCTTTACGATGATATTTTCTCCTGATTTGGCTTGTACTCTTAATATTTTATTTTCTTCAAATTTTATTATATTATTCATATTAAATATATGTTAATTTACCGGTGTTGAGTGTTCAACCGAAGGGGGTCGGCGAACCCAGTAAATTCAATGGAGGGTTGCTCCGGGTTAATTTGTACAAATTATGAATTAATAAACTGCAGGAAGAATGGTTTGGAAATAATTCAATATTCATTTTTTTTATTTTTTTAGTATCTTTAGTGACATTTTTAGCGACGTTTAGCGACATTTATTCACATTGCTAATTACGTCGCTGAATACGTCGCTATACACGTCGCTATACCCATCGTTATACACGTCGCTAAACAAGTCGCTGCCCGTCGCAAATTGCTGACATAACAGTATTGCCAGGTCAAAATAATATTGCTAAATAAGTCACACAACGTCGCTAAATGAATCGCACATACGTCGCTCACAACGTCGCTATATACGTTGCTATAAACGTCGCTATCTACATCTCTAATTTAGCGACATATAGCTGTAGAAGCATAAAATATGCTGCAAAATTGTTCGCTTATTTTTACAGTCAAAACTCCCAACATACATGAAGTCCCTCCCTGCGTAAAATAGAGCTTAAAGGTTGTTTGGCATAAAATAGGGCTTCAGAGCTGTTCGCGTAAAGCAGAGTTTTAAGGCTGTTCTACGTAAAAGGTTGCTCTACCTTCCTGCGTAAAGTTAAAATATGTTATTTTTAATGCAGCGTAAAATAGGGCTTCAGGGCTGTCTGTGTAAAACAGAGCTTCGAGGTTGTTTGGCATAAAATAGGGCTTCAAATCTGTCCGCATAAAGCAGAGTTTCAAGGCTGTTCTGCGTAAAAGGTGGCTATACATTCCTGCGTAAAGTTAAAATATGTTGTTTTTAATGCAACGTAAAATAAGGCTTCAAAGCTGTCTGTGTAAAACAGAGCTTCAAGGTTTTCTGGCGTAAAGGTTGTTTGGCATAAAATAGGGCTTCAAAGTTGTCCGTGTAAAGCAAAGCTTTAAGGCTGTTATACGTAAAATGTTGCTATACCTTCCTGCGTAAAGTTTAAAATACGTTGTTTTTAATGCAGCATAAAGTTGTACGAGAAACTCTTCGTATTCTTCAGATGAATTTGTCAGTCAAATCAGTGAACCTGACATCTGACAAATGTACTGCACGATGAGCGAGAGAACGACTGTGATGATGATTTTGCACAGAGACCCAGGTTGTCATTTTGTGACATATGTTTGATATAAATCATTTTTACGCATTCGAAGGAAGAAAAATGGAGTCTTTTGAATACGCTGCCTATTCTACATTGACAGAAATAAGTTTTTACGCTAAAGATTAGACAAAATCAGACGCCACGTCAAAAGCTGTTTCTTGTACAGATCTCGAGGCATATCTCTACATTTAACGCAATAGATTTTATTCTATTTTAAAAATTTGTCATGAATGGAAAAGCTAAGACTGTGACTAATATGCTCATATCACCATCCTTGTATTTTACGCCAACCATGCTATTTTCAACTATAGGAGTATGCATGCTATCTCCTCGAAATATGCCAACTCGGCTATATTTATAAAGGTACGTTGATAAGGCTACTTAGCCCAGAATACGCTCAAGACCTCAGTCGTGAAGGATAATTGGCTATTTTACGCTGGTTATCTATTATTCATGAATCATCAAGTTTTACACAGGGGCAGTTACCTACGTGGCTTGCAGGCCATGATCTTCGAGAAGCAGTTATAAGCGTTACCTTATAAAGAGATACGTGTCATACGCAGATTCAGAAGATTATTTGAACGTGGGTAGCAGTTGTCATAACCGCAGCGTAAAGGAGGCAATCTTTTTCACAGTTTGGACTTTTACGCCAACAAGATAGTCATTTGGCTTTTACGCCATTCATGCTATTTTTAACTATACGAGTACGCCGTATGCTATCTCCTCGAAATATGCCAACTCAGCTATATTTGCAAAGGGGCAGTTACCTATGTGGCTTGCATGCCATGATCTTCGAGAAGCAGTTATACGCGTTACCTTATAAAGGGATACGAGTCATACGCAGATTCAGAAGATTATTTGAACGTGGGTAGCAGTTGTTATAACCGCAGCGTAAATGAGGCAATCTTCTTCACAGTTTGGCCTTTTACGCCAACAAGACAGTTATTTGGCTTTTACGCCAACCAGGAAGTTATTTGATTGATCTCTATAAATAGAGACCCCTAGTCACAGGGAGGAGGAGAATTGGTTTTGGCTGACAACTTTGGCAACAAGAATTCGATCCTACTTGCAACTTTCCTTTGGCCGGCTTTTGCCTTCAGTTCAGAGAAAGTTTGAAGCTTTTTCTACGGCACTTCTTCATCATCGTGTAGTCCAAGGAATAAAGTGATCGATCGCAGATCAGACTTCCATAGCAATACTTCCCCAGAATCATTTTATTGTACTTAATATCCTCGTATAGGATTATTTATACTTTTTTCTTTTCTCGTTTGTAAGCAAAAGTTTCGTATAAACATTTGTTTATCCAAATCAAATGGCGACTCTGCTGGGGACGACTTTCTCCTCTGACGAGAAAGCAATTGCTCAACACGATGCTGTATCCATCGGATCGACGAAGAAGACTTTGGTCGTCCAGTTCGACCAATCTGCCTATGGAGACATGCTTCATGCAGGGGTAGTTCTCATTCCTTCTCAATCCATAACAACAGGAAGCTGCGTAAAGTGTGGATGCCTAAAACGTCCTCTACCCTTCCTACAAGTTCTCATTCACTGATCAACAAAGTTGTGACAAAATAGCCAACACGCCCTGTGCGTAAAACTTTGTCTCCCGTCTGTCACGTGGTAGACAAAACTTCTGGCAATGCTTCAGTGCCAATCCAGAAGTCTCAAACATGCCCTGCGCGTAAACCTTCGTCTCCCATCTGTGACTTGGTAGACAAAACTTCTGGCAATGCCTCAGTGCCAATCCAGAAGTCTCAAACACGCCCTGCGCGTAAACCTTCGTCTCCCGTCTGTGACGTAGTAGACAAAATTTCTGGCAAGGCCTCAGTGCCAATTCAGAAATTTCAAACACGCCCTGCGTGTAAAATTATATCTCCCGTCTATGACGAGGCAGATGTACCCTTTGATCACATCAAAGGAAAAAAAATGACAAATCCTTCAACCTCTAAGCTTTTACGCCCACGAGAGAAGAAAGTTCCCACTTTACAGATTATGCGTGACGCTGAAAGCCGTTTCAGGACTTTTCCTATTTTATGCGAACCTATGCAAAAATCCAAATTACGCCAGGATAGGTCTGTCCGCGTAAAGAAGACTCGTTTCACGGGAAGATACGCTCCTCAGACAGATGATGGATCATATGCTACTCATATGGGTGGACTGTTATATTCCTATGGCAGAGAAAGGGTTATGGTTCCTAATCTACACATTCCTACTGATGTAAAAAGGCAGAATAAGCCTTCTTCTTCTTCTGATAATCTCCCTGATTTGCGTGATTTCTTAATCCAGAAACGCAAAGACAGGGGATCTCCTAATATGTCTATCATACCCCCTAGAGAACATTGTTGTAATAGTCATAAGGTTGTAATTAACTGCTGCTGTTCTAAAGCAAAATGGTCAGTGTTCGACCGATTGAACTATTCTTTGTCATTACAAGAAGAAGAACCAACATTTGCTTCAGTAAATATGGCTTCGCATATTCCTAGAGGAAGGTCGAGTTTAAGACGTCATCCTTCCAGAACTCCAAGCCAAAGGAGATTTGACAGACTCATCGAGACTTTTGAAGAAGGTATTTTCAAAACACTCGCTCGAGGTCACGACAATCAGCTTCATATTCTTCAGATTCCGACACTGGGAATCGCCAGTTTTCTGAACCAGATATTGAAAGTATAGATTCAATCTCTACAAAGATCTATTCTAATCCCTTAGTGGCATCTAGAGAAATGGAAGTTTATGCTGTTGGAGACGAACATGAAGAAGGTTCTCCATCAGGAAGTACTGAATAACGCATCACTACATTGGAAACATCACTTAAAGAAATGCATACCATGATGAAGAGTATGCACCAAATGATGGTGACTCAACATACAACTGCAATAGCTCAAACACCTATTCCTCCGACTCAACTACGTGTGGGGGTAGACATACCACCAGCCAATGTAAGCCAAGAGCCTGTTCAAAATCAAGAATCAACTGCTCCTCAACCTCTTAACCCGGAGAATGTATTACCTCCTGTTGGAGTTACAATACATCCAATCTCTCACCTTTCTGCTGTCCCTCTCCCATCTGAAGATCCAATACAAGCAGTTCGAGAATTGAAAGCCCAATTTGATGCTTTGAAACATTAAAATCAGCTCAAGAAGTTGGGAATTAACCAGCCATATCCAGCTGTCTGGGATGAGATCCCTTTTCCACCAAAATATAAACCACAGGCTATGGTTTTATTTGAGGGAAAGACGTTGCCAAGCCAGTATATGAACTACTTCAGCATGATGACGGTATTGTTGCAAGGAAATAATGCCCTTCTCACTTGAGTGTTTAAAGGCTGTCTATCTGGAGTAGCTTACCAATGGTATCGTAGTCTATCTGACAACTGCATTACTTCTTTTGAAGACTTCAAAACTCTATTCTTTACTCAATTCTACGAGGGAGGAATGGACATGTCTATATCATCACTCATTGAAGTAAAATAGAAGAAAAAAGAAAACGTTCATACTTTTATTGAACGCTTTCGTCAGGCTACTTTACAGATGCTTCCTGGAGTTCCAGATTCAGCCTTGGTGGACATTTGCAGAAAGAACCTACTCCCACTTATCTCAGTATTCACGGGACCATATCAGTTCCATGATTGGTCCTCATTTATCATATCGGCAGTAGCCGCTGAAGATAATAGTCGGAAGGCTCGTGACAACGGAATCATGATCTCTACCTCTAATAAAAGGAAGCATTCATCCTCCAATAATGACAATACTTGTAGTTCAAAAGGAAAGGAAGCCCTAGCAATCAATACGTCCAGACAAAATACTCCGATAACTACGCAGACGAATTTTGGAACTTCCAAACCTAAAGAAGAATATTCTTTTGACGACAATGATATTCCAATCATATTTGATTGTCTAGTCAAAAGTGGCAAGCTTACTCTACCAGAGATAAAGCGGCCAAATGAAGTTGGCAATACAGATAATCCTAAGTACTGTATTTTTCACAGATACATACATCATCCCACAAAGGCATGCTATATACTAAAAAGGAAAATCCAGGAGTTGATCGACGCCAAAGCCATCACTTTGTATAATAACGAGAAGATGGTCACTGCAAATATGATCTCACTCCAATTTGGCAATTTTCCCCTTCAAGAAGTACCGGATGGTGTGGTACCTATTCCACGAGTAATGATGGATATTGTTAATCTCCCTCCTACCAGGGGTCAAAATCAAGATTTAGTACCCCTAACTACCAAGCGTGGGGAGATCATGTGGGTTCACCCTGATCTAGTATCAGAAATTGAGAAAGAAACTAAAGCTGCTAAAATTAAGTCTAAGAAGAATTCAAGATATAAACCATGTCATATGGTTAAAATATCCTCGGCATCGAAAAAAGAGGCTTTAGCAACTGGAACATGGTCAGGAAAAGCCAACCTTAAAGAATATGAAGGGAATCAGGAAGAAGCAACGCCAGACACTTCAGCTACCAAACCTCCAGAGTCTGAACCTGTAATACCAGAGGCAGGTCCTTCTAAATCAACTTCTGTGGACAAAGGCAAACAAAAAGAAGTTCGTTTCGATAAACCTCTGAAGAACACTCAAAACAAAGGTTTAGAGAAACCATATAACTTCGACATCTTGGCTCAGTTGGCTAATACTCCTGCCAGATTGTCCATTTTTTAGCTACTTCATTTATCCAAAGACACTCGTCAAGCCTTGAGTGAAGCATTAATGCAAGCAGATGTATGCTTGACTCAGCTCAAGTCCCCTGATAAAGAGCCTGTGACATGTCCTCAATGCCATAGTGTGATGGAAGCAATCCCTAACATCACTTTCACTCAAGAGAATATGTTTTTGAAGCATAACAAATATGACAGGCCTCTTTATTATACAGGATATGTT
Source organism: Iris macrosiphon (assembly GCA_036927795.1). Classification (NCBI taxonomy): domain Eukaryota; kingdom Viridiplantae; phylum Streptophyta; class Magnoliopsida; order Asparagales; family Iridaceae; genus Iris; species Iris macrosiphon. The sequence goes on from JAYESA010000007.1 coordinate 38,965,563, forward strand.
GGCTCCATTGAGGTAGATCGAATTCACATAGATCCGGGATCGTCAATCAGTATTATCCCTCATAGTCTGCTAAGACCATTGATAATTCCTACCAGTGAATTGGCTTACACTACCACTACAATTGTGGGCTTCAATGCCAGGAAAAGCAGACCATTAGGGAAGATTTGCTTGAGAATCCAGATTGGTGATCTTAGATCATTGGCTACATGCTATGTCATTGATTCAGAGGTGTCTTACAATATTCTGTTGGGTAGACCATGGATCCATGATCACAATATTGTTCCTTCAACTCTACATCAATGTTTCAAATATGTAGATACCCAAGGAACAATGAAAACATAATTTGATGATCTTAGTCCGTTCAAAGGAGTTGAATCCTACTATTCTGATGCCATATTGTACACTCAAGACTATATGAAAGAGGTATCAGGCAAAATGGAGGAAGAATTCCACCATGAACCAGGAGAACCATCTGCTGAGCAACCTTTATCGATCCAAGTGAAAGGGCAGATTACTCGTCCAAAAGTCTTGGAACCTATGACTATTCACTTAGGCAAAACAAAGTTGGGAGAAGGAAATGATCCTCTAGTGATCAATCTGAACAAGAAACCTCTACCTTTGGTCATTGACCTTAGGCGCAACAAGCAGTTAGCTGATGTAAATATAATCGGGGACGTGTTTGCTGATGATAATAAAGATTCTTTTTTCCAGTATACTGACGCCCAACTTCCTAATCAGAAATCTTCTATAGTAATATCATCAAAAAATGAAGAAGATATGGATCAAGAGGAAATATGGTATAATACAATTAACGAATTTTCTCCTCATAAAGAGATAGAACCCATAGCACAAAAATTCTTGGAAGCTTTATACTTCTATTATCCATATATGTGGGAAGTAGCGTCAACATCTAATGTCGTCATGACATATGTGCCACATAAAGATTATGTCTTTATTGTTCCACCTACTCGCAATAATCAACATCAAATAATCTTCGGTCGAATGCAGAATAGACCGATTGTACAAGAAGAATCTCACGAGTCTGATGTTGGGAAAATGCAAATCCACAGATATAGGCCACATGCTTTAAAGATTATGCAAAACATGGGTTATGATTTGAAGTTGAAGCAAGGCCTCAATTATGGAAAAGGCAGACAAATACCGTTGCATGGTGATTCTTACTGTCAATAAACTCATTTAGGGTTAGGGTATACCACATCTCTTGCAACTCCAAACAGCTCTGAGTCAAGTGATGAGACCATTTTCTCTTCTCAAAATGATATGTCATCCTCCGATTCAGATGATGAATTTGAACTGGGATTATTAGTAAATATGGTGTTGACAGATTTCCTGGAAATAGAGGAACAAGAATCTGAACCATTTGAAAATGAATCTTAGGCACAGCAAATGGATACACAATGGGAACTCTGGTTCAAATAAAAAGAACCACCCACTGAAGATAAGGTTATCCAAGTTAATGTTGGGGATGAATTTTCACCAAAGCCGATATTTATCAGTAATAATCTTTCTGAAGAAGAAAGAGAAGAAATGATCCAGCTGATAAAAGAATATATCGATGTCTTTGCTTGGAATTATGAAGATATGCCAGGTCTTGATCCAAAAGTGGCTACCCATAAACTCAATATATTGTCTAATTCAAAGCCTGTAAAGCAACAACAATGTCGGTTCTGTCCAGATATGATGGATGCCATTGAAGCTAAAATTAAAAAATTAATAGCCGGTGGGTTCATCCGGGAAGAACAACATCCTGATTGGGTCGCTAATGTTGTCCCAGTTATGAAAAAAAATAGAAAAGTGCGTGTTTGTATTGACTTCAGAGATCTAAATGCGGCTGCCCTAAAGATGAATTCCCTCTTCCCATTACAGACGTCATGATCGATAATACGTGTGATTTTGAGCGCATGTCTTTCATGGACGGATTTTTAGGATATAATCAAATTAAAATAAATCCTGAAGATGAGAAGCGTACTGCTTTTCGTACACCATTAGGAGTATATTGCTATACAGTCATGCCTTTTGGATTGAAGAATGCCGGGGCCACATATCAATGAGCTATGAGTAACATTTTTCATGAGCATTTACGCAAAATGGTAGAATATTACGTAGATGATATTGCTATCAAAAGCTGCCTCAAGTATAATCACATTCAAGACTTGAAGACAATATTTGATTTGATGCGCCAATATCAACTCAAAATAAACCCTACAAAGTCCTTTCTTGGTGTATCCAGTGGCAAATTTTTAGGATTTGTCATTACTACTAAAGACATTCAAGTTGACCCTGATAAAGTAAAAGCTAACCTAGAAATGCGACCGCCCCATAATCTCAGAGAACTTAGGGGATTTCAGGGTCGTCTAGCTTATATCAGGAGATTCATATCCAATCTCTCTGGAAGATGTCAACCTTTTTCTCGTCTAATGAAGAAAGGTGTGTCATTTGTTTGGGATGAAGCCTGTCAACAAGTATTTAATGACATCAAACGCTATCTTACTAATCCTCCAGTTCTGGTGCCTCCTGTCATAGGAAGACCATTTTTGCTGTATGTTCGAGCAATTGATCATTCTTTAGGGGATCTTCTCGTACAGAAGAACAATGAGGGTCATGAACAGGCTATATACTATCTAAGTAGGATGATGGTCGGAGTAGAACACAGGTATAACCCAGTAGAAAAAGAATGCTTAGCCCTAATGTTTGCCATTCAGAAGATGCGACATTACGTGACAAGCCAAACTATTCATATCATATCCAAAATCAACCCACTTCGGGTATTGATGAATAAGCCAAGCATCCTTAATTCCCGACTCGCGACTTGGGCAATGCTATTGACACCGTATGATATGGTGTACGTCCCTCAGAAATCCGTAAAAGGTCAAGCCTTGGCTAATTTCTTAGCTGCCCATCCAATTCGAGAAACCTCCAAATTATATGATGACATTCCCGACGAAGTTGCAGAATATAATTTGGCAATGGAAGGTGATATATGGTAGCTATTCTTTGATGGTGCTTCCAGAACTGGACCCAAGGAAAACGTGGTTTCAGGGGTAGGGGTTGTTCTAGTGACTCCTGATAAACTCGTCATTTATCGAGCATATTCTCTTAGTGAACCATGCTCTAATAATGTGGCCGAGTATAATTCTCTATTAATTGGGCTTCAAGTTGCTAAAGAATTGGATATTGAATACTTGGAAGCTTTTGGTGATTCTCTGCTGATCGTCAATCAGGTCAGAGGAATATATGAAGTCCGCAATCCAGATCTTATTCCTTATCACCGAACAACAATCGAGATAGAAATGTCTTTTAAAGGATTCTTCTTAGAACATGTTCCTCGATCTCAAAATTTGGAAGCTGATGCTTTGGCCAGTCTAGCTGCAGATCTAGCTATTCATGTAAGAAGGCAGAATTCGGTGATCCTTCTTAACAGAGATTTATTTTGTGTGAAAAATAATTTTCACATAGAACGCAGCTATGTTGTAAACATGGTTCCTCCTAAGAGAGATTGGAGAAGTCCCTTTATAGACTTCGTGTCATATGGAATCTTACCGGAGGATCCTAAAGAAGCAGCATCTATCAAAAGACGATTGCTACGTTTCTATTTTGATGCTTCTTCACAAAGTTTGTATCGCCGAACATATGATGGACTATTGTTACGATGTCTCTCTGATGATGATACAAGGCAGGTTTTTCGAGAAGCTCATGATGGAGTATGTGGAGCACATCAACCCGGTCCTAAGTTACAGGATCGTATCAGGAGGATGGGCTACTACTGGCCTACTATGATTGCAGATGCTGTAGAATATGCAAGAAAATGCAAAGCCTGTCAGGTTCATGCAGATTTCATACATCAACCTTTTGAATATTTACATCCTACTATTTTATCATGGCCCTTTGAAGCATGGGGTATGGATATCATTGGTCCTATTCATCCTTCATCTTCTAGAGGATATCGGTTTATATTAGCTATCACTGATTATTTCTCCAAATGGGTGGAGGCAATTCCTCTTGCTGAGGTAAAGACATTCAATATGATCAGTTTTATCATGCATCATGTAATTTATCGCTTTGGGATACCCCGAAGGATAATTCATGACAATGAGCCTCAATTCATCAGTCAAGCGTTTCACCAATTTTGCGATAAAAATCAGATACAAATGTGGCCTCAACGGCATATAATCCTGCTGCCAATGGTTTGGCAGAAGCCTTCAACAAAACTATTATCAAACTCTTGAAGAAATTTGTCTCTTCGAACAAAAAAGATTAGAACGAGAAATTGGGGGAATGTCTGTGTGCATACCGCACAACGGTACGAACACCAACGGGTTATACTCTATTTTTATTAGTTTACGGGTGTGTAGCAGTTCTCCCTATTGAAATTCAAATTCCATCACTCAGAATAGCAGTAGCTAATGAGCTGACTAAGGAAAATAATGATCGTTTAAGACTTCAAGAGCTAGAAGGGTTAGACGAAAGACTCCTTCAAGCTCAACAGCGTATTGAGTGCTTCCAAGCACGCATCTCCAGAGCTTTTAATCAGAAAGTGAAGGAAATAGTGTTCAAAGTTGGTGAGATAGTTTTAGTTGTGAAAAGGCCAATGATCATTACACATAAAAGTAAGGAAAAATTCTAGCCCAAATGGGAGGGCCCTTATGTGATTGAAACAACATTTTCAAATGGCGCTTACAGATTAGCCAAGCCTAATAGAGATTTGATAATGGCTCCTATCAATGACAAATTCCTGAAGAAGTATTATGCTTGATCTTCCTTGCTTAATGGAGTATGATAAAGATTTCATTCTGAAGATACTATGTATAAAGATTAGTTAAATCATATTCTATCATGTTCATATTACCTCTGAATATATATGTTTAACTAATTTGAAACTACAAAACCTATTATGTCCATATTACCTCTGATAGTATTTTGTATACAAATTTAGTTGGATCATATTCTATCATGTTCATATTACCTCTGAATAGATATGTTTAACTAATTTAAAACTTCAAAACCTATCATATCCATATTACCTCTGAGCTATCGGCCTAACAATCTCCCCAGCGGAGCAACTCTCAGGTCTATCTATATTTTCGGATAGACCACATTCAGCAAACTACTCCTCAATGAGTTTCTCGGACATTGGTTTATGTCCATATTACCTTTGAACTGCTGTCCCATCATTTCTTTCCGGTCGAGTTTGCCAAGTCCATATTACCTCTGAGCAAACCTCGCAGACTGGACTATCGGTTATCATGTCCACATTACCTCTGATATCGGTTGTCATCTCAACTTAGCACCCGTACTTAACTCTAAGTATGCCAGCGGTGTTAAGTCCATAAAATCTGCCAAGTCCATATTACCTCTGGCAGGGTTTCATTTTAAACCTATTACTTGCACTCAGGTGCGCAAGAAGTAATGGGTCCACAAAACCTATCACGTCCATATTATCTCTGATAGGGTTTTATCTCGAACTTATTATATGAACTCTCATGTGCAAGAAGTAATAAGTCTGCCTAAGATCCCCAATGGGATATCCTCATTGGAGGCAAACAGTTCACGTCTATATTACTACTGAACTATGAGTTGTCGATGTTCTCCATCCAAAGAAAATAGCCACATCCATATTACCTCTGGCTCATTTTTTTTTCTTCCACCAAAAATACTGGGATCGTGCCTAACCTCTCGGTATGACTATCAATTAGCTCATGTCTATGTTACCTCTGAGCTATCATTTTCACACCCTCCCAGTGGAGATTGTCATATCTTTTGTACCTCTGAGCAAACCTTCCTACTTGACTATCGATTATCATGTCCATATTACCTTTGATACCATTCATTATCTAAACTTATCACCCGTACTTAATTCTAAGTATGCCAGCGGTGTTAAGTCCACAAAATCTGCCAAGTCCATATTACCTCTGGCAGGATTTTATTTTAAACTTATTACTTGCACTCTAGTGTGCAATAAGTAATAGGTCCACCAAAGATCCCCAGTAGGACATCCTTAACCAAATCTGATTTTATCATAGTCAGTTATGATTTGGGACCACGTCAGCAAATAATTTGAAAAGGAAAACAGATAGTCATGCTGCGTAAAGGATCCATCAGATGCTATGATCTATAAATTTACGCACAGAGTAAAGATCCACGCGCAGAGCAAGGATCTATGATTTTACACTCAGATGCTACGCATATATGATTTTACGCGTAAAACAAAAATCTTAAATTACGCGGGACAGATCAGTTAGCAGAATATGCGTATATATTGATAATCTGAGTTTTACGCTCGAGAAAGCCAGTTACAAGAGTTTACGCAGAAAATGCTCTTTTATTTTAAGAATCAGTATTTCTTTGATTCCATATTGTCTACAAACATTGTAAGGGCCTGAAATACGCAAATAATAGCGTTTGCAAATAGACGACGAGTACTCAGTAGCTTCTCTTCTTCTTCTTCTTCTTCTTCTTCAGTCGAGAGGACTTCATCAGACGAAGGGCCAAGGAGTTCCCTGAAAATGTCTGTCTTCATTTGAGATGACTTTTCTTCCTTCGCTATTGGTAGTTCATTCAAAGTTTAGCCAGAATCTTTTACATCTAGTTCAGGGATGGCCTATTCGGCGGACATTTCTTGCCCTGTCTCGAGAATCTTTCGAGAAGCCATTTTTGAAGATGATGTTTTGAACATATGTTCTTCGTATTTATAAAGGAGAAATGACAGTTCAGAATTCTATGTGACTCCTCGTCAAAACAACATGACGATTGGATTTTCAAGACAATGTAATGCTAAAGAGTTTTTACGCATCTTCCTTTATGCGTAAAAGTTGGAACGTGACTGGATGCATATTTATCAGAGTCTGCGTAAAAATTACTCAAGCGTGTTGAAGCTGCTTATTACCAGACTTCCTCACAGCAACATGGCAAATCAATAGTGCGTAAAAGAAGACAAGTTTATTAATCATGATTACATATGATGGAAATCTATTTTACAAAGGATTTTTCATTAATATTCAAGATCACGATTATATATGATATGAATCTATTATGCTAGGTTCTCGTCTGATGGAGATCTTCATTTCTTCTTCTACAACACTTCTTCAGCTCCTATACGCTGGGTGCCAAGAAAATGATCAATGGAGGGAGGATACAGAACTGGACATTCAAGCCCACCCCCCATACGTCATCGGCGGCCATGCTTAGAATTATGATTGTGATTCAGACCCAACACAATACTGGAAGACATGGCCGAGCTGCACCCCAGGATCCAGCTTCATAATAGGGGAAATTACAGCTAGCAAGCTGTATGGTCTAATGCGACCCTTCCTCTCTCTTTGACGAATTGCCATATAAAATCGCTGATTACCTCGAGCAAAGGAAGCTATGATATCCCTCCATGGTCCATCATTGCAGAGAATATTTGCTCGAAGACGTCTCTTTTTACGGCTCCTTACATGCTGGAAGAGCATAATCTTCTTCTTTCGCAGTTCAGCCAAATGAATCTCATCAGTCATATTTGTGGTAAAGGGAGTATAGAAAATCAAGTTCATTTGCTTGCCCTTATATAGACAGAAGAGAACATACAAATTCCAATGACTTCTTAAAATATAGCCGAAAAATTAGCCTTGAAGAACGAGTCAAATTTGACCATTTCATGCTTCATTCAAAGTATTTTAAATTACGAGGAATTTGAAAACTTTGAAGGGGGTCTTGTAGAAGCATAAAATATGCTGGGAAATTGTCCGCGTATTTTTACAGTCAAAATCTCCAACATACATGAAGTCCCTCCCTGCATAAAACAGAGCTTAAAGGTTATTTGGCGTAAAGGTTGTTTGGCATAAAATTGGGCTTCAGAGTTGTCCGCGTAAAGCAGATCTTTAAGACTGTTCTGCGTAAAAGGTTGCTCTACCTTCCTGCGTAAAGTTAAAATACGTTATTTTTAATATAGCATAAAATAGGGCTTCAGAGCTGTCTGCATAAAACAGAGTTTCGAGGTTGTTTGGCGTAAAATAGGGCTTCAAATCTGTCCCGTAAAGCAGAGTTTCAAGGCTGTTCTGCGTAAAAGGTTGCTATACCTTCCTGCGTAAAGTTAAAATACGTTATTTTTAATGCAACGTAAAATAAGGCTTCAAAGCTGTCTACATAAAACAGAGCTTCAAGGTTGTTTGGCGTAAAGGTTGTTTGGCGTAAAATAGGACTTCAAAGCTGTCCGCGTAAAGCAGAGCTTTAAGGCTGTTCTGCGTAAAAGGTTGCTATATCTTCCTGCGTAAAGTTTAAAATACGTTGTTTTTAATGCAGCATAAAGTTGTACGAGGAACTCTTCGTATTCTTCGGATGAATTTGTTAGTCAAATCAGTGAACCTGATATCTGACAAAAGTACTGCACGATGAGCGAGAGAACGGCTGGGATGATAATTTTGTACAGAGACCCAGGTTGTCATTTTGTGACATATTTTTGATACAAGTCATTTTTACGCATTCGAAGGAAGAAAAATAGAGTCTTCTGAATACGCTGCCTATACTACATTGACAGAAATGAGTTTTTACGCTCAAGATAAGACAAAATCAGATGCCACGTCAAAAGCTGTTTCTTGTACAGATCTCGAGGCATATCTCTGCATTTAATGCACGAGATTTTATTCTATTTTAAAATTTTGTCATGACTGGGAAAGCTAAGACTGTGACTAATACGCTCACATCACCATCCTTGCATTTTACGCCAACCAGGCTATTTTCAACTATAGGAGTACGCCGTATGCTATCTCCTCGAAATATGCCAACTCGGCTATATTTGCAAAGGTACGTTGATAAGGCTACTTAGTCCAGAATACGCTCAAGACCTCAGTCGTGAAGGATAATTGGCTATTTTATGCTGGTTATATATTATTCATGAATCATCAAGTTTTACGCAGGGGCAGTTACCTACGTGGCTTGCAGGCCATGATCTTCGAGAAGCAGTTATACACATTACCTTATAAAGAGATATGTGTCATACGCAGATTCAGAAGATTATTTGAACGTGGGTAGCAGTTGTCATAACCGCAGCGTAAATGAGGCAATCTTCTTCACAGTTTGGCCTTTTACGCCAACAAGACAGTCATTTGGCTTTTACGCCAACCAGACTATTTTTAAGTATAGGAGTACGCCGTATGCTATCTCCTCGAAATATGCCAACTCGGCTATATTTTCAAAGGGGCAGTTACCTATGTGGCTTGCATGCCATGATCTTCGAGAAGCAGTTATACATGTTACCTTATAAAGGGATACGTGCCATACGCAGATTCAGAAGATTATTTGAACGTGGGTAGTAGTTGTTATAACCGCAACATAAAGGCGGCAATCTTCTTCCCAGTTTGGCCTTTTACGCCAACAAGACAGTTATTTGGCTTTTACGCCAACCAGTTAGTTATTTGATTGATTTCTATAAATAGAGACCCCTAGTCACAGGGAGGAGGAGAATTGGTTTTGGCTGACAACTTTGGCAACAAGAATTCGATCCTACTTGTAACTTTCCTTTGGCCGGCTTTTGCCTTCAGTTCAGAGAAAGTTTGAAGCTTCTTCTACAGAACTTCTTCATCATCGTGTAGTCCAAGGAATAAAGTGATCGACCGCAGATCAGACTTCCAGAGCAATACTTTCCCAGAATTATTTTATTGTACTTAATATCCTCGTATAAGATTATTTGTACTTTTCTCTTTTCTCGTTTGTACGCAAAAGTTTCGCATAAACATTTGTTTCTCGTACATGTCGCTAATTTAGCAACGTTGCGTCGCTAAACGTCGCTAAATGTCGCTAATATAGCGACGCATTTACGTCGCTAGAAAATGTTGGAATAGCGACGTTTGGCAACGTTTTTCCTGTCAGCAACTAGTTTATAGGCGACTTAAACAAAATGTCTCTAATCACGTCGCCAAAATTATTTAGCGATATTTTTAGCCATTTAACGACGTTTCTTTACGTCGCTAATTTGACTTATTCTGGTAGTGTATATAAAGCAAATACTCAGGAGAAATCCTCTAGCACGACATCGTCCTCTGGTGCTGGTACTGCTCTAGTGTCTGCTCATGTCCCGTATACCTCGGGGTATATCTCCTCTGCTATACCTGGAAAACATAATCCGGATCCAGGTCCTCAGGGGACATAGCAAGGTACAAGAATAACTCAAGCCAAATAAAATACAGTACATAAAAATAAATATCAACAGGGCAACTATGTAACTAGCTATGTGATATGCAAATGAGAGCATCACTAGAACTCAGGCTGAGACCACTACAAGCTCTGTATCGGGGAGCCAGTAGCAGTAATATCACATAATGGGCCAAGCTCTGATATAGAGGCTAAAGCACCACAATAATAAATATATATAAATATAATCTGCCTGTAGCCTGTGTGTCTCTCCCTACCCAATGTAATCATGCATTTCATGTCCACGACATCTCATGTCCATAACACGCAATATCATGACCTCTAGCTAGTATAGTGAGTCAAAATAATATCTATGTATATGCAAGATCTATGTCACGAATCCTGTAAGCCTATACAGAATTACCATGAATAACTCAGAAAAGATTATGTCACATGAATAGTATTAAGTGTCCTATGGTATGACGTACTTGATAAAGCAAGCACGAAAAAATATAGGATCGCGGAATCAACTCTCTAAGTGACGTTGTACGACTCCACGTACGACGTCGTAACCCGAATATTATTCGAACGTTAAGCAACGTCTCACGGTCCTAGGTTGAATATGTACATCTCAAGAGTATATGTATCTAGAAAGAACTCAAGCAAATAATATAACAGGAACTATTGCAACTTGGCAAGGTACACTTGCCTAGGTTCTGAACTCCTTCAGTTGCTCCGGTAACAGCAAAACCTCCAAGAACGCCTCTGGATGCTGAAATAAACATTACCATCACTCTTAGAATACATAAAATAGCTAGGATTGACTACCCATAAGTCTAATTTGGATACAGGGGCAAAATTAACAGTTTTTGGTTAAAGCGGGGTCTACATGTGGCCCACTTCGCACCGAAAAATATGCCAGAGACAAAGTTTTCTAAATTCATCAAACTTAGTGTCTACAAGTCTAGAACGATGATATGAACCCAACAGAATATCTAGAAGTGGATTTCGATGAGCCGGTCACGAAAATGCCTGCCATGTGGAACCGCGGGGCCCACAAAACGAGATTTTGTCAACGTTCTCAGAATCGAACCAAACTTGGGTCGCAGGACTAGCGTAACGCTAAGAATCCAATGGGTTAAGTTTCGTTGCGAAACGATAAGCACACACGAAATTACAGTGAGTGTCAGAACGGCCCGATATGGGGAATTTTTGACGGATACGCGTTGATTCCGGTGTGCACGCACATCCAAATCAACTTCTGCAAAATATCACACGTCCGCATTGACGATACGCCCCTTTCGATATAATTTGCACACGACAAAGTCACCTCGTTTAGCGGAATACACCCAGTTTTAGGAAATTTAAGGTTTTAAAAACCATATTTTTGGTCAACTTCACCCGCGAATAAAACACGAATTACAACAAATTAAAATAAACAAATTACAGGGTCTAAAACTTGATATGTTGTATAATTTACTGTTCAAGTAGAATTTAAAAATATTAACTATGTTGGGAGAAAAATCACCATGAACATAGGGGTTCAGGACGGTTTCCAGAACCAGAAAATAGGTTATTTTTCCTGTTTTGCGTCGTGATTTGCGAACGACACAGGATACGATACCCTGAACTAATTATACAGGGTTCGAGAGGGTCACGTGGTCTTCGTATAGGATTTGACAGAATGATATTTGGATTAATATGCAGGGAGATACGTGAGTGGGAAGAGGTATACCTCGCTGCTTGGCTGCTGCTCGTGAAAGGGGGCGGGTCTGCGGCAGCGTTCGTCGGCCGTCGGTGGCCGTCCGAGGTCGTGTGGAGGTTGGAGAGATGTAGGGGTAGTGGATGGTGTATATATGGAGGAATGAGGGGGTGTCGCGGGGGTTTCGGGAACGGGGGGGTCGTGCGGGTGCTGTGGGGAGAGTGGGTTAGCGGGTCGGGTCGGGTAGGGTAGGATCCAATAGGGTGGGGTTGGTTCGGTTGGGTTCAGGTTGGTTTGGTTTGGTTCGGTTCAAGTCTGGTTCGGTCTGGTTTATCTAAAACAATACTTTTTAGCTATAAAAAAATAGTTTTTGAGCCCAATAAATTCCAGAAAAATTATACAACATCATATTATTAATTATATACTCAAAAATATAATTTTTACAATAATTTAATATATAATTTAATTCACAAAAATATTAATCCCTGAAGAATATTTATTATTATTAATTAAAAATACCGAAAATTTTTAAAAAATTATAATTAAAATTTTAAAAAACTGGGTGTTTACAGTCTACCCACCTTAAAAGAATTACATTCTCACAATTAAAAAAACAAAACGTAACCGGTCAGAAGAGATGACGCGGTTGCAAGACAAAGGATAAAGAATCATGAACAAGGAGAAATCGAGAGGAAGGGTGAGAGTTTTGTTCAAGAAGAACATGTAGGGAAGGAATAAAAACTTTTTCCTAGGCAATAAGAGATAAGTAACTCAAGAGTAAAGGAGCCTGGTTAGAACGAAGATCAACTACAGCTTAGGAAAACTTGGGTACCAATTTCTAATCTAGACTAAAAAGTTTATGCTAACATAATACTAGGTTTAGGCTAGGAAATGGAACTAACAGGCACATGCTAAAGTATTACTAGGAATAGATAGCTAAAATAAAACTTAAATCTTACTCATATTCGCTACTCCTCGAGTCTGTACCTCCTCCACTGTCATCGCAAAAGCATGTCCGCATCCTTGTGATGGTGTCCTCTGCTGTTGCTGGGCTTACTGGAAGAGTGCTGCCTGGGGTGCCAAGGGTGGCTTCGACTGATATCCTTTCGGTGCTTGTAAAGCTTATCAGTTTACCATTGGTGCTCCCTCTCGACGCTCTGGGCAATCCTTGGCTGAATGTTGGTTGGATCCACAAATCAAGCATAATCCCAACTTGCGTCTGCACTCGCTCTCATAATGACCTCGCTTGCCACAATATTGGCATATAGGCAATGCCTGCAGAGCTGCTCTGGGTGGCTGGTGCGTGTGAGGTCTCTTTGCAGCTTCTCCCTGTGGTGCTCTGGCTAGTGCTGATGTGAACGGTCATTTTTGGCTTGACTCTCTCCTGGTGATGTGCTCCATGAGTTGGGCTGCAGCAAGGACTTTCGTATAAGAAGTAGGTGCGACAGAGCCAATCTGTCTCTGTAGCTCAAAGTTTAGTCCGTCAAATAATTTCTCAGCCTTCTCTTCTTCTGTCGGAATTATTGTAGGTACGAAGCAGCTCAAACGGATGAATTCTGTATTATACTCTTCTACCATCATGTTGCCTTGAGTGAAGCAATTGAACTTGTCCCAAAGTTTTGATCGAGCAATAGATGGAACGCACATCTCCTGGAAGAGTATAGAGAACTCCTCCCAAGTGAATCGATCTGGTCCGAGCCATCTCTCCTCAGATAGCCACCAGTGATGTGCATTGCCCGTCAACTGTATTCTGACGGCAGTCATCCAACGCTCCCTCAAAAGCTCAGTTGCTTCTAATTGGTGTTGTGTGGTTGTGAGCCACTCATGAACTTCAGTGGGCTCCTCCTTGCCAGAAAATATATGGGGCTTTAGCTGACAAAAATTGGAGATAGATCCCGTCGATGGTCGCCTAGCTAGTGGGTTCGTCTGCTCTAGTATGATTACTAGGCTGTTCCTCAAGTTCTCCGCTTCATGACGCTGAGCCTCTTGATGAACCTACTGTTGGGCTTGCATCATTGCATAGAATATTTGAAACATCTGCTGTCCGTCCGTAGCCTGTCCTTGTGGAAAAACGGGTATAGGTGGAGTAAACTACGGTGGTGGTGGAATGTCGTCTCGCCAAAATCTTGAGGTATGCTGACCTGCTTGATTGCTTTGTTGAGCAGATGTACCTCCACCCACTGGTGTCACTCCATCATTGTAGGTGACCACAACACCTTGTGGTGTACCTACAGGAGTCTCGTCGCTTGCTTATGGATCTATTACTATGCATCCAAGGTAAACTATGAGAGACGTACAGAAGAATCAAGGTAGGATGCAAGTCAAGAAATTATTTTAAAGTTGATATGGAGGTCAAGAACAGATCAACAAGTGGATGAGATCTTATAAGTTATCCTATCCTAATCGCAGGCTTGCTCGATCCCTTAGTTGAAACCAAAGCAATATAGTCGAAGACATGCATGGGCCACAACAAAAACCATGTCACGCCCCAGTCCCAAATTATCGAGGGACTAGCCACGTGGCAAAAGCCAGCAGCACACTCCAATGGGCAAACCAAATTTAACGGACCCGTTAGAGTGTACTTAAGATGTAAAACAAATATAATGGACTACGATACATGTCACAGTCTAATTCTAATCTCATCCACATAAGGTAAACATAATTCAAATGTTAGACTAATCAAAGAGAAATATAATCCAACAACAAGTCTCAATAAAAAGTGTTTCGAGGAACAACCCGATAATAAGTTTAGTACAATAATCCAAGAGACATGAAATAGAAAAACTAGAAACAGAAATAACTGAGTATATAAAGCAAATACTCATGAGAAATCATCTGGCACCACCTCGTCCTCTGGTGCTGATACTGCTCTAGTGTCTGCTCCTGTCCCGTATACCTCGGGGTAGATCTCCTCTGCTATACCTGGGGACATAATCCGGATCCAGGTCCTCAGGGGACATAGCAAGGTACAAGAATAACTCAAGGCAAATAAAATGCAATATATAAAAATAAATATCAACAGGGCAACTATGTAACCAGCTATGTGATATGCAAATAAGAGCATATCTAGTACTCAGGCTAAGACCACTACAAGCTCTGTGTCGGGGAGCCGGTAGAAGTAATATCACGTAATGGGCCAAGCTCTAATATAGAGACTAAAGCACCGCAATAATAAATATATATAAATATAATCAGCCTGTAGCATGTGTGTCTCTCCCCACTTAATGTAATCACGCATCTCATGTCCACGATGTCTCATGTCCATGAAACGCAAGATTATGACCTCTAGCTAGTACAATGAGTCAAAATAATATCTATGTATATGCAAGATCTATGTCACAAATCCTGTAAGTCTATACAGAATCACCATGAATAACTCAGAAAAGATTCTGTCTCATGAATAGTGTCAAGTGTCCAATGGTATGACGTATATGATAAAACAAGCACGAAAAAATATAGGATCACGGAATCAACTCTCTAAGTGACGTTGTACGACTCAGCGTACGACGTCGACACCCGAATATTATTCGGACGTTAAGCAACGTCTCACGGTTGTAGAAGCATAAAAAATATGCTGGGGAACTATACGCGAAAAACCCCCAAACATACATGAAGCACGCGTAAAATAGAAGCTTCAGAACTATACGCGTAAAAAGACTTCAGTTCTGCCCGCGTAAAGCAGCACTTCAAGCCTGTTTTGGCGTAAAAAGGTTGTTACACTCCAGCGTAAACTAAGTCTTCTTTTAATGCAGCGGGAAGTTGTACGAGAAACTCTTCGTATTCCTCGAATGAACCTGTCAGACAGAACAGTGAACCTGACTCCTGACAAAGAGTACTGCACGATGATCGAGAGGACGGCTGTAATGATAATTCTGCACACAGCCCCAGACTGTCATTTAGTGGCATATCCTTGAGACAAGTCATTTTTACGCATTCAAGGGATACGCTGCCTATTTTACACAGGCAGAAATGAGCCTTTATGCTCAAGATGAGATGAAACCAAACGCTACGTCAAAAAGCTGTTCTTCGTACAGAACTCGAGGCACGTCTCCGCAGTTAATGCGCGAGATGGGGGCAGATCTCTGCATTTAATGCATGAGATTTGGTTCTACTTTTAATGACTGGGAGAGCTAAAATTAGGGCTAATATGCTCACGTCACTAACTCTGCATATTACGCCAAACCAGGTTATTTTCAACTATAGGAGCACACCGTATGCTATCTCCTCGAACTACGCCAACCAGGCTATTTTCAACTATAGGAGCACGCCGTATGCTATCTCCTCAAAATATGCCAACTCAGGCTATATTTGCAAGGTACGTAATAAGGCTATTTGGCCCAGAATATGCTCAAAACCTCAGTCAGGAAGGATAATTGGCTAGTTTACGCTGGTTACCTATTATCTATGCAGCATCAAGCTTTACGCAGAATTTGGCTTTTACGCCAACAAGACAGCTACTTGTCTTTTACGCCAACAAGACAGCTACTTGGCTTTTATGCCAATAAGACAATTATTTGGCTTTTATGCCACAAAACAGCTACTGGGCTTTTACGCCAACTGGACAGCTATTTGGCTTTTACGCCAACAAGATAACTATTTGGCTTTTACGCCAATAAGACAGTTATTTGGCTTTTATGCTAGCTATCTTTACACGAGGGGAAGTTACTTACGTGGATTGCATGTCGTGGTCTTCGAGAAGTAATTATACGCATTACCTCATAATGGGATACGCGTCACACACGGATTCAGGAGATCATTCAGACGTGGGTAGCAGTTATTATAACCGTCGTGTAAAAGGCGTAACTCTCTCCACTAATTGGCTTTTATGCTGATTGATCAGTTACTGTGACTGATCTCTATAAATAGAGACTTCCGGTCACAGGAGAACAGGGTGAAAAGAAGGGATCGGAGAGAAAAGAGAGATCGGAATTAGAGGAGATCAGAGAGAGTACACAAAGAGAGTGTTGATTGATAACTTTGGCAACGAGAGTTCAATCCCTCCTATAATCTTTGAAGCTTCTTCTTCTTCTATAGCACTTCTTCGTCATCGTGTGGTCCAAGGGACAAAGTGATCGACCGCAGATCAGACTCCTATAGCAATATTTTTCCAGAATTATTTTTATTGCACTTAACATCCTCGTATAGGATTAATTGTACTTCTTTTTCTTGTTTATAAACAAAGAAAGAATTTCATATAAACCTAGTTTCATTTCTTCTGTTTATCATTAAACACAAGATGGCGACTCTGCTGGGGACTACTTTCTCATCTGACGAGAAAGCCATTGCTGAACACGATGTAGTATCTGTTGGATCAATGAAGAAGATTTTGGTCATCCAATTCGACCAATCGTCTTATAAAGACATGCTTCGAGCAGGGGGTAGCTCTCATTCCCTCTCTGTCCAGGATAATAGGAAGCTGCATAAAGTATGGATACCCCGGACATCCTCTACCCTTCCTGCGGACTCTCCCTCTCCGATCAACAAGGTTGTGACATCACGACCTATACGCTCTGTGCGTAAAAATCTGTCTCCCGTCTGTGACGTGGCAGACAAAGCTTCTGGCAATGCCCTAGTGCCAATCCAGAAGTCCAGAACGTGCTTTGCGCGTAAATTTTGTCTTCCGTCTGTGACGTGGCAGACAAAATTTTTGATAAGGCCTCAGCGCCAATTCAGAAATTTCAAACGCGCCCTATGCGTAAAACTTCGTCTCCCGTCTGTGACGTGGCAGACAGAATTTCTAATAAGGCCTCAATGCCCGCGCAGAAAATTCATACGCGCCTTGCACGTAAAAATGCATCCGATGGACCCTTGGATCACATCAAGGGAAAATGCGTGGCGAATCTCCCGATTTCTAAAGTTGTACGCCACCAAGAGAAAAAGATTGTGCGGACTCTACCTGTTTTACGCGAATCTGTGCGAAGCTCCAGATTACGCCAAGATAAGCCCATCCGCATAAAGAAGGCCCGCTTCACGGGGAAATACGCTCCCCAGACGGATGATGGATCATATGTCACTCACATGGGCGAACTGCTGTATCCTTATGGCAGAGAGAGGGTCATGGTTCTAAATATCTACGCTTCTACTGATGTAAAAAGGCAGAATAAGCCTTCTTCTTCTTCTGTTAATCCCCCTGATTTGCGTGATTTCTTGATCCAGAAGTGCAAAGACAGAGGATCTTCTAACATGTCTATTACACCCCCTAGGGAGCACTATTATAATAGTCATAAAGTTGTTGTTAACTACTGCTGTTCTAAGGCAAAACGGTCAGTTTTCGACCAGTTGAACTACTCTTTGTCTCTACAGGAAGAAGAGCCGACATTCGCATCAGTGAACATGGCTTCACACATTCCTAGAGGAAGATCAAGCTCAAGACGTCATCCCTCTAGAACTCCAAGCCAAAGGAGATTCGACAGACTCCTCGAGAATATTGAGGCAGGTATTTTTCAAAACACCCGCTCGAGGTCATGACAACCGGCTGCATATTCTTCTGATTCTGACACTAGGGGTCGCCAGTTTCCCGAATCTGATGCTGAAAGTATAGACTCGATCTCTACAGAAATCTATACTAATCCCTCAGTAGCATCCAGAGAAATGGGAGTTTATGCCATTGGAGATGAACGTGAAGAGGCTTCCCCATCAGGAAGTACTGACCAACGCATCGCTGTATTGGAAGCATCGCTTAAAGAGATGCATTCTATGATGGAGAGTATGCGTCAGATGACGGTGACTCAACACGCAGCTGCAATAGCTCAAACATCGCTTCCTCCGACTCAATTAAGTGTGGGGGTGGACCTACCACCATCCAACGCAAACCATGAGCCTATTCTAAATCAAGAGTCAGCAGCTCCTCAACTTCTTAACTCAGAAAATGTATTACCTCCTGTTGGAGTTATAATACAACCGATCTCTTACCACTCTGCGGTCCCTCTCCTAGCAGAAGATCCGATACAGGCAGTTCGGGAATTGAAAGCCCAATTTGATGCCTTGAAGCATAAGGATCAGCTCAAGAAGTTGGGGATCAACCAGCCATACCCATCTATCTGGGACGAGATCCCTTTTCCACCTAAATACAAACCACAGGATATGGTTTTGTTTGAGGGAAAGACATCACCGAGCCAGTACATGAACTACTTTAGCATGATGACAGTGTTGTTGCAAGGGAATGACGCCCTTCTCACTCGAGTGTTTAAAGGTTGTCTGTCCGGAGTGGCCTATCAATGGTACCGTAGTCTGTCGGACAACTACATTACTTCTTTTGATGATTTTAAGACTTTGTTCTTTGCTCGATTCTATGAAGGAGGAATGGACATGTCTATGTCCTCGCTTATCGAAGTGAAGCAGAAGGAGAAAGAGTGCGTTCGTACTTTTATCGAACACTTTCGTCAGGCTACTTTGCAGATGCCTCCCGGAGTTTCGGATTCTGCCTTGGTAGATATTTGCAGGAAGAATCTTCTTCCGCTAATCTCAGTATTCACAGGACCATATCAGTTCCATGATTGGCCCTCGTTTATCATCTCAGTGGTAGCCGTTGAAGATAACAGTCGGAAGGTGCATGACAATGGAATCATGATCTCTACCTTTGATAGAGGGAAGCGATCATCTTCCAATAACAATCATGCTCGTAGTTCCAAAGGGAAGGAGGCTCTGGCAATCAATACGTCCAGGAAACATACTCCGGTGACTACGCAGACAAATCCTGGGACTTCCAGGCCTAAAGAAGAATATTCTTTTGACGACGATGATATTCCGAGCATATTCGATTGTCTAGTCAAAAGTGGCAAGCTTACTCTCCCCGAGGTAAAGCGGCCAAATGAAGTCGGCAGTACCAATAACCCTAAGTACTACATTTTCCACAGATACATACATCACCCCACAAAGGCATGTTATGTATTAAAAAGGAAAATCCAGGAGCTGATCGACGCCAAGGCTATCTCTCTGCGTAATAGCGAGAAGACGGTCACTGCCAACATGATCTCGCTCCAGTTTGGCAATCTGCCCCCTCAAGAAATTCTGGATGGTGTAGTACCTATTCCACGGGCAATGATGAACATTGTTAATCTTCCTCCGGCCAGGGGTCAAAATCATGACCTGGTACCCCTAACTACAAAGCATGGTAAGATTATGTGGGTTCATCCTGATCTGGTGTCAGAGATTGAGGAAGAGACTCAAGCTGCTAAAGCTAAATCTAAAAAGAACTCAAAATTCAAACCATGCCATATGGTTGCAATATCCCCGACATTAGAAGAAGAGGCTTTAGCAACCGGAACCCGGTCAGGCAAGGCCTACCTCAAGGACTATGGGGGAAACTAGGGGGAATCAACGACAGACACTTCAGCTGCCAAACCTCCAAAGCCGGAACCTGTTATACCAGAGGCAGGTCCTTCTAGGCCAACTTCGGTAGACAAGGGCAAGCAAAAAGAAGTTCGTTTTGATAAACCTTTGAAGAATATTCAAAATAAAGGTTTAGAAAAACTATATAACTTCGATATCTTGGCCCAGTTGGCTAATACACCAGCCAGATTGTCCATTTTCGAGCTCCTAAGGCTATCCAAAGACACTCGTCAAGCCTTGAGTGAAGCATTAATGCAGGCGGATGTATGCTTAACTCAGCTCAAATCCCCTGATAAAGAGCCTATGGCGTGCCCTTAATGCCATAGTGTGATGGAAGTGGTCCCTAATATCACTTTCACTCAAGAGGACATGTTGTTGAAATATAACAAGCATGACCGGCCTCTTTATTACACCGGATATGTTGGCTCCATGGAGGTAGACCGAATTCACATAGATCTGGGATCGTCTATCAGCATTATCCCTCACAGTCTGTTAAGACCGTTGAGAATCCCTACAAGCGAACTGGCTTACACTACTACCACAATCGTGGGCTTTAATGCCAGGAAGAGCAAACCGTTGGGGAAGATTCGTCTGAGGATCAAGATTGGTGACCTTAGATCAGTGGCTACATGCTACGTCATTGATTCAGAGGTGTCCTACAATATTCTGTTAGGCAGACCTTGGATCCACGATCACAATATTGTTCCTTCCACTCTACATCAATGCTTCAAATATGTAGACGCCCAAGGGACAGTGAAAACAGAGTTTGCGGATCTCAATCCTTTCAAAGAAGTTGAATCCTACTATTCTGATGCCATGTTGTACACCCAAGACTACATGAAGGAGGTGTCAGGCAATACGGGAGAGGAATCCTACCGGGAGTCAGCAGGATCATCTACTGAGCAACCTTTATCAATCCAGGTAAAAGGGCGGACTACCCGTCCGAAGGTCATGGAACCCATGGCTATCCACTTGAGCAGAACCAAATCGGGAGGAGGAAGTGATCCTCTAGTGATCACTTTGAACCAGAAGCCCCCACCTTTGGTCATCAACCTTAGGCACAACAAGCAACCGACTGATGTAAATACAACCGGGAACATGGTTTCTGACGATAATAAAGATTCTCTTTTCCAGTATATTGACGCTCAATTTCCAAATCAGGAATCCTTCCCCCATAATGATATAGAACCTATAGCACAAATTTTTTTGGAAGCTATAGACTCCTATCATCCGTATGTGTGGGAAGTAGCGTCAACATCCAATGTCATCACGACTTATGGACCACATGAAGATTCAATCTTTATTGTCCCACCTACTCACAATGATCATCATCCAATAGTCTTCGGTCGCATGCAGATTAAACTAATTGTACAAGAAGATTCTCACGAATATGATGCTGGAAAATTACAGATTCACAGATATAGCCCACAAGCTTTGAAGATTATGCAAATCATGGGTTATGACTTGAAGTTGGAGCCAGGCCTCAACTATGGGAAAGGCAGAAGAATGTCGTTACATGGTGATCCCTACTGTCCACGAACTCGTTTTGGGTTAGGGTATACCACACATCTTGCAACTTTAAATGACTCTGAGTCAAGTGAGGAGATTATTTCCTCTTTTTGAGACAATTTGTCATCCTCCGATTCAGGTGATGAACTCGAACAGGTATTTTCAGTAAATATGGTGTTGACAGATTCTCTCAAAACAGAGGAACAAGAATCTGAACCATTAGAAGATGAATCCTGGGCTCAGCAAATGGATACACAATGGAAACTCCGGTTCGAGCAAAGAGAATCACCCACTGAAGATAAAGTTATCCAAGTCGATGTTGGGGATGAATTTTCACCAAAGCCGATATTTATCAGTAACAATCTTTCCGAAGAAGAAAGGAAAGAAATAATCCAGCTGATAAAAGAATATATCGATGTCTTTGTATGAAATTATGAGGATATGCCAGGTCTTGATCCTAAAGTGGCTACCCATAAACTCAACATATGGCCCAATTCGAAGCCTGTAAAGCAACACCAACGCCGGTTCCGTCCAGATATGATGGATGCCATTGAAGCTGAAATCAAGAAGCTAATAGTCTGTGGGTTCATCCGGGAAGAACAATATCCTGATTGGGTCGCCAATGTTGTCCCGGTTATGAATAAAAATAGGAAAGTGCGTGTCTGCATCAATTTCCGAGATCTAAATGAAGCTTGCCCTAAACATGAGTTCCCTCTTCCCATTACAGACGTCATGATCGATAATATGTGCGATTTTGAACGCATGTCTTTCATGGACGGATTTTCAAGATACAATCAGATTTAGATGAATACTGAAGATGAGAAGCATACTGCCTTCCGAACACCATTGGGGGTATATTGCTATACGGTTATGCCTTTCGGATTGAAGAATGCTGGGGCTACGTATCAACGAGCTATGAGTAACATATTCCATGAGCACTTATGTAAAATAGTGGAATGTTACATAGACGATATTGCTGTCAAAAGCTGCCTCAAGGATAATCACATCCAAGACTTGAAGACAGTATTCGAGTTGATGCGCCAACATCAACTCAAAATGAATCCTACAAAATCCTTTCTTGGTGTATCCAGTGGCAAATTCTTGGGATTTGTCATTACCGCTAAAGGCATTCAAGTGGGCCCTGATAAAGTAAAGGCTATCTTAGAAATGCGACCACCCCATAATCTGAGGGAACTTAGGGGATTTTAAGGTCGTCTGGCTTATATCAGGAGATTCATATCCAACCTCTCTGGGAGATGTCAACCTTTTTCTCGCCTGATGAAGAAAGGTGTGTCATTCGTATGGGACAAAGCCTGTCAACAAGCGTTTAATGATATCAAACGCTATCTTACTAATCCTCCAGTTCTGGTGCCACCCGTCATAGGAAGACCATTTTTGCTGTATGTTCGAGCAATGGATCATTCTTTAGGGGCTCTCCTCGCACAGAAGAACAATGAGGGTCATGAACAGGCTATCTACTATCTAAGCAGGATGATGATCGGAGCTGAACATCGGTACAATCCAGTAGAAAAGGAATACTTGGCCCTAATGTTCGCCATTCAGAAGACGCAACATTACGTCATGGGCCAAACTATTCATATCATCTCCAGAATTGATCCTCTTCGAGTATTGATGAACAAGCCAAGTATTCTTAATTTATGACTTGTGATTTGGGTGATGTTATTAACACTATATGATCTGGTATATGTCCCTCAGAAGTCCATCAAAGGTCAAGCCTTGGCTGATTTCTTAGCTGCTCATCTAATTTCGAAAACCTCTAAACTATACGAGGACATTTCCGACGAAGTTGCAGAATGTAATTCTGTAATGGAAGGTGATACCTGGCAGCTATTCTTAGATGGTGCATCCAGGACTGGTCCCAGGAAAAACGTGGTTTCAGGAATAGGAATTATCCTGGTGACTCCTGATAAACTCGTCATCTATCGAGCATATTCTCTTAGCGAACCCTGCTCTAATAATGTGGCAGAGTATAATACCATGCTAATCGGGCTTTATGTTGCTAAAGAATTGGATGTTGAATATCTGGAAGCTATTGGTGATTCCCAGTTGATCGTCAATCAGGTTAGAGGAATATATGAAGTCCGCAATCCAGATCTCATTCCTTATCACCAAGCAACGATCGAAATTGCCATATCTTTCAAAGGATTCTTCCTAGAATACGTGCCTCGATCTCAAAATTTGTAAGCTAATGCTCTGGCCAGCCTAGCTGCAGATCTAGCTATTCCTATAAGAAGGCAGAATTCGGTGATCCTTCTTAACAGAGATTTATTCTGTATAAAAAATAATTTTCACATAGAACGCAGCTATACTATAAACACGACTCCTCCTAAGAGAGATTGGAGAAGTCCCTTTATAGACTTCGTATTATACGAAATCTTACCAGAGGATCGTAAAGAAGCAGTATCCATCAAAAGACGATCACTACGCTTCTATTTTGATGCTTCTTCATAAAGTCTATATCGTCGAACATACGATGGACTGCTACTATGATGTCTCTCTGACGATGATGCAAAACGGGTTATCCGAGAAGCTCATGACGGTGTATGTGGAGCACATCAACCCGGTCCTAAGTTACAGGATCGTATCAGGAGGATGGGTTACTATTGGCCTACCATGATTGCAGATGCCGTGAAATATACAAGACAATATAAAGCCTGTCAGGTTCACGCAGATTTTATACATCAGCCTTCTGAGTATTTACATCCTACGATTGCATCATGGCCCTTTGAAGCATTGGGTATGGACATCATTGGTCCTATTCACCCGTCATCTTCTAGAGGACATCGGTTCATATTGGCTATCACGGATTATTTTTCTAAATGGGCGGAGGAGATCCCTCTTGCTGAGGTGATGATACCCAACGTAATCAGCTTTATCAAGCATCATGTGATTTATCGCTTTGGGTACCCCGAAGGATAATTCATGATAACGGGCCTCAATTCATCAGCCAAGTGTTTCACCAATTTTGCGATAAGAATCGGATACAGAACATGGCCTCGACGACTTATAATCCTGCTGCTAATGGTTTGGCAAAAGCCTTCAACAAAACCATCATCAAACTCTTGAAAAGTTTTTCTCTTCGAACAAAAGAGATTGGAATGAGAAACTGGGGGAATGTCTATGGGCATATCGTACAACGGTACGAACACCAATAGGTTGTACCCTATTTTCATTAGTTTATGGGTGTGAAGCAGTTCTTCCCATTGAAATCCAAATCCGATCACTCAGAATAGCAGTGGCTAATGAGTTGACTCAGGAGAATAATGATCACTTAAGGCTTCAAGAGCTAGAAGGATTAGACGAGAAACGCCTTCAAGCTCAGCAGCACATTGCATTCTACCAGGCACGCATTTTCAGAGCTTTTAATCAAAAAGTGAAGGAAAGAGTGTTCAAAGTTGGTGAACTAGTTTTAGCTGTGAAGAGGCCAATGATCATTACACACAAAAGTAAGGGAGAATTCCAGCCTAAATGGGAAGGTCCTTATGTGATTGAAACGACGTTCTCAAACGGCGCTTACAGATTAGCCAAGCCTAATAGAGATTTGATAATGGCTCCTATCAACGGCAAATTCCTGAAGAAGTGCTATGCTTGATCTCCTTTGCTCAAAGGAGTATGGTGAAGATTTTATTCTGATAATATTTCATACAAAGATTGGTTGGATCATATTCTATCATGTTATTATGACCTCTGAATAGATATGTTTGACTAATTTGAAACTTCAAAACCTATCACGTCCATATTACCTCTGATAGTGTTTTGTATAAAAATTTAGTTGGAGCATATTCTATCATGTCCATATAACCTCTGAATAGATATATCCAACTGAAACTTACCAAAAGTATATCACGTCCATATTACCTCTGATATCACTTTCATCTTAGCCTATCATTTATATTCAAAAGTGATAGGTCCACAAAATCAGAAAAATATCTTTGTTATCTCTGGAATAGCAAAATTACAGAAGAAGCAAAAAGGTACATCATTGGGGAGGAGCAGTTAAATTCCTAATCTGTCGCGCCAAAGCAGCCATTCTCTCATTCTTGGAGTTCAAAATATGGTTTAGAGCCCGTTCCAGCCTTGCATCATCGTCGTTCAAGCGAGATAGTTCAAACCTAGCATCAACAAAATTGGCACAGATGGCACCCGCACGCGCCAAGTTCTGCTGAGTTATCTCCACTAGGCCCTTAAATACATCACGAGCTGCCGATGTCTTGAGAAGCCTCTCCCTTGCCTGAGCGAGTTCAGCTTCCAAATCTCGAACCCTCGCTTCATCTCCCTCATATTCGGCTGGCACTTAGCTAACTGAGGAATAAAATCCACCAAGATAGCCTGCTCTTTATCAATCTCTTGCTGCTGTTCTTGGATAGATTTGTTCAGAGTTTCTATTTGCTCAGCAAGTTCTGCAGTTAAGGAGTCATACTTAGCTTGAACTAGATCGTCGATGCTGCCTCGAGATAGTTGCAAATACTCGTTAATGGGTTGTTCTAAACCATTAACTATTTGCTCTAGCGCATCAGCTCTTTCAGCATCACTGAAATTTATAATCTGCACTATAGGGAGATTGGAGGACATCTTCAGAGCATCAAAACCTAAGTTCTTCTCCAACACCATCGATATCAACTCTTTCAAAGTGAGATAGAATATGCTAGTATATTGATCCACTAGCATAGCAAAGCTCGAATGGACGCCGGGAGTGGCCGCAATATCAGTAAATCTTCTTCCAGGAATGACTGCAGAGGATGTTGCCACGGTTGTTGCTTCAACAGATGGCGTGACAAAAGAAGAGACACCAACAACAGTTGAAGTTGCTGGTATACTCGACGAAGAAGGCACAGACGAGATGGTGGATTCATCCTCCCCTGATGTTATTTGAACTCCCACTGGCGGGATGACACCCAAGAATATTGCGGATGAGAGATCGGTAGTTTCAAAGCACTCTTCTTCGACGTCGATCACCACCGTTTCATTAAATGGATCTGCAACAAAGTCAGAGGTTGTGTCAACTCCGCCATCCCCAAAGATGTCTTCACCTGAAAAAAAGACAAGAGAAAGTTAATATCACCTTGATATTAATTTTCCTAAAGAAAAAGTGAAGACAATATTTACCCATAGTCGATGGCATGTATGTTGCGTCTGCAGCCTGTATAGCTAAATCATGTCTTAATGATGCTAAGCAAGCTGTCATACCTTGGGAAGAGGGTGCACCAACTGACGTTTGAGGGAAGTTATCCCAGTCATCACCCAGATCCACTCGAGGTTCATCGGGTGGAATCTCGCTGGAAATACTTACAGACGAAGGAGGGGTTACTCCCGTTATTGGTCTGGATAATGGTATATTGATTCTGAATATGCTCGGTCTCGAAGGCGACCTCGAAGCACTACCAGTAGCGGTAGTAGCGGCAGCGATCGCGAGCAAAGAATCTCCAGCACTGGCAGCCGAAACTGTGGAGGTTCCCTCTCTAAAAGGTGAACGACCTCGGATCAAAGAATCATCCCCAACTGGGGAAATAATAGGTTCACTCCTAGAAGCCCCCTTGGTGGAAGTCTTTTTAGGACCTCTGACCGACTTCTTCTTGCGGGGGGAAGGCTCTTTCAGAGTGGAAGCCTTCTGCTTATTGGAAATAACGAGAGGCTCTGCTGGCGGAGCTATTACGCCTCTTGGTATTATCAACAAGAACTCATCTGCACTAGTAGGGTCTTCACCTTCATTAGATGAGACAGACGTTATCTCCTCCCTTCCAGTGGATCTTTGGGTGGGCATCCTGAAACTTTCATGCACATTAAAATCACGATGGAAGGTATTGATGGACGCATAAAATAGCGCATAAGAATGAAGAATGCGCAACTCCATAGAGAGAGAGGTCGCGGGCACAACAAAAATTGTACCTGTACAACCCGTGATAAAATACCACCATCCTCTGGCTCCATCAATAAGTCCACCTTTGGACTTGAAGCTGGTTATAGGGTTCCCCACATGCAATTGGTCGTACCCAAATTGCCTGGCGAACCGGCTAGGCAGATAAGGCTCCAAGAAGCAGTGGTTCTCACTTCTGTACAGTAGGTGGGAAGGTCTAATGCAGACCAAACAATAAAAGGCTTCAGGAGAAAGAATAGTTCTCCCTTGACCTACATCCTTAAGTTTCATCCCCTGTTGATTGATATGTACAGGGGGGACGATACAGAAGAGCTTCCAGCCATAGGCAAAATTTAATGCTCGCCGGCAATCTATGACGCTCGCCACATTCTAAAGAGAATTCTTATAATTCAACAAGAAGTTATTTTCCGAACCGCTGGCAGGACCGGGAGACATCACCTTAGTGTTATGAAGGATTAACCATCCCATCAGATATAGGAATGGTAATTTCACTCAGGAAAATCCTTCACGCTGCGTATCATCAGCTAACAGCCCATCAGTAATGGCCCTCAGGCCAGCTTGTATTCTACATACCATGGAAGGAAGCAAGCTCAATCTTGCTCCAAACACCAACCGTACTGCGGGCCATAAGGTGTTACGATGAATGCGATCCGCAGACGCGATGCCAGGTACTTCCCATCGGCGTAGCCAGACAGAGAGGAAGCCAGTCAGTTGAGCCTCCCTTGACAGAGGCTTGCAACAATGCCTCATATAACTGAAGACTTTAGTGCCTGCGGGATAACCCCCTATCTTCTCATCGAGAATATAATCTGAAGCCCCTGCATCTTCGATGAGATCATCGACCGTGGCGGCACTAAGCATGCTTAGGAAGTTCAAGGGCTTATCTCTGCTATCTACAACCTTGTCCGGCTTAGCATTTCTGGCCTGGTGGAAGAAGAGGTAGGATACCCATTTATTGATATGAGCCAAATCATAGGGCTCTTTGTAGAAAGTGGTGCAGGCAAGGTAGTGGCTCATCAGCTCCTGGTACACTGCCACTGCCCGAGGGTTTGTATCCCTCAGCTCCATGTTTATGAGAACATACTCTTCATAAGGAGTGTCCCCCATTGGCAGCTTTGAAATCTCTGCCATCTTATGAAAGTTTAAGTATAGAAGCATGAAAAATACGCTGGATAGCTATACGCAGCATGTTGGTACTGGGCAGCATAAAAAGATGACTTCAGAGCCATCAGCGTACAACAGAGCTTTTTCGCTAAGTACAGCGTAAAATATAAGCTCAAGGACTATCCGCGTAATACAGTATGTCCAGGCTGCTTCAGCATAAAAAGGGTGCTACATCGCCTTTACGGCGTAAAACTCATCCGCTTTAATGCAGCATTGAAGTGTACGAGGAACGCTTCGTATTCCTCGAAATAAACCTATCAAATCATGCAGTGAACTTGACGTCTGACTCCTGACAAAGAGTACTGCACGACTACCCAGACGACGGCTATAAATGATGGCGTGGCACAGCGACCCAGACTTTCATTTAGTGACATTTTCTTGGCGTAAACCGCTTTTATGCATACAAGAGAATACGCTGCCTAGTTTTACACAGGCAGACGTGAGCTGTTTACGCTCCACAGAAGACAAACAGGCTGCCACGTCAAAAGCTGCTCTTCGTAGAGGGCTCGAGGCACGTCTCTGCATTTAATGCGCAGAATGGTGGCAGATCTTCGAGGCGCGTATCTGTATTTAATGCGCAGAATGATGGCAGATCTTCGAGACACGCCTCTGCATTTAATGTGCAGGATGGTGGCGGATCTCTGCATTTAATGCAAGAGATTTGATTATATCTGTTTGTGGTGGAAAACGAAACAATGAAGATGTATTCAAGATAGGGTTTACACGAAACCCGCCTTCTTTGGTTTACAAACAAACTTGTACAATTTGATTCTATACGAGGATGTGGGAGTACAATTTATTTAATCTGGGTAAATATTGCTATAGGTGTCTGATCTGCAGTCGATCACTTTAGCCCTTGAACCACACGATGTTAAAAAAGTGCCGTAGAAGACAGGAAGCAGCTTCGAAGGTTGCAAAAGAGGGTGGATGTACGATGCCAAAGTCGTCGATCCCTACTCTTTGCCTGCGCTCCGGGTTCTCTCTCTCTCTCTCTCTTGACCTCTGGTTCGATCTTTTTTGGAAGTTTGACCTTAATTTCTTCGACCCTCCAATTTGTCGACCTTGTTCCTCATTGATAGAGGTCTCTACTTATAGAGTTTTAGTGACAGTGACCACTCTGTCAGTATAGAAACCGAGGAGTAGAAAGTACAGCACCCTTTTACACAACGGTTAAGATAACCAATGCCTGCGTATAGATGATCCTTTGAATGAGCGTGTGACGCGTGTCCAACTAAGGGGACAAAACGCGTATATCTGCTGCGAAGATTACGGCGTAGAAGCCACATAGGTAGGTATCCCTCGTGTAGAAGAGGTGGGCGTAGAAGCCAATGTCTGTTACCATGACGTAGAAGCCAAGTAGGCATAGGAGCCGAAAATAGGCGTAGAAGCCGAGTGGGCGTAGAAGCCGGGTGGTCATAGAGGCCGAGTGGGCGTAGAAGCCAAGTGGTCGTAGAGGCCGAGTGGGCGTAGAAGCCAAGTGAGCACAGGAGTTGAATAGGCGTAGAAGCCACTGCGCACCGTGCCATAGTACTGATGTGGATGTCTTAGCAGTAATTAAGGCTTTTGAAGATATAATCAAATCTCTTACATTAAATGCAGAGATTTGCCACCATCCTGTGCATTAAATGTTGAGGCGTGTTTTTGAAGGTCTGCAGCCCTTCTGTGCATCCGTCGCAGAGGCGTGCCTCGAGAAACTGTCACCGCTCTGCGCATTAGTCGTAGAGACGTGCCTGGAGACACTGTCACCGCTCGGCGCATCAGTCATAGAGACGTGCCTGGAGACACTGTCACCGCTCTGCGCATCAGTCGTAGAGACGTGCCTGGAGACACTGTCACCGCTCTGCGCATCAATCGTAGAGACGTGCCTCTAGCAACTTTCATCGCTCTGTGCATTGGTCGTAGAGACGTGCCTCGAGCCCCGTACGAAGTACAGCTTTTGATGTGGCAGGCGGTTTGTCTACTACGGGGCATAAATAGCTCATGTCTACCTGTGTAAAACAAGGCAGCGTATCCCTTTGTGCACGTAAAAGCAGTTTACGTGAAGGAGATGGCGGTAAATGACAGCCTGGGTCGCAGTACCGTGCCATCATTATAGCCGTCGTCTGGGTAGTCGAGCAGTATCCCTGGGTAGTCGAGCAGTATCCCTTTGTCAGAAGTCCAGACGTCAGGTTCATTGCAGGATTTGACAGGTTCACTTCAGGGAATACGAAGCGTCTCTCGTACACTTCAATATTGCGTTTACAAGAGAATGGGTTTCACGCCCAGGAGTCGATGAAGCACCATGTTTACGCTGAAGTGGTTTGGACGTACTGTCTTACGTTGAGCTTATATTTCATGCTGTGTTTGGCGGAGAAAGCTCTGTTTGCATGCTTGATGGCTCTGAAGGCCTCTGTTTACGCTGCTCTGCATCAATATGCTGCGTATAGCCATCCAGCGTATTTTTTATGCTTCTACAAGACCCCCTTTAAAGCTTTTAAATTCCTCGAAATTTGAAATGCTTTGAATGAAGCATGAACCGCTCCTCGTAACTCAAAACGTTTCTGAATGGAGCGTTGAAACGGTCGATGCTGACTTTATGGCGAATTTATTGGGGACCGGTGTGATCTCTTTTGCCTATAAAAAGGCTGGGGGGATTAACCCGTTCTCCCTATATTTTTTATCACAACGCATAGATGATCGCCGGAGTTCGTCGGGTCGACCTGAGGAAGAAGGAGATCATGTTCTTCTAGCGTGTAAGGAGCCAAAAAAGACGGCGTCTTCGAGCAAGTGTCCAATACAACGATGGATCATGGAAGGATATCTTAGCCTCCCTTGCTCGGGATAATCAGCAACTTTATATGGCGGTTCTTCCGGAAGAAGGGAAGGGTCGCATTGGACCACACAGCTTGCAAGTGGTGTCTTCTTCCGTTATACTCTCGGGGATGAGAGAGAAGACAAGCTGTAACAGCCGTCTTCCAGGACTGAGTTGGGTAAAATACCTCAACTCAATCTGCCATGGCGTTGGGCGTAGGAAAGCAGTACCCTACTTTTCTGTTGGAGGATGGGTCTATGCCCAGTTTTGTATCCTCCTGCCACTGATCATCTTCTTGGAAGAAGAGGAAGACCGTCACCAATGTGAGAACCTGTCAAAATAGCTTCTCGGTGCGATCTTCAGACGATGATGAGAAAGCCCTTTGTCGACGGAGTTTCCCTCATATGTAATCATGGAAAATAGAGAAAAACCCTTGTAGATTGGATTTCCCTCATATGTAATCATGACCTTAATCTTTTAATAAAATCGTCTTGGTCCTTCATATGATCATCTTGCCATACGTTGCTGTGAAGTCTGAATATGTGTAGCTTCGACACGTCTGATTCTTTACGCCAACTCTGTTTAGAAAGAGTGCTAGGTCCTGTCCTTTTGCGCATAGCGAATAGTCCATAGAACGCTGTTGAGCATTTTGAACATTTAGAACTGTCCCGTCGCTAGGACTGAGGAACCGCGTAGAGCTCTGAACTGTTGCTTTTACTTCTGATGAACAGAATTTTTGTTCAGACTTTGTCTTCAAGAATGATTTATCGAAAATCCCTTGGAACAGGGTCGAGAAATGGCTGTCAAACTGAATTGCCATCTTGATAGACGAGATATTCAGACTGGAGTCTGGATGAACCTCCAATTTGACCCGAGAAGAGTAATTTCTCAATGTTTGAACTCTGTATGCTTCGGGTACTTGGGATATTTTGAGGTCAAGAAGGAGTATCTTCTGTGTGAACTCCTGTAATCGACCGCCTTGGGAACTGTTCGGATATACGGAAAGTCAGAGATCCGTAGTGTAGATGAGCTAAAAATCCTGAGTTCGTAGCCTATTGAGCGTAGGAAGCCACCGAGCGTGAGATCATCGATTTGGTATCTGCTGAGTGTAAAGTCGTAGGTTTGTAGCCTCTCGAGCATAAAAGCTACCGAGCACAAAGACATCCGGGCATAAAACCATAGACTTGCAGCTTGCGAGTGTAAAACCGTAGATCTGTAGCCGTCGAGCGTAGAAAGCTCCTTAGCGTAGAACTGTAGATTTGTAGCCTGTGAATAAAAGAAATCTTTCGAGCGTAAGGTTGTGGATCCATTGCCTCCGAGCGTAAACTAAACGCCATCGAGCG
The DNA here is from genome assembly GCA_036927795.1 of Iris macrosiphon. Lineage (NCBI taxonomy): Eukaryota > Viridiplantae > Streptophyta > Magnoliopsida > Asparagales > Iridaceae > Iris > Iris macrosiphon. The sequence continues at coordinate 38,998,427 of JAYESA010000007.1, forward strand.
TGAGATCATCGATTTGGTATCTGTTGAGCATAAAGTCGTAGGTTTGTAGCCTCTCGAGCATAAAAGCTACCGAGCACAAAGGCATCCGGGCATAAAACCATAGACTTATAGCTTGCGAGCGTAAAATCATAGATCTGTTGCTGTCGAGCGTAGAAAGCTCCTTAGCGTAGGAACCGCTGACCTATTTTTGTACGAAAAACTCTTCGAATTTGCTGACTGTCCGCCTTCTTTGAATAATAGGCTGACGTAGGACCCAATCATAACCAAATATTAATTAGGAGATTTGGTTCGGGTTTTGAGGAGTCCGTCCGAGGATTTCGAGGAGTCGACCCGAACTCTATATATATCCCAAGCTTTTGAGAGAAAAACTTTTTATCTGTCTTCTGCGAAAGAGAGCCTTCGACTCTTTGAGTTTTTTCTCTCGTTCTTTCTCCGAGCACTCTGAGTTTTCAGAAATGGCGCCGAAACAAATCCCCTCCGCTAAGGGAAAGAGTATAGGTTCTTCTTCTCGTTCTTCTGCCCCAGCGAGACAGTCTTCGGTCGGGCAAGGTGAACGTTCTTTTGAGCGAAGTATCCCGCCGATGAGTAGCGTACCCGGCCTTAGAGGTAGAGCCTTTGGGATGACAAAGAATGACGAAAAATCCTTCGTACACGTTGAACGTGACCGCGCTAGGTCGTCTTTTGTGCTGATAGCCTCTTTGAGGAAGATGATGCACGGAGACGTTTTCATCTTTTACGCCCACATTTCTAATGTGTCAGCGTAAAAACTCCATATTTTTTCGTAGTTTTGAGCGTAAAAGCTCTGACTGCTGAAAACTTGGTGTATACTATAAAATTTTAGTTTTACGCTTGTGGATGGGACCTCCGGCGTAATAACTAGAATTTTGGCAGTCTGGCGTAAAGCACGGACTGTATACCGCCAATTACGCTTCTGGATGTGACTTCCGGCGTAAAATGACCAAATTTTGTACAGTCTTGGCGTAAATCACAGACTATCGTTTCTTGGTCTTTATGTTGTAAGATTTGTAATGACGTGTTTCCCTTGCACTTTTGCAGTTAACTTGCATGAGTCTCCACTGGCCGAGGTGATGGGTTCCGCTGCCGGGATGCTGCACTCAAACTATCTGGAGGATCTGTCCCACGTGACATTTCCTATCTCCGGACCCCAGTATCCTGAAGGAAGGGAGATCTTGATATCGGCTCAGGGCGAGCGGACATTGCTGAACATGATTAACTGGGAGCCCCTGACGTACATAGACGGGGACCAGTACATCAAGCCGGCTTTTCTTTTTGGGGACCTGATTGACAAACAGTCCCACACGAAGCCCAAGAGAGAACCCTGGGTTTTTCTCGCTGAGAGTGTGGTCTTGTACCTGCCAACGATGCCGAGAGATTATCCCATCTTGGCTTTCTCCCATGCGATACATTCCAGGAGGATGTCGTGGACGCTGACTCCCGATCTTCACAGCAAGCCGGGGAAGATCTTTCATCTGAAAGGAGCTGACCAGGGGTCGTTTGTCAGCCGCCCTTCCGGCGTTGTGACGCTGTTCAGGGGACTGTGCCCGGGCAGCGTCCCGAGTGAAGACAGTTCTGTGATCTAGCCTGTCCAGTTGCCGACTTTCTGTATCGACTTCATGGGGCGAGGGGGTGTATATCCCAAGGAGAATCCTCGGTGCAATATATGGATCACCCCAACAAACCTCCGATGGGCTTGCCTAGTTGACTGGGCCTTGAAGCATTTTCGGAGAGAGCTGGAGGCCATCGGACTGTATGCTGCTGTAAGTACGACGAGTGTTGGGTTGCCTCCCAACCCTAACCTATTTATGGCATTGATGGAGCAATATATTTCGCTCACCGGGACCTTCGCCACTCCACTGGGGGAGTTGGGGTTGGCCCTCCATGAGATGGCAGTGATCTCGAGACTGCCGATGGGGGATACCCCATATGAAGAGTATGTTTCCACCAACCGGGAGTTGGAGGACTCGGTCCCTCGGGTTGTGGAGGTGTATCAGGAGCTGATATGCCACTACTTCGCGTGCACTGCTTTTTATGATGAGCCTTCTGATTTGGCTCACACCACTAAGTGGATGTCCTACCTCTTCTTCCACCGGGCCAGGGCCGTTAAGTCGGAGAAAGTTTCGGGGGGCAAGAATGAGCCCGTGAACTGTTTGGGCGTGCTCAGTGCCCAGGTCGTCGAGGATCTTATGGAGGATGCTAAAGCTACAGATCAGATTCTCAATGACGGGGTAGGAAAGTACCCCGAAGGCACTAAGGCCTACAGTTACTTGAGGCACTGCCGCAGGCCTCTGTCTAAGAAAGCCAGGCTGGCTGGCTTTCTCTCCATCTGGCTGCGTCGAGTAGTGGTGCCCGGTATCGCGTCCGCGGACCGCATTCACCGGAACATCCTGTGGCCTGCCGTGCGCCTGGTGTTTGGGGCAAGACTGGGCTTGCTCCCTGCCATGGTGTACCGTATACAGGCTGGCCTGAGAGCCATGACTGATGGACTGCTCGTCGATGAAGATCGGCGTGATAGCTTTCCCCGGGTAGAGTTACCATACCTGTATTTGATGGGATGATTAATTCTCCACAACCCCCGGGTGATGTCTCCAGGCCCTGGTAGTAGCTCGGGGGGTAGTTTCTTGCTGAACTACAAGGACTCTCCCTGGAATGTGAACACAGTCTTAGACTGTCGGCTGGCTCTGAGCCTCGGTCATTGCTGGAAGCTCCTCTGCACTGTCCCCCCTGTACATCGCAATCAGTCGGGGATTAGGCTTGAGGATTTAGGTGGAGAGAAGACCAATCTTTCTCCGAAAGCTTTTAATTGGTTGGTCTGCATCAGACCCTCCCATTTGCTGTACAGAAGCGAAGATCATTGTTTCTTCGAGCCCTACTTGCCCAGTCGGTTCGCCAGGCAGTTTGGGTACGATCAACTGCACGTGAGCAATGCCGTCACCAGCTTCAGGTCCAGGGGCGGACTCATTGATGGAGCCAGAGGATGGCGGTATTTTATCATGGGTTGCACAGGAGCAATCTTCATCGTGCCGGTCGTCACACTCTCCACGGAGCTGCGCATCCTCCATTCGTATGCCCAGTTCTACGTGGCGATCAACACCTTCCATCGCAATTTTGACATGCGTGGACGCTTTAGGGTGCCTTCTCCCAAGTCTGGGGGAAGAGTCGAAGTCCACTCGATTTCGTCTGACGAGGGTGAGGGGTCCATCACTCCGGATGAGCCTCTGGTGTCGGTGCCGAGGTGTGAAGTGCCTCCTCCTGCGGGGGCTTTGGCAGTCTCTGGGAAGCGAAGGGCTCCCGCTTCGAAGAAGACTTCCCCTCGCAAGAGGAAGAAGAAGATGGTTGCTCGTTCTCTCCGGATTCCTGGTATTGAGGCTCCTAGAGAGGAACCTGCTGTCTCCCCTGTTGGGGATGTCTCTTTGATTGGAGGTTCCTCGCCTTTCGGAGAGGGACCCTTAGTTTCGACTGGCAATGCCGGAGAACTCCTGCCTGAGGCTGTCGTTGCTGCCACCGCCTCCGGTAGTGGAACGAAATCGCCTGCGTGGCCGAGGCAAATGAGAGAATCCTTCCCTGGACCAGCAACGGATGAAACTCCTGCCGTGTCCGTGAGCGATCTTGGCGAGATCCCGGCTGACGAACCTCGACCGCGTCTTGGTGGAGGCTCGGTAGAGCACCTGGTGGTGTCGGTGGGCCCACCCCCTTCTCTATGTATGACAGTTCGCATTGCGTCATTAAGGCATGGTTTAGCTACGTGGGCTGCAGATGCGACATATATACCGTTGGCTACGTGTAAATGTCATCTTTATGTCTCCTCTTAGAAAGATTACCATCATATTGATATCAACTTTCTTGTCCTCTTCTCAGGGGACGGCGTCAACGGGGAGTATAGCGTTGAAGCGCCTTCTGGCTCTGCTCGGGCTCCTAGCGATGATACAAAGGCGCCCGACTTCGAGGAGGAAATATCTTCGGGGGCCAGCTCGCCCGGAGTGGTTTCGTTACCTCAAGAGGAGGACGAACCCGTTGTCGTGACCTCGCCTCTCGCGAGGATGCCGATAACTTTGATCGTCGTTGTCGCACCTCCTTCGGTCGCACCACCCGTCGAGGCGGCGGCTGTGGCCACCTTGTCTGCAATTATTCCTGGAGTGGGACTTGCCAATATCGCGGCCACTCCTGGCGTCCAATTGGATCTAGTCGCGCTGACCGAGTAATACACCAGCCTCTTTTATACCAGTTTGAAAACGCTGATATCAATGGTGTTGGCGAAGAACCTAGACTTCGAGCATTTGAAGAAGGCTTCTCAGTTTTCGATCGGGACGGTCAGGGAGTTCGGCGATTCTGGGGTAGCTGACGCCCTGGAGTCGATGGTTAATGGTTTGGAGCAACCTATTAACGAGTACTTGCAGCTGGCTCGGGGCAGCCTTGAAGCTGAGGTCCAGGCCAGATATGACCTCATGAATACGCGGCTTACTAAACAGCTGGAAAGCCTAGATGACTCCATCAAAGCACATAAGCTGGAGATGGATGAAAGAAAAGTTGTCGTGGAGGAGGCTCTTGCTATTCAGACGAAGTGCCAATCCGAGCATGAAGGGAATGTAGCGAGGGCCCGCAAGTTGAAGGAAAAACTCGCTCTGGCAGAGGAGTGGGCTTATCAGTCGTTGGCAGGTCTAGATGTAGCGACTGGTCGACTGAGCATAGCACGTCGGGATCTGGAGCATGCAGAAGCGGCCCGTGCTGGCTCTCTTCGGGCAAGGGCCGAGTTGTCCTTTATGAACAATCCCGAGGCACGGTTGGAGCAGGCCCGCTCTGATGCCTTGGTTTCCAGGGATGAGAGGATAGCTGCACTGGTACAGCTGATTCGCGATCTGACCGCTCCCCCACAATGATGTACCCTTTCTTCTTTTTGCTTCCCAAATGTAATTCTGCTCTTTTTGGAGAATAAATAAAAGCGACTCTTTTCTGACTTTGTGGACCCATTATTTCGGAGTATAAATGACAAGTTTGGGCGAGAGTGATATCAGAGGTAGTATGAACTTGATAGACTCTTGATAACCTTTTGGCAGGACATATCTATTCAGAGGTCATACGGACATGATAGAATATGACCCAACTAGTTTTATTTTGGAAGTATTTTTGTCAGAATTGAGATTCTCGCTATATTCCACTTGAGCAGAGGAGGTTAAGCATAGTACCTTTTCAGGAATTTACCGTTGATAGGAGCCATTAACAGGTCTCCATTAGGCTGGGCTAACCTGTAAGCGCCGTTTGAGAACGTTGTCTCGATCACATAAGGGACTTCCCACTTGGGCTGGAATTTTCCTTTACTTCTGTGAGTAAGAATCATCGGCCTTCTTACGGCTAAAACTAGCTCGCCGACTTTGAACACTCTTTTCTTTACTTTATGATTGAAAGTCTTGGAAATGCGTGCTTGGTAGAGCGCGATGCGCTGTTGAGCTTGGAGGCATTTTTCGTCTAATCCTTCTAGCTCTTGAAGCCTTAACAGGTCATTCTTTTCTTGAGTCAGCTCATTACTCACGGCTATCGTGAGTGACGGGATCTGGATTTCAATGGGAAGAACTGCTTTGCTCCCGTAGACCAGTGAAAATGGGGTACAACCTGTCGGTGTTCGTACCGTTGTGCGGTATGCCCAGAGACATTCGCCCAGCTTCTCATCCTAATCTCTTTTATTTGAAGAGACAAATTTCTTCAGGAGTTTGATAATGGTTTTGTTGAAAGCTTCCGCCAAACCATTAGCAGCTGGATAATACGCCGTAGAGGCAATATTATGTATCCGATTTTTATCGCAAAATCGATGAAATACTTGGCTGATGAACTGAGGCCCATTGTCATGGATTATCCTTTGGGGAATCCCAAAGCGATAAATGACGTGATGCTTGATGAAGCTGATGATATTAGACGCCTTTACCTCAGCAAGAGGGATTGCCTCTGCCCATTTGGAGAAGTAATCCGTGATAGCCAGTATGAACCGGTGACCTCTGGAAGAAGACGGGTGAATAGGACCAATGATATCCATACCCCATGCTTCGAAAGGCCAGGATGCAACCGTAGGATGTAGATATTCAGACGGTTGATGTATGAAGTCTGCATGAACCTGACAGTCTCTGCATTGTCTTGCATAGTTGATCGTGTCTGCGATCATGGTGGGCCAGTAATAGCCCATTCTCCTGATACGATCATGTAGCTTAGGACAGGGTTGATGCGCTCCGCACACGCCGTTGTGAGCTTCCCGGATAATCTGCTGTGCTTCGTCGTTAGAGAGGCATCTCAGTAGCAGTCCGTCGTAGGTTCGGCGATATAGGCATTGTGAAGATGCATCGAAGTAGAAGCGTAATGATCGTCTTTTGACGGATACTGCTTCTTTAGGGTCCTCCGGCAAGATTCCGTATGCGACGAAATCTATGAAGGGACTTCTCCAGTCTCTTCTAGGGGGATCTGTGTTCACAGCGTAGCTGCGTTCTATGTAAAAGTTGTTCTTCACACAGAATAAATCTCTGTTAAGAAGGATTACCGAATCCTGCCTTCTTATAGGAGTGGCTAAATCCGCAGCTAGACTGGCTAGGGCATCAGCTTCCAGATTCTGAGATCGAGGTACATGCTCTAGGAAGAACCCTTTGAATGTCATGGCTATCTCGACCGTTGCTTGGTGATAGGGGATGAGGTCTGGATTTCGGACTTCATATATTCCCCTAACTTGATTGAAGATAAGCAGAGAATCACCGAAAACTTCCAGGGACTCGACCCCCAGCTCTTTGGCGACTTGGAGCCCGATTAGCAGAGCGTTGTACTCTGCCATATTGTTGGAGCATGGTTCGCTAAGAGAATATGCTCGGTAGATGACGAGTTTATCAGGAGTGACCAGGACGATTCCTACCCCTGAAACTACGTTTCCCTTGGGACCAGTCCTGGAGGCGCCGTCGAAGAACAGTTGCCATGCGTCACTTTCCATTGTGGAATTACATTCTGCAACTTCGTCAGGGATGTCCTCGTATAATTTGGAGGCCTTCGGGATCGGATGAGCAGCTAGGAAGTCGGCCAGCGCTTGGCCTTTGATGGACTTCTGCGGGACGTATACCATGTCGTATGGTGTTAACAACATTGCCCAAGTCGCGAGTCGGGAATTAAGAGCACTTGGCTTGCTCATCAGTACTCGAAGAGGGTTGATCCTGGAGATGATATGGATAGTTTGGTCGGTGACATAGTACCGCATCTTCTGGATAGCGAACATCAGAGCCAAGCATTCTTTCTCCACTGGATTGTACCGGTGTTCGGCTCCGACCATCATGCTGCTGAGGTAGTAGATAGCCTGTTCGTGACCCATATCATTCTTTTGTGCAAGAAGAGCTCCCAGAGAATGATCCATCGCCCTAACGTACAGCAAGAATGGTCTTCCCATGACGGGAGGCACCAGAACTGGCGGACTGGTGAGATAGCGCTTGATATCTCCGAACGCTTGTTGACAGGTTCCGTCCCATATGAAGGATACACCTTTCTTCATGAGATGCAAAAAGGGCTGACATCTTCCCGAGAGGTTGGATATGAATCTCCGGATATAAGCTAGACGACCTTGAAATCTCCGGAGTTCCCTCAGATTGCGGGGCGGTCGCATTTCTACGATGGCCTGGACTTTGTCAGGGTCCACTTGGATGCCTTTGGCGGTGATGACAAATCCCAGAAATTTGCCACTAGATACACCCAGAAAGGACTTCGTAGGGTTTATCTTGAGTTGATGTTGGCGTATTAAATCGAATACCGTCCTCAAGTCTTGAATGTGATCATCTTTGATGCGGCTCTTGACGGCTATGTCGTCCACGTAATATTCTACTGTTTTGCGTAAATGCTCATAGAATATGTTACTCATAGCCCGTTGGTATGTAGCCCCGGTGTTCTTCAATCCGAAGGGCATGACCATATAGCAATATACCCCCAACGGTGTCCGGAAGGCAGTGTGCTTCTCGTCTTCGGGATGCATCTTGATCTGATTGTATCCTGAGAATCCGTCCATGAAAGACATGCGTTCAAAACCGCAGGTGTTGTCGATCATGATGTCCGTGATGGAAAGAGGGAACTCATCCTTGGGGCAGGCTGTATTCAGATCTCGGTAATCGATGCAGATACGTATTTTCCTATTTTTCTTCATGACTGGGACAACGTTGGTGACCCAGTCGGGATGTTGTTCTTCTCGGATGAAACCGCAAGCTATCAACTTTTTGACTTCAGCTTCGATGGTGTCCATCATATCCGGGCGGAATCGGCGTTGGTGCTGCTTCATAGGCTTTGAGTCGGTCAATATGTTGAGTTGTGAGTAGCCACCTTTGGGTCAAGGCCCGGCATGTCCTCATAATCCCATGCAAAGATGTCGATATACTCTTTTATCAGCTGGATAACTTCTTTCCTTTTAGCTGGGGGAAGATTGTTACTGATAAATATCGGCTTTGGCAAAAGTTCACCCCCAACATCAACCTGGATAACTTCGTCTTTGGTGGGAGGTTCCCTTTGCTCGAAGCGGAATTCCCACTGCGTATCCATTTGTTGGGCCCAAGAGTCATTCTCAAACGGCTCAGGATCCTGTTCATCTGCTTCAAAGGGATCTGCCACTACCATATTCACTGATAGTGTTTGTTCGAAAGCATCAGGTGAGTCGGAGGGCGATGAGCCGTTCTGAGAAGAGGAAAAGATGTCCTCATCTGTCTTGGAAGTCGTAAGGGAGGTGGCATATCCTAACCCGAAACGAGTTTGTTGATAGCGGGGGTCGCCGCGCAACGGCGTTCGTCTGCCTCTTCCTTAGTTGAGGCCTGGCTTCCGCTTCAAGTCGTAGCCCATATTTTGTATGATCCTCAGCACTTGCGGGCTGTATCGGTGAACTTGTATTTTTCCAGCATTATCATTGAAAGAATCTTCCTGGACAGTCGGTTGATTGCACATGTGGCCGAAGACTATTGAACGCTGACTGCTGCAGGTAGGTGGGATAATGAAGATAGAATCCTCATGTGGTCCATATGTCGTGACGACGTTGGATGATGACGCTACTTCCCAGACATACGGATGGTAGGAGTTCATAGCTTCCAAGAATTTTTATGCTATGGGTTCTACCTCGTCACGGGGAGTGGATTCCTGATTTGGAATTTGAGTGCCAATATACTGGAAAAGAGGATATTTATTATCATCTGGAACTCCGTTCCTGGTTGCATTTACATCAGTCGGCTGCCCGTTGCGCCTAAGGTTGATGACCAGGGGTGGAGGCTTCTGGTTCAAAGTGATCACTAGAGGATCACTCCCTTTTCCTGACCTGGTCTTGTTCAGGTGAATAGCCATAGGCTCCATGGCTTTCGGACGAGTGGTTCGTCCTTTCACCTTGATTGACAACGGTAGTACGACAGAGGGTTCTTCTGGCTCCCGGTAGGATTCCTTCTCTGCCTTGCCTGACCCTTCTTCCGTGTGGTCTCCGTCTGTACTGTTCCTTGGGGGTCTACATATTTAAGATATTGATGTAGAGTTGAAGGAACGATGTTGTGGTCGTGGATCCACGGTCTTCCCAGCAAAATGTTGTAGGACACCTCTGAATTGATGACGTAAGATGTGGCCACCAATCTGAGGTTGCCAATCTGGATCCTCAGGCAAATTTTTCCCAACGGCTTACTTCTTCCGGCGTTAAAACCCACGATTATAGTGGAGGTGTAAGCCAATTCGCTGGTAGAAATCCTCAGCGGTCTGAGCAGACTGTGAGGGATGATGCTGATCGACGATCCCGGATCTATGTAAATCCGATCGACCTCCATCGAACCGACGTACCCGGTGTAATAGAGGGGCCTGTCATGCCTGTTATATTTTAACAGCATGTCGTCTTGAGTGAAAGTGGTATTTGGGACCACTTCCATTACATTGTGGCATTGAGGACATGCCACCGGTTCTTCGTCAGGGGACTTGAGCTGGGTCAAGCATGCTTCCGCCTGCATCAGTGCTTCACTCAGGGCTAGACGAGTGTCTTGGGAGAGCCTGAGTAGCTCGAAGATGGATAGCCTGGCTGGTGTATTAGCCAGTTGGGCCAGGATGTCGAAGTTGTATGGCTTCTCTAAACCTTTGTTTGGAATGTTTTTCACAGGTTTATCAAAGCGCACTTCTTTTTGCTTCCCCTTGTCCGCCGGAGTTGGTTTTGAAGGGCTGGTATCTGGTATGACCGGGCATGGTCCTGAAGGTTTGGCAGCTGAAGCGTCTGTCGGTGTATCTTCCCAACTTGCTCCGTAGTCGTTGAGGTAGGCTTTCCCTGAACGGGTTGCAGCAAATACCTCGTCTTCGTCTGATGGCGAAGAAGTTGCGACCATATGGCATGGTTTGTATTTGGAGCTTTTTCTAGACGTAGCCTTAGTAGTTTTAGTCTCCTCCTCTAGCTCTGACACCAAATCCGGATGAACCCACATAATCTCGTCCTGCCGGGTGGTTAGGGGTACCAGGTCATGATTTTGACCCCTAGCTGGAGGGAGATTGACGATGTTCATCATGGTCCGGGGAATGGGTGTGACACCGTTCGAGACTTCTTGGGAAGGCAGATTGCCAAACCGCAGAGAGATCATGTTGGCCGTGACCGTCTTCTTGGTGTTGTGCAGGGTGATGGCTTTAGCATCGATCAGACCCTGGATCTTCCTTTTCAGTATGTAACACGCCTTTGTCGGGTGGTGCACGTATCTGTGGAAGATGCAGTATTTGGGGTCGTTTGTACTGCCGACTTCTTGGGGCCGTCTTAGCTCCGGAAGGGTGATCTTGCCACTTTTGACGAGACACTCGAATATACTTGGGATATCGTCGTCGTCGAAAGAGTAGACTTCGACGGGCCTGGAGGTCCCGGGTCTCGCTTGTGCGGTTGTCGCAGTCTTTTGTCTGGCCGTATTAATCGCCAGAGCTTCTTTTCCTTTGAAGCTACGAGGATGGTCGCTGCTGGGAGATGACCTTTTACCTCTGTTAGAGGCGGAGATTATGATGCCATTGTCGCGCACCTTGCGATTGTTGTCTTCGGCGGCTACTGCCGAGATAATGAACGAGGGCCAATCATAGAACTGATATGGTCCTGTAAACACCGAGACTACGGGAAGGAGGTTCTTCCTGCAAATGTCTACTAACGCAGAGTCTGGAACTCCTGGAGGCATCTGTAAGGTGGCCTGACGAAAACGTTCGACGAAGGTGCGAACGTCTTCCTTTTTCCTCTGCTTGACTTCGATGAGAGAGGACATAGACATGTCCATTCCTCCCTCGTAGAATCATGTAAAGAATAAAGCTTTGAAGTCTTTGAAGGACGTAATGCAGTTGTCCGCCAAGCTACGGTACCACTGATAGGCTACTCCTGAGAGGCAGCCTTTGAACACCCGAGTGAGGAGGGCGTCGTTCCCTTGTAGCAACACCGTCATCATACTGAAATAGTTCATGTACTGACTTGGTGATGTTTTTGCCTCGAACAGAGCCATAGTCTGAGGTTTGTACCTCGAAGGGAAAGGGACCTCTTCCCAGATAGCTGGGTAAGGGTGGTTGATTCCCAGTTTCTTGAGCTGGTCTTTGTGCTTCAAGGCGTCAAACTGTGCTTTCAACTCCCGTACTGCCTGCATCAGATTTTCAGTCGGAAGCGGGATTACGGTGTAGTGCGGAGTTGGTTGTATCATAACTCCAACGGGAGGTAATGCATTCTCTGAGTGAGGAAGCGAAGGAACTGCTGACTCTTAATCTAGAGCAGGTTCTTGGCTCGGGTTGGATGGTGGTAAGTCCACCCCCAAACGTATCTGAGTTGGCAGGACCGATGCTTGAGCCATGGCAGTCGCTTGCTGAGTTATCATCATCTGGTGCATGTTCTCCATTATGGATTGCATTTGTTTCAGAGATGTCTCCAGTATAGTGATGCGTTGTTCTGCGTTTCCTGACGGCGAAGCTTCCTCGCGTTCATCTTCAAAGGCATAAACTCCCATTTCCCTAGGCATCGTCGAAGGATGCGTATAGGTTGCTGCAGAAGTCGACTCTATACTCTCAGTATTTGATTCGGGAGAATGGCGACTCCCAGCGTCGGAATCAGAGGAGTACGAAGTCAGTTGTTGTGACTTTAAACGAGTGTTCTGGAACACCCCATCTTCAGTGTCTCTGAGGAGCATGTTGGATCTCCTTCGGTTCGGAGTTCTAGAGGACGGACGTCTTGAGCCTGAGCTTCCTCCAGGTATATGCGAAGCCATGTTCACGGATGCATGCGCGGGTTCTTCTTCCTGTAAAGACAAAGAGTAGCTCAAACGGTCGAAAATTGACCGTTTTGCTTTAGAACAGCAGCAGTCAATCACAATCTTATGACTATTACAACATTGCTCGCCAAGAGGCGTAATAGACAAGTTGGAAGGTCCCCTTTCCTTACGCTTCTGGATTAGATATTTGCGCAAGTCAGGAGGAGTAGAAGAAGAAGACGACGGCTTGTTTCTTCTGTTCCCATCAATAGGCATGCGGAGATTGGGCACCATGGTTTTCCCTGTGCTACCTGTGTACAACAGGTTGGCCATCTGGGTGGCGGATAATCCCCGGGGAGGGTGTCTTTCCGCAACTTGAGATTGCTTTACGCCATGGGACTTTGCCTGGCATAATTTGGAGATTTTCTCAGACTGGCGTAAAGCTGAAGAGGTCCTCAGTCGGCCATCGGCTTCTCGCGTAATTCGGAGGGTAGGCAGATTGCTCCCTCGCGGGTGTAAAGGCCGAGAAGTTGAGTACTCTGCCGCTTGCCTTCCCTTGCGGAGATCACAACGCTCATCCGGTTCCTCCTAGAGGTCAGATGTTGTCTTGCGCACGGAGCGTGATTTGTACTTCCGATTTGGCGCTGAGGCATCATCAGAAGTTTTGTCTGTACCGCGCGTAGTGGAAGACTGGTTTTTACGCGTAGAGTGTAGTGGATACTTCTGGGTTAGCGCTGAGGCTTTGTCCGAAGTTTTGTCTGTATCGCGCATAGCGGGATACTGGTTTCTACGCGTAGAGCGTAGTGGATACTTCTGGGTTAGCGCTGAGGCTTTGCCCGAAGTTTTGTCTGTACCGTGCGTAGCGGGATACTGAATTTTACGTGCAGGGTACGGAGGGAGCAATGCTACAACCTCATTGGTCGGAGAGATCGGAGAGATCGGAGAGTCCACAGGAATGGTAGAGGATGTCTTGGGCATCCAGACCTTGTGCAGCTTCCTATTGTCTTGGACGGAGAGAGGGTGAGAGCTACCCCCGGTTCGAAGCATGTCTTCGTAGGCAGATTGGTCGAATTGGACGACTAGTGTCTTCTTCATGGTTCCTATAGATTCCGCATCGTGTTGAGCAATTACTTCCTCATCAGAAGAGAAAGATATCCCCAGCAGAGTCGCCATCTTGTTTGTGGTTGAAAACGAAAGAATGAAGATGTATTCAAGATGGGGTTTACACGAAACCCGCCTTCTTTGGTTTATAAACAAACTTGTACAATTTGATCCTATACGAGAATATGGGAGTACAATTTATTTAATCTGGGTAAATATTGCTATAGGTGCCTGATCTGCAGTCGATCACTCTAGCCCTTGGACCACACGATGATGAAGAAGTGTCGTAGAAGACAGGAAGCAGCTTCGAAGGTTGCAAAAGAGGGTGGATGTACGATGCCAAAGTTGTCGATCCCTACTCTTTGCCTGCGCTCCGGGTTCTCTCTCTCTCTCTCTCTCTCTCTCTCTCTTATCCTGTGGTTCGATCTTTCTTGGAAGTTTGACCTTAATTTCTTCGACCCTCCAATTTATCGACCTTGTTCCTCATCGATAGAGGTCTCTACTTATAGAGTTTTAGTGACAGTGACCACTCCGTCGGTGTAGAAACCGAGGAGTAGAAAGTACAGCACCCTTTTACACAATGGTTAAGATAACCAATGCCTGCGTATAGATGATCCTTTGAATGAGCGTGTGATGCGTGTTCAACTAAGGGGACAAAATGCGTATATCTGCTGCGAAGATCACGGTGTAGAAGCCACGTAGGTAGGTATCCCTCGTGTAGAAGAGGTGGGCATAGAAGCCAATGTCTGTCACCATGGCGTAGAAGCCAAGTAGGCATAAGAGCCAAAAATAGGCGTAGAAGCTGAGTGGGCGTAGAAGCCGGGTGGTCATAGAGGCCGAGTGGGCGTAGAAGCCAAGTGGTCGTAGAGGCCGAGTGGGCGTAGAAGCCAAGTGAGCACAGGAGTTGAATGGGCGTAGAAGCCGCTGCACACCGTGCCATAGTGCTGATGTGGACGTCTTAGCCAGAATTATGACTTTTGAAGATATAATCAAATCTCTTGCATTAAATGCAGAGATTTGCCACCATCATGTGCATTAAATGTGGAGGCATGTTTTTGAAGGTCTGCAGCCCTTTTGTGCATCCGTCGCAGAGGCGTGCCTCGAGAAACTGTCACCGCTCTGCGCATCAGTCGTAGAGACGTGCCTGGAGACACCGTCACTGCTCTGCGCATCAGTCTTAGAGACGTGCCTGGAGATACTGTCACCGCTCTGCGCATCAGTCGTAGAGACGTGCCTCTAGCAACTGTCATCGCTCTGTGCATTGGTCATAGAGACGTGCCTCGAGCCCCGTACGAAGTACAACTTTTGATGTGGCAGGCGGTTTATCTACTGTGGGGCGTAAACAGCTCATGTCTACCTGTGTAAAATAAGGCAGCGTATCCCTTTGTGCACGTAAAAGCAGTTTATGCGAAGGAGATGGCGGTAAATGACAGCCTGGGTCGTAGTGCCGTGCCATCATTATAGCCATTGTCTGGGTAGTCGAGCAGTATCCCTGGGTAGTCGAGCAGTATCCCTTTGTCAGAAGTCCAGACGTCAGGTTCATTGCAGGATCTGACAGGTTCACTTTGGGGAATACGAAGCGTCTCTCGTACACTTCAATGTTGCGTTTGCAAGAGGATGGGTTTCACGCCCGGGAGTCGATGAAGCACCCTGTTTACGCTGAAGCGGTTTGGACGTACTGCCTTACGTTGAGCTTATATTTCATGCTGTGTTTGGCGGAGAAAGCTCTGTTTGCACGCTTGATGGCTCTGAAGGCCTCTGTTTACGCTGCTCTGCATCAATATGCTGCGTATAGCCATCCAGCATATTTTTTATGCTTCTACAATATCTCCAAAAGCCATAATTTCGGCTAAAACGTCCACATCATCACTTTTGCACATTACGCCATCAGGCTATTCTCAGCTATGGGAGCACGCTGTACCCTATCTCCTTGGAATACGCCAAGCCTCAGTCAAGGGAGAAGGATCAGCTATCTTCTATGCCCACTCGGCTTCTACGCCCACTCGGCTTCTATGCCTACTCGACTTCTACGCCCACTCGGCTTCTATGCCTACTCGGCTTCTACGCCTACTCGGCTTCTATGCCGGTTTGATAACTCTTTGGCTTCTACGCCATGGTGACAGTTATTGGCTTCTACGCCAACCTTTTCTATGCGAGGGATAACTACCTACGTGGCTTTTATGCCGTGATCTTCGCAGCAGTTATACGCATTGTCTCTTAATGGGACACGTGTCACACGCTCATTCAAAAGGTCATTTATACGTGGGCAACGGTTATTGTAACCATCGTGTAAAATGGTGCTATACTTTCTACTACCCGGCTTCTACGCCGACTGAGTGGTCACTGTCACTAAAATCCTATAAATAGAGACCTCTATTGACAAAGGACCAGTCGCAGATTTCAAGGTCAAAAAATTGAGAGGTAGAGAAAACAGGTCAGAACCAAGGTCAAAGATTCCAAGATCAAGAGAGAAGGTCAAGGAACTAAGAGTCGAAGAGTCTTTGAGAGAGAAGAATCCAGAGCTCAGGCAAAGAGTAGTGATCGACGACTTTGGCATCGAGCATCCACTCTCTTTAGCAACCTTCGAAGCTGCTTTCTGTCTTCTATGGCACTTCTTCATCATCGTGTGGTCCAAGGGACAAAGTGATCGACTGCAGATCAGACTCCTATAGCAATATTTACCCAGATTAAAAAATTGTACTCGACATCCTCGTATAGGATTAATTGCACTTCTTGTTTGTTAACCTAAGAGCGGGTTTCGTATAAACCTCATCTTATTTCTTTCGTTTATTATCAAACACAATATGGCGACTCTGTTGTGGACATCTTTCTCTTCTGAGAAGAAAGCAATTGCTCAACATGATGCGGTATCTGTGGGATCCGTGAAGAAGACCCTGGTCATCCAGTTCGACCAGTCTGCCTACGAAGATATGCTTCGAACAGAGGGTAGCTCTCACTCTCTCTTTGTCCAAGACAACAGGAAGCTGCGTAAGGTCTGGATGCCCAAGCCATCCCCTACCATTCCTGCCGACCTCTCCGACGTCTCCGACCAACCAGGTTGTAGCTGCACAACCTTCGCGCTCTACGCGTAAAACTCTGTCTCCCGTCCGTGACGTGGTAGACAAAACTTCTGACGATGCCTCAGCGCTAATCCAGAAGTCTACTTCGCGCTTTACGCGTAAAATTCTGTCTCCCATCCGTGATGTGGTAGACAAAACTTTTGACAATGTCTCAGTGCTAGTCCAGAAGTCTACTTCGCTCTCTGCGCGTAAAATCCAGTCTCCCGTCGATGACGTGGCAGACAGAATTTCTGATAATGCCTTAGCACCAAATCAGAAATTCCAAATGTGCTCCGTACGTAAAAATACATCTGCCCTCTGCGGAAAAGCAGATGATCCCTGCAATCTACGCAAGGGATAGCAAGCGGCGAACTGCTCAACTTCTCGGCCTTTACGCCAGCAAGGGAAGAGTCTGCCCGCCCTCCGGATTACGCGAGAGGCTGATGGTCGCCAGAGGACCTCCTCAGCTTTACGCCAGCCCGAGCAGAGTTCCGAATTACGCCAGGGGAAGCCCCTCAGCGTAAAGAAGGCTCAATTTACGGAAAGACACCCTCCTCGGGGATTATCCGCTACCCAGATGGCCAACCTGTTGTATACGGGTGGCACAGGGAGAACTATGATTCCCAACATCCGCATGCCCACTAATGTAAAAAAGAGGAACAAACCCTCTTTCTCTTCTTCTGTTAAAACTCCTAACTTGTGTGAATTTCTGATCCAGAAACGCAAAGACAAGAGTCATAAACATGCTTCAATTCCCCTAACGGTCAAACGCGGGGAGATCTTGTGGGACGATGCATCAACATCTAATATCGTCATGACATGTGGGCCACATGAAGCTTCCATCTTTATTATTCCTCCAACTCGCGACGACCAGCATCCAATAGTCTTCGGTCGTATGCGGAGCAGCCCGATTGTACAGGAAGAATTTTGCGAGTCTGAGGGTGGCAAAATACAAATCCACAGGTATAGCCCACAGGCTTTAAAAATTATACAATGCATGGGTTATGATTTGAGGTTGAAACTAGGCCTCAACTATGGAAAAGGTAGACGAATACCGTTGTAGGATAATTCTTACTGTCAACAAGCTCGTTTTGGGTTGGGGTATACTGTATCTCTTGCAAACTCACAACCTCGAGAGTTTGATCCTGCACAACTAGAGGCAGGACCTTCTAAATCAGCTTCTGTGGACAAATGCCACGACATGTCTGGGGGTAGCCTACCTCGACAAAATAGGCCAGCATCCAAAGCTGAGGGTAGAATTCCCTCGGAATCCGAAAATGATGCGACGATGACAATCTTCCCAGAAGGACGTAAAACTCAGGCATCGGGAGCCCGAAGACCAAAAGGG
This sequence comes from Iris macrosiphon, assembly GCA_036927795.1. Classification (NCBI taxonomy): domain Eukaryota; kingdom Viridiplantae; phylum Streptophyta; class Magnoliopsida; order Asparagales; family Iridaceae; genus Iris; species Iris macrosiphon. The sequence continues at coordinate 39,016,150 of JAYESA010000007.1, forward strand.
ACTTTCTTCTTCAATGAAGATAACATCATTGAAATCTTTAATATGTTAATGGAGGAACACAAACTTCAGCTTCCCAACATCAGATATCCTGAGAGAGCTGGCAAAGTTGGTGACCCAGATTATTGTCTCTTTCATCGGTACATTCATCATCCTACAAATGCGTGGTATGTACTGAAAAGGAGAATCCAGGAGTTGATTGACGCCAAAGTCATCATTTTGCATCTGTAAACGAAGCGATGATCATCGTAAATCGATTTTTCTAACATGATAATTTGCTCCCTTCAGGAATATACCTGATGAAGAGTCCCTAAAATTTCCCCAGTGGATTCTTCAGGACTATCCTCACTCAGGAAAATCACTCCATAGTGAATTGTTAAGACATATGTTCATGTCCGTATTACCTCTGAACTGTTGTCCAAATATTTCATTTCTTTCCCCAGAGAGTTTGTCATGTTCATATTACCTCTGAACAAAACTCCCTGATCCGGCTATCGATTATCATGTTCATATTACCTCTGATATCGGTTGTTATCTCAACTTAGCACCCGTACTTAACTCTAAGTACGCCAGTGGTGTTGAGTCCACAAAAACTGCCATGTCCATATTACCTCTGAGAAGATGTATACCTCCATCCCCGATGGAGTCACAACTCAAGAGTTTGTCATGTTCATATTACCTCTGAACAAACCTTCATAATTCGGCTATCGATTATCATGTTCATATTACCTCTGATATTGGTTGTCATCTCAACTTAGCACCCATACTTAACTCTAAGTACGCCAGTGGTATTGAGTCCACAAAAACTATCATGTCCATATTACCTCTGAGCAGATATATACCTCCATCCCCGATGGAGTCACAACTCGAGAGTTTGTCATGTTCATATTACCTCTGAACAAACCTTCCTAATCTGGCTATCGATTATCATGTTCATATTACCTCTGATATCGATTGTTATCTCAACTTAGCACCTATACTTAACTCTAAGTACGCCAGTAGTGTTGAGTCCACAAAAACTATCATGTCCATATTACCTCTGCACAGATGTATACCTCCATCCCCGATGGAGTCACAACTCGAGAGTTTGTCATGTTCATATTACCTCTGAACAAACCTTCCTAATCCGGCTTATATTACCTCTGATATCGGTTGTCATCTCAACTTAGCACCCGTACTTAACTCTAAGTATGCCAGTGGTGTTGAGTCCACAAAAACTGCCATGTCCATATTACCTCTGAGCAGATGTATACCTCCATCCCCGATGGAGTCACAACTCGAGAGTATATCATGTCCATATTACCTCTGATATCACTTTCACCCAAACCTGTCATTTATATTCCAAAATGATGGGTCCACAAAGTCAGATGAAAACCTCTTTATTATGCCCAGAAAGAGCAAAAGTACATTTAAAAGAAAAAAAGTACATCATTTGGGGGGAGCGGTCAGGTCGCAAATCTGCTGCGCCAGTGCGGTCATCTTCTTAGTCCTGGAGCTTAAAACAATAGCGCGGACCCACTCCAGCTGTGCCTCGTCATTGTTTAGGAGGGACAGTTCGGATCTAGCCCAAACAAAACTAGTACAGGCGACTCCTGCACGCGCCAAGTTCTGTTAAGCTAGGCCCAGTCGACCATTCACCACATCTAGAGCATCCGACGAATGAGAAGCCCACTCCTTTGCCTAAGCGAGTTTTGCTTCCATTCTGCGGACCCTCGCTACATTCCCTTCATGCTCGGCCTGGCACTTCGTTTGAAGAGGAATGACCTCCTCCAAGACAGCTTTTTCTTCATCCATCTCCTGCTGATGTGTCTGGATGGATTTATTTAGGCCTTCCATCTGTTCAGCAAGTTGCGCAGTCAAAGAGTCATATTCAGCCTGGACCAGGTCTTCAATGCTGCCTCGAGATAGCCGCAAATATTCGTTAATGGTTTCCTCCAAACCATTAATTATCTGCTCCAGTGTGTCAGCTATCCCAGTGTCATTGAATTCTCTGATCGGCACTATCGCAAATTGAGAGAAACTCCTCAGCGCCTCGAAGCCTAGATTCTTCTCTAACACCATTGATATCAATGTTTTAATAGTGGTGTAGAAGATACTACTATACTGCTCAGTCAGCATGACTAGATCCGAATGAACGCTGGGAGTGGCTGCAATATTGGCGAACCTCCCTCCAGGAATGACCGCAGACGATGTTGCCACAGCCGTCGCCTCAACAGATGGTGCGACAAAAAAAGATGCGCCAACAACGGACGAAGTGACCGGCGTACACAAAGGAGGCATCATCACAATGACAGGCTCATCCTCCTCTTGAGACATCGGAACCACTTCGGGCGAGCCGGTACCCAAAAATATTTCCTCTTCGAAGTCAGGAACCTCTATGTCATCGCCTGGAGCTGAAACAGAGCCAAAAGGTGCGTCAACACTGCCCTCCCCGTAGATGTCTTCCCCTGAAAAGAAGACAAAAGAGAGTTAATATCAAAAGGATGTTAATTTTCCTAAAAAGAGGCATAAAGACGACATTTACCCATGGCCGATGGTGTATATGTCGCGTTTACGGCCAGTACAGCTAAATTATTTCTTAATGATGCTAAGCGAGCTGTCATACCTTGTGAAGGGGGTGTGCTAACTGACATCGGCAAGTATTATTTTGAATCTTCACCCAGATCCAATCGAGGTTCACCAGGTGGAATCTCACTGGGTGCACCTACAGACACGGCAGGGGTTTCTCTCGATGCTGATTTGGATAAAGATATCCTTATTCGGCTCAGCCCCGAAGGCAATCTCGTACCACTACCTGAAGCGGTAGCAGCGACAGCAGCCTCAAGCAGGAATTCTCTGGCACCGCCAACCGAAACTGTAGAGGTTCCCTCTCTAAAAGGCGAGGAGCCTGCAATCAAAGAATCGTCCCCTACAGGGGAAGCAGTAGGTTCACTTCTAGGAGCCTCATGGCCGAAAATCCTGAGAGGACGAGTAACCGTCTTCTTCTTCTTCTTCTTGCGAGGGGAAGTCTCCTTCGGAATAGGAGCTCTTCGCTTACCAGAGATGACCAAAGCCCCTGCAGGCAGAGGTATTTTACCCCTTGGTACCGCCAACAGAGGCTCATCTGAATTGACGGAATCTTCACCCTCGTCAGAGGAGACCGAGGGAACTTTGTCTCTTCCCGCGGACTTGGAGGAGGGCATCCTAAAACTTCCACGCATATCAAAATTGCAATGGAAGGTGTTGGTCGCCACATAAAACTGGGCATACGAGTGGAGGATGCGCAGCCCCGTGGAGAGTGAAATGACGGGCACGGTAAAAATTGCTTCAGTACAACCCATGATAAAGTATCGCCATCCTTTCGCTCCATCAATGAGTCCGTCCCTGGACCTGAAGCTGGTAACGGCATTACCCATAAACTGCCTGGCAAACCGACTAGGCAAGTAGGGTTCCAAGAAGCATTGGTCTTCACTTCTGTACAGTAAATGGGAAGGTCTAATGCAGACCAACCAATTAAAAGCCTCAGGAGAAAGAATGGTCTTCCCTTCACCTAAGTCCTGAAGTCTGCACCCCTGTTGATTGAGATGTACAGAGGGGACAGTGCAGAAAAGCTTCCAGCTGTGACTGAAATTCAGCGCCTGCCGACAGTCTAAAACTGTGGTCACATTCCAGGAGGATTTCTTATAATTCAGCAAAAAACTACCCCCCGAACTACTACCAGGGCCGGGAGACATCACCCTAGGGTTATGGAGAATTAACCATCCCATCAAATACAGTTATGGTAATTCTACCCGGGGAAATCTATCACGCCGAGTTTCATCGGCGAGCAGCCCGTCAGTAATGGCCCTCAGGCCAGCTTGTATGCGGCACACCATGGCAAGGAGCAAGCCCAGTCTTGCCCCGAACACCAGACGCACTGCAGGCCATAGCGTATTACGGTGAATGTGGTTCGCGGATGCAATACCGGGTACCCCAGTCGGCGCAGCCATATAGAGAGGAAGCCAGCCAGTTGAGCTTCCTTGGACAGAGGCCTGCAACAATGCCTCAAATAACTGTAGGCCTTAGTGCCTGCAGGATACTTTCCTATCCCTTCGTTGAGAATCTGATCTGGAGCCCCAGCGTCTTCCATAAGATCGTCGACTACCTGAGCACTAAGCACGCTCAGAAAGCTCAGAGGCTGATCCTTGCTATCCAAGACTTTCTCTGGCTTAGCAGCCCTGGCCCGGTGAAAGAAGAGGTAGGACGCCCATTTATTGGTATGAGCCAAGTCAGAGGGCTCATTATAAAAGGTGGTGCAAGCAAGGTAGTGGCACATTAGCTCCTGGTATACTGCCACTACCCGAGGGTCTGAATCTTCCAGCTCCCGGTTTGAGGGAACATACTCTTCATAAGGAGTATCCCCCATTGGCAGTCTCAAAATCTCTGCCATCTCGTGGAGGGCCAATCCCAACTCCCCCAGTGGAGTGGCGAAAGTCCCGGTGAGCGAGATATATCGCTCCATCAAAGCCAGGAACAGGCTAGGGTTGAGAGGTAACCCAACACTGGTAGCACTCACAGCTGCGTACAGACCAATGCTCTCCAGCTCGGTCTGAAAATGCTTCAGGGCCCAGTCAGCCAAACGAGCCCATCAAAGATTTGTAGGGGTAATCCACCCACTTGTCCGAGGATTAACGTTGGGGTATACTCCCCCATGCCCTATAAAATTATTACAGAAAGTCGGTAATTGGACCGGGTGGAGCAGTAAACTGTCTTCACTCGGGACACTGCCCGGGTATAATCCCCTGAACGGCATCACAGAGCCAGAAGGGCGGATGACAAATGACCCTTGGCCAGATCCTTTCTGGTAAAATATCTTCCCCGGCCGTCCGTGAAGATCGGGAGTCAGCGTCCACGACATCCTCCTGGGATGTGTAGCATGGAAGAATGTCGAGATGGGATAGTCTCTCAGCATCTTGGGCAAATACATGACCAAGCCCCCGACAGGGAAAACCCAGAGTTCTTTCTTGGGCTTCATCTGGGGCTGCTTGTCAATCATGTCCCCGAAGAGAAAAGCCGGCTTTATATATTGGGCCCCATCTATGTACGTCAGGGGCTCTCCGTTGATCATATTCAACAGCGTTCGCTCGCCTTGAGCCGATATCAGGGTTCCCCTTCCTTCAGGATACTGGGGTCCGGAGATAGAAAATGTCACGTAGGACAAATCCTCCAGGTAGTTGGAATGCAGCATCCCGACAGCAGAACCCATCACCTCGGCCAGCGGAGATGCATGCAAGTTAACTGTAAAAGAGCAAGAAAGACACGTCAGTTTCTATACTAGACATTACAATCTTGCAGCATATGCCAAAAGTCAACAGTCTGTGCTTTACGCCAAGACTGTAAAAACTTGATCTTTTACGCTGGAATCTTATTCCAAGACGTAAAATTCAAGACTGGCAGTATACACCAAAAATCTGACAGTCTGTGTTTTACGCCAGACTGCCAAAGTTTGAGTTATTACGCTGAAATTTTCATCCAGAAGCGTAAAACTCAAATTTTATAGTATACGCCAAGTTTCGACAGTCAAAGCTTTTACGCCCGATTGCGAAAATATGGAGTTTTTACGCTGACACATTAGAAATGTGGGTGTAAAAGATGAAATATCTCTGTACATTATCTTTCTCGAAGAGGCTATCAGCACAGAAGATGACCTAGCGCGTTCACGTACAACGTGTGCGAAGGATTTTAGTCGTTCTTTTTGTCCTAAAAGCTTTACCTTTAACTCCGGGTGCACTGCTCGTCGGCGGGACACTTCGTTCAGAATGAAGCTCGCCTTGCCCGACGGAAGTCGCTCTCGCTTGGGCAGAAGAGCGAGAAGAAGAGTCAACCTTCTTTTCCTTAGAGGAGGGGATTGGTTTTGGGGCCATTACTGAAAACTCTGAAGGCTCGGAGAGGAAACGAAGGAAAGAACTCGAAGAGTCGAAGGCTTTCTTTTGCAAAAGACAGATAAAAAGTTTTTCTCTGAAAGCCTTGGGGTATATATAGAGTTCGGACGGACTCCTCGAATCCCGAACCAAATCCGATAATTAATATTCGGTTATGATTGGGGACTACGTCAGCCTATTACTCAGGGAAGGCGGACAGTCAGCAAATTCGAAAAGTTTTCGTACAAAGCAGATTCGTGGTTTTACGCTAAGGAGCTTTCTACGCTCGACAGCTACAAATCTACGGTTTTATGCTCAAAGGCTATAAGTCTATGGTTTTACGCCCGGATGCTTTTATGCTCAGTAGCTTTTACGCTCGAGAGGCTACAAACCTACGACTTCACGCTCAGAAGCTACAAATCTATAATTTTACGCTCGGTGGCTTTTACGCTCAGAGGCAAAAGATCTACAACTTCACGCTCGAAAGATTTTCTTTTCAGAGGCTACAAATCTATAGTTTCTACGCCCGGATGCTTTTATGCTCAGCAGCTCTTATGCTCGAGAGGCTACGAACTTATGATTTTTATGCTCATCCACATTTGCAGATCTATGACTCTCCGCATATCTGAAAAATACGCAGGCCAGAGTGTGCGTATATATATGAACAACTCCCAAGGCGGTCAATTGCAAGGGTTCATGCAGAGGATACTCCTTCTTGGTCCCAAAATATCCCAAGTACCCAAAGCATACAGAGTTCAACATTGAAAATAACTCTTCTCCTTGGGTCGATTGGAAGTTCATCCAGAATCCAGTCTGAATATTTTATCTACAGTTCAAGATGGCAACTCAGTTTGACAGTCGTTTCTCGCCCTATTTTAAGGGTTTTTCGGGAAATCATTCTTGAAGATGATAGTCTGAACAAAAATTCTTCTTATCAGAAGTGACGGTTCAGAATTCTACGGAGCTCCTCATTCCTAACAGCAGGACAGTTCGAATACTCGACTTAAATGCTAAGCAGCTTTCTGCGCATCCTTAATTATGCGTAAAAGACAGGACGGGACCTAGCACTCTTTCTATCAGAGTTGGCGTATAGTTACTAGACGTGTCGAAGCTACACATATTCAGACTTTATCACAGCAAAATATATGGCAAGATAATCATATGCACAGAAGAAGAAGATTTTATTAAATCATGATTACATATGAGGGAAATCCGATCTACAGAGGGTTTTTTTTCATTTTCATGATTACATATGAGGGAAATCCCGTCTACAAAGGATTTCCTCATCATCATCGGAAGGCCACCCCCAGAATCTGTTCTGCCAGGTTCTCATATTGGTGGAGATCTTCCTCCGTCTTCTTCAGCAGTTAGTCAGTTTCCACGATCGATTAACAAAAAAATAATTAATGGTGGGAGGATACAAAACTGGGCCTGCCTGAAGTATTCAGAGCCCATCCTCCATACGCCATGACAGATTGAGTTGAGGTATTTAACCCAACTCAATACTCGAGGACAGATCTAGTTTCTGCTCTGGTCCACGAAAGTATCAGGAGAAGATACAGCTTGCAAGCTGTGTGGTCTAACATGACCCTTCCTCTCTCCTGGACGAACCGCCATACAAAGTTGTTGATTATCCCGAGAAAAGGAAGCTATGATATCCTTCCATATATGATCCATCGTTGTAGAGGACATTTGCTCGAAGACGCCTTCTTTTTCGGCTCCTTACATGCTGGAAGAACATGGTCTTCTTCTTCCTCAAGTCGACCCGACGAACTCCGGCGATCATCTCTGTGTGGTGAAGGAAATGTGGGAAGAACAGGTTAACTCCTCAGCCTTTATATAGGCAAAAGAGAATATATTGAATCCCAACAAATCCCCAAGAATCCGCCAAGAAATTAGCCTTGAAGAATGAGTCAGACTTGACCATTTCATGCTTCATTCAAAGCATTTCAAATTATGAGGAATTTGAAAACTTTGAAGGGGGTCTTGTAGAAGCATGAAAAATACGCTGGATAGCTATACGCAATATGTTGGTGCTGGGTAGCATAAAAAGATGACTTCAGAGCCATCAGCGTACAACAGAGCTTTTTTGCTAAGTACAGCGTAAAATATAAGCTCAAGGACTATCCGCGTAATGCAATATGTCCAGGCTGCTTCAGCGTAAAAAGGGTGCTACATCGCCTTTACGGCGTAAAACTCATCCGCATTAATGCAGCATTGAAGTGTACGAGGAACGCTTTGTATTCCTCGAAATGAACCTGTCAAATCATACAGTGAACCTGACGTCTGACTCCTGACAAAGAGTACTGCACGATTACCCAGACGACGGCTATAAATGATGGCGCGGCACAGCGACCCAGACTGTCGTTTAGTGACATTTCCTTGGCGTAAACCGCTTTTACGCATACAAGAGAATACGCTGCCTAGTTTTACACAGACAGACGTGAGCTGTTTACGCTCCACAGAAGACAAACAGGCTGCCACGTCAAAAGCTGCTCTTCGTACAGGGCTCGAGGCACGTCACTGCATTTAATGCGTAGAATGGTGGTAGATCTTCGAGACGCATATCTGCATTTAATGTGCAGAATAATTGCAGATCTTCGAAACATGCCTCTGTATTTAATGTGCAGGATGGTGGCAGATCTCTGCATTTAATCCAAGAGATTTGATTATATCTCCAAAAGCTGTAATTTCGGCTAAAACGTCCACATCATCACTTTTGTACATTACGCCATCAGGCTATTCTCAGCTATGGGAGCACGCTGTTCGCTATCTCCTTGGAATACGCCAAGCCTCAGTCAAGGGAGGAGGATCAGCTATCTTCTACGCCCACTCAGCTTCTACGCCCACTCGGCTTCTATGCCTACTCGGCTTCTACGCCTACTCGGCTTCTAGGCCTACTCGGCTTCTACGCCTACTCGGCTTCTATGCCGGTTTGATAACTCTTTGGCTTCTACGCCATGGTGACAGTTATTGGCTTCTACGCCAACCTTTTCTACGCGAGGGATAACTACCTACGTGGCTTTTATGTCGTAATCTTCGCAGCAGTTATACGCATTGTCTCTTAATGGGACACGCGTCACACGCTCATTCAAAAGGTCATTTATATGTGGGCAACGATTATTGTAACCATCGTGTAAAAGGGTGTTATACTTTCTACTACCCGGCTTCTACGCCGACTGAGTGGTCACTGTCACTAAAACCCTATAAATAGAGACCTCTATTGACAGAGGTCCAGTCGCAGATTTCAGGGTCGAAAAATTGAGAGGTGCAGAAAATAGGTCAGAACCAAGGTCAAAGATTCTAAGATCAAGAGAGAAGGTCAAGGAACTAAGAGTCGAAGAGTCTTTGAGAGAGAAGAATCCAGAGCTCAGGCAAAGAGTAGTGATCGACGACTTTGGCATCGAGCATCCACTCTCTTTAGCAACCTTCAAAGCTGCTTTCTGTCTTCTACGGCACTTCTTCATCATCGTGTGGTCCAAGGGATAAAGTGATCGACTGCAGATCAGACTCCTATAGCAATATTTACCCAGATTAAAAAATTGTACTCGACATCCTCGTATAGGATTAATTGTACTTCTTGTTTATGAACCTAAGAGTGGGTTTCGTATAAACCTCGTCTTATTTCTTTCGTTTATTATTAAACACTAAGTCCAACTCACCTAACGGAGTAGCAAAAGTCCCAGTGAGCGAGTTATATCGCTCCATCAAGGCTAAGAACAAGTTAGGGTTGACAGGCAGCCCAACACTAGTGGCGCTCACAGCCGCGAACAAGCCAATACTTTCCAGCTCCGTTTGGAAGTGCTTCAGGGTCCAGACAGTTAAACTGGCCCATCGAAGATTCCCGGGGCTAAGCCATCCACTGGTCCGAGGGTTGACCTTAGGGTACACTCCTCCCTGCCCCATAAAGTTATTGCAGAAAGTCGATATCTGAACCAGCTGGATCAGTGAAGTGTCCTCACTCGAAACGCTACCCGACAGTAATCCCCTAAAAGGCATAACATGGCCTGAAGGTCTGCTCATAAAGGCTCCCTGGTTCAATTCTTTGTTGTATAAGATCATCCCCGGCCGGCCATGAAGATCGGGAGTCAGGGTCCACATCATCTTCCTAGGATGTGTGGCAAGAAAGAACGCAGAGATAGGGTAATCTCTGGGCATCCTGGGTAGATACATGACCGTGCCCTCAGCAGTAAACACCCAATCCTCCTTCTTGGGCTTAGTTTGGGACTGTTTGTCAATGACATCCCCGAATAGGAAACCTGGTTTCTTATATTCAGTCCCATCTATGTATGTCAGGGGCTCCCCACTGATCATACTCAGCAGCATTCGTTCTCCTTGGGACGAGATCAGAGTTCCCCTTTCTTGAGGATACTCATTTCCAGAAACGGGAATGTCAAATGGGACAAGTCCTCCAGATAGTTTGAGTTTAGCATCCCGGCAGCAGAGCCCATCACTTCAGCCAAAGGAGAGATCTGCAAGTCCACTGTAAAATGCAAGAAAATAAGTTAGTTTTTACGCTAGACACTACACTCTTACAGGATATGCCAAAGACTAACTGTCTGAGCTTTTACGCCGAACTGCAAAAACTTGAGTCTTACGCTGGAATCTATTTTCAGTGCGTAAAACTCAAAGTTGACAGTATACGCCAAAATCTAACAGTCTAAGTTTTTTTTTACGCCAGACTGCCAAATTTTGAGTTTTTATACCGGAATTTACATCCAGCGCGTAAAACTCAAAGTTTGTAGTATACGCCAAATTTTGACAGTCTGAGTTTTTATGCCAGACTACAAAAATTTAGAGTTTTTACGCTGACACATTAGGAATGTGGGCGTAATAATTGTCACGACCCGCACCCAAAAAATTGGGCATGAGTCGTGGGTACGTCCAGCCTACGCCGCAGCATCGGCGGTAGAACGTTGTCTAGGTCAACTATCTAGATAACTCACAAAAAATCTGCCATGACCTCTCCAAAAAGAGGGCAACCACGTAATCAATATATAATCCTGTCAAGATCTTAACTCCAAACGGAGGAGCAATATCATAATGATAATCAACTACTTAATCACGAATCTAAGCACGATAAGATAACAAAGAAGACTAACAACTATAAAGTCTAACCAACAACAACTACTACAACAACCACAATATCAATAATAATAATACATCATCCAAAATAATATACAAACAAGGTCTCAATCCAAACCGGAGACAAATTTGGTGCTAAAAGCTAATAAAAACAACAACAAGGTCCTAGTGATCCCGGCTACCAATTCGGAAATCACTCCTAAACTAGAGGGTCCCTGTCTGCACCATCGACAGACTCAGGTCCATAAAACGTCAGACACCAATCCTCCGGATACTCTAAAAAATATGTCCAGTCAGGACTGGAGCAAGTACATCTCTAACAGCAGTTCCATTTAAATGATAAAAACTATAAAACAGTTATAGTAAGTAGCAAGAAGAATGAAACAAGTATGAAACAAGAAATATATAAATTACTGGTGCATAAAGGTAAAGATGCATGGATATCAGAGCAAGATAGTAATAACTATAAGATACAGGAAATCTAAGCTAAGATCAAGTCCGTGCACATGAACGTGTAGTGAGTCCAGCATAAAAAATATATAGTGAGTCAAGTCCAAAAATATGTAACGGAGACCAACAAGAATGCAAGTGAGTCCAGACTATAAAGAATGAACTCGGTGTCTTTGAAATACTTGTTTCGACATGTAAACGGCTAGGGGTAAGTACGGCTCACCGCACACTGGGTGCGCGGCTGCTATCATTCCAGATTACACCAGAGGGAGTGATTCCAGATGGAAATATTTACATGTCTACTCGAGTATTTTCCCGCCCCGACTAATACAAGTGAATCCAAGACCCGACACGTAAATCAAGTATGAGTCCAGCCTGAAACATGAGTGATGCCTGTAGTGATGCCTGTAGTGATTCCAGAATAGAGGCCAGAAACATGAAATATACGTGTCACAAGTAAATGAATCCAGAAATACCAGTCAGTGTTCCGTGTTGTGCCAGAATAATCAGATGATACTATACTAGAAGTTGAATCATAATAATCATCAGATAATGAAAACTATCAGAGAATGTACTCGCCTGACGTCCTGAGCAACTAGCAATCCGAACTGGTGTCGCAAGGACCTATACGAAAAGTAAGGTTAAATAGGGTTCTAATGAGTTAAACAGATATAAAATAACTAAAAATAGGCTTCTAGGGTCGTTCTAGGTCAAACCGGTGAAATCTGGGTCAAAAAGTCAATTCTGGGTCTAAAAAGTCAACTCTGGGTCAAAACTAGGTCAAAAGTTGACTTTGGTGGTCAACCGAGTCAACTATGGTCAAGTCTAGGTCAAACTAGGATGCTCCTGAAATTCTAGGTCAAATCGAGCTCATTAAGCTAGAAAACTCTCAAACTCGCCTCCTTGAGATACCGGGATACCCTCGGTATCCGATACCTCACCCTACGCTATACGCCCCGCCTAAATCCGCTAAAACATATGCTAGCACGCGTAAATATATACACATAAGCATATAAAAATTACTCTAATACTATTCCTAGGCTATTGCTCAAAAACCCTGCTCGAAACCCAATACCTTGGATATCTCAAGGTATTGAGATACCTTGGTATCTCAAGGTATTGAGATACCGCTCTAAACTCAACCCGACTACCCCTCTAGCTAACTAACTATGCATAAACATATATATATTTCTAGCTATAATCTAGGCTAAAATATAGATATCTAATACATATAGGCATATACCTATATATATATACCCAATACCTTACCTTACCTATACATAAATATATATATCTATACCTAGATATCTAACTATCTATCTAGTTATGTATATCTCTCTATATATATCTATGCATATAGATATAGATATCTAACTATCTATCTAATATCTAGCTATCTATCAATCTATCTATCTAACTATCTAATATCTATCTATCTATTTATCTAGTATCTATCTAGTATCTATCCAACTAACTATCTATCTAACTATCTAGTATCTATATAGATATCTATTTACCTAGATACCTATCTACCTATTTATGTATCTATCTATCTAATACCTATTTACCTATCTATCAACTATCTATCTATTTATTTATCTATGTATTCATTTATCTAACATCTATCTATCCATCTAGCTATCTATCTATGTGTTTATATAGATATCTAGATATCTATCCACTAGGTATCTATCCATCTATTAATCTAGCTATCTATAGACTATCTATGTATCTATTTATCTATTTACCTATCTAGAGATATCTATCTATCTATCTATCTTATACCTATCTATATAGCTATCTATAAATCTATCAAACTATCTATCTATTTATCCATTTATCTATCTAGCTAGCTATCCATCTATCTATCTACCTAGTTATCTATCTATCTAGCAATCTATATATCTATCTATCTATATATATAAATATATACCCCTCTCTACCTCGTATTTGCTGCTGCTGCTGCTCTAAATGCTTGAAGAGGCTGCTGCTGCCCCCCTCAATTGCTGCTGCAGCTGCTGCCTGTGATGCTACTGCTGCTGTTTATGCTGCTCCTTTTGCTGCTGCACCTGCTGCTGGTGCAGCAAGTTGTTGCTGCTGCAGCTGCTATCCAGTTCTGCCCCCCTTCTCTCATACACACACACATACACACACCTGTCACGACCCGCACCCGGAAAATCGGGCATGAGTCGTGGGTACGTCCAGCCTACGCCGCAGCATCGGCGGTAGAACGCTGTCTAGGTCAACTATCTAGATAATCTCACACAAAAATCGGCCATGACCTCTCCAAAAAGGAGGGCAACCACACAATCAATATAAACCTGTCAAGATCTCAACTCCAAACGGAGGAGCAAATATCACAATGATAATCAAGTACTCAATCACGAATCTAAGCACGATAAGATAACACAGAGATCTAACAACTATAAAGTCTAACCAACAACAACTACTACAACAACCACAACATCAAATAATAATACAACAATATCCAAAATAATATACAAACAAGGTCTCAATCCAAAACCGGAGACAAATCCGGTGCTAAAGCTAATAAAACAACAACAAGATCCTAGTGATCCCGGCTACCAACCCAGAAATTACTCCTAAACTAGAGGGTCCCTGTCTGCACCATCGACAGGCTCAGGTCCATAAAACGTCGGACACCAATCCTCCGGATACTCTGAAAAATATGTCCAGTCAGGACTGGAGCAAGTACATCTCTAACAGCAGTTCCATTTAAATGATAAAAACTATAAAACAGTTATAGCAAGTAGCAAGAAGAGTGAAGCAAGTATGAAACAAGGACATATATATAACTGGTGCATAAAGGTAAAGATACATGGATATCAGAGCAAGATAGTAATAACTGCAAGATAAAAGAATTCTACACTAAGAGTAAGTCTGTGCACATGAACGTGTAGTAAGTCCAGCATGAAAAACATGTAGTGAGTCAAGTCCAGAAACATGTAAGTGAGACAAGTCAAGAAATGCATGAGAGTCCAGACTATAAAGAATGAACTCGGTGTCTTTGAAATACTTGTTTCGACATGTAAACGGCTAGGGGTAAGTACGGCTCACCGCGCACTGGGTGCGCGGCTGCTATCATTCCAGATTAGACCAGAGGGAGTGATTCCTGATGATGCCAGATAGGAATGTTTACATGTCTACTCGAGTATTTCCCCGCCCCGACTAATACAAGTGGATCCAAGACCCGATACGCAAATCAAGATGAGTCCAGCCTGAACATGAGTGATGCCTGTAGGTGATGCCAGTAGTGATTCCAGAATAGAGGCCAGAAACATGAAATGTACGTGTCGCAAGTAAATGAATCCAGAAATATCAATCAGTGTCCCGTGTTGTGCCAGAATAATCAGATGATACTATACTAGAAGCTGAATCATAATAATCATCAGATAATAAAAACTATCAGAGAATGTACTCGCCTGACGTCCTGAGCAACTAGCGATCCGAACCGGTGTCGCAGGGACCTAATGCGAAAAACAAGGTTAAATAGGGTTCTAATGAGTTAAACAGATATAAAATAACTAAAAATAGGTTTCTAGGGTCGTTCTAGGTCAAACGAGTCAAACCGGTGAAATTTGGGTCAAAAAGTCAAGTCTAGGTCCAAAAAGTCAACTCTGGGTCAAAACTATGTCAAAAGTTGACTTTGGCGGTCAACCGAGTCAACTACGGTCAAGTCTGGGTCAAACTAGGGTGCTCCTGAAATTCTAGGTCAAACCGAGGTCATTAAGCTAGAAAACTCATAAACTCACCTCCTTGAGATACCGGGATACCCTCGGTATCCGATACCTCAACCTAGGCTATACACCCCGCCTAAACTCGCTAAAACCTATGCTAGCACGCGTAAATATATACACATAAGCATATAAAAATCACTCAAAGACATTTCCTAGGCTAATGCTCAATTACCCCGCTCGAAACTCAATACCTCGAATATCTTAAGGTATTGAAATACCTCGGTATCTCAAGGTATTGAGATACCGCTCTCAAACCCCTCTAACTAGCTATCTAGCTACTAATTATGCACCTAGTTATTAATCTAGGCTAGGTAATATAGATACATATCATATTTATATATATCTAAATAGGTATCTACCTATATACATATATATCCACACATATATACCCATTACCCATTTACCTTGCCTTACCTTACCTTACCCTCCTCATAATATATAAATATACCTATATCTAGATATCTAAACTATCTACCTAGCTATATGTAGATATCTATATATAAATCTATCTATCTCTCTCTCTAGATATCTATAGATATATATATATATAGCTATAGGTATATATATATCTATACCTAGGTATACCTATCTAACTATATAACTATCCATATAGATATCCATCTATCTACCTATCTATGTATCTATTTATCTAGCTAGCTATATAACTATATATCTATCTATCTAACTATCTTTCTATCTAACAATCTATATATCTATCCATCATCTATCTAATTACCTAACTATCTATTTAGTTATCAACCTATCTAGTTATCTATCTAACTATCTAACTAGTTATCTATCTATCTATGTTTCTATCTAAATATCAGTCTATCAAACTATCTATCTATCTATCCATATATCTATCTGACTTCTATCTATCTATTTATCTATAACCCTCTCACACTCGCTACCAATGCCCTGCTGCGAATGCTAGCTGCTACTGCGCTGCCCTCACTACTGCTGCTGCTGGCTGCTCCTTCTACTGCTGCTGGCTGCTCCTTCTGCTGCTGCCGATGCTCTGTTTGCTGCTGCACCTGCTGCTACTGCTGCTGAATACTGCTGCTGCTGCAGCTATGTACTGCTGCTGCTGCACAGTCCAGTCCCCCCCCTCTCATCTCACACACACACACACGACCACATACCCAAATACATATATATACAAATATATATACATATATATATATAAACTCATATGTATATACCTATAAACACTCACTCACACTCACACACACTCACCTACACACTCACACAAGCACTCACTCACACACTCACCTACACACTCACACAAGCACTCCCTAACACGCTCACAAACACATAACCACACATATATATATAAATATATATATAAAAACACACACACAATATATATATATACACATATATATAAACAAACACAACACAACGCACAACGCACACAACACCCACAACGCTCACCAACGCACGCCCAACGGCCCCGACACGCCCAAACACCTATAAATATATAAAATATAGCCCGAGAATTCTAGCACACACTCCCCGATACTAACCCAACGCGCGCACAAGCCCGAAACAAGGAAACCAAGTCGAAATGGCCGTTCGGTCATTTCGACGAACACGTGGTGCGCGGCTCGGAAAACTTCCTGAAACGCATACCAAACGAACTCGGAATCGGCCCAAAATTTACCCACGTGCTTTACACGATGTCTAGATCCTAGAAAATGTGCTCCCACGTCGATTCTAGGCCCATGACGAAAACGCACACGCACTTAGAATCGGCGACGAAGAAAAGCCCCAAATTCGCCCGAAACGTCCGTTTCTCCGTGACGCGGCTTCCCGTGTCCGAACGGAGACACGCACTCACCCTCAAGACACCCGACAACATCTACCTAGGTCCGTCTAACCTAGGGCATCACCCAAAATTGGGCCAAATTCGGATTTCACCCAAAATTGACACAAAATCTAGTGTTAAAGTCTCCAAACACTACCCAACTAGTTCCAACTTCCTCCCACGGGTAGCCTAAGGGTCTAGAAAGGTTCTAAAATATTAATTACACTATAAAAGAGTAATTACAAGGGGAAAATTAGGGTTTACCTCTTGGGAGTTGGAATCCCAAGCCAAAATCTCAAAAATACTCCAAATCCTCCAATCCAAGCTTCCAAGCCTCAAATCCAAGCTCCAATACCAAATCTAGGCTCTACCCACCTAGGTTGGGGAAGAATGTAGGGTTAGGGTTCAATCAAGAAGAAGAAATGGAAGAAAGAAGGAAGAAAATGGAAGAGAAACTTACTTGGAGAAGGAAGGAAGGAAGAAGAAAAAAGAAGTGGAGAAGAAGAAGAAGAAGGAAGAAGTGAAGAATGAAGAAAAATGAAGAGGGGGCTGCTGTTCTCACGGGTTGGGGCTGGAAAAGGGGTCGGCTACACACCTAAATAAAGGGTTACATAAGTCCAAAATGCCCTCCCGTAACTCGGTTTTGGGTTTCGGGGTCCAAAAACACTCAAACTAACTCCAAATCTCTCCTACTAACCTTCTAAAAATAAAATAAATATTTCTAAGCCCCAAAATAATTCTCACAAGGGTGTGGGCTGGGTCGGACATGGGTCCACTAGGGTCTGACATGGGTCAAGGCTAGCCAAAATCCTAAAACAATCAATAAAAATATAATACAATCATTAATTAATTATAAATACAATTAATTAAAAATAATGCACAATTAACCAAATTAAAAATAAAAAAAATATCCGGCTCTGGAAATGGGGTGGTGACAAGCCTATCCTCCTTAGAAAATTTCGTCCTCGAAATTTAAAGTCAATCACAATCTCTCTAGGTCAAACCCCCAACAATCACAGTCAAGAAATTCTACCTAAACAACATACAAGATCAGGGTCCTACTGGTCGTGTTATCACAGTCTCAATCAGGGTTACTACACTATCTACCACAGCACAAGAAAATCTAACAGGTACTAATGAAGCACACCACAGGAATGGAAAAGGACAGGATGAAGAAATAAGAGACAGACCTGCTAACCCGACACCCGTAGCATCGGCCTCCTCGACCGTCAACGCATAAGCCCTGCCCTGCTGGGGTGTATCCCTCTGCTGGTGCGGGGCATGATGCTGTGCCACAGATGGCCTAGCTCCAACTCTCTGATCCTGTGCTCCACCCAATGGAGGTGCAGTAGGGCAATCTCGCATATGGTGAGCAGCGGATCCACAGAACAAACACACCTTCAGCCTCCTCCTACAAACATCCCAGGTGTGTCCTGTCTTCCTGCAGTAGACACAAGTGGGCACCCTCTGATCCTGACCCTGCTGTGCTGCCTTCTGCACATAGGAACGCTTAGCTGGTCCCGCACTGCCACTCGCACTGCCTGAATCATCCCTGCCTCTCTTGGACTTGAGCTCCAAGTCATCCTCTGCTCTCTGAGCATCTCCTACTATCTGCTCAAAAGTCGCCTCGCGGTCGCTCCTGGTCAAAGACTTGACCGCCATAACCAAGCCCTTGCGAAACTTCCTCGCCTTTGCTGCCTCACTCAAGCCATCTACAAATCTGCCCAGACGGCAGAACTCCACTGCGTACTCGTCCACTGTCATGCTCCCTTGGACGAGTGCCTCGAACTGGCTCTCCAAAGCACTGAGCGCCACATCTGGGAAAAACTTCTCCTTAAAAAGCCTCTTGAAAGCCTCCCAAGTAAGCCCTGGCGCCGCAATCCTCGTATCTGTGCGATACCATGTCAAGGCGAGGTCGAACATCTGACTGCCCGCTGCCTCTATCTGCATGCTGTCTGGAATCTGTGCCAGCCTGAAGATGCCCTCAATCTGCTCTATCCAGTCATCCGCGTACAGGATACCTTCTGTACCACGGAACTCCTTGGGCCGCATCCTCTGAAAGTCGATAATACTGCCCGGCCTCGGATGCTGAATCTCATCTGCCTGTGGCTGAATCTGTGCCACCCTATCCACTGCCGTCATGGCCACCTGGTGGGCGTTCCCAATGCCCAGCCTCATCACATCCACCTGACGGTGCTGCGCATCCATCATCTCCCTGAAGAATGCAAACAACTGCGCGGCATCTACTGGAGCAGGAAGTGGTGGAGGAACCACCGGAACGACTGGGGTAGTCCTCGGATTGACAGGTGAAGGAGAATCCCCGAGAGAAGCAGATGCTCCCTCAACCGCAGGAGTGGTGAGTGGAGCGGTAGCAGCTGCCTGAATACTAGCTGGACGAGAGGTAGCAGACCTCTCAGTGGCAACTGCTGGAACGGTACGATAGGATCGTGTCTTCGGAGGCATCCTGAACACAGATCAAAAGAAGTCAATACGGCGCAAGATACGATATCATCAAAGAAGGACAGTAATACTTCAAAAGAAGCAAATTCAGAATAATTAGATTAAAATTGTTCCTAGTCGTGATTGAGTACACTCTCATCCTAGATCCTAGATCCTATAGCAGGCTCGCAGCAGTACAACTAAGTTGTTGTACCACCACGACATCGCACTAATTGCGAATCGAGACCTGCATGGGGCCGCCACAAAAAACGAGTCACGACCCGCACCCGGAAAATCGGGCATGAGTCGTGGGTACGTCCAGCCTACGCCGCAGCATCGGCGGTAGAACGCTGTCTAGGTCAACTATCTAGATAATCTCACACAAAAATCGGCCATGACCTCTCCAAAAAGGAGGGCAACCACACAATCAATATAAACCTGTCAAGATCTCAACTCCAAACGGAGGAGCAAATATCACAATGATAATCAAGTACTCAATCACGAATCTAAGCACGATAAGATAACACAGAGATCTAACAACTATAAAGTCTAACCAACAACAACTACTACAACAACCACAATATTAAATAATAATACAACAATATCCAAAATAATATACAAACAAGGTCTCAATCCAAAACCGGAGACAAATCCGGGGCTAAAGCTAATAAAACAACAACAAGATCCTAGTGATCCCGGCTACCAACCCGAAAATCACTCCTAAACTAGAGGGTCCCTGTCTGCACCATCGACAGGCTCAGGTCTATAAAACGTCGGACACCAATCCTCCGGATACTCTGAAAAATATGTCCAGTCAGGACTGGAGCAAGTACATCTCTAACAGCAGTTCCATTTAAATGATAAAAACTATAAAACAGTTATAGCAAGTAGCAAGAAGAGTGAAGCAAGTATGAAACAAGGACATATGTATAACTGGTGCATAAAGGTAAAGATGTATGGATATCAGAGCAAGATAGTAATAACTGCAAGATAAAAGAATTCTACACTAAGAGTAAGTCTGTGCACATGAACGTGTAGTGAGTCCAGCATAAAAAACATGTAGTGAGTCAAGTCCATAAACATGTAAGTGAGACAAGTCAAGAAATGCATGAGAGTCCAGACTATAAAGAATGAACTCGGTGTCTTTGAAATACTTGTTTCGACATGTAAACGGCTAGGGGTAAGTACGGCTCACCGCGCACTGGGTGCGCGGCTGCTATCATTCCAGATTAGACCAGAGGGAGTGATTCCTGATGATGCCAGATAGGAATGTTTACATGTCTACTCGAGTATTTTCCTGCCCCGACTAATACAAGTGGATCCAAGACCCGACACGCAAATCAAGATGAGTTCAGCCTGAACATGAGTGATGCTTGTAGGTGATGCCAGTAGTGATTCCAGAATAGAGGCCAGAAACATGAAATGTACGTGTCGCAAGTAAATGAATCCAGAAATATCAATCAGTGTCCCGTGTTGTGCCAGAATAATCAGATGATACTATACTAGAAGCTGAATCATAATAATCATCAGATAATAAAAACTATCAGAGAATGTACTCGCCTGACGTCCTGAGCAACTGGCGATCCGAACCGGTGTCGCAGGGACCTAATGCGAAAAACAAGGTTAAACAGGGTTCTAATGAGTTAAACAGATATAAAATAACTAAAAATAGGTTTCTAGGGTCGTTCTAGGTCAAACGAGTCAAACCGGTAAAATTTGGGTCAAAAAGTCAACTCTAAGTCTAAAAAGTCAACTCTGGGTCAAAACTATGTCAAAAGTTGACTTTGGCGGTCAACCGAGTCAACTACGGTCAAGTCTGGGTCAAACTAGGGTGCTCCTGAAATTTTAGGTCAAACCGAGGTCATTAAGCTAGAAAACTCACAAACTCACCTCCTTGAGATACCGGGATACCCTCGGTATTCGATACCTCAACCTAGGCTATACACCCCGCCTAAACTCGCTAAAACCTATGCTAGCACGCGTAAATATATACACATAAGCATATAAAAATCACTCAAAGACATTTCCTAGGCTAATGCTCAATTACCCCGCTCGAAACTCAATACCTCGAATATCTTAAGGTATTGAAATACCTCGGTATCTCAAGGTATTGAGATACCGCTCTCAAACCCCTCTAACTAGCTATCTAGCTACTAATTATGCACCTAGTTATTAATCTAGGCTAGGTAATATAGATACCTATCATATTTATATATATCTAAATAGGTATCTACCTATATACATATATATCCACACATATATACCCATTACCCATTTACCTTACCTTACCTTACCTTACCCTCCTCATAATATATAAATATACCTATATCTAGATATCTAAACTATCTACCTAGCTATATGTAGATATCTATATATAAATCTATCTATCTCTCTCTCTAGATATCTATAGATATATATATATAGCTATAGGTATATATATATCTATACCTAGGTATACCTATCTAACTATATAACTATCCATATAGATATCCATCTATCTACCTATCTATGTATCTATTTATCTAGCTAGCTATATAACTATATATCTATCTATCTAACTATCTTTCTATCTAACAATCTATATATCTATCCATCATCTATCTAATTACCTAACTATCTATTTAGTTATCAACCTATCTAGTTATCTATCTAACTATCTAACTAGTTATCTATCTATCTATCTATGTTTCTATCTAAATATCAGTCTATCAAACTATCTATCTATCTATCCATATATCTATCTGACTTCTATCTATCTATTTATCTATAACCCTCTCACACTCGCTACCAATGCCCTGCTGCGAATGCTAGCTGCTACTGCGCTGCCCTCACTACTGCTGCTGCTGGCTGCTCCTTCTACTGCTGTTGGCTGCTCCTTCTGCTGCTGCTGATACTCTGTTTGCTGCTGCACCTGCTGCTACTGCTGCTGAATACTGCTGCTGCTGCAGCTATGTACTGCTGCTGCTGCACAGTCCAGTCCCCCCCTCTCATCTCATACACACACACACGACCACATACCCAAATACATATATATACAAATATATATACATATATATATAAACTCATATGTATATACCTATAAACACTCACTCACACTCACACACACTCACCTACACACTCACACAAGCACTCACTCACACACTCACCTACACACTCACACAAGCACTCCCTAACATGCTCACAAACACATAATCACACATATATATATAAATATATATATAAAAACAGACACACAATATATATATATACACATATATATAAACAAACATAACACAACGCACAACGCACACAACACCCACAACGCTCACCAACGCACGCCCAACGGCCCCGACACGCCCAAACACCTATAAATAAATAAAATATAGCCCAAAAATTCTAGCACACACTCTCCGATACTAACCCAACGCGCGCACAAGCCCGAAACGAGGAAACCAAGTCGAAATGGCCGTTCGGTCATTTCAACGAACACTTGGTGCGCGGCTCGGAAAACCTCCTGAAACGCACACCAAACGAACTCAGAATTGGCCTAAAATTTACCCACGCGCTCTACACGATGTCTAGATCCTAGAAAATGTGCTCCCGCATCGATTCTAGGCCCGTGACGGAAACGCACACGCACTTAGAATCGGCGACGACGAAAAGCCCCAAATTCGCCCGAAATGCCCGTTTCTCCGCGACGCGGCTTTCCGTGTCCGAACGGAGACACGCACTCACCCTCAAGACACCCGACAACATCTACCTAGGTCCGTCTAACCTAGGGCATCACCCAAAATTGGGCCAAATTTGGATTTCACCCGAAATTGACACAAAACCTAGTGTTAAAGTCTCCAAACACTACCCAACTAGTTCCAACTTCCTCCCACGGGTAGCCTAAGGGTCTAGGAAGGTTCTAAAATATTAATTACACTATAAAAGAGTAATTATAAGGGGAAAATTAGGGTTTACCTCTTGGGAGTTGGAATCCCAAGCCAAAATCTCAAAAATGCTCCAAATCCTCCAATCCAAGCTTCCAAGCCTCAAATCCAAGCTCCAACACCAAATCTAGGCTCTACCCACCTAGGTTGGGGAAGAATGTAGGGTTAGGGTTCAATCAAGAAGAAGAAATGGAAGAAAGAAGGAAGAAAATGGAAGAGAAACTTACTTGGAGAAGGAAGGAAGAAGAAAAAAGAAGTGGAGAAGAAGAAGAAGAAGGAAGAAGTGAAGAATGAAGAAAAATGAAGAGGGGGCTGCTGTTCTCACGGGTTGGGGCTGGAAAAGGGGTCGGCTACACACCTAAATAAAGGGTTACATAAGTCCAAAATGCCCTCCCGTAACTCGGTTTTGGGTTTCGGGGTCCAAAAACACTCAAACTAACTCCAAATCTCTCCCACTAACCTTCTAAAAATAAAATAAATATTTCTAAGTCCCAAAATAATTCTTACAAGGGTGTGGGCTGGGTCGGACATGGGTCCACTAGGGTCTGACATGGGTCCAGGCTAGCCAAAATCCTAAAACAATCAATAAAAATATAATACAATCATTAATTAATTATAAATACAATTAATTAAAAATAATGCACAATTAACCAAATTAAAAATAAAAAAAATACCCGGCTCTGGAAATGGGGTGGTGACAACACCCCTATATACCTATATATATATATATATATATATATATCACTGTATATATATACACATACATATATATATCTCTAGATATATATACGACTAGATATATATATACACACACTTATATATAATCTTACACACACACACACTCAAACACATATCAACACACACACACATATAATTATATATATATATCTATATATATATATATATAAATACACATCTATATATATACACACACATATATCTATATATATATATATATATACACTAATATATATATATATATATATATATATATATATATATATATATATATATATATATATACTCACACACTCAAACATATATATATCTATACACTCACTCACACACACTCACTCTCACACACACTAGCACACACACTCTCACACATTAACACACACACTCACACATACATATATATATAAATACATATACATATATACACACAAACTCAAACTCATATACATATATATATATATATATATATATATATATATATATATATATATATATATATATATATATATATATATATCTAAACACTCACTCACACTCACACACACACTCACCTACACACATACACTAGCACCAACACACTCACACAAGCACTCACTAACACACTCACAAACACATAAAAACACACATATAAATAAAAAAATATATATATAGAAACATACACAAATATATATATATATACATATATATATATATATATATACATATATATATATATATATATATATATATATATATATATATATATATATATATATATAAACACAATACACCACAACGCACAACGCTCACAACGCCCCACCAATGCGCGCCCAACGATCCCGACACGCACAAACACCTATAAATATATAAAATATAACCCAAAAATTCTAGCACACACTCTCCGATACTAACCCAACGCGCGCACAAGCCCGAAACTAGAAAACCACGCCGAAATGGCCGTTCGGTCATTTCGACGAACACGCGGTGTGCGATTCGGAAAACCTCCTGAAACGCACACCAAACCAACTCGGAATAGGCCCAAAATTTACCCACGGGTCCTAAACGATGTCTAGATCCTAGAAAAAATGCTAACGCATCGATTCTAGGTCCGTGGCGGAAACGCGCACGCACTCAGAATCGGCGACGACGAAAACCCCAAAAACGCCCGAAACGCCCGTTTCTCCGCGACACGGCTTTCCGTGTCCGAAAGGAGACACGCACTCACGCTCAAGACACCCGAAAACGTCTATCTATGTCCATCTAACCTAGGGCATCATCCAAAATTGGTCCAAATTCGGATTCCACCCGAAATTGACACAAAACCTAGTGTTAAAGTCTCCAAACTCAACCAAACTAGTTCCAACTTTCTCCCACGGGTAGCCTAAGGGTCTAGGAAGGTTCTAAACTATTAATTATTCTATATAAAAGTAATTACAAGGGGGAAAATTAGGGTTTATCTCTTGGGAGTTGGTCCCAAGCCAAAGGCTCCAAAAAGCTCCAAATCCACCACAACTAGCTTCCAAGCTTCCAAATCTAGCTCCAACACCAAATCTAAGCTCTATCCACCTAGGTTAGGAAAAAATACAAGGTTAGGGTTCACAACCATGGAGAATAGAAGAAGAAAGAAGAGAAGTAGGATGCTTACTTGAAGTAGGAAGGAGAAAGGAAGAAGAAATTTGAGTGGAGAAGAAGAAGAAGAAGAAGAAGAAGAAGAAGTGAAGAAATGAGGTGGGGAGGGGCTGCTCCTGCTGTGCTTATGGTCGGGTGTGGGAAAATAGGGCCGGCCAAGCCAAATAAAGGGTTCCACAAGTTCCAAAATACCCAAAATGCCCTCTCCTAACTCGGTTTTGGGTTTCGGGTTTCAAAAGCACTCAAACTAACTCCAAATCTCTCCAACTAACCCACTAAAAATATAATAAATATTCTAAACCCAAAAATAAGTCTCACAGGGGTGTGGGCTGGGTCGAACATTGGTCCACTAGGGTCTGACATGGGTCTAGGCTAACCAAAATCCTAAAACAATCAATAAAAATATAATACAATCAATAATTAAATATAAATACAATTAAATAAAAATTGCACAATTAACTAAATTAAAAAATAAAAAAAATACCCGGCTCTGGAAATGGGGTGGTGACAAGCCTATCCTCCTTAGAAAATTTCGTCCTCAAAATTTAAACTCAATCACACTCCCTCTAGGTCAAACCCCCAACAATCACAGTCAAGAAATTCTACCTAAACAACATACAAGATCAGGGTCCTACTGGTCGTGTTATCACAGTCTTAATCAGGGTCACTAAACTATCTACCACAACACAAAGAAAATCTAACAGGTACTAATGAAGCACACCACAAGGAATGGAAAAGGATAGGAAGAAGAACAAAGAGACAGACCTGCTAACCCGACACCCGTAGCATCGGCCTCCTCGACCGCCAACGCATAAGCCCTGCCCTATTGGGGTATATCCCTCTGCTGGTGCGGGACATGATGCTGTGCCACAAGCGGCCTAGCTCCAACTCTCTGATCTTGTGCTCCACCCAATGGAGGTGCAGTGGGACAATCTCGCATCTGGTGAGCAGTGGATCCACAGAACAAACACACCTTCAGCCTCCTCCTACAAACATCTTGAAAGCCTCCCAAGTAAGCCCTGGCGCCGCAATCCTCGTATCTGTGCGATACCATGTCAAAGCAAGGTCGAACATCTGACTGCCCGCTGCCTCTATCTGCATGCTGTCTGGAATATGCGCCAGCCTGAAGATGCCCTCGATCTGCTCTATCCAGTCATCCGCGTACAGGATCCCTTCTGTACCACGGAACTCCTTGGGCCGCATCCTCTGGAAGTCGATAATACTGCTCGGCCTCGGATGCTGAATCTGATCTGCCTGTGGCTGATTCTGTGCCACCCTATCTACTGCCGTCATGGCCACCTGGTGGGCGTTCTCAATGCCCATCCTCATCACATCCACCTGACGGTGCTGCACGTCCATCATCTCCCTGAAGAACGCAAATAACTGTGCGATATCTACTGGAGTAGGAAGTGGTGGAGGAACCACCGGAACGATTGGGGTAGTCCTCGGATCGACAGGTGAAGGAGGATCCCCGAGAGAAACAGATGCTCCTTCAACCGCAGGAGTGGTGAGTGGAGCGGTAGCAGCTGCCTGAATACGAGCTGGACGAGAGGTAGCAGACCTCTCAGTGGCAACTACTGGAACGGTACGATGGGATCGTGTCTTCGGAGGCATCCTGAACACAGATCAAAAGAAGTCAATATGGCGCAAGATACAATATCATCAAAGAAGGACAGTAATATTTCAAAAGAAACAATTTCAGAATAATTAGATTGCAATTGTTCCTAGTCGTGATTGAGTACACTCTCATCCTAGATCCTATATCCTAGAGCAGGCTCACAGTAGTACAACTAAATTGTTGTACCACCACGATATCGCACTAATCGCGAATCGAGACCTGCATGGGGCCGCCACCAAAAACGTGTCACGACCCGCACCCAAAAAATCGGGCATGAGTCGTGGGTACGTCCAGCCTATGCCGCAGCATCGGCGGTAGAACGCTGTCTAGGTCAACTATCTAGATAAATCGCAAAAAATCTGCCATGACCTCTCTAAAAGGAGGGCAACCACGCAATCAATATATAATCCTGTCAAGATCTCAACTCCAAACGGAGGAGCAATATCATAATGATAATCAAGTACTCAATCACGAATCTAAGCACGATAAGATAACAAAGAAGACTAACAACTATAAAGTCTAACCAACAACAACTACTACAACAACTACAACATCAATAATAATAATACATCATCCAAAATAATATACAAACAAGGTCTCAATCCAAACCGGAGACAAATCTGGTGCTAAAAGCTAATAAAAACAACAACAAGGTCCTAGTGATCCCGGCTACCAATCCGGAAATCACTCATAAACTAGAGGGTCCCTGTCTGCACCATCGACAGGCTCAGGTCCATAAAACGTCAGACACCAATCCTCCGGATACTCTGAAAAATATGTCCAGTCAGGACTGGAGCAAGTACATCTCTAACAGCAGTTCCATTTAAATGATAAAAACTATAAAACAGTTATAGCAAGTAGTAAGAAGAATGAAACAAGTATGAAACAAGAAATATATAAATCACTGGTGCATAAAGGTAAAGATGTATGGATATCAGAGCAAGATAGTAATAACTGCAAGATACAGGAAATCTAAGCTAAGATCAAGTCCGTGCACATGAACGTGTAGTGAGTCCAGCATGAAAAATATGTAGTGAGTCAAGTCCAGAAACATGTAAGTGAGACCAACAAGAATGCAAGTGAGTCCAGACTATAAAGAATGAACTCGGTGTCTTTGAAATACTTGTTTCGACATGTAAACGGCTAGGGGTAAGTACGGCTCACCGCGCACTGGGTGCGCGGCTGCTATCATTCCAGATTAGACCAGAGGGAGTGATTCCTGATGATTCCAGATGGGAATGTTTACATGTCTACTCGAGTATTTCTCCGCCCCGACTAATACAAGTGAATCCAAGACCCGACACGTAAATCAAGTATGAGTCCAGCCTGAAACATGAGTGATGCCTGTAGTGATGCCTGTAGTGATTCCAGAATAGAGGCCAGAAACATGAAATATACGTGTCGCAAGTAAATGAATCCAGAAATACCATTCAGTGTCCCGTGTTGTGCCAGAATAATCAGATGATACTATACTAGAAGCTGAATCATAATAATCATCAGATAATGAAAACTATCAGAGAATGTACTCGCCTGACGTCCTGAGCAACTAGTGATCCGAACTGGTGTCGCAAGGACCTATACAAAAAGCAAGGTTAAACAGGGTTCTAATGAGTTAAACAGATATAAAATAACTAAAAATAGGCTTCTAGGGTCGTTCTAGGTCAAACGGATCAAACCGGTGAAATCTGTGTCAAAAAGTCAACTCTGGGTCCAAAAAGTCAACTCTGGGTCAAAACTAGGTCAAAAGTTGACTTTGGCGGTCAACCGAGTCAACTACGGTCAAGTCTAGGTCAAACTAGGGTGCTCCTAAAATTTTAGGTCAAATCAAGCTCATTAAGCTAGAAAACTCTCAAACTCGCCTCCTTGAGATACCGGGATACCCTCGGTATCCGATACCTCACCCTACGCTATACGCCCCGCCTAAACCCGCTAAAACCTATACTAGCACGCGTAAATATATACACATAAGCGTATAAAAATCACTCCAATACTATTCCTAGGCTATTGCTCAAAAACCCTGCTCGAAACCCAATACCTTGGATATCTCAAGGTATTGAGATACCTTGGTATCTCTAGGTATTGAGATACCGCTCTAAACTCAACCCGACTACCCCTCTAGCTAACTAATTATGCATAAACATATATATCTAGCTATAATCTAGGCTAAAATATAGATATCTAATACATATAGGCATATACCTATATATATATATACCCAAAACCTTACCTTACCTATATATAAATATATATATCTATACCTAGATATCTAACTATCTATCTAGCTATGTATATCTCTCTATATATATCTATGCATATAGATATAGATATCTAACTATCTATCTAATATCTAGCTATCTATCAATCTATCTATCTAACTATCTAATATCTATCTATTTATTTATCTAGTATCTATCTAGTATCTATCCAACTAACTATCTATCTAACTATCTAGTATCTATATAGATATCTATTTACCTAGATACCTATCTACCTATTTATGTATCTATCTATCTAATACCTATTTACCTATCTATCAACTATCTATCTATTTATTTATCTATGTATCCATCTATCTAACATCTATCTATCCATCTAGCTATCTATCTATGTGTTTATATAGATATCTAGATATCTATCTACTAGGTATCTATCCATCTATTAATCTAGCTATCTATAGATCTATCTATCGACTATCTATGTATCTATTTATCTATTTACCTATCTAGAGATATCTATCTATCTATCTTATACATATCTATATAGCTATCTATAAATCCATCAAACTATCTATCTATCTATCTATCTATCTATCTATCTATCTATCTAGCTAGCTATCCATCTATCTATCTACCTAGTTATCTATCTATCTAACAATCTATATATCTATCTATCTATATATATATATATATACCCCTCTCTACCTCGCATTTGCTGCTGCTGCTGCTCTGAATGCTTGAAGAGGCTACTGCTGCCCCCCTCAATTGCTGCTGCAGCTGCTGCCTGTGCTGATACTGCTGCTGTTTATGCTGCTACTGCTGCTCCTTTTGCTGCTGCACCTACTGCTGGTGCAGCAAGTTGCTGTTGCTGCAGCTGCTGTCCAGTTCTGCCCCCCCCCCCATTCTCTCTCTCACACACACACACACACCTATATATATATATATATATATATATATATATATATATATATATATATATATATATATATATATATATATATATATATATATACGACTAGATATATATATATACACACTTATATATAATCTAACACACACACACACTCAAACACATATCAACACACACACACACACATAATTATATACATATATCTATATAAATATATATATATATATATATAAACACACATCTATATATATACACACACATATATCTATATATATATACACTAATATATATATATATACATACTCACACACTCAAACATATATATATATATATAAACACTCACTCACACACACACTCACCTACACACATACACTAGCACCAACACACTCACACAAGCACTCACTAACACACTCACAAACACATAAAAACACACATATAAATAGAAATATATATATATATATAGAAACACACACAAATGTATATATATACATATATATATATATATATATAAATACAACACACCACAACGCACAACGCTCACAACGCCCCACCAACGCGCGCCCAACGACCCCGACATGCACAAACACCTATAAATATATAAAATATAACCCGAGAATTCTAGCACACACTCCCCAATACTAACCCAACGCGTGCACAAGCCCGAAACTAGAAAACCACGCCGAAATGGTCGTTCGGTCATTTCGACGAACATGCGGTGTGCGGTTCGAAAAACCTCCTGAAACGCACACCAAACCAACTCGAAATTGGCCCAAAATTTACCACGGGTCCTAAACGATGTCTAGATCCTAGAAAAAATGCTAACGCATCGATTCTAGGTCCGTGGCAGAAACGCGCACGCACTCAGAATCGGCGACGACGAAAACCCCGAAAACGCCCGAAATGCCCGTTTCTCTGCGACACGGCTTCCCATGTCCGAATGAAAACACGCACTCACCCTCAAGACACCCGACAACCTCTACCTAGGTCCATCTAACCTAGGGCATCACCCAAAATTGGGCCAAATTCGGATTCCATCCGAAATTGACACAAAACCTAGTGTTAAAGTCTCCAAACTCAACCAAACTAGTTCCAACTTTCTCCCACGGGTAGCCGAAGGGTCTAGGAAGGTTCTAAACTATTAATTATACTATATAAAAGTAATTACAAGGGGGAAAATCAGGATTTACCTTTTGGGAGTTGGAAACCCAAGCCAAAGGCTCCAAAAAGCTCAAAATCCACCACAACTAGCTTCCAAGCTCCCAAATCTAGCTCTAACACCAAATCTAAGCTCTACCCACCTAGGTTAGGGAAGAATGCAAGGTTAGGGTTCACAACCATGGAGAATAGAAGAAGAAAAAAGAAAAGTAGGATGCTTACTTGAAGTAGGAAGGAGAAAGGAAGAAGAAATTTGAGTGGAGAAGAAGAAGAAGTGAAGAAATGAGGTGGGGAGGGGCTACTCCTGCTGTGCTTGTGGTCGAGTGTGGGAAAATAGGGCCGACCAAGCCAAATAAAGGGTTCCACAAGTTCTAAAATACCCAAAATGCCCTCTCCTAACTCGGTTTTGGGTTTCGGGTTCCAAAAGCACTCAAACTAACTCCAAATCTCTCCAACTAATCCACTAAAAATATAATAAATATTCTAAACCCAAAAATAAGTCTCACAGGGGTGTGGGCTAGGTCGGACATGGGTCCACTAGGGTCTGACATGGGTCCAGGCTAGCCAAAATCCTAAAACAATCAATAAAAATTTAATACAATCAATAATTAAATATAAATATAATTAAATAAAAATAATGAAAAATTAATTAAATTAAAAAATAAAAAAAATACCCGGCTCTGGAAATGGGGTGGTGACAATAATAAAACATCTTTGTGCATCATCTTCCTCGAAGAGGTTCTTAGCACAGAAGATGACCTTGCGCATACACGCACAAAGTGTGCGAAGGGTTTTTCCTCTCGAAGTCTTTACCTGTAATGTCCGGAGCACAGCTCGATGGTGGAGCACTGCGTTCAGATCGGGACTCGCTCAGCCTAATGGGGGTTGCTCGTGCTTGAGCAGTAGAGCGAGATGAGGAAGCGACCTTCTTTCCCTTAGCAGTGGAAGCTTGTTTGGGTGCCATGGCGAATCTGAGTTCTCAGGAAAGAGACAAAGAAGAAAGGTTTTTGGAAAGCAAGGGTTTTGCGAAGACAGATAAAAAGTTTCTCTCTCAAGACCTTGGGCTATTTATAGAGTTCGGATAACTCTTCAAATCCCTAACCAAATCTGATATTTAATAGTCGGTTATAATTTGGGACCACGTCAGCCTATCATTTGAAAAAAAGAAGACGGACAGTCATGCTGCATAACGGATCCGGAGTTCACGCTCAGAGGCTATAAATCTACGGTTTTACGCTCAGAAGCTACAAATCTATGGTTTTACGCTCAGAAGCTTTTATGCTTAGAGGCTACAAATTTATGACTTTACGCTCAGGAGTTTTTACGCTCAGAGGCTACAAATCTATGGTTTTACACTCAGAAGCTACAAATCTATGGTTTTACGCTCAGAAGCTTTTATGCTCAGAGGCTACAAATCTATGGTTTTACTCTCAAAAGTTTTTATGCTCAGAGGCTACAAATCTACGATTTTATGCACAGAAGCTACAGATCTATGATTTTTACATTCAGAAGCTAACAGATGCTATGGTCTATGACTTTTCGAAAGGCCAATTACAAGGGTTTACGCAAAAAATGCTCCTTTTTGGCTACAAAACATTCCAAGTGCTTGAAACACACAGAGGTCAGCATTGAAGATGACTCTTCTTCTTGGGTCATTGGAAGTTCATTCGAAGTCTAGTCAGAATCTTTTACATCTAAGTTCAAGTATGGCCTGGTTGGTAGACATTTTTTGCCCTACTTCGAGGGATTTTCGGGGAAACCATTCTTGAAAATGATGGTCTGAACAGAAACTCTTCATATCAGAGAAGTGACAGTTCAGAATTTTTATGCGACTCCTCGTCCAAAAATAGCATGACAGTTGATCTTCAAGACAACTTAATGCTAAAGAGCTTTTTACGCATCTTCCGTTATGCGTAAAAGATGGGACATGACCAGATAAGCGTTTAGCAGAGTCAGCATAAAATTATTCAGACGGGTCGAAGCTGCACATTATCAAACTTTATCTCAGCAAATATGGCAAATCAGCTTGCGTAAAAGAAGACAATTTTATTGATCATGATTACATATGATGGAAATCCAGTTTACAAAAGAATTTTTATTTTCATGATTACATATGATGAAAATCCTTTCTCTACAAAGGATTTCTTATTTTATTTAAAGATCACACCGAGAATCTGTTGTGCCAGATTCTCATATTGGTGGAGATCTTTTTCTTCTTCTATGGCACTTCATCGACTTCTGCGGCCGATGAACAAAAAAATGATTAATGGCGGGAGGATACAGAACTGTGCCTGCATTATTCAAGCCCACCCTCCATACGCCATGGCAGCTACGTCCTAGAATTGTGTTAGGGATTCAGATCCAACACAATACTGGAAGACATGACCAAACTGCCTACCTTCGCCTAGCGCCATAATGGGAGAAAATACAGCTAACAAGCTGTGTGGTCTAATGTAACCCTTCCTCTCTCCTGGATGAATCGCCATATAAAATTGTTGATTATCTCGAGCAAAAGAAGCTATGATATCCTTCCATGATCCATCGTTGCAGAGGATATTTGCTCGAAGACGCTTCTTTTTACTACTTCTCACATGCTGGAAGAGCATGATCTTCTTCTTCCTCAGGTCGGCCCGATGAATCTCAGCAGCCATCTTTTAGGTGAGGGAAGCATGGAAAGACAGGTTCACTCACTTGCCTTTATATAGGCAGAAGAGAACACATCAAATCCCAATAAACTTCCTAAAATTTGCCGAGAAATCAGCCTAATTTGACCGTTTCATGCTTCATTCAAAGTATTTCAAATTACGAGGAATTTGAAAACTTTAAAGGGGGTCTTGTAGAAGCATAAAAAATATGCTGGGGAACTATACGCGTAAAACCCATAAACATACATGAAGCAAGCGTAAAACAGAAGCTTCAGAACTATACGCGTAAAAAGACTTCAGTGCTGCCCGCGTAAAGCAGCACTTTAAGCCTGTTTTGGCATAAAAAGGTTGCTACACTCCGACGTAAACTAAGTCTGCTTTTAATGCAGCGAAAAGTTGTAGGAGGAACTCTTCATATTCCTCGAATAAACCTGTCAGACAGAATAGTGAACCTGACTTCTGAAAAAGAGTACTGCACGACGATCGAGAGGACGACTGTAATGATGATTTTGCACAGAGCCCCAGACTGTCGTTTAGTGGCATATCCTTGAGATAAGTCATTTTTACGCATTCAAGAGATGCGCTGCCTATTTTACACAGGCAGAAATGAGCCTTTACGCTCAAGATGAGATAAAACCAAATGCCACGTCAAAAAGCTGTTCTTCGTACAGAACTCGAGTCACGTCTTTGCAGTTAATGCGCGAGATGGGGGGCAAATCTCTGTATTTAATGCACGAGATTTGGTTCTACTTTTAATGACTGGGAGAGCTAAATTTAGGGCTAATATGCTCACGTCACTATCTCTGTATATTACGCCAAACTAGGCTATTTTCAACTATAGGAGCATGCCGTATGCTATCTCCTCGAAATACGCCAACCAGGCTATTTTCAACCATAGGAGCACGCCGTATGCTATCTCCTCGAAATACACCAACTCAGGCTATATTTGCAAGGTACGTGATAAGGCTATTTGGCCCAAAATACGCTCAAGACCTCAGTCAGGAAGGATAATTGGCTAGTTTACGCTGGTTACCTATTACGTATGCAGCATCAAGCTTTACGCAGAATTTGGCTTTTACGCCAACAAGACAGCTACTTGGCTTTTACGCCAACAAGATACCTACTTGGCTTTTATGCCAACAAGACAGTTATTTGGCTTTTACGCCAATAAAACAGCTACTGGGCTTTTACGCCAACATGATAGCTATTTGGCTTTTACGTCAATAAGATAACTATTTGGCTTTTACGCCAATAAGACAGTTATTCGGCTTTTATGCCAGCTATCTTTATGCGAGGGTCAGTTACCTACGTAGCTTGCATGTCGTGGTCTTCGAGAAGCAGTTATACCCGTTACCTCATAATGGGACATGCGTCACACACGGATTCAGGAGATCATTCAGACGTGGGTAGCAGTTATTATAACCGCCGCATAAAAGGCGCAACTCTCTCCACTAATTGGCTTTTATGCTGATTGGTCAGTTACTGTTACTGATCTCTATAAATAGAGACTTTCGATCACCGGAGAACAGGGTGAAGAGAAGGGATCGGAGAGAAAAGAGAGATCGGAATCAGAGGAGATCAGAGAGAGTACATATAGAGAGTGTTGATTGATAACTTTGGCAATGAGAGTTCAATCCCTCCTGCAATCTTTGAAGCTTCTTCTTCTTCTACAGCACTTTTTCATCATCGTGTGGTCCAAGGGACAAAGTAATCGACCGCAGATCAGACTCCTATAGTAAAATTTCCCCAGAATTATTTTTATTGTACTTAACATCCTCGTATAGGATTAATTGTACTTCTTTTTCTTGTTTGTAAACAAAGAAAGGGTTTCGTATAAACCTAGTTTTATTTCTTCTGTTTATCATCAAACAATGGTCCTAGGTTGAATATGTACATCTCAAGAGTATATATATCTAGAAAGAACTCAAGCAAATAATATAACATGAACTACTGCAAGTTGGTAAGGTACACTTGTCTGGGTTCTGAACTCCTTCAGTAGCTCCGGTAACAGCAAAATCTCCAGGAACGCCTCCGGATGCTGAAAAAAACATTACCATCACTCTCAGAATATATAAAATAGTTAGGATTGACTACCCATAAATTTAATTTGGATACATGGGCAAAATTGACAGTTTCTGGTCAAAGCGGAGTCCACATGTGGTCTACTTCGCACCAAAAAATGTGCCAGAGACAAAGTTCTCCAAATTTATCAAACTTTGTGTCTATAAGTCAAGAACGACAAAACAAACCCAACGGAATACCTAGAAGTGGATTCCGATGAGTCGGTCACGAAAACGCCCGTCATGTGGAACCGCAGGGCCCACAAAACGGGATTTTTTCAATGTTCTCAGAATTGAACCAAACTTGGGTCACAGGACCAGCGTAATGCTA
This sequence comes from Iris macrosiphon, assembly GCA_036927795.1. NCBI lineage: Eukaryota > Viridiplantae > Streptophyta > Magnoliopsida > Asparagales > Iridaceae > Iris > Iris macrosiphon. The sequence continues at coordinate 39,052,757 of JAYESA010000007.1, forward strand.
CGAATCCAATGGCTCAAGTTTCGTTGTGAAATGACAAGCACATACAAAATTACAGCAAGTGTCAGAACAGTATGATACGGGATATTTTCGACGGATACGCATTGATTCCGGTGTGCACGCACATCCAAATCAACTTTTGTGAAATATTATACATCGTCATTGATGATACGTGACTTTCGATACAATTTTCACATGATAAAGTTGCCTCGTTTAGAGGGACGTACCCAGTTTTGGGAAAATTTGGATTTTAAAAACCAAGTTTTTGGTCAACTTCACCCGCGAATAAAACATGACTTACAGCAAATTAAAATAAACTAATTACAGGATTTAAAACTTGTTTATATTGTCTAATTTACTATTCAAGTAGAATTTAAAAATATTAACTAGGGTGGGAGAAAAATGACCATGGACATAGGGGTTCGGGACAGTTTTCAGAGTCAGAAATTAGATTATTTTTCATGTTTTGCATCGTGATTTGCGACCGACATAGGACACGATATCCCGAACTAATTATACAGGGTTTGTGAGGGTCATATGGTCTTCGCATATGATTTGACAGAATGATATTTGGATTAATATGCAGGGAGATACGTGAGTGGGAAGAGGCATACCTCGCTGCTTGGCTGCTGCCCGTGAAAGGGGGCGGGTCTGCGGCAGCGTTCGTCGGCGGCGTGCGATGGTGTGTGGCGGCCGTCGGTGGTCGTCCGAGGTCGTGTGGAGGTTAGGAAGATGTGGGGGTGGTGGTGGATGATGTATATATGGAGGAATGGGGGGTGTCGCGGGGGTTTCGGGAACGGGAGGGGGGGGGTCATGCGGGTGCTGTGGGGATAGTGGGTTAGCGGGTCGGGTCGGGTAGGATCCAATAGGGTGGGGTTGGTTCGGTTGGATTTATTTTGGTTTGTTTTGGTTCGGTTCAAGTCTGGTTTGGTCTGGTTTATCTAAAATAATGCTTTTAGCTATAAAAAATAGTTTTTGAGCCCAATAAATTACAAAAAAATTATACAACATCATATTATTAATTATACACTCAAAAATATAATTTTTATAATAATTTACTATTTAATTTAATTCACAAAAATATAAATACCTAAAGAACATTTATTATAATTAATTAAAGATACAAAAAAATTCAAAAAATTATAATTAAAATTCTAAAAAACTAGGTGTTTACACACCATGCTGATGCCTCCCGAGGCAAAGGGCTGTATAACACCCAAGAAAGGTAAGGGGTTGCTAGGCCCTTGCTTGTGGAGTTGGACACATCATTGGTGAAGGGAAGACGACATCTCCTTCTGATGATCCTCTGGTTGTGAAGCATAAACTGAAGGCTGGGATACAGCATGCTAGCTACTCCAAGAAGGCGAGGACTAATGTGGTCCCAGATACGAGACCAGCGGCGAAGACTAAGCCCCCATTGAAGGAGATCGTAAGCGGAGAGGTATGACCCCTTGCACTAATGGATCCTAAAGCAGGACCCCGTTTAGATGCTCTGGCGGTATCCTTAAATCCTCTTAGTGGTTTCAAATTTATTAGTAACAGTATCTATTAGAAATGTTTGATTCTTTCTGGTCCTCTTTATAACTATATCTCTTCTGGTCTATTTGAACATTTGCAGACACAGGAGAAAATAGGCCGTCCCTAGCGGACAACTGCTTCGGTGGTTTCCTACGTCGAACCGGAGGAGGAATCTCCCTCAGAGTTCGATGTAGGTATCTCAGAACCAGCTTGAGGCTTTGGGGGCTCGGGGCTTGGATGTGGTTTCATCCTTATACCCCTTTGGAGCACATATCCGTGGATGATATAGAAGCCATGGAAACGGCTATGACATCGTTGGACGAGTCACAACCTATGTCGCATTCCTCTAGTACGTCATTTTATAACTTGACCGGAGATTAGATTTTCTGGCTTCAACTCTCGATTCTTTGAGTAAAGCTGATTACCGGTTTCTCTGGTTCCACAGACCCTATCTTCCCCTTGCAGACTGAGGATGTGGTCATCGAGGAAGATATCAAAGAAGAACAAGGTAGTGGGCTTATTTAGAGGAGGTCTGGATCTTCCCCCGTTCTTCTGGAGGCGGAGGACACCTTGTGCGATCTGTTTAGGACCCCTCAGATATTGTGGGTTCTTCTAGTACGGTGGTTGTTCCTGTCACGCCCCAGTCCTAAAAATACATGGGACCAGGCCACGTGGCATTGGCCAGCTGACACGACTTCGAAGGATATCCCAATTTAATAGATCATATCGAATCGTGCTACGCTGTCCTAAAATACTAACAGGTCTAATATGCTAATATACAGCAGGTAATGTCTAATCTCATCCACAGAATAAAATATTATAAAGACTGAAATAAATGCCAGTAAATAAAATACAAGATTCTGAATATCCATAATACATCTGAAATAGTCTAATGGGGACAAACCCACTAAAATACAGCAACGGAATAAAAGTGCAGAAAGAAGTAAGATAACTGGACTAGAGTATCAACTAGCTAGATACGAAAACTCTAGTCCAAAACAGCTGCGTACTCAAATTACGGAAACTCCTCTGGAAATGCCTCGAAGTCCTCAATCAGGAATCCTGTCTCTACTCCTGCTCCGTAGAGGGTCGG